>JARFJB010001442.1:2452500-3122500 GCA_036346205.1 Vesta saturnalis
AGCAAATGATACTGAATTTGCTTTTCAAGTAACGGTGCTGGGTGCCTTAGCTTTTTTGCCAACTGAAGATGTTATTTGCGGCTTCGAAGAACTGACAGACAGCCAATATTATATAAATAACGAAGATATACAATCTATAAGCGATTATTTTGAAGATGCGTGGATTGGTTGCCCGAACAGACGTTTGCGCAGACCGGCTTTGTTTCCAGCTATGTTATGGAATTGCCATGGAGCCGAACGAATAACTCTGTGGAGGGATGCATCAGCGCTTTGCAGAACTTGTATCTGCCGAACATCCAAGCATACCGAAATTTTAAGGACGAACGTGTTCTCGTTCTGCAGTTATTGTGTATACTAACATACATCCACACATGCACACACGCACGCACACGCATCTTAGATTTGCATCTTGTCTTGTACCTAAGATTCCCTGACTGACACTGGTTTCAGGTCAGCATACTGATAAGTCGAATAAGGTAATTGGGTTGAAATGAACATCTTGAAACTTGTTTATAAATCTAACGCCTTTTTGACAGAGGCTAGTTTCAAATCAGCATCTTAGATTTAAATTTTAAATCTTGTTTCTATATCTAAGATGTTTTGATAGAAACTGGTTTCAGAAGCTATTACAGGCTAAATGCTAATTAGAGCATCAGCCCGTAAAGACAAGTTGCGCGCACAGCATAGCTCAGTGGGAAAAAACGTCAAAATCAGGTAGAAATGTCACAAAGGCGCCACCTGTTAGATACAGATAAACGTCATGAACTAGATCTAATGATGCTTGACAGAAAACCACTCTCCTCTACTAAAATGCTACTCCAAAAATATTTAGGAAAAGTACACCTAAACCTCAATAAAATCTAAAGCTTCATATAAAAGCCGCAAAATTGCGATAATAAAACTAAAACTCATTAAATATTTCGACGCAAAATTATGTCTCAAATAAGCAAAAATATTTGATCAAAACGGTAACTAATTATTCAATTTAAAACGGAAATTACGTCACAACAAAAAAAACGCGATCGAAAATTTATAAAGTCCTAAAATTTACTAAACGTCCATATCGGGACCGTAATTCCTAAATTAGACAAATACACATACATTCAAAAAGAAATAAACAAACTACGTACCTTTTTGGCAAATTCAGGTAATCGACAGTTGGTCAAACGTTCCTATAAAAACTTAAAATACATTTGTGACTACTCGCAAAACTATCACTCGAAAAAATAAACAGCTGATCGGTCAACAACCGATTTACTTTATAATTACGTTTTAGTATCTAAAACATATTTTAAAGTGACTTATTACCAAAATCGAGAAATTCTCATTAGTCATTACGTTAAAGTTTACCTTAAATAATAGAACACTTCAAAAAAAATTTTCACTGTAAAGTTGTGTAAATCAATAGTTACCACAAACACATAAATTACTCAAAAACTTTGAATGTAATCCAAAATAATAAAACTTTTAAATTTTGAATGAACGTAAAAATATTAGCTTTGTGAGTAAAGATCAGGATTACAAAATATGTACATTTAAAAAAACACTCAGTTTATAACCACTATTCAGATATATTCAAAATAACAATCAGCATGGGAAAATAAACAGTCAGAGAAATATCTAAACACATGAAATGTAACTATTGAATAAACTTTCAATAGTTTGATTTGGAATAATTCCTGCAGGATTCCAATAACCCAAATTTATCCATTACATATATCATAAATCTAAATTAACATCAAAAGAATAAATCGAAACAATAATAATAATTTCGTTGAACATTTAAATTTGACAATCGGTAATATGTAATTATAATTAGCGAAATCAAAATAAAGTACAGATAAACACCATATGACATATAAATGAATACGCAATATATATATATATATATATATATATATATATATATATATATATATATATATATATATATATATATATATATTTAATTGATATCTAAAACATGCAAACAAAAGGCACATTCATCCGTCTGAATAAGTTGCAAACAAACATTTTATTAAAATCACACAAGTAAATTCAGAAAAATAGTTACCTCACAATGCACAAATGGTCAATCGAACTTGCTTTTCTTTTCACAACGGTACTGCAATTGAACCCTTTGCCATTTAATCGACGTAAACCAATTACTCCTTCAAGCTATCTTTACACAAATTTCATAACGGCAAAGCTTTAAACCAAAAACCATACGCTACGATCACTTCTTCATCTGGTTGACGTTAATATGTACACAAATACAATTTTATCTACAGCTTCTTTACGTTTATCTATTCAAAACTTATTAAAGCGTTTTATTTACAGCAATTTGTTCGAGGTGCGATGTATACGCGAAGCTGCCACTTAACCAGTAACTCGTTAAAATTCATCCGCATAAACAAAATGCGATGAAATAGATCAACAGAATGAAGGTTCAGCACTTAATAAAAAACACTAGAACCAATTCATTCTAATAATAAACCGGGGCGTGTGAAGATTTGATACTATCCCAACCAGTGGATACGAAAAATCTTCCTACGGTACCCTCGCGGTATGGTATAACTAATTCTTTCTTACTCCACCGACCCTTCCGCGTACATTGTGAAGCCGCAGACAAAAAAAAAGCGTGAGCCTTCGTCTACATTGCTACCAAGACTGACTTTAACATCATCCAGAACTCGCCGTCTTCAATTTTAATCCCCTTATATCTAATTAACCAATTACATAGGTTCGCTGCTTTAAATTAACATACGCGCTAAAAACGAAAGGCATTTCGGAAAAAATCGAAAAGATTAAGCAAGATACTTAAACCGCACTCAAGAAAACCATCAAGTAATGTACGATAACAAAATCCTTACGATAATGAACCTTAAAATCACGTATCTAAAAGCCAAACTTTTTGTTTAATTCAAATACTTTTATCAAAATTACCCGTCATACTGACGCCCCAAGTGCTTTTAAAACTGCAAGTATGTTACGTAAAAGCAGTACTTTAATAGTCAATATAATTTTATAAAACATAATTTCCCTTTCAAATAACGAAAATTTCAAATACCTAAAATAAGGAGAATAACTATTAAACTATTCTAACATTACTTTGATTGTAACGCAAGTATCACCTGTGAATGAAACGTAGTTCAACCTCGAATCAATATTATCAGTGTCAACAATAAACAAAAATCCTATACGTCTTTACAGAATTGGACTTCTAAATTTTAACTAATAAGTAGCAACAAAAAAAAAACAGTTTTATATCCATATCTAATATTTCTCAAATAACGTTTAATTAACCGACATGAAAATTTATTTTTTAAATTTTTTAATACGCTAGTCTAAATATCTTAACCATTGCAAAAAACTTTTACCAATTTCAATACTCAATACATTAACACTGGGCAACAAAACATTTTAAATCTTTTTTATAACCACAATTTCGAAAGAGGAGAAGAAAAAAGTAATCTGAAGTACTTACTTAAAATGTTCACACCCGGTGACAACGAACATCTTAAATTAATTTCTAATATTACTTAGCGCTTTAATAATTAGAACGTAAGTTAAAATCTGCTTATGAATTTGGTTGTAAACGTATTGATAACTACTTCGCTGACTTTGTATTAGTTGAAATAAAAAAGGAGCGTATGATCAAAGTTGGAAATGAAAATTGCTTCCCAAATCTTGCTTCTACATCTACGGTGCTTTTGATTTCACGTTAAAATCAACATATTGAAATGAACTTCTTTTGATAAGAGTTGTTACGGCATTCTGAACCTAAATCCTTTTGACAGAATACATAATCTGATTTAAGTAAGACTTCTGATTGAATTGGTACTCTATTCCTACAGTTTGTTTTAGCATCTCAAAAGATGGATACATCCATCCCAAGAAATGATCTGATACAAGGCCTACATTTACTTATAATCCAGTAGAGATAGCTAATTAACTCTTTAAGAGGACGGGAAGTAAATAGATAACCTTAGATGTTGAAACCTCAGAATCAGAAAAATAGATACATCAATACCAAGCTGCTAGAAATGATGATCCGATGCTGGGCTTACATTTACTTATAATCCAAAAAGACAACTAATTACCCGTTAAAGAGGACGAAAAAGATGGATTACCTTAGATGCTGTAACCAAATGATCTCGCTAATCCTATCATTCTCAAAAACAATCTTAATATTAACCCCATGATAAGCGTTGACTAATGCCTCTGATAATGGTGATGTCATGAAACCACATTGAAACAGATTTAAAATAGTATCTATCTTAAACTTAAAACGTTCAGATAGAGCAGTCTGATCATCCGCATTTGATATGTTTTAACATGGTTCTTACCAGTGTTTGGATTTAATTAAAGCTGTAAGGTGTTTTAATTTAATTCTATACTGTAAATTACCCATAGAAAATAACCGAACATGTAATAATAAAAAATGTTGTTAGATTTCCTAATGATGTGAAATCGTACAGGGAATGCCTGTAATGACACATTACGTAATGAATATTTTCGATTAGCTATTAGTAAACTAGCTTCTTAGGTATTTTAGTTCTTATTGTATACGATCAGGAGTGAAAATTATCCTCTATGAAAAAGATGTTAGCTGCAGGAACGAGATGTGTGTCCAAGCTATTGATATGAAACAATCTCTATCAAAAGTTTCTGTAAAAAGAATAACAGGATATAAATGCTGGATAGCATTTAAAGCAAAATTTTAAATAACTTCTTTATTAAATGTAGTTAATTACTTTGTTATTGAAGCACTACAATGCATTAGATATCTACATTATACAAATAATACGTATACCGTTGAATTATTCAAACCAAAGTTTATAAGTTAAACATTCATAAATAAAAATGTAACTAGACTTCCTGAGTTGTAGAAGATCGAAGCCAATTTAATGCATAATTATGTTATTTAGGCGACATAAATAATTACACAAAATGCATTTTATTGGTAAGTATAGAAATTTCAATTACAGGTCTGTCGGTTAGTATGTGTATATACATTATATATATATATATATATATATATATATATATATATATATATATATATATATATATATATATGTTTTGAGATGGTTAGATATAAGATTAAGACAGGCATTTGAGAGTTTAAGCTTGTAATTTCTATATAGAACAATTTGAGTTCAAATATGGTATATTTACACTGCATTTATTTGAAGTATTTTGGTAAACGATCGAAAGAAAGTGATTTGTTTTGATGAAACGGGCTTAATAAGATTTGTACAAATTGGTTCAGTCATAAAAAGCATTGTGCTACATAAGAAACATGTCAGGAAGGTTAAATGAAGTTATATTTGTAATTACGATTAAGTTCGTAGAAATTATTTCATTAAATTTACAGTTCACATAAAGTATTTTGGCATTTGGGTATTTTACAGATGTTTAGCACACAGTTTAGAGTTATGAATATATTAGGGACATATTTTAAGTCAGGTAAAATGCAGGAAAGTTGTGAAAATTTGAGAAAGGGTTACAGTACGAACATGATTTAATTATTACTCACAATGGTAGTGAAAAAAATAAGTGCGACAGAAAAAGTAGTGCATAGTAAAATTAAGCACAATTTACCCAACAATTTAACATATGGATATTTACATGCAGATACATTTTTGTGTTAGATTTTTAAAGAAATGTGTTTAACAATATGGATTGTTAAAGTGACTAAAATTTACATGTTACAATAAAAGTGAACATTGAGTATATTAAAGACAGATTTTATAAGTTGTGTGAGTAACATTTTGATTGATTTGGACGTTAAATATGCAAATTATATGAACATTCAAATTAAGTTAGGTTAAGTTTTAAATTTAAGGTTTTTTGCAAATTTATAGTTTTATAGAGTAAGTTGAGCTTAGAATAAATTGTTAATGTGATTAATAGGAGGTTTTCCTCATTTCCATGCAGTAATTTACTTTGTACAAGTCATTTGAACATAAATTTAATAAAATGGGGTTAACTACACAAATTTCCTATGTAAAAAAGAATTTTCCTCTAAATTTAAGAAATTGGAATTGAAATAAATGTTTTCTAATTCAAATTTTCGTGCAGATCACGAATATGTATTTAGTTTAAGTGTAGAAAGTAAGATTTTTTAGATATAAGCAAATTTAGTTTAGGATAAGTCAAATCGTACATTTTTTAACAGATGTATATCAAGTGCGGTATCATTTTATGCGGAATCTTGCACAGATTTCATTTCTGTTTTTAAAATTTAAATCAGTAGCTTATAAAGAAAGTTATAGCATAATTTAAATTTTAGATAGGTTTTCAAATTTATATTAGCCAATCACAGACTTGGTTACTTTGTTTATATTCTTAGAAAAAAATTGAAATTTTTGTAGCTAACAGGAGAGTATATAAGGAATTGTTCCAGAACAGACTCTCTCTCTTCTTTTTGTTTCTCAAAGTTTAAATTTTTATGACAAAGGTCAAAGTGTTGTGTTTTGTGTTAACACGTAAGTTTAAAACCACGTTTTTTTATCGGAAATTTTGATACGAGTTGATTGAAGAGGCGAGAGTTCAGAAACAATTGTTCTTAACCTACAATCTTAAATAAAGTTAGGTTACCGATAAATTTCCATTATCGTAAAGTGTATTACGATTTAAATTTAACAGTTTGTTACGATTTATGTTTGACGTTTTTAAAAGTTCCGTTGTTGTAACTTATTTTTGGTTACGTTGTCATAAATAAAAATTATTCAATTTTTCCAATTGATGTTTATTTCCTGCTGCGACATATTAATAAATGATATTCCATTTCGGATGCTAAAAAGAAAAGTGAATTTAATTTAAAAATTTTACAACTTTAAAACAATATGTAAACCGAAAATAATTGAAGCATTTTAATACAACAATTAAATAAATATTATAATTAATAATTTAGTGCTTGAGTGAAAACATTTAAGCAATTATAAGCACGTTTACCACAAGAAAAGCAACCATTTATCCGAGGGACATTGTTGAATTATTAGTACTGCAGCAGCAAGTGGAACGGATCAATAACATCGATCACCGACTGGAAGGAGCCTACGTTTGGAAATGGAACCAGCTGTATGAACACATCCTTTTGAAGTTATGCCGATGCACATGTGAGTCAAATTTTATCATAACCCTTCAACTTGTATTCATTATTTGTGTGATTTCCTGCATTTATATTTTATGTACAGATGTAAATGTTTATGCAATAGCTGTGTAAACATCTGTAAACAATTACAAAAAATTAGTCTTCTTTGAAAATTTCAATTTCAATTACATTATTAAGATCACATTTTTAGGAAGTTACATTTAACAATTTTGACAGTTTGGTATTTGATTTCAGTTAATACGCAACGCATGCGTTATTGTGCAAACTTTAGTAAGTCTCATTTCTTATACAAGATATTTGATATAACCTGGAATTCACATAATAAAGAACCATTTAAAAATTCCAGTAATACTTCTGAATCCAATTCAATTCACATAAAAAAAATTTTAAATACGCATCAAAGCATAAAATACAATTAATTATAATTTCCCATCAAATTGAACTCTATCCCCTACATTCATTATTATATTTAGCCATCTCAATATATATATATATATATATATATATATATATATATATATATATATATATATTTACTTACAGAAATTGTTTTTAATGAACGAACATAATAATCATTAACTGTATTTATTTAAAATTAACCTTTGAAGTACATACAGTAAAAGATTAACTCGAGTGGGACTTGAACCCACGACCTCTACTTTGCTAGAGTAGGGCTCTTCAAAAGTTGACTGTGAAATTGTGGCATTCAGCTAGAGGTTGCTATCCCATATTGCGGAAATCATCCCCAGGCTGCACCAACTGTTGGCCGTGCGATGTAGGCATTTCAAAGGAGATACGTTGTTCTGCAGAGTGTGTAAACATGTCATATCGGGTGACAAAAATTATTGTTAACTTATTCATTCGTTTATTTGTAGATTTAACCTTCGTAGCTACTGTTCTAGATGTAATAAACCATTAAAACATTTTGCTCTTTTCATTTCTGATATAACAACGGCGAAAGAGTCAAAAAAGGATGTAGACAAGAAACTGGAAAGAAGATACATAGAAAGGCTCCGGTTGAAATTTCGGAGCTCTAGCGCAGTCCTATGAGATTCTATGAGGCTCTAGTTTTCGAATGCTATTTCAAATTTAAAGTTTTTCCGTCTTCCAATACTTTCAAAATACACCGATAGATGAAACCACGATCAGACTCTATTACAAGCAACTTCCATTAGTTTTTTTAAAGATACACCACTCAATGGCGCCACAAACAACCAAAAGGAGCCTCTGCAGTGGGGCTAAGACTCTACGCTAGTTTAGGAGTCCTATCGTAGTCCTATGAGAAATACACCACTATATGGCGCCATAAACAACCAAGGGGGCCTCTGTAGTGGGGCTAAGACTCTACGACAAGTTTCGAATCCCGAGCGCCGAACCGCTATAACAAAGAGGGGCATCTGGAAAGGGGCTAAGACCCGAGAACAAGTTCCGGAGCCCAAGCGGGGTTCTACGAGCAAACAAGGGAGCCTCTGCAGTGGGACTAAGATTCTTTGATAAGTTTGACAGTCCTAACGGAGTCCTATGAGATAATATGAGACCCTTATTATTAGGATACTATTTCAATTTTTTAAGTTTCCCACTATAACAAACAAAGAGGACCGGTAAGGGGCTAAGACCTGAGAGCCCAGCCGATAGTAAAAAGGCGCCTGCGGTTGCCTACCCTCCAGGGGGTGTCTGGCAAGTGAGTCCTAATTAGGGGCTAAAGATGCCAAAAGGATCCTAAATATGACATCAAGGGGCTGGAAATGATCCCAGAAAAAAGCAAGTAAAAAGGGGCGAGAACGAAAGAACGGAGCCAGGTAGAAGGGATGGGGCCTGACCCATGACGACACGGGGTGGGGTATGACGTCACAAAAAAGCTGTGGTGGTAAGGTGACTGTTATCGAGAATTGGCTCTCACATTTAAAAATGTAATGAAACCCTGGTTGCATGTGCTGACGCAAACTAGGCGTGATGTGCTGAAATCAGACCATATGCCGGTTTTTGTTTCAAATTTTCCGGAGCTATTGCTAGCTGGAAATCTAAAAAACCCAACCGTAATCTACTCTAAAAGCCGTAACCGATGATTCAAAATATAGTAATTGCCATCCGCTGAATGTAAATACAAAAGAACATTTCATTAGAGGAAAGCTGCAAAGTAACTTTAGCAAGGCCTGACCACGTCATGAAACGTTGCGTAGTTCTGTCGGATTATTTGGTGTAAACAAATATCTCATGTTAAAACTAAAGAGTTATTTTTCACTTTAAACATTTCATTTTTTAACTATGGGAAACACTGATTGTATAGTCTTTATTATGTTGGTAAAACTGATATAACAATAATAAAGTGAGTGTTCTGTGACAATAATTTAAGCCTTGTCATTCTATATTACGCATATTACAAAATTTCCGTTTAAATTAAAGTACTTAAACAATTATGTTATTTCATTAATTTCTAATTGATTAGGTGCATAATATTTTTCATTAATTAAATACAATCCCTTTGATTTTTGTTTACCAAAATAGAAAAATAGACCTACAGTATTGCGTGTTTAAAGGTAGGTGAAAATGCGTGCTATGAGAAACAATGATAGGTAACGATCTTCTTCGCCATGGCAACAAATTAATGTTATGAAATGTAAGCAATTTTTTCCAACAACAACGCTAGTTGCAACTGTGCTGTATTTTATTTACACAGAAAAAAAAATTGTTACATAATATTACTTACAATGTATATAATCATAATACCCAAAAATTACGATTAAATTTACAACAAAAATCAATAGTGGAAAACAGCACATCTATTTATACGTTTTATTTGAACGTTAACTTCTTATAGGTATGTTATACGCATACGTCTTAAATAATTAAAATTATACTTAATTTCAGCTAAGTTGTTAAGGGCACCTAGAAAATGGGTGACGTTGGCAATGTGAGTACCCAATGTCTTTATATAGCTTCCAACTTTTAAAGAACATACAAACTTTGAAATTTGAAATGTTGTCAATTATTAATTATGAGACAATACAAATTAGTAGAACAACCCATAATAAAAAATTTGGGGATAATTTAATTCAGCTGTCAAAAACAATGCATTCTAGACTAATAGCCAAGTGCGAACCAATAGGAAATAGCTCTGAATGTATAGTTTTTAAATGGTTTAAATAACAGTTTAACGTCAAAATGGAAAAGCCCGGTTGTGTAGTGATATTAGTATTTGCTGGGCACGCGGCTGAGGCAGGTTCGATTCTCGGCTCTTGCAATTTTTTTTTCTGTTAGGTTAAAGTAGTTTTGTTTATCTATTCTACTTTTGTTAGGTTCTGTAGTTTTGTGTAACTAATCGATTTCTGTTAGGTTATATTACCTAGTTTGTTTATGTTATTTTTTCCTGTTACGCCGTAGATTTTAGATTTTTATACCTAACTACGAAGTTGTGAAACAAGGAAACGCGTGATTGGTCCGCATTTATCGAGAAGTGCCGCAAGTGATTCTAGTATACGTTTTATCAACTATAGTTACCTACATTCTATCAGTAACGCTAAAAATATAGTTTATTTTTAATTAAATGATTCATTAAATTGTCTTACCAAATACCATTCGAGCTTGTGTTTATTCCCAGGACAAATTTTCATTCTGACAAAACTCGAGCTTTGTTGCTTTTAGGTAATACGACTCGAGCAAATAACAGAAGGCAAATCGATTAACCTTCGGTGTTTCGATTTTACCATATTACTTGCTGTCGTCAATTACCAAGTAACAAAGCTTTAGTTCAAAATGAAAGTTTTTCAGGATAAACACAAGTTCTTATGGTATAACCCCCGAATAAATCACATAAATTTGTTAACGTCAATTTTTCAATTGACAAATCATAGAAAATTAATACTCGAGTAACAGAGAATTATTTTTATTGGCCGTCAAATTAGAGAAGCTGAATTTTTCGATATTTATCTAAATTATAGTATTATTTACAGTTAAAAAACAAATATATAATTAGGTAATATATGTATAGAATTAATAATTCTACAAATGGTAGGTACTTACCGTTAATTTAAATTACAACGTTTCATCCAATAGTAATTCTGAAAATTAAGTTACTTATTCACCGAACAAAAGTTTGGTATATGAATTTGTTAAATCTGTATGTTTGTGTGTAGCTTTTTTGTGTTAAGGAATCTTGAACTTCTGACTTCAGATTCTGAAAGAGGATCAAAAAATAATAGGAGTCACCATTTGTACGAACTTTGTATCTCATCGGAAACATGGTCAAATCGGGGGTCAAAATATCAAACCTTAAACAACGTTGGGCGCGATTGGATGGGTGACCACTTGAGAACACCACGTGCCGTTTTCTTTTTTTTGTTTTCATAATGTAGTTTTTAAGGCTAAATAAGAATATTAAATATATTTGACAATGTAATTTTGTTCGATCTGGCAATGCTAGAAGCGCATTCTCAATTTGTTTATTCTCATAACACCAACTAGTCCATAAGCTACCAATATGACCCCCCGTGGACATATTTTTTTGTTGGTATTGCCATCTAGTTTAAGGTTTTAGTTGTTTGCCACTTGTCAATTACAGCATAGTTTGGAAAAACCCGGAAAACCACAGAGGTGGGGGAAAAATGACTTCTTTCAATTTATTCGAATTTTATTTAAATTTTAATTAAAGAATGTACATTTATAACCAAAAGAGCTGAAAAATCAAATTATCTTCCATTGTTCAAATTGTAAATATGAACTTTAATACAAGATTCTTACCATATAGGTAAGTATAAATGAAAGTATCAAAGTTATAATAATAAAAATCAAAGTTTTAATCTCAAAATCAAATAACGTTTCGTTTTAAAACTTTGTAATCAGAATTCTTCTTCTTCATCCTCGTTTATGACATCGGTTAAGTTAACTAGTACTGGCTTCATCTTCAAAGTGATCTGGATCAAAAGCTTTCTATAACGTCGATTAGTTCGTGTGCCAACGGATCCCCATTAATCCAATCAAACTTAAGTTGTTCATTCTCCAACTTCCACCCATATTCCTCTGGAGTTGGTGTTATGGGTTTAGCGACGCGTGCATTGTTCCATATATAGCACTGGTAGTTGACACGTCTGATGTGGTTTGCAAGTGAAGCTTTGCAAGGAGGTAGTAGACTTAAATCGTCAGTGTAGGTACATATCATTGTGGGCGAGTATTTTTGTGTGAACAAATCGTAGCGTAGCTTATTTATATCTGTATATTCCTTGTTACTGTACCAGCAACAGACAAATTGCTCTAGACCTGTTAGTAACGTGTCTACGATTGTAAATGATGATCCTAATGATCTAAGAATAGGCACAAATTTTGGATACTTTTCCAATTTGTATTTCACTGACAACTGTCCACGACGAACAAAAGTACTGGTAGTGTCACATCCAGATAATCCTACACCTAAATCCCAAGAAATCAGGGTGACATTAATGACCCGTCGTTTGTTTCCAGTTCCTACATCAAACAGTAACACATTTTTTTAATTTCGTTGGCGTACCTTAATAACAACATAAAAACATCTGTGTCTGGCGACCTAATTCTGATAGGAAAATTGTCTTGACAGGATTGAGAAGCATCGAAGCAATGTAATATAATTTTTGTATCTGCTTCTTCTTGCGAGGAGCATAGTTGTTCTTGTAAAGTACACTTCATAGTGAAACCATCTTCGCCAGTAAACAATGTGCACTGATCATTATGTGATAAATAAAAGTTTGTACCAACAAAGTAGCGGGCATCCTTGTCTTGGTCTCATTCATTACGTAAAAGCTTGACAAGCTATTCCTTATTTTTGCCGTTACTAAGGAATTTTTTCCAATCCCGAGGGATCTTGGTTTTAGGTCATTTTATTAAAAATGTCTGCACAACCCCTTCTTAGTCTCTCAATGTTTTTAATAGATATATCTGAATAAGTATCTGTCACAAAATCTATCCTTTTGCATTTTGGAAAGCGGCTTAACTCAATCTCGGCGAACTCTCCAAAGGTTTCTGGAATGTTAGTGAGAGCCTGAAAGTAAGCCATGCCATCAATCATATAAATGCATTCTTCAACCTTAGGAGGTTCGACTACCGTACCCTTGATCCCTAAAGCATGGAGAAGTTTGGCCTTATCCGTTTTTGTGGGACACCCATCAGCAGTCGCTACTGCCCATGGTACTGGACCTAATGGGTATGACAAAAGCATCTCTAGACTAATTTCATGTTTCTGGGATAGTAGCAAAACTCGACCAAGAATATTTCTTTCTGCTCTTATCTCAATTAATTTGTTTCGTGAGGACGTAAGAATTATCTTCTCTTGAATACTCTTATAAGTTTCAAGCTCTTGTCGCTTTAATGGTTCATGAAATTTTGTATTTTTTGCAATAAATCTCTTTTCTATGAAAGTATAGTAGGCAGCTTTCCCCAAACAATCTACATTAAGTAAATGTTCTTCCACTGATTCAGGCACAGGCCTACCAGGTGATAAAACAGTGTATTCTGGTCGTCAACTTCAAATGGATCGATATCTTGCTCAATAGCTTCAATTACTTTCAAGATACTTTCCTCACTTCGTTGAATTTCTCCTGGTTGCATGTCACGGTGAGAGGAATCTGATCCATGTAACATATCCGCTTTTTCAAATGCCAACTCTAGATATTTAGCACGTTCATGTCTTGTAATACATCAACGTGCATATGCCAAGAAGTTTCTGCTGTAACCCACTATTCCGCCAGAACATTTGGCATATAGATTGATTGTCTGTTCTATTGTAATGTCACAGAATTTATAGAACTTGGAACTTGTGATCTACAGACACTGAAATCGTTATTGCGAAGTAATTCTTCAGCTTCAAAAGGGTGAATATATAGACTACGAGGTACCTGGCATAATTGTGGTGGTCACGTGCAAAGAAAAGGGGAATCATATCTTCTAAAAATGCCAAGTGTAACTCATAGTTGTTTTCTTTAGTTGCTCGCTGAAACCTCAGAAGCAGTGACACCTTGTCCATGTAACCAACCCAAAATTGTACTGTTGTGCCTAATTTCCCTTCTCTAACTTCAATCAAGGAAGTTTGGTAGTGACTGTAGAAGGTTTGACAAGATAAGTTATCATTCACAGACATTAAATTCGAATACGAAGGGTTTTCTGCCAGGATTTCAATTGCTTTTATCGCTTCAGCATCAGGATATTTTTCAGGGTTAATTTTTATGAACACCTTCAGTAGTAGTCTTTGTAGTGCCTCCATCATTATTTTGTGAACTCTCATAGCTATGTTGTAATGTTTTCCTGCCATAACTTTCGCAATCGAACCATTTGCACATATTCCTGATTCAACTAACACATCTTCAAAGCCAGAGTCAGTCATCAATTTACCTAAGCATCCAAAATAAGAGCAGATGGTATGAAAAACACCGATGTTAATGACGATATCTTGATATTTGTTGCTATGACATTGCACAGCATATGCTTTGATGGCAGTCGCCAAATCTGGTAGAATAAATGTATGTACCTGTCTAGTTTTTTCTGTAGCATTTTGTGATTGCTTCAATATCTCTTGAATAGTGGAATATTCTGTAATTGGCGAAATTATCGGTGTTGTGTAGCCTACCGTTGAAGTTGTGTGTTCACCTTCCCAATTTGATGTTTCTGAAACCCACCCTGACCATCCGGATACTTGACTTGTTTTATTGAATGATACTCTGCATAATGACCACCAGAAATCACATTTTGTAGCATTACTAACAATACCTCTATTTACACAAGATGTTACTGTTACATCAATGTTGGACTCAGGGTGCTTTTGAATGAAACAAGGTTGAAGATCTTTCTCAACGAATTTGACACAACGTTGTTTAGTTCTTGGTGCATCAGTGCCAGTAACCAACGTCAGCAGATCAGTGGTTCTCTTTTGAATCATAATTCCATGTGTTGAATGAGTTGTTCCACTACCTGATGGAGTTTCATCATTTAAATCGAAGTTATCGCAACACAAGTGTGACACAATGTTACCTGTTGTAGGGAAGGTAGAAGTTGATCATTATACTTTATTTTGTTGCACACAGCAGTCTCTAACTCAAGCAAGTATCTATCTATCAAAGTTAGCAGTTCTGCACATCCTGTAAGGTGCCTTATGGTCAACCCTGAGCTCAAATACTTTGTCATTTTCCATTTACCATTAGTAAAATCCTGCGCATAGGAATTTACTGTGCGTTTAACTTTGTCATTCGAAACATGCAGTGATTTTCGGCTTACTGCATACGAAAGCAATTCACATAGTAAGTTAGGAGCTTTTGTTTTATCTGATGCCAGGTATTCGGTTAAAGGAGGCCATGGCATTGTAGGTGAATTTTCGTATGTCTGCTGAACATGCCGTCTTAGAATCATTGCAGCCTCATGTATTATTTGTATATCGGATGAAGCAGCCTCAAATACAGCTTCTACGGCTAGTCCGGGTTATACCTATGATGAGTGCACAAGCTCACTCCTGTAGTTTGGCTGCCAAAATGATATATGATTGCCAACATGGTTTATTAATCTTTCTTTTAACTTATCAGTTTTATAGTTTTCATTATAAAGTTGTGGTGAATGTTCCGTCATGAATAACAAATACCTCTCATGCAGCATTGACATGCGTTCAACATTACCAACAACAGTTACTCTCTTGAACATGTTTTTTTTTAATATTCAAATGCTTCTTCATGAGCCTTTTGCCGTGCAAGTGACTCACTCTCTAGAGTGGCATGAGGTCGCCTGTCAGGATTTCTTGTGTATTCGTTACGGCAGTGATTATGATAGTGCACCTCGCGAGCTATGAAATCTACATCTTTCAGTTCACATAACAATTTGTCATCTGCTTTATAGTTTTCATTATAAAGTTGTGGTGAATGTTCCGTCATGAATAACAAATACCTCTCATGCAGCATTGACATGCGTTCAACATTACCAACAACAGTTACTCTCTTGAACATGTTTTTTTTTAATATTCAAATGCTTCTTCATGAGCCTTTTGCCGTGCAAGTGACTCACTCTCTAGAGTGGCATGAGGTCGCCTGTCAGGATTTCTTGTGTATTCGTTACGGCAGTGATTATGATAGTGCACCTCGCGAGCTATGAAATCTACATCTTTCAGTACACATAACAATTTGTCATCTGCTTTATAGTTTTCATTATAAAGTTGTGGTGAATGTTCCGTCATGAATAACAAATACCTCTCATGCAGCATTGACATGCGTTCAACATTACCAACAACAGTTACTCTCTTGAACATGTTTTTTTAATATTCAAATGCTTCTTCATGAGCCTTTTGCCGTGCAAGTGACTCACTCTCTAGAGTGGCATGAGGTCGCCTGTCAGGATTTCTTGTGTATTCGTTACGGCAGTGATTATGATAGTGCACCTCGCGAGCTATGAAATCTACATCTTTCAGTTCACATAACAATTTGTCATCTGCTTTATAGTTTTCATTATAAAGTTGTGGTGAATGTTCCGTCATGAATAACAAATACCTCTCATGCAGCATTGACATGCGTTCAACATTACCAACAACAGTTACTCTCTTGAACATGTTTTTTTTTAATATTCAAATGCTTCTTCATGAGCCTTTTGCCGTGCAAGTGACTCACTCTCTAGAGTGGCATGAGGTCGCCTGTCAGGATTTCTTGTGTATTCGTTACGGCAGTGATTATGATAGTGCACCTCGCGAGCTATGAAATCTACATCTTTCAGTTCACATAACAATTTGTCATCTGCTTTATAGTTTTCATTATAAAGTTGTGGTGAATGTTCCGTCATGAATAACAAATACCTCTCATGCAGCATTGACATGCGTTCAACATTACCAACAACAGTTACTCTCTTGAACATGTTTTTTTAATATTCAAATGCTTCTTCATGAGCCTTTTGCCGTGCAAGTGACTCACTCTCTAGAGTGGCATGAGGTCGCCTGTCAGGATTTCTTGTGTATTCGTTACGGCAGTGATTATGATAGTGCACCTCGCGAGCTATGAAATCTACATCTTTCAGTTCACATAACAATTTGTCATCTGCTTTATAGTTTTCATTATAAAGTTGTGGTGAATGTTCCGTCATGAATAACAAATACCTCTCATGCAGCATTGACATGCGTTCAACATTACCAACAACAGTTACTCTCTTGAACATGTTTTTTTTTAATATTCAAATGCTTCTTCATGAGCCTTTTGCCGTGCAAGTGACTCACTCTCTAGAGTGGCATGAGGTCGCCTGTCAGGATTTCTTGTGTATTCGTTACGGCAGTGATTATGATAGTGCACCTCGCGAGCTATGAAATCTACATCTTTCAGTTCACATAACAATTTGTCATCTGCTTTATAGTTTTCATTATAAAGTTGTGGTGAATGTTCCGTCATGAATAACAAATACCTCTCATGCAGCATTGACATGCGTTCAACATTACCAACAACAGTTACTCTCTTGAACATGTTTTTTTAATATTCAAATGCTTCTTCATGAGCCTTTTGCCGTGCAAGTGACTCACTCTCTAGAGTGGCATGAGGTCGCCTGTCAGGATTTCTTGTGTATTCGTTACGGCAGTGATTATGATAGTGCACCTCGCGAGCTATGAAATCTACATCTTTCAGTTCACATAACAATTTGTCATCTGCTTTATAGTTTTCATTATAAAGTTGTGGTGAATGTTCCGTCATGAATAACAAATACCTCTCATGCAGCATTGACATGCGTTCAACATTACCAACAACAGTTACTCTCTTGAACATGTTTTTTTTTAATATTCAAATGCTTCTTCATGAGCCTTTTGCCGTGCAAGTGACTCACTCTCTAGAGTGGCATGAGGTCGCCTGTCAGGATTTCTTGTGTATTCGTTACGGCAGTGATTATGATAGTGCACCTCGCGAGCTATGAAATCTACATCTTTCAGTTCACATAACAATTTGTCATCTGCTTTATAGTTTTCATTATAAAGTTGTGGTGAATGTTCCGTCATGAATAACAAATACATCTCATGCAGCATTGACATGCGTTCAACATTACCAACAACAGTTACTCTCTTGAACATGTTTTTTTTTAATATTCAAATGCTTCTTCATGAGCCTTTTGCCGTGCAAGTGACTCACTCTCTAGAGTGGCATGAGGTCGCCTGTCAGGATTTCTTGTGTATTCGTTACGGCAGTGATTATGATAGTGCACCTCGCGAGCTATGAAATCTACATCTTTCAGTTCACATAACAATTTGTCATCTGCTTTATAGTTTTCATTATAAAGTTGTGGTGAATGTTCCGTCATGAATAACAAATACCTCTCATGCAGCATTGACATGCGTTCAACATTACCAACAACAGTTACTCTCTTGAACATGTTTTTTTAATATTCAAATGCTTCTTCATGAGCCTTTTGCCGTGCAAGTGACTCACTCTCTAGAGTGGCATGAGGTCGCCTGTCAGGATTTCTTGTGTATTCGTTACGGCAGTGATTATGATAGTGCACCTCGCGAGCTATGAAATCTACATCTTTCAGTTCACATAACAATTTGTCATCTGCTTTATAGTTTTCATTATAAAGTTGTGGTGAATGTTCCGTCATGAATAACAAATACCTCTCATGCAGCATTGACATGCGTTCAACATTACCAACAACAGTTACTCTCTTGAACATGTTTTTTTAATATTCAAATGCTTCTTCATGAGCCTTTTGCCGTGCAAGTGACTCACTCTCTAGAGTGGCATGAGGTCGCCTGTCAGGATTTCTTGTGTATTCGTTACGGCAGTGATTATGATAGTGCACCTCGCGAGCTATGAAATCTACATCTTTCAGTTCACATAACAATTTGTCATCTGCTTTATAGTTTTCATTATAAAGTTGTGGTGAATGTTCCGTCATGAATAACAAATACCTCTCATGCAGCATTGACATGCGTTCAACATTACCAACAACAGTTACTCTCTTGAACATGTTTTTTTAATTTTCAAATGCTTCTTCATGAGCCTTTTGCCGTGCAAGTGACTCACTCTCTAGAGTGGCATGAGGTCGCCTGTCAGGATTTCTTGTGTATTCGTTACGGCAGTGATTATGATAGTGCACCTCGCGAGCTATGAAATCTACATCTTTCAGTACACATAACAATTTGTCATCTGCTTTATAGTTTTCATTATAAAGTTGTGGTGAATGTTCCGTCATGAATAACAAATACCTCTCATGCAGCATTGACATGCGTTCAACATTACCAACAACAGTTACTCTCTTGAACATGTTTTTTTTTAATATTCAAATGCTTCTTCATGAGCCTTTTGCCGTGCAAGTGACTCACTCTCTAGAGTGGCATGAGGTCGCCTGTCAGGATTTCTTGTGTATTCGTTACGGCAGTGATTATGATAGTGCACCTCGCGAGCTATGAAATCTACATCTTTCAGTTCACATAACAATTTGTCATCTGCTTTATAGTTTTCATTATAAAGTTGTGGTGAATGTTCCGTCATGAATAACAAATACCTCTCATGCAGCATTGACATGCGTTCAACATTACCAACAACAGTTACTCTCTTGAACATGTTTTTTTTTAATATTCAAATGCTTCTTCATGAGCCTTTTGCCATGCAAGTGACTCACTCTCTAGAGTGGCATGAGGTCGCCTGTCAGGATTTCTTGTGTATTCGTTACGGCAGTGATTATGATAGTGCACCTCGCGAGCTATGAAATCTACATCTTTCAGTTCACATAACAATTTGTCATCTGCTTTATAGTTTTCATTATAAAGTTGTGGTGAATGTTCCGTCATGAATAACAAATACCTCTCATGCAGCATTGACATGCGTTCAACATTACCAACAACAGTTACTCTCTTGAACATGTTTTTTTTTAATATTCAAATGCTTCTTCATGAGCCTTTTGCCGTGCAAGTGACTCACTCTCTAGAGTGGCATGAGGTCGCCTGTCAGGATTTCTTGTGTATTCGTTACGGCAGTGATTATGATAGTGCACCTCGCGAGCTATGAAATCTACATCTTTCAGTTCACATAACAATTTGTCATCTGCTTTATAGTTTTCATTATAAAGTTGTGGTGAATGTTCCGTCATGAATAACAAATACCTCTCATGCAGCATTGACATGCGTTCAACATTACCAACAACAGTTACTCTCTTGAACATGTTTTTTTTTAATATTCAAATGCTTCTTCATGAGCCTTTTGCCGTGCAAGTGACTCACTCTCTAGAGTGGCATGAGGTCGCCTGTCAGGATTTCTTGTGTATTCGTTACGACAGTGATTATGATAGTGCACCTCGCGAGCTATGAAATCTACATCTTTCAGTTCACATAACAATTTGTCATCTGCTTTTGCTTCTGTAGCTTGTATAATGGACAACCCCGCGATTTCAGTAACACATTTGGTAGGCAACTCCTACTTGTTTTTCGAAGAGATCCATTTTCGGTTCTTGTGGCAAAAAATGCATCTGTCGGATCTGTTGGATGTTGATGGATCGCTTTCATTGCCCGATGGCCGCGCACGTTTAATAATTCTTGAGATGCCGTAAACTTTTGGTAACACCACTGATGGTAAAAATCATGGTCTAAATCGAGATTCACTGGCACTTGTCTACATATAGTTTCAAATCTGTTGCTTTCAGTGAACTCCTTCAGTCGCACTTCAACACACTCACGAACTTTCTGAAATGATTTGGCGGAAAAAGATCGAAGAATATTGTATGATTTGTTTTCATTAAAATGAATGATAAATCTCTTCCCTTGTGATGTTGCTGATCCTCCATCTCGCTTCAAACTTAGCGGCTTTTCATCACACATGGTTACAAATTACCTGAAACAAAAATCAATTATTAATAAATGTTAAATAGGAATATTAGGGGGAAAGAATAAAGATTTTTTGTATAAGGTAAAGTTTCCGCGTTTTCGTGAGTTTCCAGGTTTTTCCGATATATGTATGCTAAAAACTAAAACCTTAAACTAGATGGCAATACCAACAAAAAATTACCTGAAACAGAAATTAGATATCAATAAAAGTTAAATGGGAATATTAAATGCAAAGAATAAAGGCTTTTTAGTAAAAAGTAAGTTTTTCCGTCTTTTCCTGGTTTTCTAGGTTTTTCCGAGATATGCTGTAATTGACAAGAAGCAAACAACTAAAATCTTATATTAGACGGGAATACCAACAAAAAAATATGTAAGTCAGTAATTCCCACGGGGCGGGCGTTATACAGTAGCCTTCGCTCTAAACCACTTTAGATTAAGTATAGGTATCCATTTTTACATTAATTTAACAACCTAGAATGTGGAATTGTAGATTTCACCAATGCGTTGATGGTGATGTTCTGTAGTAGATTAAAAATTATTAGTAATTTTATTAAATACATAATTAAAAAGTTTACCTCGAGTAGGATTTGAACCTACGACCTGTACTTTGCTAGAGTACCGCGCTAACCATCTGCGCCATCAAGATACAAGCTCCAATCGATGTAAATTTTGTCTTTATGTATGTAGAACTGATGTAAATTCTAAATATAATGAGATAATAATAAAATTACTTATATTAATGGAATATGAGCCTGCAATACCGCAAGAATTCACACATTCCAAAGCAACTTGATTAAATTTAAATTATTATAAGTTCCTAACAAAAACTTATAATTTGCTCAGTACTGGCAACCATTTTCGGCAATAAGTGAGTAAACGTACGCACATTGTAGGTCGAATGGGTTGGTAACCCTGGGATAGCGGGAGCGGGCTGCCGCGTCCCGTCCAACTCAATGCATATGACAACCGCTCGCCGCCTGCGGTTTCTAATTGAAAGCGAGTGATTTTACAAAACGCCGCGGCACGTCGCTACTTCCGAGACCGCTCCTTTGTGAATAAAAGACCTCATTTAGGTCAATGCGCTTTCGAAATCACAGTGATCGACTGCTGCGGCCCGCCGCTGTGAATAATAGAGGCCTTAATCAACGTTTCAAAACCGCACTGTAGCCACGATTCTCCATTCTTTCGAAATTCTTCACAGATTAAGCATATGGTATTGTATTGTAGACTTTTATCTTCTATTTCGTCATTCTTATTTTCCTCAAAGTCCTCATCCAATGAGCCTGTTTGACATGTCACAAATTTAGGTTTTTCTTACACTAATCTTTTGGGACGTTTCAATAAATTGACACTAACAAAGTCATGGTCGTCATCGTCACGTAAAACCTGTCTCCTATGTTCTTTCTTCTCCATATTCACAGCTTTCTTTTGAGCTTTTTCTTCCAAAATTTCCTTATTTGGGGCCGAAGTAACAATTTGTGAATGTTGTTTCTGGATTCTTCTGGTCTTTAGTCCAACGTTTGATAGTCCTGGTAAGGATAAAATTTCGGAAAAGGATGCTTCTTTCTGTCCTGGTGTCTCTGTTTGTTCCCTCTCTTCATTCTCTTCTTCCCTTCTAGCCTGTTGACTGATCTGGAGCATAGTTGGGGTGGAGTCTTCTTCACAAAGCCCTCTGGATTATATGCGGAGATTGCAGTTGATGAAAAACCTCCAATAGCCTTTTCTGGTGTAATGAGCATAATTAAATAATTCTCCTATTTCGAAGGGAGTTATTCTCTCATGAGGATACTTTCTCATGTATTTATTAAATTCTACAGTAAGTACAGATTTTAGCTGTCCACAAAATACAATATTAGGTGGTTACATTTTATGCGCAGTATGCAGGAGAATTGCAAGAAGAACAATGCCGTTTGTTTTACAGAATTCGTAAGCTGCAGTGTCATATGGGTACAATCTTTGAAGCATTTCTTCCAAATTGTTAAGGAATATTAATACGTTTTTTGTTAAATGTGGTTATTCGGTTCACACTTGTAGCCTCTGGCTTTCGCAGTGATACAGATTCCTTTTCATAAAATTCCACAGTCAATCATCACCAGCAAAATTGTTATTATTGTTGAATGGACAAACCAAGTTATTTTTTTCTGCATAAGCAAACACACATGTTTTTATTTCTTGTCTCGGCAACCCATAGAATAGTTTGGTCAAATTTATAATAATTTCTGTTAATTCTCTTTCTTACTCAGGAGAAAAAAACAGCAAATCGGCCCAGCCTGGGACCTGCGCAATTGTTGCTCTTCAATCTTTTTTGTATTGTGCTTCTGGAAACATTGAATCTTCTAGATGCTTGTTTAGTAGATACGCCATTCTGTATGGATTGGATAGCCACCTGTAACTGCTCTGAATTCCAAGAAGTTTTTTTCCGTAAATCGTTTTTGTTTTCTGGACATTTTTCTGAAAAAAAGGAACATGCCGTACTGACTCTCAATCGCAACCGAGGTAATCGTGGATAGCCTTCATTACTCCGATTTGATGGCCTGCATAACCCCAAAAAGCGCATCGTTGTTCAAGCACAATTAAAAAAACAATAATGTTTAATATTAACTTACAGTTATTTACACAAACTCTATCCAGATAAAATGTAACTGCTGCACTGTAAGTTTATAGTTTTTCGGCGCGTTAAACGAGAACACTTCCTTATTGCAGTTTAGCAACTGAACAACTAGCGCTGAGAGCTCCATTAAATAAACCAGATGTCATATGCCAGTTTGGTTCATCATCAGTAGGTGGCAGCATATGTACACTTTCATTTAATTACAGAAATTTGCCAGTTTTCATCTGTCTACCGTTACCCCCGTAGCCACTATACCCCGGTCTTCACTAGTTTTCCTACAATTTTGAGTTTAAAACCATTACAGTTTTCTAAAAATTAAGTCATTGGGTGACCCATCAATTCGATTTTTTGAGTGTTCAAATAATCGGTTGTTAAACGAGATGTGTGAGTGCTCGTATTGTCGTCATGAAGAACGATCCGACGGCGCTTGTTTGTTTTCCGCATTTCACAGGAGACTTCCGGCAAAAGTAATGGTTGTGTACCTTTCATAATTGACCGTTCTACGTTCCTCTAAAGGCACAGTTGCCACATGACCAGTTTTCCGAAAAACAGACGACCATTTGTTTCGATGTGCTTCGAGCGCGAACAGCTTTTGTTGGATTTGGTTCATCTTGAAACACCCACACAGTCGACTGCTGTTTACGTTCCGGCTCGTATGCATATATCCATGATTCGTCACCTGTTACAATCTTACATAGGTCTTTTGAAGCGCCGCCATTGTATTTCTTGAGTATTTGTGTGAACCAATAGACGCGAGCATCTTTTTGAGATTTCGCCAAATTATGTGGGATACAACGGGAACAAACCTTTTTCATGGCTAAATGATCATGTAATGTTTATATATGTTGGTGGAACTAATGCTTAGGGTTCCCCCAATTTCACAGTATGTCGCATGGCG
The DNA here is from genome assembly GCA_036346205.1 of Vesta saturnalis. Taxonomy (NCBI): domain Eukaryota; kingdom Metazoa; phylum Arthropoda; class Insecta; order Coleoptera; family Lampyridae; genus Vesta; species Vesta saturnalis. Next base: position 2,476,892 of record JARFJB010001442.1, read on the forward strand.
ATCTTGCATTATTAGTTTTTGCACAGCATCAATGTTTTCTTGAATAACAACTGATTTTGGACGACCTTCACGAATTTCGTTATTGAGCGAAAGGCGCCCACGATTAAAATCGTGCTTCATCGCCAAATGTGGAAGTAAGTTGATCGATGCAATCTTGTCTTGGTAATCCACGTCGAAAATCGTAATAAATCATCGCACGGAACTTTTCACAACTTAATTCCATTTTTTTGCTGACAAGCAATCTTCAAATAACCGTAAACAACACAAATAGCGCTATTGACAAAAAGTTTGAAGTATGTTATTGTCAACAATGTCCGACGTTTCTATGGAAACGTAAAACGGCGCCTAACTGCTATCAGTGTTGCCAATGCTCAAAATATAAATAGTGGCCCTCGTATAACGTTAATAATGTACACTTAATAATACATAATACATAATAAAAAAGAACAATCGGCCATATTCAGTATTAAATATCGGAACTATTACATTACATTAGTCAGAAACTGTTCAACGCAAAGGTAGATTATGACTATTGTAACGTGCCAATTCTGTCTATCGTTACCTTCATTTAAGTTTTGAATTTGTATTATTATTGCTAAATATATTTATATGACGTTGGTACCTTTTTTCTTTCATTAATTAAATTTTGGAATGTATTTCGATATTTTCACTTTAGTCTACATAATTACGAATCCCTGTGTATATTTAGTAACATCAATTTTTGTTGTTTTGCGCGCAAATGCGAACTCAAGTCCCTTAATTCATTTCCTTTCCGTTTCTTCTGCCATCCAGTTCAGTACGTTATCTTTTTAAGTTTTGCTTCCTTTATATAAGGTATGTAAGGCTTTTAATTACATTTTTCTATATATTATATTTAATAGGGAACAAATAAAGGGTACAATGGTACGTCTCTACATTAACGAAAACCGCTTGTGTTAAGAAAAACCTGAAATTATAATGAATTTCCTATTTTCAAAAGCGTGATCGTGACGTCATGACGTTTAATAAAATGGCGTGGATGATATGCAATTTTATCTTGAAAGATTAAGAATGGAGGTACCTTTGTTTTGTGCCGATGTCGCATGCTGTTAGTACGCCTGCTGTTAGTAGTTTGGTCTACCTTTCGTTATTGGAAATGAAGCAACATTTAGTGGTTTGAGCCTACATTTCGTTTCTTTGTACGTTAATGAGGATAATTGGAAATTACCGTCTCGTACTATACGTTTATTTTATGAATGGGAAATGAACTTCTTAAATTGTAGTTCGCTTTAAGACGAAGTTAACATATTTATCTTGAGTACATGTAAGTAATACGTATCATTTTATTGCAATATACGTTTAAGGAAATAACAGATCAGTACAGTATTATTTTGATACGGTTATAAAGAACAGCTGATTTCTGTTCCTAAGAAAAAAAATTGAGTTCATAACCTATCGTACTGTAATATTTGTTGACATACGTCAGTATACGTTTTATTCTTGAATACAGTGTTGATCATACTACATTTTGAATTTTAAGTAAATATAGTTTATAAGCTTGAATAGTTGGGTTGATTTTAGTAATTTTAAAATCGTAAAGTTTTACGAGAAATATCGTTTTAGTTATTTTATTATGGAATTATTCAGACTTTTTGGTTTCTTAAATATACATATAAATACAGTTGTTTGGTGTTATTCAGATTACTTATTCCATTAATGTACCACTTTCTCAATTTCTGTTGTATTTTAATTATTAAACCTATAAATTTAGTGCGTCCAACAAGAAATGCATTACTGATTATATCTATGGATATATCTCTGCCTCCCTCACGACCTGTTCAAAAAGAGTTCTCAATTACAGTAAGTTTCGTAAGTAATGTACCTTCCTGAGCTAGACGGTGGTGCAAATTACCTTCATAATATACCGATCAATCACACCTAATTTTTTATTTGTTATATTATTTCCACACATAATATAAAAAAAGGTTTAGAGCTACTGTTGAATTCCTTTAGAAAATTCTACACTGTTGACAAGATAATCTTCTCATGTGTGAAACAAGTCCCTCAATTTATAAGATACAAGCAGCTGATAAAAACGCTGACGATTACTGTACATCCAATAAACCATTAACGTATTGAGCACAGTTAATTGACCGGGTACAAAGCTTACCTCAAATGTAAATTAAAGTAGCAAATCATCCCTTACAACAATATTCTCTTACACTGCTACCGATTTTCAAAATTTAAATTCAGATAAAAATAGGTTATTACATTTATGTTTAAATCAACAAGGAACTTGAATAGTTTACATACTAACATAAAAAAAACATCCGTTTGAGTGTCATAATGTACATATTATAAACGCAAAATAGAAAAAAAAAATTATGCCATTTCTGGTACTGGTTCAGTTATCAAGATTACTGAAGCGTGTTGAAGTTCCGTTAATAACAGAAAATGTGGCCTACCAACGTCTGTAAGAATATAGACTTAAAGAACCTAGTACTTCGTGCCTTTTGGTTTCCACCAAATTTGAACAACACGAATCTTGTCCATATCCACTGAAAATCCGTTTTCAGACACAACAAGGCTTCCTCTGAAAATTATTGCTTTTATACGTACTTAAGTGTAAGTTAGCACTTCGCAACATTTGAAACACGTGCTTCAGATGCTCATGAAATGTTCCTCCAATAACCAAACGACATCCAAATGTACCAAACACGTCTCCCATGACAAACATCTCAGAATCAATTTTACTAGCGTCAGGAGATATGCAGAAAGCTAAGGACATTTTTACTGTCAGAGATCTGACCCAATCAGTCATTTTATTGCCTTAAGGCTCTAATCCGACTTACCAGTATCTACTCTTCATGTATTATTTATGTGTGGCGACATTCGTTTTTCCCATTAGCCCCTTGTCCTCACCATGGTATTTCGGAACATCGATATCGGGGCTGCTATCATCCACAACAGGTCGTTGTATCTGTACGTACGTCTGGAACTACATGTTTAGTGAAACTTACATTTAACAATTCTTTACTTCAGTTTAATGACAATACAATACAATTAAAATACTCCATTCATATAAAAATATGCATTTTTCGAGTGACGCAGTGTTAATAAATATTATTCCATTTTAAATTCTAGGTTAAAGTTTGCCTTAGTGTCAATAATAATCATAATTGATAACGTACTTATCTCAAAAACTAAATCTTTTTACTACTTCATACTAATACATTTCTTGGACAGATTGATTCTAGTATCACGGACACTTTGTTGATTATTGCAACTTAAAATATTTTTATGAAAATGCAAACTTTCACGATTATCATTCATAATTAAGATACTTATCTATTGTATTTTTTATTAACCTTTTACAAATGTAAACGTTTCGATAACAATTACAGTTATATTCTTCAGTAAGTGATAAGTTCTTGAAAATTAAGATGTCAAATAAATACATAAAACCTGAAAACACACACATATATATATATAAGCATGCCATAATGCTGCTATAATAGTTAAGAAAACGCCATCTACGGAACCTATATTTATTTTTGGCTAGATCTGTGATAGATTAAATATTATTAAACCGCCTTGATTTGATACCCAACGGACAAGTATCTTAATTTAAATATTGTTATTCGTATTTTTACAGAGCGAATCTGCTGAAAATCTTCCAGCTATCATCGATGATGTAGTTGATACGAACCCGGAAGGATATGGTTTCGGTATGCCATCATATAATTTTAATCTTGATGTCTGTACATAAAATATTTCAATAGATGATTTCAAACCTAGCGCGGTATTTGAAGAAGGTGTTAAACTCCCAGGTTCAATTCAAGATAATAATGTAACAATCAAACAATAATACAATAATAATTTTAGAACCTGTCCCGGCAAAAGAAGAAGTACTTGAACAACCTGAAGTTAAACGTAAATATTTGTGAATATTATCTAAATAATAATCTTAATTTCGGTTTAGAAACTGTTGAAGGAGAAGAAGATAAAGAGCCTAAAGCTGTTCGAGATCCTTCAGCAGAACACTTAGGTAAATATTTTAAACATCTTAATATCTCGAATTTAAAGTGATGAATACGGTTTTTAATAATAAGGTAAACTTTGGTAAGTGTGACCCCCATTTCCAGTTAGTTCACTTTGTCCGTTGCTGTTCTGATATTTGTTGCAACTATATAAAGTTATTTTTTTTTACAGTATGTTTGAACTTCAAATTACTACATGACAAAGTCTCGGAGCGATTATTCAAATTAGTGAAAAGAGTTTGTATTTTTTTTTAAGTGTAGATAGGTTACACTTCCTCGAAAAGTTGGGGCAAGTGCGACTTTTATTTTTAGTGTCTCAAGATAAGTGCATATTCCATAACTAGGGGCAAGTGTGGTTAATTTCGATAAAATTCTATACGTGATTTTTGTTTGTTTTAATTACTTTAATGAACAAAGGGTTATAAACTTTTATAATTACAAGTTAAAGGAAGTAAAATTCATTTCAAAGTTATAATGATGCCTTCGGTCCTTAATTGGATCAGGCAAAATCTTTACTGTCTTCATCGACCACAGTGCCTCCATATCTTCTAGTTCTGGCCAAATAAAAACGTTTTTCCTAACTTGAGAAAGATTACTGATCATCCGCCTTCTTCTACATGTTTAATTTGTCCCACGAAGTGCCTAATGTTTTTTTAGATCTATATTCGACTATAACCCCTTTTTCCTAGAGGGATTTTCCGGTAATGTGTTAACTTTTTGTATCCCTGTTTCCCCATCTGAGTCCATATGTGCTTCATCTTCATTACATTCTTCCTCAACTAAATCAAAATCCATGTCATCTTCGGAATCTTCTTCTGAGTCTGAAATTATATCTTTCTGTTTAGACATTTTTGAACGTTTTTAGTTGTTGTTTGAATTCGCGGTGTTTTCTTCTGGCGTTGTTTTCTTTCTGTTTGTTCTTCTTTTGCAAGTCTCTCCTTTACCTCTTGTGATGTAATCACTTCCGCACCACCAGCTATTTTTTTTCTCTTTTTTGAAGGAACCTCCTTCTGTGTTTGCTTTACAGCGTCCAATAATAAGTCCTCGAAAGTCAATTTCTCTTCGACAGATTCAGTCGAAGGCCCTGGAGCAATTTTCTCATTTTCAATATTATGAACAGTAGTGTGAGTAGCCTCAACTTGACGCAATAATAGTTGTTGATGTTTTTTCCATCGTTTAAGGCTTCCGGTTCATACTTGTCATCTGAAATAACGTTACGATCAAACGGAAAAATGCCCGCTTTTTTAAACCCATTTTGTATTAATTTTTGATCCAGTTGTTGCCTACGAACTTTCTTCGGGATTTTTAAGCCACCGTGCTTCCTTTGCCAAGAAACCAGTTGTAAATCCCACTTATCCTTTAGGGATTTAAAGACAGCCAAATCCAACGGTTGTATTAAATGACTGGAATGGTGGGGGTGGGGCAACTTTAATATGGAGATACTGTTTTCACGCGGAAGATCAATACGTGGGACGTTGATATGCGTACTGTGCCCATCGTGTATTATAAGTGCTGGTCGGCTGGATCCCAATACAGGAATTAAAGTTTTTTAAAAATAATTATAAAATATATCTATCTCTATCCACCCCTTCGGGCTTGCAGCGTAGGCAGTTCTTGGATAGGTATTAGCTTCATCCCACAACCAGGTATCCTATACGTTCTTGCCCTTAAATACAATCAGTGGTGACACTTTGAAACCTGATGCTACCACGGCTGATTGATGCTGCCACGACTGATAAAATAGTGGTATTTTCCCTACCGGGGCCAGACGTGGTTCTTGAACTTGGTCTTCACTTTTCTCCAACCACCTTTGTTTTATGAGGATCATGAGGCAAAGATGACTCGTCGAGGTTCCAAATTAATTCTGGTTTGTCGAACAAATTTAGATCAGTGAGGCTGTTATGGAGTAAGTTAAAGTATTCATTAATGACAAAGGAGCAAATTCAACAGCTTGAGGTTTCTTAAGGTTCAAGTTGTGTCTTTTTTTTGAAATTCAAAAACCCCTCATCACCAGGTATATTATTTTTAAAAAGAGGTTTTTTATTTTATTTTTTGGCAACAATATTAAAAACTTCTTTACGACTAATACCAAAACTCCAATGCTCCATTGTTTTGAGGCCTAGGTGAGGCTAATTGTTTCTCGTCATCATATGGTGTTGCAGGTGAGTAGTTAGGATAGGGCCGGTGCTGGACCAGTTCAAGGTCACTCGCCCTCTGGTGGTGAAAAACGTAAGCTTTTGGAACTCTTTCAAGGTGAAAGTTTAGGCGGTAAATTTAAAATGTTGGTTGCAAGGTAATCATAAATCTAAAAATAGTTTTCAAGGCCAGAGGTTATTGACCTGCGGTGGTGTCACATTACATTTCTTAGAAATATAAAAAGGTCAAGGGGAAAAGCTAAAAATAGAAGTTGCAAGGTAATCATTCTTAGAAATCTGAAATTTTTTTGAGTAGGTTAGCAGTTTTGAAAGGATGCAGGTTTATAATAAAAAGGCTTCTCCGAGATTTATGTAGTCAAGGACGCATATTTCTTATATAAATTGCAGCGAGCTGTATGTTGAGATCAGTCAGTCTGCAACTCGTAATTGTTAAATATGGAATTAACAGGGTTAAACCAAAGCACCTATTGCAAACCCTTTAAAAATGCGTGCGAGCTCTATATATCAAGAAAGTATAAAGTAGCGAATATAGATATAATTAATACTAAGTACGGTGAACGTATAGTGATAGAAACGGGTGATTTTAAATGTGTATTACCGGAACGCTTTTATGTGTATTTCAAAAAAGAAGAAACACGAATTGAAGAATTTAAAACACTCCTAAACACGAAGGATGTGTTCATAAGTAGTTTGGGTGCAGCTGGCAAAACAACAAACATAACATTTTCTTTTTAGTAGTAGCACCCCTACCATATGTAAAATGGGGGTATACTTTAACTAGAATTATTTTCTTAAACAGTGTTTAGTCATAGTGAAATTGTAAGCAAGTAAAGTCATGCAAGCAGCAATAAAATCATTTCTGGAACGATCCAAACTCAGAAGTTCACCGTTATATATGGATACCTCACATCATTGCAGTAACGATCTGAATAATAATTTAACATTTCGTTGTTGGTGCTGTCAAAATAGTGATGGTAGTAGTAGTAGTAAAAATGAAGAGAAACACGATGAAGGTTATTCTTCTCATAAGACTGACTGGACATCATCATCATTTCAATATAAGGATGAAGTGTATAAACAAGCAGCTAAGGAATATTTAATCGATTGTGCTTATTATAAACTATCGAACGATACTCATCATGCAAAACATCTGGAAATTGGATACAGTACACACCTCAACCTTGCACCAGTGGTGCGTATGGGGTGTGGTAATTGTGATCAAAGTAATAATAATGTAGTGTTGGATATGAAGGAATGGAATGAACTTCTAAGATGGCATTCATATGTAGAATTACAATTTTGCCGATCTCAAGAAATTGAAAACAAAATTGATTGGTCTAACGTAAACGAAGAAGAAGATATAATCTATGATCAACATTATGAATCTCTATCCAGCAATCTTGGTATCTATTACAATTGGGAATTGATTAAAGGATATGACAGAATCTTAAAAACTGTTATGAGAGAAAACTACAACTGCTGTTCTTGCACATTCAATGCCCATAATGTTGAAGAACTATTCAACTTAAAGGATATAATAAGCTATAGATTGGAATTTCTTGTATCTTACAATCTGACATGTTTTTATGAAAAGTTCATACAACAAGTTGTTGACTACCGTCGTTTTCGCGAGAAAGAATTCCATGGTAGTGATAATGACATTTACAAAGACATTGAAGATGTTATAAATGCTAAGTATAATATTAATTCACATAACACTGTATGCTTAATGGAAATATTGAACTATCGTCCTGCTTATCTAATGTATAGTATTTACTAAATAAAGAAATATTAATAGCTATGGTTTGTTTTTCTCAATTTAGGTATAAATACCCTGCTTTATTCATCTAGTTAAACAATGTTATGTAAGAAGCAAAAGAGTGCGGGTGGTTTAGTGAATACCCTAATCAATAAACTTCCGTTTGAATTGCATTTACCCGGTTACCAGTATTGTGGTCCTGGTACAAATTAGAGAAACGACTCGCACACGAAGACCCCGGTATTAATCAATTAGATGCTCAGTGCAAACTTCATGATATCAGTTACAGAGATTACCGAGATTTAGAAAGTAGACATAAAGCAGATAAAATTTTGCAAAAAAAAGCTTGGGAGCGCTTTAAATCAATAGACGCAACGTTAGGTGAACGAACTGCAGCTTTAGCAGTCAGTACCATCATGAAAGCAAAGAGGAAATTGGGAATGTGGTGTAAACGTCGATCTAATCTAGAAGAAGAAGAATAAATGCAATGGTGGAAATTTATTGCATTTACGAAAACAATAGCAAAAAATTAAACCTAAGCGGAAATTTCACAGACACAATAAAGTCAGCCCTTTCAACGGCGAAACGTGTGGTGAAAAGTTTAGGAGGAAAGAAAATTATTAAAGTTCCTAGGGTAATTCCCATACCTAAACAAGGTGGGTTTTTACCATTTCTTATTCCGTTATTCGCTGGATTATCAGCAATCGGCGCATTAGCTGGTGGTGCATCAGGAATTGCTAAAGCAGTCAATCAAGCTAAAAATGCTAGAAAATTGCAAGAAGAGACATCACACCATAATCGTATGATGGAATCGATCGCTATAGACTCCGCGAATAAGAAAGGTGGTGCACTTTATCTAAAACCATACAAATCTGGTGGTAGTGCATTATACTTAAAACCGTTTCCAAAAAACTGAGTAGATTACCCGAAAGACCGTTAACAGATATTGATTTAAAGAAATACACCAAAAATGTACCCTACTTTAGGGATATTTTTATGAGAGATAACATGCCTAAATTACCACGGAAAAATGAATCTGGAATTATTAACTTAGATAGTCAAAGCGGACCAGGTACGCATTGGGTTTGCTACAAAAAGCGCGGTAAAAGGGTATGGTATTACGATAGTTTCGGTAATCTTCGACCACCAATCGAAGTGATTAACTACTTTCGGGGGTGTAAAATTTATTATAATTACAACCAAGATCAAGAATTTAATACAATTATTTGCGGACACCTATGTCTACAATTTTTATATAAATAATCAGTACAACATCAAATTTTCTCAGTTATGTCAATAACATTCAGTTTAGAAGGTGTTGGTAACACAGTTAGCTACAACTTTTATCCACCGATAGAGTTAGATTTGAGGAAGAAATACGTTATTGGATTGGTGGGATTTTACGGTTGCAACAGCATTAGAAACATTTATACAGGCAACGATAGATTTTATTTTAGAACGGATCCATCTCATTTGCAAGTGATTAATATTCCACACGGTGCATATGAGTTGGATGAAATTGTTGATTATATAAAATCTAAGATACCCACAGAAAAGTTTAGCATTAGAGCAAACAACAATACACTTAAATGTGAGATAAACAGTCTTAGAAGGTGTTGGTAACACAGTTAGCTACAACTTTTATCCACCGATAGAGTTAGATTTGAGGAAGAAATACGTTATTGGATTGGTGGGATTTTACGGTTGCAACAGCATTAGAAACATTTATACAGGCAACGATAGATTTTATTTTAGAACGGATCCATCTCATTTGCAAGTGATTAATATTCCACACGGTGCATATGAGTTGGATGAAATTGTTGATTATATAAAATCTAAGATACCCACAGAAAAGTTTAGCATTAGAGCAAACAACAATACACTTAAATGTGAGATAAACAGTCCATTTGAGATTGATTTTACTAAAGAGAATAGCATTGGCCGCATGCTAGTGTTTGAGTCTAAAATATTAGAACCAAATATTTTTTATACGTCTGCGTTAGACATCCAAATTTAAAACACACTAATCTACACGTAGAGTGCAACATTATAAAGGATCTTATCGAAACGGAAACCTGCAAAAGTATTATATGAGATTGACGTTTCAGTTCCACCAGGTTATCGTCTAGATAAAACTCCCAGCAATACTCAATATTTAGAAGTAAACACCGACATAATTAGTAATATAACCATTAATTTGATTAATCAAAAGGGCGAATTAATAGACTTCGGTGAAAGTGAACCATTCACAGTACGCTTAGAACTAAAAGAACATGGGTCTGAGAATTAATAAAGGACCAATTCCATCTTTCAAAAATTCGTATAAAAGACATCATCCCTACAGTAAGTCACTAATTAGTCATCAACCCTCATTGCGGTTAACATCTGCAGAAAAACACTTTTTAACATCAATTGGTTTAAAAGTTCTCACTGACAATGGCCGAATCGCTAAACATGTTTCATTTTAACATGTTACATTTTGATGATACTATAATTAAATCAGATATTCACACTTATCTTCCCTATGGATCTTCTAAATATGGACCTTCCGAAGAAATACGTATCTTAATTCAAAGCCAAGATCTAATTACGGCTACTTACGATAGTTTTCTGTACGTAGAAGGTAAACTTGAGCTCAAAAATGAAGGAAAAGCATGCAACTTAACCAACAATTTTCCCAACTTTCTTTTCGAAGAAATTCGTTATGAGTTAGGTGGCCAAAGAGTGGATGTTTGCAGAAATCCAGGCATAACATCTACGGGGATATATTTCTTATACGGCAAGCAAGAGCAAAGCACTAAGCCATTTGGGATGGTCACCAAAGAATGAAGAACCATTACAAGTACAATTTGACGAGCAAAATGGTGAAAAATCTTTTACAGTATGCATACCATTGAATCACATATTTGGAATAATGGAGGATTATCGTCAAGTTATTGTGAATATGCGTCAAGAGTTGATTTTAATTCGATCTAGAAGCGATACAAACTGCTACTATGGTGAAGGTGATGCAGCAATAACCTTAAATAAAATTCAATGGAAAGTACCACACTTAACACTTAGTGATGCTGCAAAACTGAACTTCTTTGAAGGAATCAATAAGAATTCTATTATTACTGTTCCATTTCGACAATGGAAGTTGTATGAATTACCTGCTTTAAAACAAGCAACCTCAGACATATGGCCAATAAAAACATCAACGCAGTTGGAAAAACCACGTTGGATAATTGTTGCATTCCAAGAAGGTAAAAGGTACACAAAGTCGGCAAGGGCGGGAAATTTTGATAACATTAACATCAGAAACCTTAAAGTACATCTGAATTCTGACTATTATCCATATGAAGCAATGCATTTGAACTTCAGTGTTAACCAGTACATACCCGCCTATCACAATTTTTTGAAGTTCCGGTGTGATTACTATGGTGACGACAATAAAGATGCATTATTCAACTATTCCGAATTCAAATCATGTCCAGTATTTGTAATGGACTGCTCTAAACAAAATGAATCCTTAAAAAACTCAACAGTAGACATCAAATTGGAAATGGAATCTCTAACACCTTTCGATAATGGAATCGTTGTGTATGGTCTTATTCTCCATGATGCTATTGTACAGTACAGTCCACTCACCGGAGAAGTGGAAAAATTATAATTATTATTGTAATATAGTCTAATATATAAATAAAGATGTTTTAATTATTCGTTTAGTTTTATTTCATCCATCAAAGATGAAAGTAGTTGCTCAGAAACAAAAACTCCCGATTCAAAATCATGACGTTGATGAAAAGTCTATTACTTCAAAACATGGTGATTTACTTCCTACGTGGTATTATATGCGGCCCCTCCAATTGCGGTAAAACAAACGCAATGATCAGTCTGCTTACTGAAAAAAATGGTTTGAAATTTAAACATGTATACGTATACTCTAAGTCATTGAATCAAAACAAGTACAAACTTTTACAGGAAATCTTACTTCCAATGAAGGACATAGGTTACTTTACCTTCAGCGACAATCAAGATGTGATTGAGCCTAATTGTGCAAAATCAAACTCTATTTTTATCTTCGATGATATCGCTTGTGAAAAGCAAAACAACATAAGGGCATATTTTTCTATGGGCATGCATAACGATATTGACTGTTTCTATTTGGGTCAAACTTACAGTAAAATTCCAAAGCAATTAATTCGTGATAATGCGAATCTAATTATATTATTTGAGCAAGATGAATTATGCGTATGGGGGTCATATAAGTCCCACCATAAGCATGAAATTGTTTCGGGACATGTGTTCAAAGTGCTGGGTAGATCCGTTTGGTTTCATGGTCATAAACAAGGATGCTGAAGTTAATAATGGTCGCTATAGGAAAAGATTTGATGAATATATAATACCTTAAACTGCTTTCAATAGTAGTAGTAACTGATCTATTTAGGTATTAACAGCTATCTGTTTACTACAAACAGCTACCTGTTCATGGTAAACGGGTACCTGTTCATTAAATCCGTTTTGCTATATAAGGCAATATATATATATATATATATATATATATATATATATATATATATATATATATATATATATATAAAATTAACTAGCAGTTTAGTAGTAACTGATCTGTTTAGGTATTAACAGCTATCTGTTTAGTGTAAACAGCTACCTGTTCAAGGTGAACCGGTACCTGTTTATCGCAATGGACAACAAGGAGAGGATATTAAAGAAAAAAATTATTCAGGCTCGTAAAATAATACAGCAGAAGTATAACAGTATTAAGACTGCTCGCATTGATAATGAAAGAACATTCGAAAGTACTTATAAGCCTTTAATAGAACCTCTAACTGAAATAGTAAATAAAATCGATAAAAAAACACCTAAAAAGGAGGAGGTCATTGATGTTAAACCCAAAAAACCACCCGTATTGATATTTCCAAGAAAGCACGCTACTATCCCCACTAGTCCGCTAGCTCAAGTTCAACGGACCCCAGGCCTCACTCCATTAGGTGATTCAAATAAGGGTGCTACTAGCCCCCTAGCTCAGCTTCCGTTTTTTCAAAGAAATCCTCCCCCAAGTCTTCCATCTTTCTTAGATACATCCGTCGTGGAGAGATTAATACTGGGAGGAAGAAGAAGAACTGTCTAGTATCGCAGATGATTCCCATAATGAACCCATCTCGGAAGAATTTCTCGAGCAGTACAATGAATTGCCGCGTATATATGTTGAACGTATATTGAAGAATGCTGAAGGTGATATTGATCATACGTATGGAGTCCACTATGATACCAAAACTGACAAATGGACAATTGGTAATACGCCCATCACAATTAAAGGAGACGATATAATTATTAAAGGCGTCACGTATAAAGGACTCCAGGATTATATGATCTGCTTATTATGAACGAACCCGATTTAAGTCTAGTAAAGTCAACAGATAGAAAAAATATAAAACTATTTTAGAGGCTACGAATGTAGTAAGGCGAGATTATGACGTAAGTGCACAGATTCGAGGAAGCCGCAGCAAAAGTATACACAAATAATCAAACCCTTGCTGTCATCATCATCACCCACCACAACCAAGGAGAGGTGGAGCTATGTTTTTAAGGAATTAACAAACATGCCCATTGAATATAAATATTGGAATGATATACATGAACTAATTCGTGATCTGGAGGTATTGTGGGCAGAAAAATTAGCGGGAAACACTGGTGTTGTAAATGACATAATATCAATTGCAGAAGAACTATATGAAGATGGATACATTGAAAACCGAACAACCGCTTTTTAAACAATATAAATGGGGAATGCATTGATGACGACATGTCACAACTAAAATGCCCTTGACAAATTTGGACGTTCCTATGTCCAGTATCAATTCAAGAAACTAACCCCTCAATTTAAACTGATTGATGCTAATCAATTTGATATTGAGAATAAGAGACTCAGCAATGTGGCCGATCCCATAGATCCTCAAGATGTCATCACCAAGCAATACTATTTATCAACAAGGTTCGATTTGGATGGAAATCGTTTGACACAGTTGGCTGACCCTGAAGAAGATGGTGATGCTATAAGTAAAGGATACCTTGATTTCTGTTTACAAGCAGTTCAGAAAACTTTCAAAGGAAACGCTAACGCTCATCTAGCGCTGGAGGAAAAACTACATAAACTTAAAGAAATTGTTGATAAATTAGCACCATGTCCAAATTACAACTCGTTAACGAATTGCACAAACCTGCACGAAAAAATTTTAAACGAAGGCGAACAATAATTAGAGGTTTTGATGATCTTTGGCAAGCAGATTTAGCTGAATTTACCACATATGCCAAACAAAATAAGGGTTATAAGTATATATTAGTGGTTATCGACTGTTTTTCGAAATACTTGTGGACTAAAAGATTAAAAACGAAAACAGGTCAGGAAGTTAGCAAAGCCATGCAAACAATCTTCAAACAAGGCAGGAAACCTAAAAATTTGCAGACAGATGCAGGAAAAGAATTCTACAATGAGCATTTTACTAAACTAATGCAGCGTTATCAAGTCAACCATTACTCCACCTATAGCACAAAGAAGGCTGCAATTGCTGAACGTGTTATCAGAACCATTAAAGGTGCTCTATATAAGTCATTCAGCCTGCAAGGTAAATACAAATGGATTGATACAATTGATACCATAACGATGGATTATAACAATCGTAAGCATAGAACTACAGGAGTGAAGCCCAAAGATGTTGATAATCATATAAAGCTGTAGGCTTACACTCACATAAAAATATTTGATCGGAATCGATATTGTGTTGGTAACGTAGTACAAATCAGTAAATTTAAAAGTATTTTTGCTAAAGGATACACACCCAATTGGTCTAGTGAACTATTTAAGATTGTGAAAGTTCACATTACTAACCCAACCACCTACTTGTTGGAAGACATGAAAGGAAAGCCTGTACTGGGAGGCTTTTATGAACATGAATTGCAGAAAACAAAGTATCCCGATGTGTACCTGGTGGAAAAAGTGCTTCGTTCCAAGAATAATAAGTTATTCGTAAAGTGGTGGGGATTGGATGAAAGATCATGGATAAATAAGGATGATATTGTTTAATTACTTATATTAGTTATACATATATAGTTTGTATCAAAGGATGTTTGCTCTTGGATGAAATAAAACACACATAAAAAAATTTTATTTTATTTTAGTTCAGTAAATATTACATAAGAAACGTTTCCTAAAATTTCATTATCTTGTATAGTAAACCTAAAGTACTTCTATAATCATTTAAATTACTTGAGGGCCATATTCCTGAATCTGGTCCACATGTCCATCCTAAACAGGAATTTGTATTTGTTTCACCTTTATGAATGTTTTCTAATATCCAGTTGAAAATGTTGTGATGTTCCTCGTTTTCCCATGGTTGAAACGTATAGTTAATGTTTTGTTCTAATAATATTTCAAAATATCGAGGCATTTGTAATTAGCATAATGTGCTGCTTTCTCAATACATTCAGTTATAATAAATAACGTATCTTTATAAGCAGAATTAATATTCTCTAAGCTACATTTAACATTTGTTAAATCATCCTCACCACCCCATAATAAATTGTATACATACATTTTAAGCGGTACGTTACCAAGTAAATTCATATCATCTAAGATTTTATCAACTTCATTAAAAGTTAATGAATTGTAACCTTTATTAATGCACAATTTTGTAAAACTCTTAATGCTATTGTCCAATTTAATTTTTTTATCAAATAATGTCTTAATAATAACTTCATTTGCACACTTTGAATTTATAGCACACCAGTTAAAACACTCATCAGGAATAATAATATGTTGTAGTATATTCAATACAAAGCTTTCAGAGGAACACTTCCCCATCAAAGAACGCTTCAGGTACTTTCTGTAGATTTGATCACTACCGTACCATAGTTCATCATGCAGTTTGTTTTCGGGACTGCTCATAATTATTGTTTTCTGAAACAGAAGTTAAAGTAAAATTAAATCCCCAAGGTCTAGTATCAGTGAAATTGAAATTTACCAATCGTTTATCATCGTAAGGACTAAGTATTACTTTATTCTGTTTGATTGTAAACACATCATGTCTCTTTGACCTTATCAAATGTTGATATCGCCTTATTACGTTACCATCAAACAAAGTATGTTTATAATCATTTATCGTGATCTGTTTGATGCTTGCATGGGTAGAACCCTTTGATTTTTTTCAACTTTTTTATCAACAGTGTAAGCATACATTTTTGCACGAAGTCCTACAAATTCCAACATAATTGCGCCATAATTTTCATCATTCATTAAGCCGGGGACTTTTTTATTTACTAATGGAATTCCAAAGATATTTTCAGGACTATAGTCAGATGTATCGAATTTATCAATGTCTTCTTTAATGTACTCATAGATACCAGGAACCGAAATTGCGTATATAAGGCTATCTGTATCTGTGTACAAGAGCTTGGCATTATTTGGAAACTTAGGTAGGATGTAACCATAATGAAAATTGTATAAAAAGTTTTGAAACGTCTAAAACACTGAAGCCTGCATATATGGGTTTATTTAGATATACTTCCAGCTTGTTCATTTGAATGATGAGCATATCATTGCTAAATATTGTACAACTATGAAAATTTGGTTTTGATATGTAAGCACGAGCACCATAGCGACCATCCCATTTTGTTATTAGACGTATATCTTTATATTTACGTACATTTTCCATCAGCTTCCCAAAACACTATTAATCATTAACTTATAAAAATTTTGTCAAATTCATTTTGAGATTGCTGACGCATGGTTGTATTTAAATCGATATATTTTTTTAACCATGGTGATTGCTGAAAACGTAATATACGATGCACTTTTACCAACTTTAATCCATATTTTAAATATACTTTCAAATTTCTGTAATGAATTACGTAATTACGTTTTGGATACAATGTAAGTAATAATTTTTTATTTTAGAATTTGAATCAGGTACGGTGGAACCATATGTTCGGGTGCCAATGGTAGATCACTGTGACTCTCATGTAATTCTATGGGATAGTCTAAATCACACTCGACTATATAGCCAATTTCCGAATCATCGGATGGTTTATTAAATCTAAAGTTTCAAAATTATCAACAAAAGAAAAATCGCCAAATGGTAGAAATTCTGACATGGTGGCTCCGTATAAATTATTTACGTCGTAGTACATTAAATACACACTTTCGGAAGTGGGATCAAATTTTTCCCCCATGTACTTATTGTTAGCTTTAGCATACCGATTAGAACATTGAGCCACACCACCCCTAATTCCTCTTTCAATAAACATTAGCATATCAATATCAGTAAATAGTTCTAACTTTACTTGTGTAATTTTAAGCATAGCATCGAATGTTAAACCGGGGGCTGTACAATAGTGCAGAGGATCAAGTTTGTAAGTACTTAAACAAGTTTGCCGAAAATTTTCGAAAATATCAGCTAAAAGTAGAACGTCCGTTTTTAAATACAAATCTGAGTACTCCCCTAACGATCTAATATGAAATTTGTTCCAAACATTAACCGCATGTGCAAAACTAACATCATTGATTCCGTCATTATTAAGATGACTAAAAAACGCTTCCTTGGGAGGTAGCCTGGTTTCGTCTAATTTATCCCACGTATCAATATACTCATAAGGAAACACACCTTTGCGAACTAGTAAAGAAAATTCTTCTTCATTGTTACAATTAGATCGGGTAATAACTTTTTTACTATTTTCCAAATAGTTTGATAACTTTTCAATACTACTACTCATAAATCTGAAAGAGTCAATAAATCTAAACTTAATTTTACTACCTTCTATTACTTTTGTGAAAGAATATATCTTTCTTTGTTTATGGGTAGGAGTGAAATCGGACCGGGAATAGTAGCCAATTCTCTAATGACGAAATGACTATCATAACCTGACAAATTATGAAACAACCGGTAAGATGCGGGAGTCTTTATAGTTTAGGTTACAAGTCTGATGTGATGCTCCTCGAAACGCTCCAGTAAAATGGTTATGGTCTCTAACCTTTATATCATTATCTGTAAACGGTTTTTCACAAATGTGACAAATCGTGCTGCTTTCAAAGTGTTCAACCTGATTGGGAGTTAAAGTACCCATAGGAATTATTTTATTGATGATTTCGGTGCTCCAATGTGCAATACTTTGAAGCTCTTTAACAAACCATTGAATGCAATCATTTAAATTACAAACGGTACCTTTTCCTGGAATGTGAAATTTTTGAACTGCAGAAACATTTCCGCTTCGGTAGGCATCCTGGCTGAACATTGAGTAAGTTGATGGCAGAGAGTGACATGTTTTTGTAGAAGGCGATCTGAGGAAAAGTGGTTCAAGCATCGATAACAAATAAATTTCTTGTGCTCCCTATTCGATAGTTGTTTAGAAAAAAGAGCTGACATATTTTTAATCCACGCGAAATGATAAACAGTATTATTTTTTGTATTAATAGCATCAGCAGTAGAACCCGCAGAATGATAATTAGGCGAAAGTACTAAAAGATTTATAGGTTCCCTGACACTATTTTCTTGATTTACACTTAATACTAGCGGTAATACACCTTTCCCCTGAATGCAAAACAAATTAATGGAGAGGTTGTTTAATTTTTCAAATTTTTTTACATCATCTATTTTAATGAGAAAGGGAATTGAATCATAATTTAAAACATCTCTAAAATGAGGATAACTGTAAACTTTATCCGAATGAAGTTGCACTGGGTATAATGCCGAAACAACGGCCCATAGGAAGCAATACTCGTCATCGTTCTTAACATTCACTACCGCATGCTTTACTGCTATGAAGTAAGGAACTTTAACGTAAGTCGAAAGGCCACCTCTAAATGGAGTATAGCTATTAATATTCACCTTTAAATGTAAAACTTCGTGTAATGCCCAACCGGAATCCCTTTCCGAAAACTCCTCTAATTTTTTTTGTAATTTGTAATAAACGTTATTGTTATACCACTCACGCAAATTGGTGGAAATATCGATGGCATAATTTTTAATGGCAAAAGTCTTCAACTCGATAACATGATTTTGAGGTTGCATGAAATTGCAGGCTAAAATGACATTGACCTTTAGCATCGTTTGCCTTAGCATTACTTTAACCTTTCGTGCAAAACTATTGTATGCATTTTGTAAAAAAATAAGAGGGTCCTTAATGTTTGCTATATTGACTATAATGCCTGTAAGTAACCTACTATTAAAACATGAATCTATAGAGTACCAACCTAATTTATGTGTACGTTTTTTAGTGGCCAAACCACTACCTGTTTTCTCTGAAGCGTTCTTTAACCGTTTAAGTCTCACAAGATAGAGATAGAATAAGTCCTAGAAAAATGCGCTCCTGAAAATTAAAAATTTGCACAATTCTCAAAAAAAAAAAATTTTTTTTTTACATTATTGCATTTTATAAGTGACATTTTATCTATTTAATTAATTAATTAACCAAAAAATAATAAAACTGGCCCACTAAATTGAGATTCTGATTTTAAGCAAAAAAAACTACTTTTTCTACTTACTAAAACATACACAATTTTGTACAAGCATTCACGTTGTTAAAATTGATTGATTTTTGCAACAATTACCAAAATTTTAAATAAAACAACACTTTAAACTGCATAAAGGGAAAAAACAGGATAAAGCAAGCATTTTGCTTTAAAAAACGCTTGTACACGTTACAAGTCTATATTTAGCGCTTACATTACTCTGAGTGTGCAATTATTAAGCACACATGCGCTAGTTGGAAGTTTAAAGTTTTTCCACATTTTTGGAATTTGAAACTCCTATCTTTTGCGCTGTTATTTGTTTAGTCTGCATGCCAAAAATTGGAATTTTTGGGTAAAGGACTAAAGTGTTATGATTTATTCATTTGTGCAAGTTTCAACTTTTCTGTACATACTAACTACAAACTTTGTCATTAATAATTGAAAATTTTTTTTTCACATTTTTTTAGTTTTGAGAATTTTTGGACTGCTATCTTTTGCGCTGTTATCTGTTTAGTCTACATGCCAAAAATTGGAATTTTTGGGTAAAGGATTAGTGATTTATAAATAAATATAAATATAAATGTACGCAAGATTCAACCTTTATGTACTATTTTCACAAGACTATTTGTTTTGAAATTTTTTAAATTCTGAATTTATTTTACTGCTATCCTTTGCGCTGTTATTTATTCAGCCTATATACAAAAATTCAAAATTTTTGAGTTAAAAATTAATCTGATATGATAAAAAGAGTATATTTATTTATTTTAAAATACACACATATAAAATGCTGGCATACATTTCATATAACATGATAATGTTATTCACCTTTTTCTTTCTTTGTAATATAAGTTTTGTGTCATTTCTTCCTACATAATTTGTATAATTTAATAAATCAGGATAAGAAACTCGTTTAATATATATATATATATATATATATATATATATATATATATATATATAAAATTCAATTAAAACCATACGGAAACTTACTTTAAATTTCACTTTCTTCTTCTTTGCCTACACACACTTTATTTTTTTTCAAATGAAGTGCCTTTTGCTTATATAATATAACACTACTGTAATTACTTATTTACTAAAGCGTCTTTCATTCAAATTACAATGCACCTTTATTTCATACTTTTCATGGCACATTCACTCGAAGTTGCATCATTTTCTTTTTTAGCTCATACAGCTCTAGATCTACCCCCAATTTTTTTATTTCCTTGATTAACACCTCGAGCCTTTTCTTTCTCTCATCAATACTTAATAATTCTTTCTTTCTTTCTCTTCTTATCATTCTTATTACTTTCACCATTTCTAGCAATAAAAAGTTTACTGAGTCATGCAATCCCGGAGAAGCCTTTTTATTATAAACATGCATCCTTTCAAAACTGCTAACCTACTCAAAAAAATTTCAGATTTCTAAGAATGATTACGTTGCAACTTCTATTTTTAGCTTTTCACCTTGACCTTTTTATATTTCTAAGAAATGTAATGTGACACCACCGCAGGTCAATAACCTCTGGCCTTGAAAACTATTTTTAGATTTATGATTACCTTGCAACCAACATTTTAAATTTACCGCCTAAACTTTCACCTTGAAAGAGCTCCAAAAGCTTACGTTTTTCACCAGCAAGGGGCGAGTGACCTTGAACTGGTCCAGCACCGGCCCTATCCTAACTACTCAGGTGCCCTGCCAAAAGTTTTACTGTTTTGACCACGGGCACCTTAGACATGATAGGTGCTGATAACACCTCTCTTAATCTCTTCAGCAACAGTTTCAAGGTCAGCTTGTGAATAGTTTGAATCTCGTTGACTTTTACGTTTATAATTTCTAACCATTTTGTGTCTGAAACAAGAATATATATTTATTTTATATATGTCCTACCTGGCCCTATACTATAGGTAACAGTAACCCCAATGTATCTTTTTCTCGGGGCAAGTGTAACACATGCTTCAAAATTACTTCAGAATTCAAAAGCATGTCCTCATTCATATTATCACATAAAGACAACACTAATTTGCACACTTTTAAATAAAAACTTTGACTCACCGCAAATTCTGCGCCGATTCTAATCTTTTGCAACTGCATGTGTCTATTTATTCAACTGGTTGATGGTACTGACTCTTTGTGTTTATGGAATATTTTTGTGCCCTTCGATATGTCAGAATTCCTACCGATTTACATTAGTAGAGTTATAGTTTAAGCTACTGTCCACGAGATGTCACTGACAGGTAGTTGTTTGAAATTTATTTAGAATCAGTATTCACACTTGCCCCACAGTCACACTTACCCGTGTTGGCCTTACTTAATACATATCTGCTAATGAGATAAAGTTGGACACATATAATCGAACATGTCTTAAAATATATTCGTTGACTGACACGGACTTACAGTGTGTCCTATTTTCGATGTAATTTCGGGGTGCTACTTTTGCCTGAAACGAAAAAATCCCCAAGCAAAACTTTCTTTTCAAGAAAAATGCAAATTAAAAGTAGTTTTTATTTTCTACAAAAAGATGCATATTGTACTATTAACACTCATTATAATAGACTTGTTTAGTAGCTAACGTTATGTTATTTAGGTTACCGAAAAGATTTGCAACCGAAAAATATCTTATTATATTTTAAAGGTTAAGCGTGTTTTTAAAATTTGGCGCTCTTTTTTGTGGTTGTGTTTTGTCTGCATTAATTCTTAAATCTTATATTTTCCTTGACATTGGCCTTAATCACTCGATTTGAATTCTAACTTCACTTTGGATAATTTTGAGATATGTACCTTTAAAGTATAATCAGAAGATTTTGTTTGAAAACCTTTCCACAAACTACCAATATAACAATAAGGAACTTTCCTGTTAACTAAGCAAGTGGATTGAAATAAAAATATTCTTAGTTTCTTTTAAAGACATTTCAGTAGTTATTTTATCACATTAGTTGTTATTTGTTATGGTAACATTTTCAGTCTAGGTAAAAAAATTCGAGTACGGGGAATACCTTTATCATACTCAAATGAGTCTCTGGTAAAATAACTATAAGGACAGTCAATCCAAATCATGTGATGGGTGTCCGGTTACTAAGGTATATTTCCGCGGCTTACCGCCTACGTTGCTCAGACAGATTAAAACTTGCACGCATTTTAGATGTGCATATGTACCTACTGCGTAGGTTGTTACACGTCCAAACCGCACTAGGCGTCGTGTATGCTTACTAATGTAAGCGGGTTGCCAAGCCAGCTAACAGGGAGATGGGCGTGGTCGAAATAATAAGTAAAATGAATGATTAATATGCTCAAACACCTTACACCTACATTCAAACAGCTCAGTCCGGGAAAATATGTCTCTAGGCGCCACCACAATCGAAACTTTGCTAATATAATTGTCTTAAGCTGGATGTTAATTAACCCCACTTGATTGTGGAAAGTAGGATTGTGCTTACTCAGTAAACTCTTACACGAGGTTTCTAAAACAAACACTCGTTCCAAACAATTCAACTCAAACTCAAATAAATTTAGTACTACCCAGGTTATTAAAAACTTTTTGAATACACCTCGTATACCAAAACTTCCAAAATAAAATTTATCACTCAAATTCATTCACGTAACCAACAGTTATATTTTCTACTTATTAATGAATAAACTATTCTTCATTCAATGAACGGTAATTAATTTTTAAAATTCTTAACATGAACGATATCTTTTAAATTTAATTTACTTTTTATAACACTTCTGAATCGTATTGACATTCGTAAATATTCAAGGTTTCAAAACTCCAACTCTTTGTTATACGTAATGACATTTTTAAGACAACAGCTGATCCGTTAATTGTGCATTGCGCTAATGAAACAAACATGAAAATTTTGCAATCAACCTGGCAAATATAACCTTTCAGGTTGTTCATTAATCTTAAAAATCCAAAAATATGCAAAGCTTACTTTTAAAATTGTCAAAACTAGATCACCAATTAAGTAAATGTTACAACTGTGTTTCATACCTGGCTAAATAAACAACAGAATAACAATCAACGGTAAATATATATATTGTCCTGCACAAAATAAAACAAAAACACAAATATCTACATAAATTACATCAGCGTGGTTGAAAGTTAAACCACCAAATACCACTTTGTATTCTTACTACTAAAACAAACCATACAATAAGACTCAAGAACGATTATCTCTTCCTTTCAAAACTACTTAATAATTGAAACAACAATAATCAAATAAACTAAACAAAAAGATAATCGGGCTTAAATGAGTTCTTAAAATTCCTAAATCAAATTTCTTACTTAAAATTGTCCGTTAATCCTTGTATTTCTTTCTTCTTTCTTCCGTAAATCAATTATTTGTAGTCCATTTGTAATCCTTAAATTGCATGAAGCCACATAACCAGTGCTTCACAATTTCACAAACACTTATTCCTTTCTGTACTCACAAATAGTCTAATAACACGTAATAAGCTGTATACGTTTGGTTGCCTGCTAAAATTTCTAGCAACCTTTACACCAATTTAGTCCCTTATACAAATAAACTTTCAATGTCATATAACGTTACTTAAACATTGGCTTAATATACAACGAACACTTCGTTCACTTAAAAGGTGGTCCCATAAATACTTTTAACTGAATGTCGGTACAAGAACACGCGCTAACCTTGACGCTACTATCGTTACAACTGTTATCTTTATTCAAATCTGCTTACGCACTTATTATTTTCTTGAAGAAAAACACAAACTAATTTTATCTTCAATCTCAATTTTATTATCGTTTTATTTATGAATGTCTTTTACGATTCATCCCCGGTTCGGGTTACGCAGTTGTTTAAACAATTACTGCCTCATTAAAATTCACAAATATAACTCCAACATCATCCCATTCTATCACACAACCTTCGCGCGCGTCTTCCGCCAACCTTCACCACAAGCAACAGCCAAAACCGAAAAAGCTTAACTGACCTCCTGTCAATCCCTGACTTTCCTATTTATACCTTCAGTCATCCATCTTTCAACATGTCTTCCTTCCGCGTTATATTCTCCAATAGTATTCATTCAAAATTTCATAGTTCCAATAGATGCTACCCTCTAAACAAGCACGCGTGTAATTACAATACATCGCCATATTTGTTCTTACTTACAAATTTTCCAATTACTTCATGAAGAAATCATTTTTCGTCACCACATTCATTCAGTAGCCACTCTGGACCATTACACAACTTTTAACAGTTATCTCCAACCTGCGCTCGATCTGCTTCCGCAACATTTGCAAAAATCAGTACCGTCTAAGGTCTCAAATTCCATATACATACACGTATTCTTAAAACAATTGCACAACATTACAAAACCCTTCGGAAATTAATACTTAAACATACCCAATCTTTCTCTACATATTTTCTAAAACATTCTACACTTATACACTCACATCTTCTGGCAAAGATTACTCATCTATCTTCAAACATTCCTTTTCTAACAGTAGCAATACATTATCGTCCCATCGACAAATTTCTCTTCACATTTACATTCATCAGAATCTAATTATTCCAACACTAAAGTCTCTATAATATTCAAATACACGTATCTACATACTGAATTGTATTTCTCCTAAATTTCCAGTGGCGTAACATCCACCCACATACATTATGCATACACAAAAAAATTTTTTTTTTTTGTTCAAACTCAATACACTCGTGCTCAAAACACGTGATACACGTCATTATAACATCTCACATACAGGGTGGGTCAACGCAACCTAACAAGGTGGCTATTGTCATTGCTTTGGGTTATGTACAACGTGCTCAGTGACAGTCGCAAAATGTCAATTTCAATCGAAACTTACTCCAAATTTGAAGTGCGAGCGGTCATTCGTTTTTTGCTTGCAAATAATAAATCACCTACCGAAATTCATAAAAAAAATACTGAACACATACGTAGAAGGTATTATGAGTCGAAAACAAGTTTATGTTTGGTGTCAGCAGTTCAAAAGTGGACGCATAAATCTGAACGATGATCCCGAAGGTTTGCGACGAAAACCATCAATAACAAAAACGGATGAGAGTCCATTAAAGGTCGATACACTGATTCGAGAAGATCGTCGGTTGAAAATACGGGAAATTGCTCTACAGGCCGGCATTTCTAAAGCTCTGTTCAAGAAATCGTATCTCAATTAGACTATCGAAAAGTTGCCACGAGATGGGTACCAAAACTGTTGACCGACCAACACAAAATTCAACGAATGGCGGCAGCAATGGAACTTTAACGCGTTATCGTCAGAAAACCGGATTTCTAGAGTATATAGTTACGGGAGACGAAACCTGGGAACAACACCATAATCCCGAATCAAAAAAGATAATGCCAACTGTGTTGTGGGATATGCAAGGCATTTTGCTCATAGAGTTTTTACCACCGAAAACGACAATCAACAGCGATGTTTATTGTCAAACTCGAAAAACTACACCAAGCCATTCGACAGAAACAAAGAGGAAGGTTGACAAAAGAAATCATGTTGTTGCATGACAATGCAAGATCGCACACCTCAGCTCAGACGAAGGCCTTGCTTCAGAAACACAATTGATTTCCATTTGTTTGGGCCGTTTAAAACTCGTTTGTCCGGTAAAAAGTTTGAAAACGACGACCAGCTTCAATATGAAGGGGAGTATACAGAAGCTTGTGCCTCGCTACGATAAGTGCCTTAACATTTGCGTTGATTACGTTGAAAAGTAGCTAAAAGTTAGCGTGTTTACTTATTGTATGTTTGAATTCTATAAATGAAGTAGCCTGCCTATAATTCACAAATGTACTTTATTAACCGGACATCCCTTGTACCATCATAATAAAAGTATAAAAGAATATTCTACAAATAAAGCAATAATTTTTTACTTTTTATTATTCAACAGATGGCCGAGGATTTGGCAAAAGAAGAAGAAGGAAACGAAGGCCTAGTGTTGATGAAGATGAATACGACCTTTATTTCGGTATTTGTCAGAGCTATCATTCTATTTTTATTATTGCATTGTTGTTGCTTTATCAATTTGTTTCAATAGGTGCGGAGGAAGGGGAAGAAGAGAGTGAAGAAGAAGTAGAAATAGAACATGAGCCAGAAGTTGTATATATACCTATAGATAGGGAACCATACTACCTGAAGTATAAAAAATTAAGTGCAGAACGTACTAACAGAAAAATGAAAAATAATTTTTTACATCGCAAAATGGCAGATTTTTTTAGGAAAAAAAAGGTTTTAAAACATTTTAATAAATAATTTGGTCTATTATATATCTACTAATTTAACTATCTAGATGGAACACGTTTTAAAAGAAACAAACCTCCAAACGGAATCTCAAGAAAAATATGATAAAAAATTAGAAGCGCTAATGGAATTAAAAAATATGGATACGCGTGAAAGAAATAGTATTATTGCAGAATTAGATGATATGCGCACTCAAAAAGATGAACTGCTTTCTCTTCTAAATCTTCACTTTAATATGATGCAAAATAGGGAAAAAGAAGTTGGAACTGGTCTTATAAATACGAAAACTGGTAAACCAATTGCAGATAAGGTAACGAACACTCGATAATTACTCTTTCATCACCCTATCCCTTTTTTTAGGCAATTGAGAAATTTATAAAAAGACAAAGAGACAAAATGATGGAAGTTGCATCCATGCGACTGACTTACATTAAACTAAGAGATCGAGTAAGTGAAAAGAAAAATGCGTTACATAAATTAGATACTATCGGAGATAATTTGCACTTAATTGACTATGAACAACTACAAGTTGAACACACCAGTCATTCGGATAAAATAGAGGAACGAGATGAAGAGTTAACTAAATTGAGATTGAAATGTTCAGATTCATTGCAATCTCTAGCACATGTTAGAGAAAAAACGGCTGCTCTTCAAAAAGACTCAGGAGAACTAAAAAAGCAGTATCTTATTGTAGCGGCCGGTGCAGTCGATGTAAGTGTACCTGTTTTACATTTTTTGTGCTATTATTTCGTTATTTTAGTCTAGAGAACGTCTTAATTATGTAAAACATGAACGTGATAATTATCGAATAAAAACAGATCGTCTAATTGAGGAATCTGGATTACTCACCAAACCGAAATTATTGTCAGATATGGAAATATCTTTGAAGGAAATAAGAGTGTTAAAAGAGCAAGAGTCAGACTATAAAAACCAATATGAACGAACTGAGCAAGATCTTAAAGCAATAAAAAAAAAGATGGGGAAAAAAATTCCAATGAAAGAAAGTACTCCAAAGTTAGTAACAAGTGCCACAAACGTTTACTTAAGACGACCTACTCTGTTTATTCCTGTATTACCTAATCTACCAGAGACTTAGAATTCCTATAAAATTATTTCAAAATGTTATTGTACCCTCTGAACCAACTTGTAGTAAGTGTTCTAATATATCATAAAACTCCCTTTATCTTCGTGAAAATAGTCCAATACAATTTGAATCCTTCCAACGTCACTCAAATGTTTATTAAAACAATGACACCTTTTTTTAAGCAGTCTACTTCAAAGTGGAACACTATTACAACTGTTTTGTCCATCTGCTTGTCTGTAATGCCATAAAACAAATACTTTCCGACACAATATGTGGTTTTTATAATTTTCGAAAAGTACCAAGTCTGGTTTTGGCTTGTTTCGCGTTTCCAGCTAGCTTACGGAAAGGATGCTGTACGCTGTCAAAGAAGCGATTGCATTTGTAAACGTATTTTATGTTTATGGCAAGAGACCTTCGTACTTGTATAGTAAGATTGCTCTGGCAAACTGACTATAAGGTTGTAGCACACCTTGCGTATGATTGCATAAATGTTTATCGCAAGCGAGATACGTGGTAAATGACCTCAAAGTAAAAGTGTACGCTTTCAATCCTACATTTCGCATTCTGCAACATCAATTATAGTATTATGCTTTGTGGTAACCTATGTTATTGTTATAACCGTAAAGTTTATCATCCGCATCTTTTTGTACCAAATTTACTTTATTTATCCTTACTTGTGACCCTTGATAGTGTACATTCAACTTGCCTCAAACATATAACCTTGCAGTTGAAAGTCCGGTAGCTTAGAGTTACAATACGCTTATAAATCCAAGCTTGCAGGCTTAATGCAGGCTTAATGTAAGCTTACAAGCTTAATTAAAACATTTTGCAAGCTTGAATTTACTCCTGCAAACAGCCTGACGGAAGTCACTGTATAAGATCATTTTAGGGATTATGCAAGCTTGCATCTGCACTTGCCAACCTCTTGAAAGATATTTTTCAAACTTGCACAATACTTGCTTTGTGTTTGAAAATATTCCCCACAATACACTTTTGTTGGAAGCCAAACAAAAGTAGCTCTGCAAGTTTGCAAGAGGCTTTCTTCCAGTTGAGTGGCACCCTTACACTCCAATACGAAAAAATACTATTCATGTATAGCTTATGTTTCTATTGATCCCTATGTAGTAGGTTATTATACATTAGCAACATTTTTAATTTATTTCATGTTTCATGTTCATCGGTAAATTTAGATTAAATAAAGATTAAAAAGTAATTTGCAATTCTTAAATACTTGACAAAAATAATTTCATAATTCTCAACCACGTGTTAGAATTGATATTATCATTATTACCTACAAATGCCAGCAATTTTATAATAATCTCTTTAATGACTCTGGAGGTGAAAAGGACCCTGCACACCTCTTATGGGTTTTTAGACCACAGTCAAATTTAATGAAATTTTAATATGTTATAGACTAAAATTATCTGAACAATATTTGTCATTGGACCAACTTAATATAATGGCTAGTTTTTGATAAAGTAATAGTGCCCAGGAGCGGCGTTACCACGAGGGAAGAGAGGCGGTCGCCTCAGGCGCCGTCGCGTATAGGCGCCTCAATACAGAATGTCAGTATACATTATTTGTTTAGTAATAATTGGCAATTATTGTCAATTGATGTATAATCTACCAACTGTATACAGTTAGTAGTATATAGTTTTTAAAAATTTCTATTCCTACCTATTAATACCTAACTAACAGTAACGATTAACGGACGTCTCGTCATCAGCACCCACAAAACGGGATTTTAAACGTTGTCTAATCAGTTTTAAGAAAAATAAATAAAATATTTCTGTTGCCGAGTACAATTAACAAAAGGGTTCTTTGCACTTAAAGCAGTTTGTCGGGAGTCATGCTGATTTCGTGGAAGTTTAGATGTTTACAGAGTAGGTACCTTCACTCCTGCACATTAAGCAAACCTTTTATTTTTTTAAAGGATTAGCTCGTTCATTGCGATTACAAATTACAATTTACATATTTACAATACCCAGTCGGCAGTAAACTGAAAAACTGGCCGGCCCGATTCTGATTCAAATCATTGTTAAACGTGCAAGCACTGCAAGCAATTGACAATTTATTCTCTATGCAGATGCTCAGGATTGTGTTGAATGTGTACCTTTTAATTAAAAGTGTTAAAGTTAACTGATATTATAAGGGCTCGGATTCCTAGTGACTAGTGATATTAAATGTCAGCAAAAAACGACTTTTGAATTAATTAGAAATTAGAATAAACATAAACCAAACAAGTGTTACATCGAATACACCGAACATTGAAATTCCAGGTAGGTAAGTAAGTTATACTGTTAATTTCATTTTTTATACGCGGCGTTTTCCGCTATTTTTAGTATTTTACATTGAGTCTATTTTTAAAGGAAATTCATTTACTCAGTTTTCAGTTTATTCCATATAAGTAAATTGTGTTTTTGCATTATGTTTCATTCCTTCATCGTAGTATTCGTAGTGTTATTTTAATTTTAATAAAGTATTCACTATTCATTATTATTTTTGTAATCATAGTTGACATTAGATGCTTTAACCTAATAGGTACTCTATTTTTTTAATTCTTTTTGTCATAAAGATTAGATTAGAAATCGTGGTCTCTTTGCATAGGTTTAAGAAGTCATAATGTCAAATAAGAATAAAGAAAACAAAGGAGTCAAACGAAAAGCGAGTGGATGGGACAATGTAAAAAAAAGAAAAACAAAACTAGAAACAATGCAGAAACAAGCCGGAGTAATGAATCGTTTTTATTTAAAATTTCATCTACTCCGAATCTGTTCCTCGTATGGATTTCGTAGGAGAGGTCAACAGTGTCAACACTACTTCTCAACCGTGTGCTTCAGATGACGTCCTGACATTATTCAAGCTGAAGATGAACATGGTGGTAACAGTGAAAATGCAAAAGAACAAACCGGAACTTCTGTTGAAACACTAGACATGGAAGAAAGTGAGACAAATAGTGGTATTTTAGATTTAGACGATCCAGGTCTCTGGTCAGAACATATCAATAATAGATTTAGAGAATTAGTTATAAGCAAAGGTCCGGTACAAGTTTGTAATTATGAATTTCCCTAACAAACAAAAGAAAATTTTCTTCGAATTTTTACAAGCGAACTTTAGTAAATAGTGAGATCGTTGAAAGGTCTTGGCTAATTTATTCTATCAAAAAGATGCAATTTTTGCTTTTCATGCAAACTGTTTCCTTCTGATTCTGGGAATCGATTGACTTGCAATGGGTATTCTAATTGGAAAAATTTAGCGAGCCTTAGATACGCATGATAGAAATAGGGGTATATTAAATCTTTCCAAGATTGGAAAGAATTAGCGTTGAGGCTTAAGTGTGAAACAACAATAGATAGTAAGCATCAGCAACTGCTAAACGCCGAAAAACGTCACTGGCGAGATGTTTTAGAGCGTCTTCTATGTATAACGCACTACTTAGCTGGACAGTCATTAGCATTTAGGGGATGTACAGATACTTGTTTCAACCTAACAATGGTAATTTTTTAAAACTAGTTGAATCAATTGCAAAATTTGATTCGGTAATGTCACAACACTTGCTGCGCATAAAAAACAAAACGACGCGTAATCATTATCTTAGTAAAGATATACAAAACGAGCTAATTCATTTAACAGCTAAAACAATATTAGATACAATTTTAAAAATGGTTTCACGAGCAAAATATTATTCAATCATATTGGACTGCACACCAGACCAAAGTCATACAACAAATGACAATAATAATAAGATTTGTAAATTTAGACGAAGAATCTGACCATTTTGAAATTGTTGAACATTTTTTAGGTTTTATTCCTGTTTGTGATACAAGTGGTTCTGGACTCTGTCAAACTATTTTAAAAAAATTAGAATCTTTGTGTATACCGTTAAATAATTTAAGAGGCCAAGGTTACGACAATGGGGCAAATATGAAGGGTAAACATTCGGGTGTACAACGACAGATACTAAATTTGAATCCAAGGGCATTTTTTATACCGTGTGGAAATCACACACTAAATTTAGTTATTAACGATGCGGCGTCATCCACTCTTGAAGGGGTGTCATTTTTTCAACTAATTCAAGAATTATATGTATTTTTTTCAGCCTCTACTTATAGGTGGTCTGTATTAGTAGAGCATATACCACATTTAACAGTAAAACCGATATGCGAAACTCGGTGGACAAGTCGCATAGAATCGATTAAACCTTTGCACTTTCAGTTAGGTGAAATATACGACGCTCTGTGTACAATATATGAAAATACCGACAAAGACTCATTAACACGTCACTCAGCGCAGTCCTTAGGCAAAAAGATTTATACCTTTAAATTTATATGTTCGGTACTACTTTGGTACGATATTTTAAATAAAATTAACGTAGTATGCCACATGCTTCAAAATCCATCAGTAAATATAGTTGGATGTTTAAGGCTTCTTGATGAAGCTAAAGAATTTTTAACTACGTATCGTTCCGACAATGGATATGAGCAATTATTACAACGTGCTGGTACTATTGCTGAAACTATGGATATTGCATGTAATTTTGAAGACGTTGTTCCCCTGCGTGTTCGCAAACACACTAGACATTTTATTATGAATCTCGACGAGAATAATTTAGATCCAAAACAAAAATTTAAAATTTTCTTTTACTTTGTTATTTTAGACAAAGCAATAGTATCAATTGAAGAGCGCTTTCAACTACTGAAAGAGCACTCGGAAAAGTTTTTTTTGCACAACATAAACGTTTTAGGCACTATTTCACATGAAGAATTAAGAAAATGTTGTATGGATTTGCAACTTTCCTCACAGATGAATCAGATAAAGATATACACGGTATTCAATTATTTGAAGAATTATTAAACCTTCCATCTCTCCCTGAAAAAGTGCTCCTTTAGACGTAATAAATTATTTACATAAGAACGACTTGCTATCTATATTTCCCAACACTATAGATTGCGTTAAAAGATGATTACTTAACTGCCAGTATCTGTAGCTTCTGGAGAAAGTGAGTTTTTCCAAATTAAAAATTATCAAAGATTATATGCGAACGTCCATGACGCAAACAAGATTAACAGACTTAGCATATAATTTCAATAGAGAAGGAAATTTCAGAAAATTAGATTATTCTAAAGTTAATTGACAACTTTGCAGGAATTAAAGCTCGAAATAATAGATTTTACTGAATAATTTAATGTAGGTAGGTAAATAATTTCTTATACATCACCCATATAGAAAGTATCGTTATTATTTTTTCTTCATGCATAGACAATGATTTTATTATCAGTATTAACTTTCAATCAATTAAAATGTTAGATTTTTAAAAAATGTAATACTTAAGATTTTGACTTTATATTTCATTCTGTATAGGTTCAGGCAAATTGAAATTGTATTTCGGATTTTCTAATATTAGGTATTTAATTTAGTTTAAAATTTTAAGCCACGTTCAGTGCAATCATTCATGGTTCAAAATAGTTTATTTGTTTAATATGTAAATATATACGAGTTATTCATAGGTAGGTATATATTTGTAATGTATTCACAATTTTTATTTTGATAAAATTTTTTCGTAACACAAAATTTTTTATTTGTTATTAAAAGCATTCGAAAGGTTAGGCGTTAATGCAACACTCCTTGCCTCAGGCGCCAAAATCTAGCAGCCATATGATAGTGCTAGCTCATCGATTAATGTTTCGCATTGGTCTACTTTTCTTTTGGCCAATTCCTACTTATTTTGTAAAATTTTTCACGCTATTTTTTAGCGGTTTAACCATTGCTGTATTTCACATTTCCAAGAAACTTTGATTTACATATAAGTCGAGAATGATAACTAAAATCAAGGACAATTATTGATGGTTCTATAATTTTGTAAAAGTGATTCCTCAAACCATTTTCGAACAATTCTGGTTCATATTATCGTGATAATCTAATGATTTATTTTTGTACCGAAAATTAATTGACTTCCGTCGATAAAACCGTTTCTGTTACCTGCTTCAATGATAATAAATCGTTTTCCATCTGATGATTTGTTCGGTTGATGTAAACTCTTTGCACTGTTATCTTGCCAAGTACATTTTGACGTACTACCTTTACTAAATATCCACGTTTCGTCTGTAAAAACAAACTGTCTCGAACTTTCGGAGTTAAGATTTTTGAGATACTTTCAGAAAAACGTTTCTTTTGGCGACAATGTGGCTTTGTTCACACAAACCGCGTCTATTGTTGGTTTTTTGGAATTTAAAGCCCATATTTTTTAACACTAGAGCCAAACTGGTTTTTCCTATTTCATACGCGGTTCTCAATTTTAAGAAGTTTAATAATGAATTTAACGTTACGTGTTCCTTCTTCGCGTACATCTCGTATATTAATGCACGAATTGTTTGTTTTCCATTTTCTGGAAAATCTGTAGAAAGTTTGACACGCTGGAGGTTCCAACTGCCGCCATTTTTTTAAAGCACATATTTTCCCCACCGTCTAAACCTAAATTTTTAACGCGTTTGCTGTT
The DNA here is from genome assembly GCA_036346205.1 of Vesta saturnalis. NCBI lineage: Eukaryota > Metazoa > Arthropoda > Insecta > Coleoptera > Lampyridae > Vesta > Vesta saturnalis. Next base: position 2,511,144 of record JARFJB010001442.1, read on the forward strand.
CTTTGTTGAACATAAAATGTATATAATAGTGGACCACCATTTTATTTTTCTTCTTTAAAATAATCGACTGTATTTAAAACTAATTCGCGAATTTCTTTACTCAACTTTTTCGGCATTATATTAATGGTTAGTTTATATAAACGCTTACTCAAAGAATAATGATAATATAGATATTGCAGTTGTTTTATTTATACCTATATGTACCTACTAAATGGTATAATAATCTATTATTAATTACTTATTGTTACAGTATTGCATATTTATTTGGATTCTTTTGTAATTGAGTACACTAAAACGTCATTACCATACTTAGGTATACAATGAACTTTCTAAATGTAAATTGAAATACCTATACTTAATCGAATATTCATTATTATGAATGGCTTTTATAAATGTTTATTATAAAACTTGCATTCTTCCATAAATTTTAAATGTAATGTTAAAGCAGTGTTGAGAACCACTGGCATTTTATTATACCTATTGAATTTCTATTCTACCTGCATCTGATTCTTATTGCCTTGTCATTATGTGTGAAAGTTGCAAACGCTTTTGTTCGGCAGAAATAGAGGCATTATTCATAATATATCCATCTTTCTTTGTCACGTACAATAAGTACGAGACAGCAAAGCATTAAGGCGGTTTCAAGCACAATAGAACCATATATTGACAATCCTCCTTGTTAATCCGATACCCGTTCAGTTCTACCGGACAGGCTTTATCTATATTTCCCAACACTATAATTGCGTTAAAAATATTACTTACACTGCCAGTATCTGTAGCTTCTGGAGAAAGGAGTTTTTCCAAATTAAAAATTATCAAAGATTATATGCGAACGTCCATGACGCAAACAAGATTAACAGACTTAGCATTAATTTCAATAGAGAAGGAAATTTCAGAAAAATTAGATTATTCTAAATTAATTGACAACTTTGCAGGAATTAAAGCTCGAAAAATAGATTTTACTGAATAATTTAATGTAGGTAGGTATAATTTCTTATACATCACCCATATAGAAAGTATCGTTTTTATTTGTTTCTCTCATGCATAGACTGATTTATTATCAGTATTAACTTTCAACAATTAAAATGTTAGATTTTTTAAAAAATGTTACTTAAGATTTGACTTTATATTTCATTCTGTATAGGTTCAGGCAAATTAAATTGTATTTCGGATTTTCTAATATTAGGTATTTAATTTAGTTTAAAATTTTAACCACGTTCAGTGCAATCATTGCGATGGTTCAAAATAGTTTATTTGTTTAATATGTAAATATATACGAGTTATTATAGGTAGGTATATATTGTAATGTATTCACAATTTTTATTTTGATAAAAATTATATTTGTAACACAAAATTTTTATTGTTATTAAAAGCATTCGAAAGGTTAGGCGTTTGCAACACTCCTTGCCTCAGGCGCCAAAACGTCTAGCGCCGGCCCTGATAGTGCCTAATAAGAATAATGGCTGTTCAGTGGGTTTTAACATTGATATACGCAAGTGTTACCATTACATATTATACTTTTTTGTAATTTTTATTATTCTGTACTTTCTAACATTTTATACAGGGTGTTTCAACAAAAATTAGTATTAAATTGATTATTTACATGATAAAAAGTGGAACTTATACATAAAATAAACAACCTAATATTTACATGATTTATATACAATAAACGGAACATTTAGACGGCAGCATATGTGTTTAAAACTTCTTGAGTAGCGGCTAGCACTTTGGTTTGCGGTAGCCTAATAACTTCTTCGTGCCTTGCATAGCCCAAAAACCAAATAACTGCTGCTATATGTGCACACATTCCTATAGTTCGCGCTCCTGTTTTGCATTGGCAATAGTAGCCAAATATAGGACCATCTTCTTGTTCAGCATCATTATCAGGAACAGGGTTATAGCTAATTATTATTTGATATTTAATTTGATTTCTATGTCTAGATCTAATTCTAAGCCGAACGAGATTTAATTCGTTGAACGCCGTATCAATTTCGAAAAAGTGGTTGCCCAGATGGTGATTGTTATCCTGTATGTAAGAAGGTGCTAGTTTAAGTTGGAAAGTTCCGTAAGTTATGCGTCTTAATTGAGCTATATTTGGAACTGGAAAATTTTCTAATTGGTTTTGTTCTAAAGGTGCCCATCTGCCGTGCCGCCTCAACAAGCCTTCATTTTCAGCTCTAGCTTGCACATGATTAGGTTCGTTTACCATTTGAAGCATTTCTTGTGCTAATTCTTTATTTGCTTCTTCCATATGTAATGGTGGATGGTAGCGGTTTATTAGGGCACAGGCAACACGGAAAAATGTCCGCAAATTGGGTATTTGGGCAATTGAAAAGCAGTTACGAAGAATTTTAAATATTGACTGAACGTGTCCGTTTCGAGCTTCTACTACCCACCTTTGCTTAGTAATAATTCTGCTAGCGTTGGCTTTTACAGTTGGCAATTGACGTCTACCTTCTAGCGCTGGTGGAATTTGCACAGATATGCCAATATTATTTAAAAATTCCCGAGCATCTCGGTAGCCTCTATCCACAATCACAACATCGCCAGGTTGCAGCCAGTGTCTTAGTTCTTGATCCTGATTATATTGGTATCTTAATATACTCGCATCATTATTTCTTGGGTTGGAAAAGTATGGACCATGAACATCCAAAATATATCCATCTGGGGCAACAACTAGCACTGGCTTAACAAGATGGCAATGTTTGTGAACTGAATAGGACTGCCTGAGGGTCTGAAAATTTTTGCTACGCTCTATGTTAACATAAGTGGCATCGAAACAAATAATGGCTTTTGGGTTTTCAGATTCCTCATTAAATAACTCATTTGCAAATCTGGTAACGTGTTCAGCAATAAATTGGTTACGGTTTATGTGACGAGGTCCTAAATTCTGGGGCACAAAATTATTGGATAATGATTCCTTAACTTTTTGAATTGCCAAACCTTGTCTGCTACCATAAGAAAACATCGCCGCTAAAAACGTGTCTGAAAGTCCTTGACGTAATTACATAAAAAACACAGTAAATCTTTTTTTTAACTTCTCTCCTTCTTCCGTAAATATTAACATTCGCACAAAGGTTGAACAATTCCCGAAATTGATCCCTGTTTAAGGATGACAGCGCACTTAGCTCCTCATCACTGAAATTGTTTTCATCCGAAAAAGTTTCATTTTTTGTGTTACTTTCTTGTATTGTTGTCAACAACTTATCCAACTCTGCCCCTTTTAAATTGTATGGCTTTTTAATGGACCTTATACCATTTTCTAATGGAAAAACTAATAAACCATTCGCATCAAGGTGGACAGGACAAACCTTACAAATACGAGGTATATATACTCCCTTTCGCATAAAAATATTTGTCCTTGCCTTTCCTGATAAATGTTGAATATTTGCAGCATTATTGCATATTAAACAATGATTAGCACTATATTTTAGAGGAAGCTTCATAATTATTGGATCTGGATCATTTTCATAGACCTGAATTTCATCTATGATACCTTGATTGCAATTTGTACATAGCCTGGTATTACCATTTATGTCCATTGGCGGAAGTGAAAGTTCCTGTCGTCTTCTCTAAGCAATATTTATCTTCTGGTCGGCATTTTGTCGTAAAATGGTCATTTGTCTGGGATTCCCCACTATTTCACATACATAACACTGAAAGTTTAATCGAAAAGCCATTTTAATGCAAACTTAAATAATGACTTTAGGGAAACTTAGTTACAGGTGACATTGTCATTTTAAGTAACTGGTTGTTATTAACAATCGAAAGTGTAGATATGTATCAGGCTTATGGCTATATCTGTAATTTTTAATAGTATTAACTACTAATTTTTATTAAAACACCATGTATAGAATGATAGAAAGTACAGAATAATGAAAAATTACTAAATAGTATAATATGTAATTGTAACACTTGTGTATATCCATGCTAAAACTCACTGAAAAGCCACAATGCTTATTAGGCATACCACTTTAACGCCCTGTATATCAAAAACTAGCCATTAGATTAAGTTGGTCCAATGACAAATATTGTTCAGATAGTTTTAGTCTATAACATACTAAAATTTCATTAAATTTGACTGTGGTCTAAAAACCCATAAGAGGTGTGCAGGGTCCTTTGTAAATAATTTAGCATTTTTTTCTATGGCACATATAACTTCTATTTTAGAGTCTTTTGACTATAGCACACAACATGCCACGAACCTTAACTTCACTAGACTCTTGAAACAGCTCTCGAGCAGCCACTGTAAACAGATAGAATGTTTAAATAATATTAGCAATATCCAGTGAGTTAAAAAATTAGCAAAACACATAATTCATACTTAATTTAATTTGTATGTTTATCTAGTCTCAAACAAGTAAGGCTAATAATCATGTAAATGTAGAAATTGTGAATAATGGACGTAAGATACATGATCCGGTAAAAATAAGTAATATGTTTAAAAACTACTTTTGTAACTTTCCTAAAAGCATTCAACGTAATATTCCATGTACGAACAATTTTTATTTAATACTACCTAAGCAGTATCAACTTCATTATTCTTCTACAGGTAGCTAAAATTCAACCGTTACATAAAGGTAAAGATAAACAAGAAATTGGTAACAATAGACCAATTTTAATATTACCTGCAGTATAGAAATTTTTTGAGACTGCGATAAAAAATAGAATATTAAATTTCTTTAACAATAACAAATACTTCTGCTTGGAACAGCATGGCTTTGTACCAAACAAATCTACACAAAGATCTATACAAAGTGTTATATTGCAAATTTTAAGTGAGGTAAAAGATGATGAGGTAGTGGCGTGTATCATGTGTGACTTATCAACGGCTTTTGATGTAAATAATAATCCTTTGATAAATAAATTAGAACACTATGGTATTATTTATTAGATCTAACAAAATCTTATCTAGCAAACAGCTTTTCAGTAGTTGAAATTTCACATTCTAAAAACAGTGTTATAAGTTCATACGTATCTTGGCAAGTCTATCTAGGTTACCAGCGGTATTCCGCCAGGGTCCATACGTGGACGTTTGTTATTTCCTATTTTTATTAACGACCTTCCGCATAATACCGAAAAGTGTGACTTTGAGATAACATTATATACAGATGACATTACTTTGGTGGTAAAGTCCAAAAATGAACAAGATTTGACGTTAAAAATAGAAAAGGCATTATTTGTAGTTTAAAAGTGGTTTCATAGCAATAAACTACTTTTAAATAGAAAAAAAAACAAAAATGTTTAATGCTAAACAAAATTTTAACTTTAATTATAATTATAACACATTCAAGGTCGAGAGTTCGCGACCGACGGCGAAGGAGTGGGGAGGGATTAGCGCCCGTAACGTATAGTCGAAACTACCGTCGCACCACCCCGAGGGATGTGGCGGCGGGATTGTCGAGTTGTGGTTGGAAGATTTCTCGTAGATTTTTTCGAAAACGGGATCTCATAAATTATTTAAACTTTAAGCATCAATAGGGACCGTCGAGAACTATATTACCCCGATAACGCCATGGCAGGATGTCGCTTCGTGTCGGGGCAGGGGGGATGAGGGGAGTTTTTCGTCAATTTCGACTGGCTGGACCGAATGAAAAGTTAGAGTTCATGTTCCTTGCGTTCGCCTCGCATTTCGAGTGCACATCGAACATGGACGGCAAAAGCTCGGCAAGAATTACGCGATGGGTGGGGAAAACGGTCAAAGTGTACGATGTATACGTGTTCTTTGGAAGCGTGATCGTACGAGACGTACCATTTCACGGTTTCGGTTTTTATATAATGTAAATACGTTCACTATAGAATTAGAATCGATTAACGTTTAAAGCTCGAAAATCGGATCGGACTTGAGCAAGTTACGAATTCCGTCAATGTTTTTTATATAGGGAAAATTCACGTGTCAATAAAAATGGAAGGAACGGGGGGAAGGGGGAGGGGGCTTCACCGGTCTCTTTCGATTCCTTTCGTCGAAACAAACCGGGCAAACAAATTTTATCAAAATCGGGCCGTTAGTTCCGACGCAATGGCCTTTCAAATTTTAAAATAAAGATCAATGGGGATAGTTCAGATATTTTTCGAACAAAACACAATTTTTTCCAAATATTTGTGCGAGGTGTCCAAATCGATGGATTCTAGTGCGAAAATGAACAAAATCGGCTCTGATTCTCTCTAACGGGTATCGGCTTCGAGTTATTACGACGTTTAGATTTTTCAAAATTCACATAAATGGCCATAACTTTTGTACTTTAAAGGCAGCGTTGCCATTATGCAACTGAACGATGTGTCCTAACGAGGCGCATCGACTGCCGCTTACTTCACTTTCGTATCATTTATAATTTTTGAGTTATACGGCAAAATATGAAATCGAAAACTTTGGCAAATTTTTTTAACCACTTCCCGTTGGAATTTTAACGTGATTTTTTTCTTTACGGCGACGAGTTCTACCACAGAATATTTTTTGTTTTCGAAATAACGCTTAGAACATCTTTTTTTTTTAATTTTCAAGATTCCACACCGATTTTTACGAAATTTTAAACCGTCGGAAATATTTTCGAACCATGTATATAATTTTAACCTCGAAAAGAAGACTCCGTGGTAAAAAGTTGAAAGAGTCAAACATTTCTACCTCGAAATCGAATTTTCATGTTTTTTGAACTAATAAAGTTCGAATTTAGAAAAAATTAAAGAGACAAGAAATTTTGTGGTTAACAAGACGAGTACGGCGGATTTTTTTTTAATCTGAGATATATTAACTGAGATAACAAAACCGACGCCTGGCGTCGTCAGCGTCGTCAGCGTCGTCAGCGTCGTCAGCGTCGTCAGCGTCGCGGCGCTATATATATATATATATATATATATATATATATATATATATATATATATATATATAGGTAGCGCTTATTAAATAAAAACTATAAAATAAACTCTCAAATTCGGAATACGACCCGAGGTCCCGGGTATGGTTTCGACGGGAGCATTCGCATTCGGCCGCCTTTCGAGATTGCCTCAGTCGCGTTTGTGAAGGATCGAAATAAAAATTCGCCGACGGCCCTACGTGAGAGTCGAGAGTTCGCGACTGACGGCGAAGGAGTAGGGAATGATTAGGGCGTCGTGACGTATAGTCGAAACTAGCGTCGCACCACACACACATATGATGGTGGAGGGGTGGTTTTTTGTCCACGTGCATCGATTCGGAGGAAAGTCGACTTCGCGAATCTCATGAGAACTTCCGTTACTTACCGACCGATTTTTCGAAACTTTGCACCACTGTAAATCGAGACCAAACGGTAAAACAGGATTTTCAACTTTTTTATCCCCTCTACTTTTCGAGATATAGAGCCATCTTCCTTATATCGCGCATCCGAACTCTGAAATTTAAAATATAAGTTCTTTGGGACACATAGATGAAGAATCCGTCAAAAAACGCAAGTCGACTTTTTTGACCCAACAATCGAACCTTGAATGGCGCAATGTTCACACTCAGGTAAGACGTGTAGAAACAACTTGAAAACTGATCCTAAATTAAAACCGAGCTATATATCCAGCGAAAAACAGGACCACCCCGAAATCGCTCCAAACTACTCTTAAAATCATTTTTAGGCCTTTTACAAACATTTTGGATTTTAACAAAATTTGACCCATCTAATATATATATATATATATATATATATATATATATATATATATATATAAACAGTTAAAATCACAATAAGTTTATAGTATTATTTTTAATTTGAAATAGTTTAAATATTATTAAACATATAAAAATTTAAATTCACTTTTTGATGCTTTAAATTTTAAAGTTGGCATTGATGTGCGTCGAATTAATAGTCACTAAAAATCCCAAAATTTAAAACAACCATTTTCCCAATCAAAAACATACGTTTTAATGTAATTATAACTTTTTTGAACGGTTTAAGCATTATTAAAATTAACTTAACATGACACTGTAATGTAAAAATTTTTATTCTTTTTCATTATTTATTTAAATTTGTATATAAACATACACATTCGTTTCCAATAAGTTTTTAACTAATTTTTCTTTTTATGAAATTTCAAGTATCTCATTTTAATTGTAATAAAATGTTTCATATTATATTTAAAATTCTCAATTTCTTAATTTCATTAGAACTACAACATTTACATTTACACTATTGCAAACGTTACCACGGATTAAAAATTTCTAAGAGAACCTGACGTTTTCAGTATGAATGTTACATTTGTTATTTTTGAAACATAACCTACGTAGAAATTATTTCACAATTTAATACAAAACTTTATATGTTTAATTAAACCAACCAATTAAGGGATTATTTTTTATTTGTGTACAGTTCAATATTAATTTTTAATACACTTATCCATAACAGTTCGTAAGTATAAACTTTCATATTTAATATTATGCACATTACTATTTATTTTTAGATTATTTAAAAACCGGTAAAAATGTAAAATAGAGTACAATAATCTCGGCTACTTAACATAATTTTAAGGCTAAAATGTTTTTGATATATAAATATCAAATTATGTATCCTTCAATATGTTTCGATGCAATTTTTCAAATTATTCTGTACCAACATTGATTATATCAAAACACAAAATTACAAAGTTGAAGTAAGTACGTTACTATGAAGTAGATTTTATGTGTGTTAATTATTAACTGTATGTACAGGGACATTCATTATAAATTACCCAATGGATATTTTTGTTATAGCAGATAGATGTATACATTAAATGTAAAAGTTGTAGGATGGACAGTAAATGATTTTAATTTATCACGAAAAACACAGTGGCGTACTATAACTAAGGGGTGTCAAAAATAATTCAATTTTTTTTAATAGAACACCCTGTATTTTATTTTACCTTCGTAAAGCCCATATTTTTCTGAATTAAAAAATATACCACATGATAACCGTTGTTGAGTTATTTAACATTTAAAATGGTGGTGATGATATACTTACTTGCCTTTTGAAAAATTATTACAACCAAAGTCAACCATAAAATGTTATTTTTGTTATTTTCAGCGCGCTTTCATTTTTATGATTGCAGAAACACGCCATTTTACACCTATATTTTGAACATTTTTTGAGTTATAACACATCGAAAATCATACACTAGATCACTGATTGTTTATTATTGTTAAGTAGTCTATATAACAAAGATTTATTTAATAAGTTTAACAAAAACAAAAAATAATTACTAATCATAGCAAATGTTCGAAATGCCCTCCGTTATTCTCTATGCATAAGAGATAGCGTCTTCTTAAATTACGAATTGCATCGGAAATAGTTTCATTATTTAGGTTATTTAAATTGTTGATTTCTTCACGGACTCTATCTTGGATCATTTGAATATTATGGTTATTATCATTATTAATAATATCTTTTAAAAATCTCCAAACAAATGAATCCATAACAGTCAAGTCAGGGTTATTAGGGGGCCGTGCAATCGTACCGTTATTTCCTATCCAGACCTCAAATACATTGTTTAAATGTTTCCTTACTTCTTTAACATTATGCGGGGGTGCCCCATCCTGCATCCAAATCAGATCATTCAGTTCTTCTTCTGTAAACATCTCCATAAGCATAATTTGGGGAATCAAATTTTCAATATAGGTGGGCCCTTTTAAATTGCAATCATAAAATATTGGCCCAACAATTTTATTTAAGAAAATCCCACACCAAATGTTGATTGATTTTCTCCCAGATTTTTTTATTGGTTTAAAAAGTTTTTTTCGATTTTGTTTATTTTCCCATGAATGTTTGTTTCTTCTATTAAATACTCCGGCGGTCGAAAATGAGGACTCACCAGACCATAGAATTTGATTAAAATATTCGGCATCCTCATTTAAGGTATGTATCATTTGTCGGCAAAAGTGTAGTCTTTTTAATTTGTGAGCTTCCGTTAAAAATTGTACGGGACATATTTTATAAGGTTTGTAACCGTTTCTTTTCAACGTACGTTTAATTTTTGCTGTAGCTCTTTCTTAATAAAACCACTACGTTTTTTAAACTACTTTCACTGTTTTCTAAAAAGAATATTGCCTTACAATAATGGTTATTATCGAACAAAATTTGTTTGACTTACCCTCGATATGTAGCAGAACATCGAGCTGTTCATCTTCATTTGCCATATTTGCACGTTTTTTTTTTCTAGCAGATGAACTTGTAGTAATTACCTTATTGTAAATATTACAAAAAGTTTTTTCCGATGGGACTGTTCGATTTGGGTATAACACCCTGTAGGCTCTTCGTGCCTTGCGTTTATTTTTATTATAACAAGTGAAGATTTGCACTTTTTCAATATCGTTATAAACCATTTTAACTATTTACAATTTACAATAAAATTGTCATTAACTACTGTCATTGTCATAGACTACTTAACAATAAAGTAAAAATAATATTTCATGGAAGTATACCATAACCACCATTTTAAATGTTAAATAACTCAACAACGGTTAAACATGGGGGTATCATGTGGTATATTTTTGAATTCAGAGAAATATGGGATTTACGAAGGTAATATAAAATACAGGGTGTTCTTTTAAAAAAAATTTAATTATTTTTTATACCCCTTAGCTATAGTATGCCACTGTGTTTTTCGTGATAAATTAAGATGATTTACTGTCCATCCTACAACTATTACATTTAATGTATACATCTCTCTGCTATAATAACAAAGAAGCGAGTACATCGTCTGATAGTACATCAAACATTCCAGCAAAGAAGCGGCGTGCCTTATCGCAAGATGCCCGCGAAATTATTTGGAATATTTATCAGTTTCATAAAAATATGAAAATGTACGATTAACATCTGTCAGTTTTTTCACGATTACATTTCTTTACAGTTAACGTTCTTGATATCGTTGTGAAATCAACTGGAGTATCTAAATGTACCGTCGTTAGAAGTATTAGAGAAGGGAGTGCAATTCAACGTGGTGAAATAGAATCGTTCAAGACTTCTAATAAAAGAATGAAAACCGCACCAAGATCATCTGTCGATAATTGTGGGGAACAAGTCATTTGACGCATTGTAAACAATTTTCATGTCACGGAGAAACGACGACCAACCGACAATGCTATGTATAATATTATTAAAGATGACGAATCCATTGGTTTCTCTGGGAAGGAAACGTCTGTAAGAAGATTATTAAATATAATAGGTTTTAAATGGACGAAAACCGTTGACATTCGTAATCGTTTAATGGAACGATACGATATACGATCTTTACGTTGTGCTTATATACGAGCAATAACAAAGTATCGAAGAGCAGGTCGGCCCCGGCTCAAAAACAAGTGATTGTCACGACAATATGAGCTTTATTAATTATAAACGATGGATTGAGCACCAGTTATTACCGAATTTGCTCGAAAAGTCAGTTATTGTTATGGATAATGCAAGTTATCACAACACGTTAGCAGTCAAACATCCAACTTTTAGCAGTACAAAAATGGAAACGATAACTTGGTTACAAGAACGAGGGATCGTACATGATGAATCCCAAACAAAAGTGGAGCTGTATGATTTAATAAAATGTAATAAACCGAGCTACACGGAATATTCAATTGATGCTATATTTGCGAAACATGGTCACTCTGTATGTTGACTACCTCCATACCACCCGGAGCTAAATCCAACAGAAAAAATATGGGCCATTATAAAAGCTTGGGTGACATCGAGAAACACAACTTTTAAATTAGCCGAGTTGAAAAACTAACTCGTGAAAAGTGTTCGATGGATTTGGAGAGCCACTGGCAAGAAGTGTGCCGTCATGTTAAAGCAATTGAAGAGGAATACATTAATAAAGAGCATATTATGGATGTCGTTTGTGATGAATTGATTATACGTAGGAGTGGAGACTCGTCGGATGAATCTGATTTTATATCAGATTATGATAACGAAGAAATAAGTGTAGAGTAATTGTGTAATATTTTAATGTATTTATATTGTTAATTGCACATTGCACATGTGTTGTTCATGTTCTTAGATATGTTTCTACGGCACTTTAACTTCTTAAGCACTTTTTAAACACTTAGTCTATGATCTACCAACATAACGTCTTCGTACCATAACCCTTTTTATAGTTCGCAAAGTTTTTATGCATTGTACCAATTATTATACATGTTCTACACATTAGAATTATTGTACTTCTTGTAATCAATATCTGTTATGTGTTTAATTGCTTAATTATATTGATGTATATGTGAAATTTCTTATTTATCTTTAACACACTAATATGTATCGTGTTGACCTTTTTAACATGCTACTGCCATAGCTCATTGCTTTTATGAATACAACATCGTTGTGCAAACCCCATAAAATCTGTTTTGTTGTATAAAAACCATCTGTTTATATTCGTATACTATATTTTCCTCATAACAAATTATATAACTTCTTCAACTTTATTTGAACTTGCATACTATCTAATATTTGAATTCGATAAAACTCGACCCCCTCTGTTACACCTATTTATAACCATCGCAGTATAAAACTGTTTAGACACGAATTATTTACCCTTAGAACTGTGGTTAATAATTAAACTGCGAATTACAACATTTCCGAGTAAATTTATGAACACAAGTAACATAACCATATATTTCACTTTTCACAATTAAATAAATGTTTTGTTTTGTTTAAATTGTCCTAATTATAAAATATAAACATCATAATTAAGATGTTATTAATAAAACAATGTACAAAACGTAACTTTTACTTTTCTTTAAAAAACTAATATTTTCCGGTTGAATAGTACACGGTCACGTGATTTTTTTCGCGCAGATTGGTGTCTCCGTATTTGGCGTTTAGTAAATGTCCAAACTGTCTCCCATTTTGTTCCAAACAGATTCCACACCTTTTCCTTATCCCATTTGCAGCACTTATAAATTCTAAAGGTGGGATTTGGTTAAATGCACCTAGCAACGCCTCTTCTAATTCTCTGATTTTACCCCAGACAAAAAATCAAGGGGCGTTAAACCTGGAGACCGAGCGGGCCATTGGATTAGCCCTTGATTCCCTATCCAGTTTTCTCTAAACTGCCCATTTAGATAATTGTTGATTTCCGCACAATGCGGTGGTGCCTCGGCTCTCTTTAATCAATTAACTGTATGTATTTGATATATATATATATATATATATATATATATATATATATATATATATATATATATATATATATATATATATATATATATATATATATATATATATATTGTGCAAAAAACAGTATAAGTAAGCACCACAAACATTAAGGGTCTCCGGCACAATTGGAGATTTCGCTGCGCTTAGCCTCCAAACATTGCCGTCGACCGGTAAACGTCCTTACCGTTATTAATGCTTAATATACTATCGTATACGTAAAAATAACATTGATTTCTATTACCTTATAAACTTAAATTGGTATTTTTAACGTTTAACAAAACTTAATATCACGCACATGTTACTATTATTTAGTGGAGTGCTAAATAATAATTTATTTAAAAGCTTAGTGGGGTAACCATTAATAATAATAATAACATTCAACAAGAACTAAGGAATGAAAACACAAATAGATTATATATACCTATTGAATATAATCATATAATATTTCCTAAACTAAAAGCATTATTAGGTAGAGATGAGCCTATCACATTAATATCCAAGAGTACAAATTTAATAGGAAAATTCTTTTCAAAAACAAGAGTAAGAAAGCAACTAACCAAGTGGAGCAACGTAGTGTACAAATCAAAATGTGCAACTTGCCATAAAATTTACATTGGCCATATATCGCAAATTCTTAAGCTTAGAATGAATCAACATAAAAGTGATTGCAGAGTTAAACTCAACGCTTGCGGTGTTTCTCAACACACATACAGACTACAGGACATATAATGGACTATCGAAATATAGAAGTGTTAGCAAATGAAAAGAATAAAAAGGGAAAAGAAATATTGGAATTGGTACATATTTTCAAAAACAATGAAAATAGTTTGAACACAAAAAAAGACATTGACAAAATTAGTAACATATATTTTCTCTGATTTTACCCCAGACAAAAAATCAAGGGGCGTTAAACCTGGAGACCGAGCGTGCCATTGGATTAGCCCTTGACTCCCCATCCAGTTTTCTCTAAACTGCCCATTTCGATAATTGTTGATTTCCGCACAATGGGTTGGTGCCCCGTCATGTTGGAAAAATACTCTTTTTAATCAATTAATTGTATGTTTTCGATATATATATATATATATATATATATATATATATATATATATACAGGGTGTCCAGTTTAAGATGAAATGCATGGGGATATTGGAAACCGTTAGAGATACGAAGATGGTTAAATGGAGAAAAAGTTGCGTCATTATATGCCCAAGAAGTAACCATGGTTACATGTCAAAAAATCCCTTCCATTTACTAGACACAGGGTGATAACTGAAAGTATGCGTTTTCTAAAAATCGCTATATCTTGTTTCTTGCAAGAGATACATCCACGATTTTTGCAGGATGGGGTAACAGGTAGCGAGGATTTCAAAATGATTTTGAAAAATCTAGGCCTACTAGATTTTGAGATAATGCACGCAACTTTCGATTTTCTTATGGATGCCATATTGGATTTTTGCATTTTGAATTCTTCATAAAAATGCTTTTCAACCATATATCATATGTTTATAATCTGCCAATGAGAAAGTGTCAAATTACACAATTAAATTTATATCAAAGCAACCTTGACATATTATGTATTTTAATTAAATAAAATTAATCTACAAATTAAACTAACTATTGAGAACAATATTATTGATTATTAACATAAATCATAATAATAAAAGTGACAAAAACAACAAAAATAAAATTTAATATTATACTGAATTTTACTATTAATTAATCAAATGCTCGAATAAACCTCCATTCTCTTGCAATAATTGAATAGATGGTTGATTGGCAAAGGCCTAGTTTGATATAAATTTAATTGTGTAATTTGACACTTTCTCATTGGCAGATTATAAACATCTGATATATGGTTGAAAAGCATTTTTTATGAAGAATTCAAAAATGCGAGATAATAAGGAACTCTTGTGATGCAGTGCTAACTCGATGCAGATGGTGTTTGCAGGAGAATGAAGGTTTATTCGAGCATTTGATTAATTAATAGTAAAATTCAGTATAATATTAAATTTTATTTTTGTTGTTTTTGTCACTTTTATTATTATGATTTATGTTAATAATCAATAATATTGTTCTCAATAGTTAGTTTAATTTGTAGATTAATTTTCATTTAATTAAAATACATAATATGTCAAGGTTGCTTTGATATAAATTTAATTGTGTAATTTGACACTTTCTCATTGGCAGATTATAAACATATGATATATGGTTGAAAAGCATTTTTATGAAGAATTCAAAAATGCAAAAATCCAATATGGCATCCATAAGAAAATCGAAAGTTGCGTGCATTATCTCAAAATCTAGTAGGCCTAGATTTTTTCAAAATCATTTTTGAAATCCTCGCTACCTGTTACCCCCATCCTGCAAAAATCGTGGATGTATCTCTTGCAAGAAACAAGATATAGCGATTTTTAGAAAACGTATACTTTCAGTTATCACCCTGTGTCTAGTAAATGGAAGGGATTTTTTGACATGTAACCATGGTTACTTCTTGGGCATATAATGACGCAACTTTTTCTCCATTTAACCATCTTCGTATCTCTAACGGTTTCCAATATCCCCATGCATTTCATCTTAAACTGGACACCCTGTATATATATATATATATATATATATATATATATATATATATATATATATCTATGGTACAATAACTTGCCCTCGGTAAATACCCACCTACACATTAAAACTAAACCTCCCTTGATTCCTTTCCTCCACAGTAGCATGAGGATTTTCACGGGCCCAAGTGTTTTCGTTATATATTGAATATCCCCGCAACTACTGATGGAGGCCTCGTTCGCCCAAATACAAATTTTAATCTCATTGCGTTTTTTCAACGAACCATTCACAAAAACGCGTATAAAATCTCCAGTATGAAGATGACCGATTTTTCTGGTTCTACAGGGTCTTATTCTATTATTTTTTCAAATGCTCATAATATTAGATCTGGGTATACCTGTGTCTGTTTCTAAGTTTCTTGTTGATGTTTTACCATTCCTAGTATTGTAATTTATTTCAGTTCATTTTCATCTTGAGCTTCATGATTAATATTGTAATTACCTACTGCGTCAGATATTCCATTTTGATATAACATTCCAGCATGTCGTACTTTTCACAGTTTTCGTACATTTCGAAAAAACAAAATGAACCAATTGTTGTCAAAACGAAAAACAACTTGCACAAAAACTTATTGTTGGGCAGCCCTGTAACTATTTTAATATAAAGTGGAATAACTGATACCTCAAGAACAGGTACCTGGGATTTCTTTCTGCAGTTTATATTTATATTCAATTCTGTTCTGACTTTTTTTTACTTTACCTGATACACACATTTTATTTTTCTATCGTCTACACACGCTATTCTTGTTGTCTCGACGGTTTATGTCTTTCTTCAAAATAACTGATATAAATACATGAATGGCTAAGCGGGAAGGGTTAAGTTTTTATTAACTCGCTTTGGTACATTTTTAAGTACATACGACAATGCAAAAATATTTGAATTAAAAATGCGACTCGAAAAATACAAAGGTATTTTAGACGATTTTAATGTTATACAGAACGAAATTGACACGATTTTGAATGAAGTAGATGATGACTCAAATGCACAGGAATTAGCGTGTAACTTTGAAGAAAGGGAAAGTTTTGAAAACGTGAATATTTTAAACTCTACATTACCCAATAAGTATTTAGAACCGGTTCCAAATTTACCTGAACTAAACAATGTAATAGTTGAACAAGAGCCTAAAAATAGATTGAAGCTTCCCTCTATACACTTACCTTCCTTTAACGGCAATTACGAGCAATGGCTCAAATCGTGTCTTAAAGGTGAGGTCAGTCAGGTATTAGAAAGGCTAGCTAACACCGCTGATAATTATTTAATCGCGTGGGATTTACTTACAAAAAGATATCGCAACAAGAAATTAATAATCAAAACACACGTTAATACATTATTTGCACTACTCGCAATTACACAAAATAACTGCCAGTTGATGCGACAATTAATCAACAAGGTCATGTTAAACTGAAAGGTCATAGTTTAGGTTACCAATGGATCAATGGGATATTTAGATTATATTACTGCACGGAATTAGGAAGATCATGCCACTTCAGAAATTCCAACGTTAAATGAGCTTATCGATTTTTTGAAGCAAAAATGCGAATTATTGAAATCTTTGCAATTTAATAAAGTTAATACGGTTTTTCGTAATTACTCTAGTACACAAACACAAGACAAGCACATTCCACAAATCCATTCTGTTAATGCAGCTTGCACTCGAGATCACGTTCAAATTAAATCAGTCACATTTCATTTCTTCATGTAAGAATTTTAAGTAATTATCACCAGAAAATAGGCTCCTGGAAGCAAGATGTACGAATTGTTTACGGGAAGGCCACTCTACTTTCAATTGCGGATCTAGCGGAACAAGCATTGTAACAGACGACATCATACATTACACATTCACGTATATAATCATACTCACACAAACAATGAACCATCTACATCCAAGACGAGTGTCTTGCGATAGTAAAATTTTTGGCTGTCATCGAGATAAAGACTAAAATCTACTGTAACCTAAGATCTAAGCTACGATACTCTACAATACATTGAGAGGATCCTAGGTTACCGTAGATTTTTGTTTTCCTTTTTATTTCCATCTTTTAGACTTATTAAGGTTGCGTTACCTCGATTACAGCCACAAATGTTACTGTCGCGGGATACTCATCCAAGCTGTCCGCGGTAGTAGGGGAACAACTGAAAGTCAAAATATCCTCTAACCACCTGCGTAAAGTCAAAAACATATACCTGTTTATCCACAGCATCCGTCGAAATCATTGAAACGTGCATATCGGTAGAGTTTACTAGATGTGGGGAGTCAATCGAACAATTTTGCTTCCAAGTTACAATTACCGGTTAATAACAATTCACGCAAGTGGAAAACGGCGAAGGTAACTTTCAAATCAAAATATAACGCATTTTCCAGTAAGGTAGGTTGTTTATTGCTTCCGCAAATTACTGACGTTTTACCAAGTACCGATTTCGATCGTAATTTGTTTTATATACCCGCAGGAATAAAATTAGCAAATGAAGATTTTCGTAAAGCATCACCGATAGATGTGCTCTTAGGCGCGCAAGTATTTTGGAACATGTTGTGTGTAGGCCAAGTTAAAAACAAAAATCAACCCATTTTACAAAAAACCTAAGCAGGTTGGATATTTGGTAGCAACATCGTCTTTCCTCAAGGCGCTAAAGATCGTGTAACTCATGAAGCTATAGCAATTTATGTTTAGACGTAATTAATAAAAACATTAAGCGGTTTTGGGAAGTGGAAGAGCTCACAGAAAATCAAACAAAGCATTCCACCGATGAAATTGAATGTGAAAATCATTTTTTAGCTACTCATACTCTTAATATCGATGGTAGATTTGTGGTAAGATTGCCCTTTTGTTCAAACCCCAAAAAATTAGGCATTTCCTTGTAAAGATCCAGCGTCCTTTACGTATGTTTTTTAGAATAAATTATTCGCGGACCACCCTATATTTCAAATTACAAGAGATTTTCGATATTACACCACAAATAATTCATTAATCACCGTATTTCTAAAAACCAGTAAGTTTTTGCACGTCAGAGCAATTTAAACCAATCCAATAACGGCATCCCCCGCACGGTAGCCACGAAGCCGCCCACAGATGCACCTTTATAAACCCGTGACGCGCTGTAGAATAGAGAGACCAGAAGAAGACGAGAATAACCCCCAGACCAGAAGAAGACGAGCCCGAGACCAGACCAGACCAGAAGATAGAGAAGATATTGAATGCACTTCGCTTCGTTCATTCATCCGTACCGTACGTGAAATATCTGCTCGATCGTGACCGAGACCGCTACGTCGTTCCTGATATCCAATAGCCACCAGTACTGATTGCTTCTTGTAATCACCGACCTGTTAATCGCCGCCGCGGAGTCCATCGTGATCGTGGGACCACGCGCCCACCTCGCGCCGGGCGACCTAAAGTTTGTTACCGAACTGCCGTATAATAGAAATACGACCGCGTGTATATTACGATATTTACCTTAATAAAAGTAAATTCATTTTAGTGTAGCATTTTCCATAGCAAGTATTTCGTTTACTTTATAATTTGTATATAATTGAATTTAGTTGCGCCATTAGGACTTAATCCAGTTGTTTAAATAGTCTAAACGCTTTTTGAGAACAAAGCGCGTTCTCAAACTGGTTCTAAACATATAATTATAGTCCAGATATCTCGCCTTTATTTTACGCGAATCTTCCGCGTGTTTTTCTTCATTGGAGTACGACATGCAAGCTTCAGCGCTCCAGAGAGACTGAAGAGTTTAAACATCCAGTGCGCATAAGCGGGGACAAGTATTGATTTTCCCCCGTGACCCAGAAACAACTCGAGTTCATTGCGCTGGCGCTTCCGACCCATATCTGCTAAGGCTACCGTATACGCTTCTGTAAGATAGGGCCGTAATTTAAATATTAAGAATACATTCCATTTCAAACGCGAGTGGAAAAACTAGGTAGGGAATAGATTAAGATATTATATATAAATTTGTTCACAGAAACGACTTCGCACCCAATAACCAGGCGAGAGCACAAGGAGCCCCGCTGATATCCATTATATTTAGTTTGAGTTTGTTATTAATATTATTGTAACATTATAAAATAATATACGTCTTAAACCGCTTTAGTATAATTATTTAAAGTGACAGTGTTCAGCTCACTAAATAGTATGAATCTACACCCCGTTTAGTAAGAAATATATAAAACACGACTGAGCTTAGCCGAGGCAAAATAAAACCGCGCTGGGTTACACCCAAAGAAGGGCGGTTATATATATATATATATATATATATATATATATATATATATATATATATATATATATATATATATATAATAACACTCCGACTTCAAAGGAGGGGCATTATATCCTTCCATACGGCAGAGACCAGAATGTACTATTTAGAAAAATGGCTCCACAAAAGTGATAAATTAAAGATCGATTACGAGAAATTCATAAACGAATATTTAGAATTGAGTCATATGTGTTTACCGCCAAAAACCGTAGTAATAAGCAACAATGCATTTTACTTACCATACCACCATGTTTTTAATAAAAATAATAGCACAACAAAGTTGCGAGTCGTGTTTGACGGAACATCACAACAAGAATTATTTTCAATCTTACTTCGTTTTCGCACGCACCAATACGTTATTTTTGCAGATATTGAAAAAATATTCAGACAAATAAAAGTGCACCCTCACGATCGCAAATTCAAAAAAAATTGTGTGGCGTTCCGATAGTTCAAAGAGGCTCGAACATTACGAACATAATACCGTGACATACGGGACGGACCCAGCCCCTTACTTAGCGAAAGGGTGAGTAAAATAATTAGACCTAGTTGAAAAATCAAACCCAATGGCACGAAAGGCAATCATTCGTGACTTCGGTGTGGACGACCGATTAACCGGGGCAGACACCACCGAACAAACACAACAATGTAAAGAGCTAGTCTCCTTTACCATTTTTTTTCAAATCAATTATTTGCTAATTATCGTGTTTAGTTAAAAAGTTACAGAAATCATCAAATAACGAATACATATCCCCTCCGCCGTGAATTCCAAAAACGTTAATAGTTTTATGACGGCAGATTCCACGCCAGTATATCCACCAATCCCCGCATTATCATCCCAACCAGAAGACGTCTCCGCCTTCCGCGGATTCTAAATAAAACCGCGAGACGCGCTACAGACGTAATAATCCGCTTAAAGTTAGTTTTCCTAACAACACTTTTTAATAGAAGTCCGGTAATCAGCTTTAATATCCTCTCGCCCACGGTGAGACACCCAGTACACTTCTCTAACGATGTCCTGAACCAGCATCCGTCCTGATCGCTTATCGCGATAAGCCAGACTTGAGGGAGAAACCATTAGGAAAATCTGCCGTACCTGTAAAACACGTTCGTTTATCCCGTACCTGAAAATCTGTAAACTAAATTGTTCCGGAAGGTTTAAACACCATCTAAGTGTCATTATTGAACACAGCCCTGACCTAGTACCACCCTGGTAGCTACTCGTGACACAATCGAACGCAGAAGCGCACGGAGTTACTACACGTGCCCGCATCCAGAATATAATACGAAAGTATTCATTTCATTCCAAAGAGTTTAATAACTCGCAAACACCACCAATTCAGTTTTGAATACCATTTTCGCTAATTACTAAATGTAATTAGACTAGATCTTAATGCATCATAATTAAGATTACCCTGTATATATTTAGTTAAGAAAACCCTGTACAAATTAGTTAGTTTCTTTAAATTTTCGTTTGTATATAATAAACCGTAAAAGTTATATTTTATAAAAGGAAATATAGAACTCCATTTCATAAAAACTAGAAGTAGAAAAATTGCATTTATTCACTTTAAATTCTGTATAAAAGAATCCCTTTAAAGTATTGATTTTTCTAGTTGACCTCCAAGACAGGTATAAGAGCATTACTCTCTTTATCAACACACACCTGTTATCCCCGTTATAGTAACTGTAGATACTTTTGCAACTGCTAGCTACTCGACAGGACCGTAATAGAAAATTCTAATTTTTATTTTAAAATAAATTATTTTAAATAAAAATGCAACCATATAATTAACAATTAGTTCCCTTGAATATCTAACCTCCTTGCTAACCGTATTTTCACAGCGAACTTAACGAGCCGAGCTACCTAAGGTAAGATACCTTTTTTTCGGTTTGTTCATTTTGTTTTATATAGGTCAGTTCTAAGTGTGAATACATAGCATTGTACATAATAGGAATAATATACGCATAAAACCCTTACAAGTATATTGCTCAATGTGAACCAACCATGTAGTAGTTATCACCCCAGTGGTAACGAACAAGTACCCTTTTAATATATAATTAAAAACCGGTTGAGCTAGACCGAGGCAAATTAAAGTAAACATTTAATTACCGTAAGCGAAAGTAGCTTACAAAAATTAAGGGAAGAAATTAACCAAATTTTAAATGGTGGTTGTTTTAAATTAGCAAAGTGGTCATCAAACGATCTTAGTTTAATTCCCGCATGCTTCACTAAATCAGACTCAAATAACATTCAATTAGATAAACAATGCGATACTAAAACGTTAGGTCTTTTGTGAAATACTAAAAATGATATTATAAAATTTAACAATTCCCCTACATTTGTGTACAGTAAAAGAATAGCAAAACGCCTGATATTATTCGGCATATCTAAAATTTACGATCCGTTAGGTTTAATTGGACCAGTAGTAGTTCATAATATAAAAATTTTATTACAAACGTAAGAGGCTGGGACAAAGATGTTCCCATGCATGTGATAGATTAATCATTTTCCCGCCTTGAAATTAAAATGTTACTGCAACTTCCTGCTCGTATACAAATAAAGTAAGCATAATTTATGAGGATTAACCCATGCAGTAATGTCGTAGCATTGTTTAAGCAAGCAGTCCTTGCAAGACAATTCTGAAAATTTATTTTTTGGTTAGAAAATTCATTCTGTCAAAAGTGTGCCAGGCTGCACCTTAGAACACTTTGCTGGTTGTACCTTGATACATGTGGTAAGGTACAACCAACTACTTAATGAACAATTTCACTATTGTTACAGATGAGCAGAAATGCCACAGGGAAAAAGAGGACGAAATCAGTAGCAGAAATTGTTGAGGCAACTTTTAAGAATGTTGTCACAAACAGTCTGTGCGAGAAGTAGGGAGACTTTATAGTTTATTAAAAAGCACTCTGGCCGGGCACGTAAAAAATACAACTTGTATGGTGAAACAGATTTCCAATACGAAGCCAAAAATGCGACGCAAAAGGTCTTCACCACTGAGCAAGAAGAACAACTTCTCTCATGTATTTTAAAGGTTGCACAATGGAACTTTGGTGTGACGATGGACGAAATGAAGAGGTTAGTTTTCCAGTATGCCTAAGCAAACAAAGTGAAATACCGTACCGAACCTTTCGTCATTCATATAAAAATGTTGAAATATTTTTGGGAAGCTCCAAGAAATTTATGGAAGATACTCCCTTCAACCTCAAAACGTGTGGAACCTTGACGAAACGGGTTGTTCTACAGTTCACAAGCCGATGCGTGTGATAGGTGATAGAAAGGTGAAACAAATTGGAACAGCTACTTCAGGAGAACGTGGAATTAATGTTACAGTGACAGCCAGCGTTAATGATGCTGGAACATTTACACCCTAGCCATCATATTTCCTCGTGTTCATTACAAAGAATACATGATTAACAATGCACCACCCGATACGCTTGGTATGGCAACTTCTAGTGGTTGGTCCAATGCAGAACTATTTGTGAAATACCTGAAACACTTCATCTCTGTGGTCAAGTCTTCTTGTGGCAATGAAGTGTTGCTCATTATGGACAATCGCGAAAGTCACATTTCATTAGAAGCGATAAATTTGGCGAGAGAAAACGGCATAGTTTTTCTAACGTTCCCCTCCCAGACTAGCCATAAACTTCAACCATTGGACCGATCTGTATTTGGGCCTCTCAATGCCTATTATAACAAAGCTGCACAGGATTGAATGATCAAACACTTTGGAAAGGCTATTCCTATTTACGACGTCTCAGCATTGCTGGGAAAAGCATTCCCTTTGGCATTTACGCCAAATAACATCACCGCGGGATTCAGCGTTACGGACATCTAACCCTTTAATGCAGGAGTGTTCGGAGACGACGAGTTTTTACCCGCTGAAATGACAGACCATACCCTGCAGCAGCAGCGGCAGTAGCTGAAATCCAATTGCCAGATGAAAGTCAGGAGAGACAAAATAACATAGAATAATCAACACACCTTCGACAAGCAGTGCATTGCAACCATCTACAGCTGTAACTCCATAACAAATTATTCCATTTCTCAGAGCACCACCTAGGCAATCTTGTGGTAGAGGACGAAAACCTGGGAGGTGTATGATTCCCACACACGCCAGAGAAATAGAGAATTGAGGAGGAAAAGAGTAAGAAAGGCAGGTTATGCGCAAAAAGAGAAGCTGCTAAGAGAGCTGTAAAATATTCATCGTCTTCGTTTGATGAAGAATTACCTGAGCTTGGCGGTAGATCACGAGGGAGTCGATTCTATTCTAGTTCTGAAGAAGAGCTGATTTACTCCAAAGCAGTTGGGTTCTAGCTAGATTTCAAATCGACGGCAAACCTAAAGGAGACGCTTACTACACTGGATTAGTAGTAGAACAAGACAAAACCGAACCAGATGTGACCATAATATTACTCAGGAAACTAAGAACCCATTTTGTATTCCCCAGCGTCGTCGACATCAGCCGTGTTAATCTGTGCAATATAGTGAAAGTATTGCCTACTCCAATAGTACGTCGAGGGTTTCGTCCCTTTAACATTTCATTCCCAGAGGATCTTAATTTGAAATAAATTATATTCAATATGAATTATGTTTAACATATATATATATATATATATATATATATATATATATATATATATATATATATATATATATATTTATATATAGACCTTAAACATATCGCTTAATTATGTTCTATGAAATTTTTTGATATTCAACATCTGAATAATAATTAATTATATAAGAAAATGTGAAGACATATTTTTTAAAGAAAATTTAATTTAACATAACTTTTCTATATAAAGTTTCTTAATATAAAGCCAAATTAAGTTCAAAAATTAATTAAATACGATTGAAAATGCTTAAATTGTATTATCTGTATTTTATAAAGCGGGCGGCTTTGAAATTTTTTTTAAGTTAGCATCTATATGTCTACTAACGTCTATCTGACATAGATCTAACATAGATTATTGTTTTTACAATGTTGCCTATTTTCGTTATGAACATACAAAGAAACCGCTGCATTGTGTCAATACTTTCACATCAAAAAATCGGTTTTTTGTAAAGAATTCGATAACGATTAACTTTACAAAACAATTACTAGAATGCTTTTCGATCAGAAATTTGATTTTCTATCTAATACCAAAATTTCAAAAAAATCGTGTGAACAGGTTCCAAAATCGAGTTGTTTGGAAATATTTCGAAAATGACAAAATTTTCGAAAAAATTGCAAAAACTTTTTGGGAGAAATTGTATTTCCTATCTAATGGTATTTTCACTTTTTGAATATGTTAAGTAATTCCGGGGATATTTAGGAAAAACCGGTTTTTAAAGTGACGGTTTTTGCTATCTTGTAAACCGTTTGTTGTAGACAAAAATTATAGGCAGAAAAAATACTTACAATTATATTACTAATCACATACTAAAAAGAAAAAATCTAAAAAATAAAAATTTGCAAAAGGGGCACTTACCCCCCAATTTTATCCCTTTCTCCATTCCCCCCCTGACCCCAAAATCAGTCGCTTTGGGTAGTTGACATCTATATGTGTGCCAAATTTCAAGTTGATATGTTAACTCCTTCAAAAGTTATGGAGTACACAGACAAGATTTTTTTTGCTCAAATTTTGCTTTTGGGCGTTTTCGAACATTTTAAAGTAATTGAGCAAATAAAAATTTTTGAAAATTTTTTTAGCGATACAGTACAGTAAAATAGGTTGTATAATTATCCTAAAAAAAATTATACATTTTTTTAATTTCCACTTTGTAGGTTGGAAGGTCGTGTGATGTTCCACACTACATTTTTTTTATTTTATGAAAAGGGCATGTTACGTAATTATTAACAATCTAGTTTGTGTTAGGTCACGTTTTGGTTGTCGAAGATTTACTAATTATATAAATACGGAATTGTCTAATTTAGTAATTTTCCTTGTTACACAATCGTGAACATTCATTAATTACGCAAAACAAAATCAATGTAAACTCATATTTACAAGCTGCTAACTTGTAAAAATTCAACAGGTAGGTCAGCTATCACCACGGCAAGTGTGTGTTACAGCAATTTGTCAATTAGTAATCCATTGTGGTAATACTTGAAGCCACAGCTGACGAAATACTTAGAAATGCATTATAAGTAGATTTATATCATAAATTCACATACGTAATGTAATTTACAAATGAATAACAAGTAATAGTATATTACATACCGAGGCGGAAAGTGTTACATTCCTGTCGAGAGTATAGTTCACAGAGACAAAGCCTCGAGATGAACTAGTGCTGGAGACAGGGGAATGGTACTTTTGCCGAGGTTTGTATACGATTTTATTCACAATTAAAGAACAAGCAACATTATAGAGTTCAAATTAAAAATTTTGGAACACATCCATCACAGCTTCTCGTTCAATATTGAACGTCGTGACAATGTTATGCTTACTATTTTTCTATTGGTTTTGTCGTTGCTTATTATCAATAATTCACTTATTAAATATGCTTATTAAAGAAAACGTGTTGTTTGTTTCCACCTATTGCTTGCGTTCACTCACCATCTACACACGTGAGAAAAAATAGTTGCATACTCTTGACCCTTTATTAAAATTGGCAAGTTGTCAATTTGACATTGATAGTTTAAATCGATAGTCGCTCTCCCAGAAATTTAAAAGTGGTCCATTACTGACCACTTCATCTGATTACTATCTCCATTGAGTAATGAGTACTAAACAGACGCAACCTTACCGGGAGTTTTGTCGATAGAAAATTGCGCCGACATCTAGACGGCGCGAGTATCATGTTAAGTTTTTTGGGCTGAGAATTTTAGTTGGTCTCCAACGTTCATGCGTATAGCATCGGTGTGTTATGTCGTAACCGCGATTCAATAGTCTGTGACGGCAGTGACCCATTAGTGGTTTAGTTTTTCATTATGCCATCACAGGGCATAAATGTAGTTATAATAAGTGCGAGAATGTTATAAAAATTGTCTGTGTATGTTTATCGTTTTTTGCCTTTTATAATATTTTAATATAATTTGTTATTTGCACTAGAAACTTTTAATTGATTATTTGGAAGGTAATGTTTTTAGTATGCATCTATAATACTGAAGATAAATTTGTAAACAATAATTCTATGCTCACTTTAAGATTTTGTATCTTTGTAACGTTTCCAAACATTTAAAACAAAGTTATGATTAGATGTAGTAAACATATGCAAAGTCAGATTTATACACGTTTTGTATGTATGTGGTTCATATATGCAAATTTGAAAGCGCATATAAATGTATGTTTGTATGGATTTTATAAATGCATGAATATTTCTGCAATATTACAGTTTAATGCATATTTTATATAATTTTTTTTCATCATATTAGAACCTATGTAGTTGATAATTTTTTACTTTACGAAATATTTGTTAGATACATTTCAGTTTTTAAATAACCTGGCCTAAGGCTTAATAGTTCCCAGAAAAAAGCTTTACAAATCCGAAAACCAGCCAGTATTTTAGAAATTCAACAAACAATATCAATACCCCAATGGTCACTGAGTAAGCGTTTTATTTATTATTAGCTATTTAGAAAGGATAATCCCTTTCAAGGAAAATATTTTAAAAGCAATTGTTGGGAAACTCAAATTGTAAAGTGCATTTCACGAGTAATTAGACCTCTGCAATTTGGCCGCCATTTAAATTTGTCACCAAATAAAGCGCGGGAGCACTCATTAGCGTAGTACCTTTTGTCATATAAAAAAAGTGAAAAACTTATTTGAATAAATTTATTATTAATAAAATCGCCATCACCACGCTCACCTAGTATTATTATTATCAACTATTTTAATACAAATTGTAAAAAATGAAAGAGTATGTTTGATGTTTCTTACTTGAAAAGAGGTTATATATGCATTTACAATTATTGCTTGTGCTTCTGTACTGTTACAAATTATTGCTTGCAGTATAATGGCAAAATGGAAATTTGATTCCACATTTATAAGCAAAGCAAGTGGTCATTACTGATTTCTAAACCACATTATGCTTATGGAGTAATTTGCTGTTTCAACACTAATTACGAATTAGTAATGGTAAATTTTCAGAAATTCTTAATAATAATATTTGTTTGGAATATTCTTTTATTTTAACGAAGTTTATTTCTTACAATAATTAATTTAATTGAAAAATTTTCAATTTTACTAACCTAAGTTACCTCTCCGCGTGATACGCTACTGAGTTAGCAAATAATATTTTTAGACGTTTGAAGGTCTTATTTGTTATTATATTTGTCTTTTGCTATTATAATGTTGTAGTAAAGGATGGAAAATGCGGTTCAGAGTAGCCAACTGAAATATCCCTTTCATTACAATGTTACACTTATAGCATTTTAGTTATTTTATAATTGGATGTTGTTCATAATGGAATGGCAGCCATATTAGAGAGGTCTAATTATTCGTGAAATGCACTATACCTTTGACAATTGATGCTAAATAGTAAAATACAACCTGTTAGAGAATAGCCATTGATTTTTTACTCAATGGAATAGCACTTTGTTATGATTTTATGAATCACCTCAGCAGGCCTGCTTTCAGTTATTTGCTAGAGTTTATGTAAATAAGTTTACCAGTTTTATTGTTTGTACTAACTTAAATAACTACCCAAATCTTTTTCTAAGAAAGATAGTGAAGGAGATAGACGTTTGTTTAAATAGAATGAAAGGACGAAAAGTCTCAACTATTCAACAAAAATGTAAATCTATTTTAGCAAAAAATCCTGGATATAATTTAATTAACAGTGCTTTAACATGTGAATGTGAAATTGCAGATGAACTTAAACACTACACTCTAACAGAGCTAAAAAAATTTAAGTATGCTCCACTTACCTCCTGTGATGTGAAAGAAGCTTTTCTAAATATAAAAGTATCTTTACTGACAATAGAAACCGATTTACATTCGAAAATTTAAAAATGTATGTTATTGTACATTCATAAATTATTAAACTTAATTAATTTTATTCATATATATTATCAATTTTTTTTTTTATTAAAATGATTGTACCTGGACTGCTAGGACCTTTAGTTAATTATGTATTTATGTATTACTATTTTACAAATTACATCTTATAGACAAAACAACCGCTTTTTCTTTCGTATTTACAAATTATATTTCTATGAAATGGCTAATCGTTCACGAATTATGCCGTGACCAGAAAAATAGGGACTCATTTTTATTTGATGAACATGTTTGAATACCTACTCAAAAATTTATAAAAATCTAAGAAGGTACCGCGCCAACTTGTTACAAATAAGCTTTGTTTCTGAAAAGAAAATATAAACTTCAACAAATATATGGACTCCACAAGTTGCAAATGATTCTGACGATGAATTAGAATTTCAACCACCTACAAAGATTTATCGAAAATCTACTGCAGCAGATTTGTGCGCATCAACATCAAAGACCAAAGGTTCAAGTCAAGATTTGGAATTAATAACAAACAAAACGACAATCCAAGAACCTGTAGTAGGAGAAATAAGTTCTTCGGATGTAGAATCAATTGTTAGTGATCGAATAATCAACATGCCAAGTGGAAATATAACATTGACTCCTAAATGTAAAAAGTTGAGCTTGAAAATTAAAGATTTGCGAAGAAAATTAAATTCGTCCAAGAGAAAAAATGTGAGAGCGCCAGAATTTAAGAAAAAATTTTCTTCAATGAACGTTATAAACAAATTATTATCGATGAAAAGTGATTTTGTGCAAACGTTCGTAAACATGCAATGCTTTCATGTAAGAAAGGCGGCTTGGAAGTATAAAGAAAAACATCTGGCATTGTCTATTTACTACAAGTCACCTTCAGTATATATATTCTTGTTGAAAAATTTTGGCTTCATTTTGCCCAGCGTAAGGACTATTCAGAACTGGTTGAAGGTAACTAATATACCAACTGGAACTGATACTGCACTCATTAAAAGGTTGCAGATCGAGTTAAATATATGACCAGAAGAGAATGAGAGTGAGTACCTACTACTCATGGATGAAATGTCATGTAAAACAAATGAAGAATACAACAACTATCTTGATCGTGTCGAAGGCATTGAGGATCTTGGCCATTTAGGACTTAAAGATAAACCAGCAAACAGTGTATTAGTATTTTATCTTCGCGGCCTTTTAAGGAATTGGAAATTACCGTTCTGTTATTATGCATCTGCAGGAACAATCAAATCAGATGACCTTCAAGATCTAGTAAGAACGGCCATAACGTTCTAGAAGTAAAGTTATTCCCACGAATTCTTATTTGTGATCAAGGCCCTGGAAATAGAGGAACCTTCAATTTACTGAAATGCTCTAAAGAAAAACCTTTCTTTTATATCGAAAATCATAAGATATATACTGCTTATGACACACCGCATCTCTTGAAATCACTTCGCAATAATTTTATGAAAAAGACTTTAAAATTTGTAGTAAACAATAGAGAAGTGTCTTGGGCAGATATTGAAAAGACTTACAATTTAGACAGGAAAAGTTCATCAACACACACTCTTCCCAAAGTAACGGACGTGCATATTTATCCTAATAACTTCCAAAAGATGCGCGTATTATATGCAGTTCAGATTTTTAGTCATTCTATGGCTTCTGCGATACGCACAGCGAACGCTTTAAATTTACTACAAAGTGAAACTAGTAAAGATACTGCAGATTTCATCGAGAAAGTGGATAGAACGTTTGATTCTTTAAATAGTAGGCATATTTTTGACAAAAATGTATACCGAAAGCCTCTCAGAGAAGATAATGTTTCCATGAAAACTATAAAAGAAGCGAAACATTTATTTGAATCTGTGGAAGTATTCGATAGGAAAAATGGTCGAAAGAAAAACAATATATATTGTTTAGATGGTTCCTGTTAACAATTGAAGCAATTTTAAATCTGTTTGCTGATTTACGTGATGAGTTAGATACAACATATTTATGTACTTCTTACCTTAACCAAGATCCATTAGAAAACTTTTTTCTGTTGCGAGGACACGTGGAGGTTACAATCCCTACGCCACTATTCGTGAATTTAGAATTGCATTACAGCATAATTTATATATAAAGTTAAAAAATGCTGACTATAATGCAAGTAATTGTAAAGAAGATCATTCGGATTATTTGGAAATAGAAGAAAATATGATAAACCAAAAAGAAAGTGCCGAAGAAAAGGACCAGAATAAACGAATAAAGGAAGTCGAAAATAGTTCCAGTGTTAATGAAGGAACATAAAACCCCGATTTGGATACTCCGGAGGGTGTGGATGTTTCATGTAAGACTGGAACTTCTAGGGCGGTAAACTTAGAACTTTCGAGCAATGTTTATGTCGCTGGATATGCAGCAAATAAATTAATAAACAAAAATAAATGTGAACATTGCAAAATGGATATGCTAGAATCTGATGATCCTCCCATTAGCCAAGGAGAATTACATATCTTTTACAAAGATTTTGGTGTGTCAAGAATAAGTTACCTCAAAAGACCAAAAACTGAATTTTATAATGAAGTTTCCATTTTGCTACGTCAATTATCAAAATTAATTGTTGTACACAAAACCTCAATCAATTTAAAAGAATTGCAAAAAAACGTTTATTTAAACACGAATGCGCCCTGTCACATCAATGACTTATTAAATTTATTGTTTAAAGTTATGATTAAGCGTTTTTTTAAATTTTCTTTCGGAAAAACTGCGAATGAACAAATCTGAAACTAAAACTAAAAAAATTCGAAAACTGGTCGCGAAGTCAC
This sequence comes from Vesta saturnalis, assembly GCA_036346205.1. NCBI lineage: Eukaryota > Metazoa > Arthropoda > Insecta > Coleoptera > Lampyridae > Vesta > Vesta saturnalis. The sequence goes on from JARFJB010001442.1 coordinate 2,542,900, forward strand.
AAAAGAATATTAATAAAAATTAATCTCACACACCTTTAAAAATTTAGTTTTATTACTGCAAAATTCCTACTTTTGGCTCGTAAAAAAGTTGCCGGTAGTAACATTTCTACCCATATTTAGGAAAGGTTCCTTTACGTTTAAAACAACATAGTCTGGAAGGGATTGGTTGTTACGACGCATATCGTCTTTTCCTAAATAAGGAAAACCATTCAGGAGATATTTAGATTTCGTATTAACAGCTTGCCAAAACTTTACACCAAATTTATTCCCCATATATGTGTAAATCATGAGTGACATGTAGTACAACACTTATGTAATAAAGAACTTGTATAAAAATCAGTTCAATGCAACAAAAACTTATGGACAATGATAAAAAGAGTGGACACGATTACAATTTTGTGAAAACTTAAACTATGTGTTAAATTGAAGTGGAAAGGATGGAATTACATTTAAAACTTACATAGGAACATGTATTACCCAGCAGCACTGGGATATGAGTGTAAAATTACTAATTATAGACATAAAATGTTAAAATTTAGTGTTTCTGTATAAGATAAATAAGGACTAGTGAAAGTGTAAAACAGTATTGTGAAGTTGAAAAAGGTTATAAACTTAAAGAATAACTACTTTTCTAAGCCTATAAAGTGAAATTAACATTAAAACCATGATTTATAACTACTGACAAAAAGTAAGGTTAGTGTACAAGATATAGAATTAATGAAAATAAAGCATAAAATGGGACCTGAGGCCAAAATCAATCATAATTATGAAAAACAGTGAGCTACCCTTAATTTCAGACAATGAGCAATAGTAAATATGTGTTTATGTGATAAAAACAGATTTTTAGGTTGTGTTCTTAGTTTGTGGATTTTCCTTGCAAAACGCATTTAGGTATGTAAAGTAGGTGTCACAGAATGTAATATTGATCCTTAAATATGTGGAGATCCATTATGTACCTGAAAAACAGAAAATATTAGAAAAATGTAAATATAGGTAGTAAAAGTGTCGATTGAAAATTAAGTGTTAGAAATAGGTCGTATGAAATGTCTATGTATGCGGATTTTAATCAGGAATTCAAAAATGTAATTATAATTCAAATCCACAGTAGTTTAGTTTGTAGACAGTGGGGTGCAGAGGAATGCGGCGAGTGAGATAGTCATATAGCACAAACTTTTACATTATCGTTGCACCTCTTAAAGATTTTTTACTCAATGGTTAAGGGCAAATATAATGACAGAACGGGAGAAAGTATGTGCTGTAGCATTTGATGAAATATCTTTAAGGCAACATTTAGATTTTGACGAAGTGCATGATCTAATTGAGGGATACGAGGATTTCTGGGAAGAAATCCAAAAGTAGCTAATAGTGCGCTAGTATTTTTAGTTCGTGGACTATTGGATAACTGGAAAATTCCTGTGGGCTATTTTGCTTCAGCGGGACTCGTAAAAGGCATGGAATTAAAAAATATTGTCATTGTGGTGAAGACATTGAGAAACACCTCCTTAAAGCCTTTACTACTATTTTGTGACCAGGGGACTAATAATCGCTCTGCATTCAATTTGCTTGGGGCTACGGCGAAATGTCCAGAAATAATTATTGATGGGGAGAGTATTTTAACCTGCTGTGATGCACCGCATTTATGAATGAATAGCAAATTACAATGTATAGTAAACAAAGAACGCGTTGGTTGGAACATTTTAGAAACTTACGAAATTGATTCGAGAAGTAAAACAACTCAAGCTATGTAAAAGATTAAGGACGAACACCTGAATCCGAACAGTTTTAAAAAAATGCGCGTTAAATATGCAGCACAAATTTTTTCCCACACAATGGCTTCTGCTATGAAATCGGCACATCAATTAGGACAGCTCAAGAGTTCAGTACGACGGCTTTTCCTACTGCTACATTTATCGAAAATGTAAACAATATTTTTGACGCATTAAATAGTCGTGTTTTAAGAGATGTTAATCATTATAAACGTCCCCTGTCCATTTTTAATGCTAAAACTGAAAGTGTCTTAGAGCGCCACTCTAGTAAAGTGAATGTCGTAGGTTCAAATTCTACTCAAGTTAAACTTTTTATTTATGTATTTAATAAAATTAATGACTTTTAATGTGATCTTTATTCTGAAATACCCTGTAAATTAAAGTAAATTTTTTTATGAAGTGAGGCTTGTTTATTAACGCATTTTTTTTTTATTTTAAATATTTTAATTTCTAGTTTTCTATATGCAATTACAAGGTTTTATTGACGTGAAAACCAATAAACAAGTATATAATTGATATAAGGAACCATAAATATTTATATACTTAAAATCGTTGATAAAATTAATGTGACCTTTATTATGAATTACCCTGTATACGTAAATTAAAGTAAATTTTTTAATGAAATGTTTATCAAAGCATTTTTTTTTGTTTTAAATACTGTAATTTCTATATGCAATTACAAAGTTCTATTGATGTGAAAACCAACAAAGAAGTATATAATTAATAAGAGGGAATGCCCTGTATACGAAAATTACAGTAAATTTTTGAATGAAGTGAAACTTTTATATCAAAGCATTTTTTTTTATTTTAAACACTTTAATTTCTATTTTTCCATATGCGATTACAAAGTTTTATTGAGGTGAAAACCAATAAACAAATATATAATTAATAACTGGGAACATATAAATATTTATATACTTAAAATCGTTCATAAAATTAATGTGATCTTTATTCTGAATTACCCTGTATACGTAAATTAAAGTAAATTTTGTTATAAAATGTAGATTAAAGCATTTTTTTTATTTTAAATACTTTAATTTCAATTTTTGTATATGCAATTACAATGTTTTATTGATGTGACAACCAATAAACAAGTATAATTAATAACAGGGAACATAAATAATTATACTTAAAATCGTTCATAAAATTAATGACATCTTTATTATGAAATAGGCTGTATACCGTAAATTCAATTTTATAATGAAGTGGAACTTGTTTATCAAAGCATTTTTTTTATTTTAAACACTTTAATTTCTATTTTTGTATAAGTTTTATTGACGTTAAAACCAATAAACAAGTATATAATTAACAGGGAACATGTAAATTATTTATATACTTAAAATCGTTCATAAAATTAATCCTCGAATCATTCCTAATACAAAAGAGGTGACGGCATCGGTTTCTTGCGAAGTTTGAATAAAATGTTATTCATTCAGCGATAAAATTTCATATCACATGCAAACTCTGTTTACGGACGATGGTGTCAGCACTACACAGTAGTTTAGTTTGTCGGTAGTGGGGTGCGGAAGAACGCGAGAAGTGAGATAGCCATATAGCACAAAATTTTACATTACATTGCACCTCTTAATGATTTTTTACTCAATGCTATCTCCTTTTTTTGCTGACTGCTTAAAGTAAACCTGTAGAATCATTCACTTTTCAATCTTTAAAAGGATAGAAAAGCGGTGTTACAAACTAATTGTGAATAAAATATATTACATTATATATAGGTAATAGTTTTTGCTCACTCTAAGAGGTTACAGGTTTTCCAATAAACTTCTATCACCAGTAAAACCTATTTACCGTGCTAATAATGTAAAACACTAAAGACAGTCAAGGCAGCCTGTTTCAGGTAGATAACTATAAGATTATCGCAACATTTACATTGTATAACTTAAATATACTCATACACCATAAAACCCAAAAAAAGATAAGTATTTTAATATGTGTAATAATGATGAAAGTTTAAATTTTCATAAATGGGTTGTATTGTTTTTGTAATATTTGTGCTATTAAATATACAAACGAAGTAAGGTTGAAAAAAATTAATTTACTAGCTAGTGCCATGCCCTGGTTTCAATCCATTTAAGGAATCACATATGGAAACCACAGAAGCTAGGCAAAATCAGTATAAACAACAATATTAACACTATTTTATTTTGAACACATGCAGAATGTAAATTATAACAATTTACTTTAGACAAATTTCAATTAACGCAATTAGTTGTACTTGCATTACACAGGCATAATACAAATTAAAAACATAATATTTTACACCATTATCCGTACAGGATTAAAAATTCAAATATACATGCAAACCTTTAAAGTATTTACAAAACTTATAACTACAAAATAATTTCTATAGAACAAACTGTCATTACTTGTTCATAATACGGAAAAACAGGTTCCTCTGATACATATTAAATTATTCAAATATAAACACTGTCTTTAACTAACAGGGTTACCTACACTACGATTCATGGAACAATCAATAATTTCCATTAAGCAACGCCCAAACTCCTCTATTATCTGTCTTTTGGTTAATTCTTCATCTTGATCGCTAGCTTCTGCACTATCCGATATGGTTAATAAACACTGACTTGTTGCTTCAATAACATCATCCGTTATAAAATTAAATGCATGCCTAAAATGGAGACTACATTAAAAAATAATAAAAATCAAATAAATTTATGTAATACTTATTATTAGAATGCCTTCTTTGTCGAAATTGGAGTATACCAGTTCTATTTGGACCACCTGTCTTATTCAAAAGCGGAGGACTGGTAGGGACTGGCAAACTTACTTGTGTTGTACCTTTTTTATCTAATGAATCTTCTAAATTCCGACAGCCCATACATTTACAATTACTTGAACATGCAATTTTTGCCTTAAAAAATTCAAACCTTAAGAATAGGCTACAAAATGTTAATTTAAAAAACTTATTTCAAATACACAATACATAAATTATTTTATCTAATCGTTTCCACTGAAATCTTAAATCAGAGTACCAAATTACCATTTAATGGCTATTCTTTCAATGTAAAAACTAGACTTTAATTATTTCAAAATTGAAATAATATGTATCATTATGTATCAAAATTTATATCAATGTCAAATTTATATAAATCCATAGAATCATTTTTGCTTTACATAACGTAACCAGAGTGATATATTAATATTATATGAAAATCAAAAGGTATGTACCATAAGATTAGTCAAACTTCAGAAATTGATTTATTTAGAACCACCTATATCTTATCATGATGAGAAGTTTAGCTAAAATAATAGAATTCAGAACTTTCTGTATAGCAAAGCAAATACAGCCCCCTATATATTTCATTTTTTGATTTTTTCAATTTTAGCCACACTCTAAGTGGGCATATTATGTAATGCTTTTTTATGGCTTTGAGTGATTCAACTTTTTAACACAAAAGTTGCACAAATTCATTTAAAATTAGTGTAGTGTTGAAATTTAGTTTTACTTGAATATAATTCACTGTTTGTTATGACTGTACATTTGGTTGCATCAAACTGTAATATTTAAACCCCAAAAGTTGTTTGACTTTTTAAATTCATTACCTTAAAATACAATTTCATGTTATTGTAGAGTACCTACGTTGAGGTTGACAAAAAGATCTAGTCCTTACGATAAAAAATAATTACTTGAATAAATTCTAGCTATTTTTGTGGTGAATGATACTTTCTGATTGAGTCGAGCGCTTTCAGTAAAGAAAATGCTTGCTTTTAATGCTGTGGACGTCAAAATTTTACTTCTAAAAAAATGTTTCCTCATGCAAAGAGCTGACCTTAATTCGACTAATAAATTTAATTTTAAACAACTTAACCATCAACACTAGAATAATCTTTTTAATTGATTCTAATTCATGCATTTTAATTTTTTAATCTGAAAAACAAATTGACAAAATTAATTAATAAATATTAAATATATATCTTTTTTGGTTTTTTTAATGGTGTATTTGTATATTAAAGTTATACAATCTAAACAGTTTGATAACACTTACAGTTATCTTCGTCAGTAGTAATATTATCTATTAAAATTGTTAAAGATGTTGAAACAATTTTGTAAAATTTGAAAAATCGAAGATAGACATAAGTCTGCTATTAATATCAATCTGTTCTTTGCTAGAGAACTACGTTACCAACTACACTACCAAAGAAGCAAATCCCACTCGATTTAAACTCATTTTGTATGGGTTTTTTTTTTATTAGTACTGATATATACTAACTTTATTTATTAATGATCACAGTTAACTTTTTGTACTTATGTCGTGAGAGCCCGCAATTCGCTAGGTTTCTTTCGCACATGACATAGTACATGACTGATTTTAAATTTATTTGCAAAAGCAACATTCATAGAAAACTATAGAAGGGAATATTTTATTTGAACAAAGTTCATTGATTATACAAATTGTATGTAAATTAAAATTTAATAATACACACAGCTAAAGAATTCGTCAAGTGGGATTTGAATCCACGATCTGTTCTTTGCTAGAGAACTGCGTTACTAACTACACTACCGAGGGAGCAAATCCCACTCAATTTAAACTTAATCTGTATGTATTTTTTTTTTATTAACAATGATGTACACTGACTTTATTTATTAATGATCACAGTAAACTTTTTTTACTTATGTCATGAGAGCCCGCAATTTGCTAGGTTTCTCACATGACAGTACATGGCTGATCTGAAACCTAGCAAATTGAGGGCTCTCATGACATAAGCACAAAAAGTTGGCTGTGATTGTTAATAAATAAAGGGAGTGTACATCAATACTAATAAAAAAAAATACATACAAATTAAATCTAGTGGGATTTGTTCCCTCGGTAGCGTAGTTGGTGACGCAGTTGTCCAGCAAAGAACAGATCGTGGGTTCAAATCCCACTTGAGGAATTCTTTTTCTGTGTGTATTTTTAAATTTTAATTTACATACAATTTTTTATAATCAATGAACTTTGTTCAAATAAAAAATTTCCTTCTATAGTTTTCTATGTACCATGTACTATGTCATGTGTGAAACCTAGCGAATTGTGGGCTCTCATGACATAAGTACAAAAAGTTTACTGTGATCATTAATAAATAGAGTTAGTGAACATCGTAACTAATAAAAAAAACATACAAATTAAGCGCAGTTCTCTAGGAAAGAACAGATCGTGGGTTCAAATCCCACTCGAGCAATTCTTTTTCTGTCTGTATTTTTCAATTTTAATTTACATACAATTTGTATAGGCAATTAACTTTGTTCAAATAAAATATTTCCTTCTATAGTTATATATATATATATATATATATATATATATATATATATATATATATATATATATATACACACATACATACATACATACATATACACATATACATCATATATATATATATATATATATATATATATATATATATATATATATATATACACGATTATCAAACTGTTATATTAAGAGCAGGCTTATCTCATGTTTTCAATTTTGCAAATTTCACAAAATTGTTTCAACATCTTTAATAATTTTAATAGATAATATTACTACTGAAGAAGAAAACTGTAGATGTTATTGAAACGTTTGGATTGTATAACTTTATTATACAAATACACCATTAAAAAAACCAAAAAAGATAAGTATTATAATATGCGTAATAATGGTGAAAGTTTACATTTTCATAATTAATAAATAAATTGTAAGGATAATTTAAAAAATAACGCAAGACCCATTACAGAGTCAAATATCATAATAAAGAAAATAAAAGTTCTTAAACACAAATAATGGGATTCTTCCTTAAATTTTTATAAACTGTATTTCTCACTTATTTCTACCAACCTTCTTGAAGTAACATTTCTTTAAATAAATGTTCAAAAATTAAAATGTCCGGGTATCCTTAGTAACAAGACATGACAGCAATACTGATTTTGATTCCACTTATGTTGTTTGGCAGTAAATATTTGTGCTCTCACAAAAGTATCACTTTTACACCTATTAACATAATGTACTATTATTTCACCTTTTGTTTTATAACGCATTTACATTAAAAGTCCCCCATAAGTATAAATGAAAAATACAAAAATTTAAACTCTTACTCTATATACTGAAGTCAGCTGTACTTTAACTTTTAATCAAAGAAACAAACTGAAAATATCAGCAGGTAATGAACAAGATGAGATTTCATCTTTCATTTTAAAGAATTGTTAATTTATACATTCACACGCTATTACAATAATAATTGCAATAATTACAAATCGCATACATATACAATGAAATACTGTATACTTTTTTCTTTGTTCATAAAGCTGTTTCGTAGGTACGTGTCATAATATAGACTTATAGACATTAATATACATTGTAAAATTATATTGGAACATACTGAGTGTTCCAAATTTATGTGGTATATCAAAGTTACCTTTTTTTTTAATGGAACACCCTGTACCTTAATGCAATTTTTGATTTTTCGTAAAAAAATAAGTCAACTGTGTTAAAGGTCTGTACCTGAATGTAGTCGTTGTTGGGTAACAACATTAGATACTTTTAAAATTTAAAAACCTTGATTATGTAGATAAATCTTTGTAGACTTTTAAATGTAATATTTGTATTTTCCAAATGTTATACAGGGTATTTTCTACTGCAGTGTATAATTTTCTTTCATCAGTTCACTATAACTTTGTTAATTTAACTGGAACCCCCTGTATCTTAATGCAATTTTGAAACTGACAAAAAATAGATCAACTTAATCTAAAGGTTGACTACACCAAGTGTAGCCGACAAAAAGATGGTACTTACGTTGGACGTTAGATTCTAGTCGTTTATTTGTAGAACTTCTTTCACAACTTTGATGAATATTTAATAACTACGCACTTTTATGCGTATTTTTCTCCTTTTTTTGAACCTGGTATTCATTTGATGAACTATCGATATCTTCTGATGCAGTTATAATGGTCTCAAAAATTACTGAAAACCGACTCATTTTCCTCAGACGATAACTCTTTCCATGTTTTCTGTAAACGTTTTTGATTTCTATCGTAATCGTTCATATCTTATATAAAACTTCATTCAAAAGCTAACAGTATCTGAATATAATAGACGCTTTAAAGCGCAGTTTGCAAGTTTCGCCAAAATGTAGCAAGATGTAGGTGTCATATGGTGTAATGCATTAAAAGAAGCAATCATGTACGGATGCAAAAAAAATTGCACAAAAAACCTAAATACACTTTTCCTCTAAAATAATTTGAGCAGAAAATAATTGGACATTGTTAAACATATGTCAATATAAGACAGACCTATCACGTGATATTTACTGTAAACTTAATTAAGGCACTTAGAACAACATGATAGGGTTTCTTAAAAACGTAATAGTACCTAATGTAAATCAATGCACTTGTGGCTTTGAGCATTTTAATTTTCATATATGAAACGTGACGTGGCCTTATTTTTTTATTAGTACCATTATAAATGGTACGCGTCGCCACCCGTTACAAAAATTAATATAGTATATTGAGTATCAAGAACAGTAAGGGACGTTTACCGGTCGACGGCCATGTATGGATTTGGCCGGAGACCGGTACAGCCCCTAATGTTTGTGATGCTCATACTATTTTTTGCACGATTGTATTAAATTTACCACAATTGAAATTATTTAATTTCTACTAAATAAACGAAAAGTTAAAAGTGACGTATTAAACAGAAATGTCCAAATTTTTTGTATTTATTGTTGTGAAATATAGGTAGTATATATAATTTTACGTTGGTAAGTAAAATCTTACCGACGAGTTGGGCCTTGCAACCAGTAAACATATCCTACTGTGTTGGAAACAGATATGGTAAATAAACGAAAAAGCGCAATCGTGCAAAAAACTGCATTACTTTACTAAGCTAATCAAAAAATCCAAGGCGAGTTGAATCCAAAATAATGATCTCTTCGGCATTTTAAGCTGCAGCGTTTGATAACTTTAAAATTTTAATATTTTTCTCCATAAAAATATAGCCACATTCAACCCTCTTCCATTAGTTGTGATCGCGTGATTGTTGAATTGTGGGGAAAAAAAATATAATTTTGGGTTGAATATTTCGTGCAATAATACGTGTCACTTGATTTGCAGTCATTAATTCAAAGTCTGTGTCCAAAATCGGGTATTGAAAATACCAATTTGCTTAAGACAATGTGACGTTAACCAAAAATGTATTTAATAATACAGCAATTCGCTTCTCTCACTGTAGGTAGTGGCAACATATGTTCGTGTCGTAAAGAGTATTTATGAGATGTTAGTAAATTTTTGTTATTGAATTAAAACACAATCGCAAGAAATAGTTAAATCAAGTATATACGGAAAGAAAAAGAGAGGGAATAACTAATAAGCTAAAAAAAACAATAAAATGAAAGGAATAAAGTATGCGTGCACGGACGCTACGTGAATTAATACCAGCAGGGGGGAGTCACTTATTACGAAGTGTTTCAATAAGAGCGCAAGATTTTAAGGTTCAATAAAACATGGTTTTATGTAGCAAAGTATTGAAATATTTATTGATTTATAATGTACACATTTGGGAATTATGTATGAAACAAAATATCTTGTAAATGGCCGCCATGGCTTTGCTGGTACATGCGTACTCTTTTGGCAAAATTTGCAATAACATTATTGAATACATGTGGCGGTATTTCATTGATAGAGCGTCTAATTTCGGCCTTCAATGCTTCGGTGGTCGCGGGCTTGTTGGCAGAAACCTAAGACTTCAGATAACCCCACAGCCAGACGTCCAAATGTGTTAAATCGCAAGATCGTGGCGGCCAATTCTCGTCACCAAACCGGGAAATGACACGACCAGGAGCAAGATAGTTAATATTTCACGGACGGTATGACATGTGGCACCGTCCTGCTGAAACCACATGTCGTAAAGAGCAATATCTTCCAATTGAAACACAAAAAACTACGTTATCCTAGCACGATAACGTTCGCCATTCACCGTTACAGCATTACCTTCAAAGAAAAACGTTCCAATTATTCCGCCAAACCACAATGCACACCAAACAGTGACACGTTTTGGATGCATTGCTTTGTGATGAATCATTCGTGGATTTTCTGAGCCCCAAAATGCGGCAGTTTTGCCTATTAACGAAGCCATGGAGGTGAAAATGGGCCTCATCACTGAAAATGATTTTGTTCACAAAATCGGCATTCACTTCTTGTTGCTGAAGGATCCAATTGGTGAACTATCTTCGCTGTGCATGGTCTGTTGGCAGAAGTTGTTGAGTCAATTGAACTTTGTAGGCGTGGAGATGCAAATCTTTAGTGAAAATACGGTGAAGGGTGGCTGTTGTAATGTCCAATTTTCACAGTAGATGAATTCGGAACATTATTTCGACCGAATATTGGACCCACTTTACGAATGGTGGCAATCAAACTTTTACCATTTTGATAATAATGTTCAACAATCAGGACACGTTGTTCTATCGTGTAATGCTCCATGTTTACTAACTCCCATCTGTCCACTTTCGATCTGTCACGTCATAATCACGTGTCATTATGACTGTGAAACATGGCGCGCAATTCTCAAATCTTGCGCTCTTATTGAAACACCCTTTATAAGCAGAACGTCCCTTCACAGCACAACAGGTGACGATTCAACAAACAAGAATTATTTGGGCACTTATACTGGCTAACGATGTGACGACTGGTGTAAATTAAAATTTAAACCAGCTTAATAAAATTATATCACTGGTGTGAGAAAAATAAATTAACTCTAGAATGTTGATTAAATGACTATTATACGATTAAAAAAAGTATTAATTATTCGATATATTCCGGTAACAAAATTTGATATTTTAAAAATTTGTTTGAACTACCACTGCCATTAATTAAGAAAAGTAATAAGTGTTTTAGTGCTAAATGTGAGAAAACAGTAATTCGTCTTTATGTGAAATGAGCCCAACTCTATCTATATATGTTTAAACATTCTTTTTATACGTAAATAAAGTAAACCTTTTTTTCAGAACTGCACCTTAAAGTCTTTCAAACCCACAGAGCAGCAAAACATATTGTACTTTTGGCTTGCACCTCATAATACATTTTTGGCGCCCAACGTGGGGCTCACAGATCACAAAACAATATTTGCACAACCACTATACGTTTGTGCACATCTTTTATAATTACACACAATACAAACAATGTAATTTTAAGCAATTGGCATCCAAAAATTTAAATTCTCTTAACGCAGCTTTATTAATTAAAATTACTTTTTGTTACACCAATTGCGGTTTTTTGAAACTATTGGTTGACTTCATTTACAATTTGTAATAAACTAGTTAATGCTTTATTAATAATATATTATTATTAAATAATAACGAAGGTAACACAAAGCCTCAACAAATGGTAATCGGCGTGAAGGTAAGAGAGCTATCCAATTTAAACCACAAGTAACACAATATAAAATGTTTGTGATTCCTTTAAAAATGTGCCTTTATTTTACAAATAATGTATTAGACATATCTAGTTTGACTAATATTATATTCATAGCACTACTCAAATTGGTACATGCACTGACATGAATTTAGATAATTCATACACTGAAAAAATTGAAGTGTTTTGATGACGACGTTTCAATAAAAGCGTCATCAGTTTTTTGCACACTTCATTCATTTCGGATGGATACTTGCTGCATACTTATAGGTTAAAATCTGGTTGTAGATAAAATGTTTACAGAATTTCAACAGCAATTGTATCTGTTGTATTCAGTAAAATATGAAACGTTATTTTAAAAGTTGTCAAACAAATTAATAAATACTTATGTGAAAATGCAAAGCATAAGACTACTATCAAAACGTTTCATACCTTCTTGAAGACGACAGCTACAATTTAATTACGAATATAAATGGTAAAAGCTCTCATTTTTTATACTTACTTCATAACATTCACAGTAATTCTTTAAGCATCCTGATCTTTTACAATTACATCCTTTTGTATGTTTTCGCACAGCAGTATCCCCTGTATCTTTTGCTTTTCCAATTTTTGGTCGAAATGCATTAGGGTTTCGTTCTAAACAACTTTTTATTGCTCTCTGACGATGTTCCTCATTATCCAAATTGTTGAAACAATTCATACAATTACACAAGTAACAAAATTCGCCATTTGCAAAGCAATCACAGTACAATTTTAAACATTGTGATTTTGTACAATTACATGGTTTCCTAGGTCTCATACCATTCGATTCAAGATTCATATCATTAATGGCAGTAGTTGCATCAGAAACAGAAACAGGTTTTATTGTTGAGGGTTTTGCGGGAATGGCCACTTTAGCTGTTCCAGTTTGTTGTAAATACGCTGCCGGTAACATAACCAACTGCCCCGATGTTGGTAAAACTGTACTAGTTCGTGTTAAATTAGCTGCTTTAACAGACTTTGGAGCTATATTAGTGCCAACAGAAGACTAAACAAAAAATAACATAACTAATGAAAAATATTTCTTACAATCCTACCTCAGTTAATACAATGTTGGTTGGTTTGGAGGTAACAGTTGTTGACACTGCAGTTAAAATAGGCACTTTAGACTCAGATGTTTGTATAATTTGTCTTGTAGTAGTATCGGAAGAAGTTGTATTAACATTGCTCTCCTGATTTGTATTTGGTGTTACAATTTTGATATACTGAATCTAACAACATAATGTCAATGAAAATTACATTGGGAAAAATATAACTTACGCCTTTGCCCGGAATATTAATTTGATGCAATTGTCCTGTTAGGAGAGGTTGGCTACCAGTAACTTGAATTATTTGCCCAGGTGTCATAATTGAGGAATTCGCATTTGTTTGTTTCAGTATAATACGTTGTGCCATTTTAGTAGAAGTTGTAGTTTGAGGGGCTGGTAAAATTTTTGCATGTGTTTTTGTCTGTTAATTATAATTTGATAATATACAAAATTTAAACGATACAAGAACATACCTGTGGTAATATTTTAATTGCTTTTGTTTGTGATTTGTTTACAACAATCGCTTGTTTGCTGGCTACTTGTGGTAAGAGTTTTGCTCCTGCTAATAAACCAATCTGTTGTGCTTGTGCTAATGTAATAGTTTTTGCAGGACTATGTATAATGTTTGATTGATTAGACTTTAATTGGGTGTCTAGTTTATCTGTAAGTACAATGCCCTTTTCACCTAAAAATTGATAAAAATTCGCAATGTCGATATAGAATTGCAATAGGTGGTTAGATTATTTTAAAGTTTGATACCTAATCTAATGCCACGTGAGAGTGAATAAATTGATTTAGCAGGGTCCGTGAAGCTAGTAGTACATTAACGGGAACAATATTGAGACTGCGTGCATTGGTTAATGCCGCGTTTGTGCCGTAATCAGTAAAACATACCGTTCCAAAAATATCGCCATTTTTAGGTGTACTGCTAACTTCACAACATTTTGACGGCACAAATCTCGAGATTGCTTGGATTGGTTAGTGCTGCGTTTGTGCCGGTATTTGCCGTTATCTGTTTATCAGCAAAACAAACCGTTCCAAATATACCGCCATTTTGAGATACTGCTACCTTCATAACTTTTTAGCGGCACAAATCTCGAGATGGCATGGTTTGGTTAGTGCTGCGTTTGTGCCGTTATCAGTTTGCCATCAAAAAAGACCGTTCCAAAAATATCCCCATTTTTAGATGTACTGCTAACTTTACAACTTTTTGGTGGCACAAATTTTGGGACTGCGTGCGTTGGTTAGTGCCACATTTGTATGGGTTTGAACCGTTATGGCAAAATAAACCGTTCCAAAGGAATGACCTTTTTAGATGTACTGTTTACTTCATTAAAGCATTCCGTTTTAAATTTTTTTTTTTTTTTATTTTTAAACAGAAACATTTTTGCCATTACCATTCTTTAGTAAAATGCTTTTGCTGAGATGTTAACTAAATTATAATTGTAATATACTTATATTTTAGATCATAAATATGTTTATAGGTATTGTAAAGCCTAGTAATGAAAATTTCGGAAGTGGTGGAATGCACATAAACATATATAAATAAAAATTTGCTTTATTTTAATAAAATTGTGTAAAACAAATGTGGTGTTAGAGTAGTTTCCTTTGAAACATGTTTTGCATCTTTGGCAAGATCGTCATAGGTTTCCCACAAAGAATCATTTCTACTGCTGTACCATATATAATAACCTACAACCTACAACTGCTGGAGAGGTCTGGAGGTTTGCTGAAGTGTATTGCTGCCCTTAGATTACAACTTTTGTTTAATGAAGTTATCGACAACGCTGTCACAGAGTGCAGTGATGCCACAGTCACAAGAATCTATGAACAAATCCGCTGAAATCCTTTTTGTTTGGGCAGCGTTGTTGTAAAAGCAGGTTGTCTTAGAGTCTAGACAATTGTACAAAGAGTTCTGTTCGTTTCCAAACCCATCCGTCTTTATTATATTAATGTTGATGGGTTGTAAAGCAGACACCGTTCTGTTACGAAATTGGCAGATGGTGGCACATGTACAAATTGTAATGGTGCTATCGGTATAACATTACTTGTATACCATTCAGTAATCGTTTTGCAGTAGAGTGCTTCAAATAATCCAAAAACATTTCTCCTCATAATCTGTATGCAGTAGAGGGTGTTATACCTTTCGATAATGTTTGAATCATTTGTAGTATATGTTTATTAATACAAGCTTCTCTGGTATCCAAATAATTTTTATACATTCCAATAGCTTGAGCGACGGCGTGAAAAGGACGTTTTTACATTTATTTATTAATGTGGGTAATCCAAATGTATTCCCATTTTTTAACATTCATTAACGCAGTGACACCTGTACGGGCGCTTAACGCGTTACTGCACACATTTAACCACATACACGCTCATAAATCATACTGTACTACTTTCCATATGCCAGCTTACCTTCAGAGTCTTACATTAGTGATTGTTCTGTAATAGTTTTCTTGGATTGTTCCTCATCAATTTCACGTTGTCTAGAAGTAAATATAAATTGTAACTTTTTACACTTAGATAGGGTAAATTACTTACTTTCTAAGGAAACATTTCTGATCATTATGATACTTTGAATAGACTGATAGTGTATTAAGAAGAATTTGTCTATTCGTAAATTTGAAAATTGTATGAACGTTCTATTTTGCAGGCCGTTGAAGTTGAACTAGATCGAGAATCAATGATAAAATGGTCTCATTACTCCTGACCACAAAACAAGGGTTCTCATAAACCTCTTGAAATCTGAACACCGTTCTGGGCAGTAATGGTAATTGTCAGTTTCACTTGTTACATAGCACTCCTTCAAACACTCGTGATATTGATTATTGTACCAAATATTCACGTAAACTTCCTCAGAGGATAGACTATATACGGTGTCATCATAAAGCGTGACGTTTCTAGTATCATCATCGTCATCATTTTGCATTAAATGAACAACATCTAAACCAGATATTACATTTTTTAATTTTTGGTTATGAATTTCTGATGGGAGGGGAGGGTCGTTGATGTCACATTCAGCACATTCGCTATTGCAAACAATAACTAAACATCTCAATACACCTTCCACCTCCACAACAGTGTTTGCTTTAATCATCAACGTTAAACTTCTTACGTAAAATTCACGAAGATGTTGTGATCTTCTAATAGAGTTCCAACGGCATATCATTGTAGTCACATGGGCGCAATTAATTCTAATGGAGAGCTTAAGAAGGTCTAATGACAATTGGTTAGACTATTCCAAGACACTTCTAAGTATTTCTGGAGCGACATATTAAAAAACGACCATGACATGATTCCCAGAAGTGCTAGTGAGTGGTCAACCGCTACCGTTTTCGGAATATGAGCATTTGCTTTTTTTCCTTCAATAATTAAATTTTGGTATATGTCGATACTTCCTCTTCAGTGTACATAATTACAAATATCCGTGTATATATACCGTCTATAATGCCTACCCTAGCCACATCAAATTTGTTATTCTTTGCTCAATGCGAAGTTCTTTTCACTTCGTTCTACGTTCTAATCCAGTACGTTATAATTTTTAAGTCCCTTTACTAAGATATGTAACGGCTTTTGGTTACATTTTTGTATATATTATATTTAATAGGGAAACCCCTTGATTAAGAAAAGCCTCTGGCATTAAGGAAAGCTCGTGGCATTAACAAAAGCCCCTGGCATTAAAAAAGCCCCTGATATTAAAAAAATCCCTATGGATTAAGAAACACCCCATGTGTTAGTGAATTTTGTATCGTTGTAGTATAGGAAAGCGTAGTATATGACGTCATAAAGTAAAAATACTTAAAATGGCGTGCATGATAATGCAATTTTATCTTGAAGAATTAAAAATGGAGATACCTTTGTTTTGTATCAATAACGCATGCTGTGAGTATGTCTGCTTTCTTGGTCCAAGCCCGCTTCCGTAGTCCCATCTGCTTTAGCGATCTGGTCTACATTTCGTTTATTTGTACGTTAAAGAAGACAATTGAAATTACCTTATCGTACTGTATGTTTATCACATTGATAGGAAATTAAGTTCTCAAACTGCACTTCGTTTCAAAATAAAGTTAACACATTATATTTATTTTGAGTGTAAAAGAAAGTACGTACCCTTTTAACCCTCCTATTGTGTTAGAGTCAATATCATCCAATAGCGTTCTTCTAATGTGCATAATTCGTTAATTTATTTAAATATTTCGTTGCCACTGCATGACTTTTATTTCATTACCCTAATAACAGTGTATCTAGATTGATATTAGAAAATCATAATTAGTTTTTTAAAATGCATTTGTTACACTCACTGTGTTTGGGTCTATATGAACCGGTGATTTGTGTGGTTCAAATTAGAAGAACGAGAAGCAGATTAATATCATAGACGAATGTATTTTATTACTTTTGTTTTATTTTCAGAAATATAAATAACTTACATAATATTGCCACATTATTGCGCATATTGCATGCGTTATTTGCGTACCGGTAATATTCCTGTTGAGGCTTGTCTGTGTCTCCGCGTATAAATGCAGACAGTGGGCATCTGTATGTTAGTTTCGTAGTAAATATCAAACTTGATACTATACTCTAATAAGAAATACCTAACGATTGCAATTTATTATTGAAAATGTGTAGTGAGAGAGTGCTTAAAAATAGTGAACTTGAGAAACTTTTGTGTGTTTCTGATAGTGATTCTAATGCTTCTGAAAAAGACGATTTGTCCGAAACCGAAATATATAATAGCGAATCGAATCATGAAGTGGAAGCTACGATTTCAGATGAAACTGATACGGATAATCACGTAACTTCAAAAGATGGCAATATAGTATGGAATGAAAAGACACATCAATCGGGAAGGTTATCTGCAGCAAATACTATTTCGTTGATTCCTGGGCCAACGTCGCAAATAATTGATATAAAATCCGCATACTTCTGATATTTCACACCCAAAATTGTAAACTTAATTTTAAAAATGTCAAATTTACAGGGGAAAACGACTGTGTGGAGATACGTTTCTAGAACCAACATTAGTTGAAATAGAAGCATAGTTTGGCTTGTTTCTAGCTGGAGTGTATAAATCTCATGGAGAGGCAACAGCCAGTCTGTGGGATGGAAATGTAGATCGTCCAATATTCAGAACAACGATGTCCCTACAACGATTTCATGCAATTGCACAAATAATTCGCTTGGACGATAAAAAAACTCAACCACAACGACGCCAAACTGATAAATTAGCTGTCATACCGGACTTGTGGGATGAATGGGTTGCAATTCTACCTAAGCTCTATAATGTTCACGAAAATGTAACGGTAGATGAGCAACTGGTACCTTTTAGAGGCCGTTGTCCTTTTAGACAGTAGATCGCGAATAATCCTGCTAAATGCGGAGTCAAGATTTGGACTTTATGCGATTCTGTGAACCTTCAGAAAGAGGTCAAGGTAAAAGAGTTGTGCTAGATCTTACTTATGGTCTAAAAGGTTACAACGTAACGTACCTCGTACGATCTGGGGCAGATGCTATTGAAAATAAAAAGAACCATGCTTGGCACTATTCGCAAAAATAAACCTAAATTTCCGGCCGCATTGGTCTGCAACAGGAAAAAAGTTCTTTCTTCAAAATTTGACTTTACCAAGGATACGTCAATAGTTTCCTATATTCCCGGGTCATAATGACCCAAACACAATAAGTGAAACCAAAATGTTAACACAATAGGAGGGTTAATGCAAAGTACGTTTTAAGTAGATAAAAGTCCGTATAGTGTTGTTTTGATACAGTTATAATAAAAGGAAACAGCTGACTTCGGATAACGTTTTCTAAGAAAAAAATATTTGAGTGCATAACCTTGTGACTGTAATGTTTGTTGACATAGGTCAAGTAGACTTTATTATTAAAAAATATTTGAATGTATAATCCTTGCGAATGTAATGTTTGTTGCCATAGGTCAAGTAGACGTTATTATTTAAGGTATACAGTGTTGATCATCTTTCATTTTGAGTTCTACGTAAAGATACGTTATGTTTGTATAGTTGCTGTTGAATTAGAAATTAGTTGATATCGTAAAGCTGTTTTAGTTGGTTT
Organism: Vesta saturnalis; assembly: GCA_036346205.1. Classification (NCBI taxonomy): domain Eukaryota; kingdom Metazoa; phylum Arthropoda; class Insecta; order Coleoptera; family Lampyridae; genus Vesta; species Vesta saturnalis. The sequence goes on from JARFJB010001442.1 coordinate 2,562,201, forward strand.
TATGCTGAAATTGATCAGGTACTATTTTGTTTTATTAAATATACAAATAAATACGGCTGTTTAGTGTTATTCAGATTACATGTGGTATTAATGTACAACTTTCTCAATTTTTGTTGTATTATTATAAAATTGAGTGTCGCCTAACGAATGCTTAACTGAGTATAACTATGAACATATCTCTGCCTACCTCACAATCTGATAAAATGAGTTCTCAATCTACAGTAAGTTTTGTAAGCAATGTACCTTGCTGAGCTAGGCCGTGGTGCAAACTTACCGTTTTAATGTTCAAATTCTAATCCCTATATTTTTATTTGTTATAATACTTATCAAACCCTTTTTTGAAATTAGCTTCCGATCGTTTCGGAACAATACTGGATTCGGCTTCTTCTGCTTTTCTTAGAATATCTTCGCATAAATTCAAATCACAACAAACAGTGTTGTCATACAGGTCATGTCATACAATTGTGAAAGAAAAATTGCATTTTCATCCTTACAAAAATACTGTCCTTCAAAAGCTACATTAGATTGTGAGAAGCGTAGAAACTACTACTCTCTGATGAAACACGGTTTCATTTAAGTGGATACATTCACAATACTATCACAGTAGGAGTACCGAAAGCCCTCATGTTTTTGTGGAGACATCTCTGCATCCCGTGAGTAACACCATTATGGCAGAATGCACCGGCGGATCCAAGGGTGGCGCTAGGGGGGGATACGCCCCTTTATTCAACGAGAAATCGTTTCTAAATAGCAAAATAACATTTTTTTGTAACGAGTTTTTATCTCAAAATAAAATAAAATCTGGCAGTTAAGTCTGTGTATTTTGTTTGTAGCAGTACAAGGGTAAAATTAGTCATCTTCTAAGAAACCACATTTTAAAAACACAATTTGTTTAGAAATACCTAGCTTTAAATGGAATTCTAAGAACGAATAAAGTAATTGACAGTTTTAAGTTTATGTTTATAGAACGGAGATTTATATCTGTGAAAGTGGAAATGTATTTAAACTACAAATTCCCAGTAGATCAAAGTAGCAAAATGGAGGGTTTTGCAAATCATGTGAAGGAGAATAAGAAAAAACTATTATCTATAATTAAAACAATTGTTTTGTGAACGCCAAAATATTGCTCTTCGCGTCCATCGGGACGATGGCGAATTGTTTACTCATAATCAGCATGATAACATTACCAATGAACAGGAAGCAAATTTTCGGGCATTATTAAAGTCCAGAGTGGATGCTGGTGACAATGTTTTAAAAAATCACTTGCAAAACGCAGCTAGGTCTGCTACATATATAAGCAAAACCACGCAAGATGATGTTATAGAATGTTGCTATACAACAGTAAGTCAGAAAATTATCGATGGGTGAAGAAATCTCAGTACAATAATAGCCGACGAAACGACAGACGTTAGTATTTACAGAAATTCTACAGTTTTCGAAAAAGTGGGCAATTCAATGGTTTTTCCTTGAAATATGTCATACGTTTCAGTGAATTCCTTATTAGCCTAGCAGTGATGGAAGTTGTGTTTGGTTTGACACTACCCTTATCAAGACAACTGCAAGAAAAGACCTTGGATTTTGCTCAAGCAGCCGATTTAATAAAAATTAATTTAGGATTTTTTGACAAAAGTTTTACTAGTAATAAAGCTCTAAAATGTTGAAGATCTAAAAAACTCGTTTTTTCAAGCGACAAAAAATATTTAAAAAAATTTTTTGGAAATAAGAATGGGTCCAATTGAAGGTGAAATAATAACAAAAATAACAACAAAAGAAACAGCTCAATAGAGCAACACGAAGCTAAGAAAAAGGAACATGCAGTTGCCTAGTTTTACATGGAAAATACCATGGTACCTCACCCCTTTAAGTCAATTCCACACCATACATTACACCAAAGTGACCCTGCCTTTGAACTTCTCTAGTATTACGTGGGTTTTCGTTTGACCAATGATGAGTATTTTTCCGGTTTGTAATGCCATAACATAACAGACAGACTGAACGCTTTCGAGATGTGGGTTTACAGAAGGATACGCAGGATCTCCTACACAGAGCACACGACGAATGAAGACGTGCTGAGGCGATTACATAAACAAAAAGAGATTTTGCTCACAATAAAACACGCAAACTTGAGTATCTTGGGCACATCATGAGAAACGATAAATACCGAATATTACAATTGATTCTGCAGGGAAGACTTGAAGCAAAGCGTGGTCCAGGAAGAAGACGATATTCCTGGCTGAAGAACCTCAGAGACTGGTTGCGGTTAACATCAACAGAACTGTTTCGTCTCGCTGTTAACAAAGTCAGAATTGCCATGGTTTTAGCCAATTTCCGGAACGGATAAGGCACCCCTAAGAAGAATGCCATAACTATAATAATAAAGCGATTTTCGTCTGTCCACAAAATGTGATTATACAAACTAGGATCATCATTTAATGCAACTAAGAACTGAGTAATAAAATTTTCTCACCGTTCAAAATCTCCAGGACGTAACTCGAGCACATTATGTATTTTATAGTCATGAAACTTATTAATTTTTAAAACTCTTTAAATTACATTATATGCTAAATTTAACCCATTCATAGCCTCTCTAATCGATGCTTCAGGATGATTTTGAAAATAATGTAATATAATTGCCACATTTCCATGAGGTGTTACAGTTTTTTGTCTCACTCTGTTAACTAAAAATGATTTCTTATTCTGACCAGGAACATTTTCCAATTTGATTTGGAATATTCCTTTCAGGACATCTCGGTGCATACAATCTTCTCGCCGGTAATGCATTTTTACGGGCATCTCCGTAAATTAACAGTATATTCACTTTTTCGTCGTGGGAAAACATTTTACTTTTTCAATAACTACCACAATGGATGAACACCACACTTAAAAAAATGTTATAAACTTCAAAGTTTGACACTTCTCGTTTATCTCATATCAAAACAAATATTGCGTTTTCCGCAGCCTGTTGGACTTTATTTGAAAAATAATAATTGGTCAGACAAAAACCCACATAATACTAGAGAAGTTTAAAGCAAAGGTTACTTAGGTATCAATGTATAGTGGAATTGTACGACGCCACTTAATAAGTCCATATTTTTTATTGGAAATAGAAATTAGTAAGTGATACTTTATATACATAATTAAATTCACAGAACTGCCCATAACTTTATAAATAATGAAAACATAAAAACATGTTAAATAGAAAAAATATTCAGAATTAGATCTTTGTAGTGGTATAAGAACAATGTATATTACTGAACGAAAAATTTTTGAAGCGTCGTGAAAATAATTTTTGTATTTCTACCCTGCCTTCTAGTAAAAGTGAGTAAAAATGTAACGCTTTTTTAAATAATTAATTTTTCTCGGCCGTTTCCCAGAAAAACTCATTTCTCCAGTTAAATATACATATGGCTAGTGCAACGGTGCCAGTTATAGAAGAGACCATTGGCCCCCAAGACCCCGTGCCCTTACACAGTTTTTCTTTGAGCACTTAAGATATAATTTAAAGAAATCAACTTCATACTGTTTAAAACTTAAACTAGCTGATCAAACCTTACCAAATAATTGCATGCTAGTTTTAAAAATATAAAGAAACAAGTACATGCATGTTTGAAGATTAATGATGAACATTTTGAACACATTCTGTAAAATGTAAAGTGAAGTGGTATATTACTAACATAACATTTTAAATGTGATTTACAAAGGAAAGGAAAATGGTCTTGCTGTAGTTATTAGACAAATGATTTAGTTTCTTAATTTGTAGTTTACTATTAATAAATACTGTGTTATATGTTTTTTATGCAAAACTTTAAAGAAATGTTTCAGAAATATGTACCACAATCAAAGGCACTGTATTTTCTTTTGATGTTGCCCCATGGTGAGAATACATTCTTGTACGCAAACACATAATGCATTCATTTGATTTGCTTTTATCTAAACTATAGCGTAGAGCAAGATTTTATTTTGATCTTTAACATAATTTTGATTGATTTATATATTAAAAAGTGAATTAACATGACTGTAAATTAAAAATTCTCAATAACCGTGAATAACCTGTATAAATAGGATAATCAATTATTTTTAAACATTGTTGATTTCAATGTTTGAATTGTGTTAACATCCAATTCACAAAATGTTTATTTGATTTTTGTACCAACATGTATGAACATTCTGAACAAATTAAACATCGTTTCTTTTCTCGAATTATAGAATTTTCCTTAATTACAATTGTTAATAAACTGAGTAATATGTTTTTATGGTTCCACAAAAAAGTGCTTCTGACTAACAATAATGTGTTATAAAATTTATAACCTTAAAAACAAAAATGAAAGTGAAAGGAAGTGAAGTTAGTCAAACATTTGTATTTCTATTACCAGTAGAACAATGGTGATTTACTTCTGGATCACGATTCATAGAATGTGAGGCCACTCGAGTCGTGTTATGAAATAAAAAATTGTATGAAGTATATAATTATTTATAAGACAAAGATACACACTGGTATGTACCCCAACTACAGCATTATTTATATTGACTCCGAATGCCACGTCATCTGTACGTGTGGTACAGAAGTAACCCACTGTTGACCTACATATAATATGTATACAATGTCAAAACTTCATTGCCATTATTACAGATTTCTGCAGTTCTCGTGATCTTGTTTGGATCCTGTGATTACACATACCACATAAATAGCACATTCCAAATTGTGCAAGAGGGATAGTTCTAATTATTTCGTGAAAAAAGAAGAGATTAACATAAAGCATATTGAACTGTGGAGGTAAATTTCGTTTGTGAATGTTGGGAACATTAAAAAGTAAAAGTAAAGGCATTGTATATTAATTATAACTGAAGATTACCTTCTTAGAGTTTATGTACTTTGATTTTGTTAGAACGAACATATTTTCTCAGTAATTTTGTTTCACTTGAGCTTAGGTTTACAAGTTAACAAACTTCTTTTGTTTTAAAAAAAATGTCATATTTTCCTCATTCATGGCCAGATTTCACAAAGAAAATATGGAATTGGTATTTAATTATCTACAAATCTTGTTACATTTCCTCCTCAAAATATGTATTAGAGTAGGTTTATTATCTTATCAGCTATTGCACAGTACACTAAATTGGTGCAAATTTAAATGAAGAAGCATTATGCACTCTTACCTAAAAACATCGTCCTTTTATTGTTTAGATATGTTTGTGTTGCATCATTGTAGTTAAAACTATTTCAAGGTTTGTTTAGAAGCAAAGTTTTTAATATGGAACAAATGGAAGTATCCGAACTTATTTTGTACTTTATTACTTAATATTCCAAAAATGGCTCCATGAATTTGGAAAAATTTTCTTTATTAAATGAAATATTGCACAAAATGTTGTTTGAAACATTTCCCGTAACTCGTCCTTCAAATGAAATTTTTCAGAAATTTGTCTTCCGTTTTTCGCTAAGTGAAAATGAAGAACTTCTGGCATAGAAAAATTTAACCACAGGATAGAATGAAAACACTGCCTGTGTAAGTGGGAACTGTCATGGCTGCTAGGGAACTTCCACGCCGCTCAGATGGAGCCACGCCTGCGGTAGGAAGCTACCCTACTGGAAAAGTAATATTTTGCTACCGGATTGGATAGTACATACACAACACCTAATGTTGTGTATGGGATAGTACGCCGGCGTTCTTGATTTACGTTTTATGTTTTACTGCACGTGCTTTTAGAGGTTAATTTATTTGAGTTTTAGTGTTTTATTTCATTTATAATGGGTAAAATAGACTGTTGTGTGCCAGGCTGTATCCCAGAGGCAAATTCCAGTCGACATTTATTCATCCACAAAAAAATCCTAAGTTATTCTCACAGTGGTTATGTGCGATTGGCAATAAGAGACTCTCTACCTTACATAAAAGCTATATTTACGATAATTTTCGAGTTTGTGAAAGACATTTTGATAAAGAACAATTTAGCCCGAATAAGGTATTGAAAAGAACTGCATGTCCAAAATTATTTTTGCCTGGTGAGTACATAAGTTGTGTTATTTTGTTCCGTACCAAGGTATTTATTTTTGTTATAGTTGTACAGCAAGTTCACGTTTCATCTCAGACCGAAGTGGAACATGCGTATAGCATGAAATATAGTGAAAATGTTAATCCTATTTTGTCGAGGATTCAACATGTTTGAGTACAGGTGAAGAGTACTAACATTCTTATATATGCTGATTGCATACACCTTATGTTTCACAGTCTATGCTAATGACAAGTTTGCATTGTGCATTCCAATTATGTCATTTATCTTTGGAATCGAGCATTTCATATTAAGTGTATCTTGCATATAAGAATAAAAATTACATAGGGTCATACAAATCTAAAACAGTTGCGCATCATCACCTCAATGCCATATAATTCCATAATGAAATAGTGGTTCTACAGCATCACATGCAACAGATTTTCAATTGTACAAGGTATAAGTTGTATGCAATAAGTTACAGATGTAAAGATAGCATTAACAGTATTAAGCACTTAGACAGTATGCAGAATGTTTTATATTTATGTTGTATCCATAGAGCAATCCATTAGCACAACTCGTGACAATTCTGAAGCAAAATTTGGTTCGGAGCATACTATATGTACTCAGGAACAATCGTCAGCACTGAGACAGAAAGATTAGTACCACGGCCGGAAACACCCATATTTCAAACAGGTAACTTTGCAACGTGATTAATTAAATACAGGCCTTGAATATGTGAATTGTGTACACTATTTGTTCTATGACTATTATCAGGTTTTTTAAGGTTTTAACTAGGATAATTATAAATGTTGCTTGCTTAGTTATTTAATGCAGTTTCTTTTTCAGGCAAAAAGGGACTTCTTAACAAACTACATATAGCAAAGGTTACTGAATTGTCACCAAAACAAAAATTTCTTTACAAAGAAGTTTTAAGCTGCAAAAAAAAACTAATGAAACTTAAACAAAAGAATATGGATTTCAAAACCCGTTAGCAACAAGCCACTAAAATATCAGAAAACTTAGCTTTCCAAAAAGTAACAATGAACATGAACACAATTACTAAAAACTTTTTTCAGAATCAACTTTCTTGTGCTTCTAAGAAACCAAAAGGTCGTCGCTTCACCACTCAAGATAAAATTATGTCTCTTGCCTTATATAAGCAAAGTGGTGTTGGATACCAACTACTTCGGAGAATGTTTACATTACCATCAAGAGTAACTCTTATGAAGTTACTGAACAGCATTCCAATAACTGCTGTAATTAACAAGAGCATATTTAATGCTCTGAAAGAAACTGCAGCATCTTTATCACAATTAGATAAAAATTGCATTTTAATATTTGATGAAATGAGTCTCACTCCAAATTTAACTTATAATCACCATACTGATCATGTTGAGGCCTTCGAAGATTTTGGTGATCGTCAAACAGATCAAATTGCTAATCATGTTCAGGTAAAACTGACATGTGTAATTGCATAACCATAATAAAAGCATGCATTTATTTTATGTGTTCATGCTACGGGGGATAAATAGAAAATGGAAGCAACCTATTCTCTATCAATTTGTTAAAGGTGCTGTAAAAGCAGCTCAGCTGATGAAAACCATTAGAGATGTAAAAATTGTATTAGCTGTTTGACCATTTTATAACTGGTTTTATTTTTTGTTTACAGGTGATACATGCAACAGGAGATGCTGGACTAAATGTGATAGCAACTATATGTGACCAGGGGACGAACAATGTAAGTGCGATCAACCAACTCGTGGAGCAGACAAAAGGCAATTATTTACGAAGAGGAGAAGAATTAAGGGAATTCATTTTTGAAGTAAATGGAAATATGATTATTCCTCTGTATGACCCTCCTCATTTACTCAAGGGCCTGACAAATAATCTGTTGGTGAAAAACATCTATTTTGAAATTAATGGGTAGAAAAAGGTGGCAAAATGGGACGAAATATATACAGTTTGGTTGTTGGACAATTTTAGTGGGGAATTAAGAGCCATGCCAAAACTTACAGAATTCCATGTGAACAAAATCAACATGAAGAAAATGAAGGTTTCAGCTGCCGCACAAGTTTTTAGCCATACAGTGTCATCAACTATTAATTTGATGGCAAGAACCTGTAAGTATACTTTCAACATTTTAGTGAGCTTTTCTGATTTTTATTTTTTTTTTGTAGCATACAATACTCCTGATGGTACAAAAATAGAACTAAGAGCTACTGAAACTGCAGAATTTTGTAAATTTGTAGATAATCTCTTTGATAGTGTCAATGGATATGGACGATTCAACAGGCATGACAAAATCTTAAGAACTTCGGTGGATGTCAACAAGAATGTACGCTTAGACTTTTGGCAAGACTGTATAAAAGTATTGGCTACAATGAAATGCATTGGCAGTGATGGCAAATTGTTGATCCCACCAACATTTAAAAACTGGATTTCAACTTGTAAAAATGTACAATTGTTGACAACAACATTAAAAGAACGAAAATTTTAATTTTTCAACCCCCGATATTTAAATCAGGATCCTCTTGAAAATTTTTTTGGGAAAATTAGACAGCGAGGTCATAGAGCTGTTAATCCCACCTTAAGTGCTTTTGGCCAATATTATAAATCTTTATTGGTTAGTAACTTGATTTCAAGACAGTCAGTGGGAGGAAATTGTAAAGAGGATAACTGTAGTATTTTACTGAGCCTTCAGAAGTTTATTGGTCAGGTAAATATATATTATATATTGTTTTTCTTTATTAGCAGCAAAGCAGTTGATCATGTACAAAAAGTAAGAATATCTCTACAAAGAATAAGACCATATAAACTATTTGTTTCCTAATTATTTGGGTTATTGGCAAAAATAATTTCATAAGTTAAGCTCACTTGACTTAATTTTATCAAAATAATGGAAGAAATTACTAATTTGTATGTTGTCTTTTAGGATACATCGGAGTTCAAATGCAATAAAAATAAAGGTTGCTTTGAACACAGTGTCCCAATTCTTGAGACATTTCCTTTATTAACACCTTTGGAAGAGTATGCCATAGCATATGTTGGAGGTTTTATTGTGAGAATTAAATTAAAAATAGGAAAGTGTACAGCATGTCAGCATAACATTTTACTTAGGAGTGGCCAAGACCTAACTCAACTACACCAATTCATAGCAACTAAAGAATATGGGTGGAAGAAGATGTACAGGCTGAAATACTGTAATGTTGATTTTATAATGAACCTTATTAAAATGTACAACATTATCTTGTATGTTTTGAAATTTGAATGTCACAAACCTGATTTGTATTTGCGTATATACTTCACTATAAGGCAAAATGTAGATTTTAAGTTTGTTGCATGTGAACATTCAAACAATCTATCTGAAAAAACAATTAAAAATTTTTCTAGGTTATTGATTATCAATTATTTTCAGGGAGTAAATAATATTTTGTATGGTAAAGATGGTAGAGATCTTCCGAAAAACTGTAGCCAATTGTTAAGGCAGACAAAAGAAATGTACAATAAATATAAAATAAAATAGTACGCTTGTTTATATAAATATGTACCTAATGGACTTCCGTTCTTCTTGCTTATGCTACATTTATAACAAGTTGAAAATGCAAGGCATTGTCGTAACGAACTTCGAAATTTGTTTTATTTTCCGATAGCGACGTGTAACCATTGTGCGATCTGGTAGGGGATAGCAGCATAAGAAAAGTCCAAATATATGTCACACATTGATTTTGGACCTATTTCAAAATTTAATTTTACCAACGGAAAATCACGGGTGCTCGGCATACCTGTGGTCCGATTTTAACTGACAACAAGATTTAGACTCAGTTTGAAGAGCTGAATCCAATGATGTATCACTCTTTGATGTGTGACCAGTAGAAAGGCCTCGGACGGACAGATGACTGATCGAACTCATAAACGAACGAAGTTCGTTGAAAACTGTACATTCTACTACTTTTACATATGACACTTATTGAATAAAACTCATATTACAAGGTATTAGTAAATAAATAATTCATATTATATACCTACCAATTTAGCATTATAATGTCTGATACAAGTTTTACGCAAAAATGTCAAATGTAAACAGCATTCAGTTCCCTCTAAAATGAACTTCCAGGCCACTAGATGGAGTTTATATATAGTTCTGTTTCTGACTTAGGGAGATTTCATTCTATCCTGTGGTTAAATTTTTCTATGACTGCTGGTTAAGAGTATATCTGTTACGAGAGAAATTACAGACAATCCTGTTGTAGTACAAAAGTTAACACTATGGATATGTTAAACGGCTGACGAATGTGTGTGTGTGTGTGTGTGTGTGTGAGAGAGAATAGAAATCAATATGAACATTTATTAAAGGAAACAATCACACAAAATTACAGAACATAAATAAATGATCTTTGAAATTAAAAGGTGCAGTGCATGAGTATAAGTGTTTAATATTATTATTATGTAAACTAATCATATTGGTTGCTTCTTGTATTTTGATAAATGTTCAAAATGATTTCGATTCTCCCACACACATATCCGATATGTCCATAAAGAACTATTTGAATTATATTAGGAATTTCTTTAATTTCTCCCACAACAGTGGGAGTAGTTCTTATTCACTTGTAATTGAAGTAAAACGTAAACGATCAAAATTATACTGCTTTTTACAAATGAAAGAAAACAAATGTTTAAAACAATTGAAATAATCTATGCGGTTATTATTATCATCGTATCATTAGGTTTGACGAATATACGAAAAATTTCATTTGAAAGATGTACAAAAAATTCTATTAAATAAAATTTGTTTGCAATATTTCATTTAATAGAATAAACAAACTTTTTTTGCGAAATTTAGGGAGTGGTGTCAATAGCCATAAAATGGTAATATATGAAGTTCCAAGTTTTCCGCTTACGAGTACCTGTTTAATTTGCCGCTTATTTATATCACTGGAAAAACATGAATAAACGCGTAGAGTAAGTATATTATTCTATAAACATTTTTTTTAAATAGTATTTTATTAGTGTTAGCCTGAAGCACAGAACTATTCTCAATTTAATCATTTTTATGATTGATTTCAACAAGCTTATGGAAGATCACTAAATTAGGTTGAGCGTTTTCACTATCAGATATTACTATTTTCAACACCAACGTTTTCTTTGTCTACTGCCGAAAAGGAAGGGGTATGGCATATAATCTTACAGGTCGTCAATTACGGGCACCTGCTGAAAAAAAATTAACTAATAGTGGTTACTAATTATGGAAATACTGTAAAGACCCAGCAGCCTTTACCAAAATTTTTCTAATTACATAATTATTTGTTAATTATCCCGAGTTAACCAAATTACATAGAATTACACAAGATTGCACAACAAATAATTCTTTTATCCTCTCCGACGTAGATTTCAAAAAAACGTCGAATGTTTTTACGTCAGAGATCACGCCAGTATATCAACCAATCACCCCATTAGCATCCCTGCACAGAAACCGCCCCGCCTACCGCGGATCCTCTATAAAACCACGAGACGCGCTACCGTAAAAAAGATGCTTGTGTGCCGGGTCTTTACCGCGACACCTTGCTACTGGTGTGCGATCCGGTCCATAGTCTACTTCCTACTTGTACGTAGTGCTGTTGCACCAACCGCTTGACCAGAATCCTGATCGCTTATTGCGATAACCCAGACTTGAACCAGATCCTGACCGCGCCAGCCGTCATTAGTTTCGTCACTTACGTTCATCCTGAACCGTCGCGATACTCGCCGCCGTCTGAGAACCCGCTCCAGCTAACCGATCACCTGGCCGACGGATTCGGAGGTTGAAAGTACGTGAGTTGATTACATAAACATTACACCAGACACCCAGATAGACGACGGGCTGTAGAGCCCAGAAGTTACCTCACATTTCCAGTACACAAATCAGAAGCTGTCACGACGGGCTATAAAGCCTGAAGTCATCTTCTACAAACATATACACTTCCAGGACGTTGTTACGACCGACGGGCTGTATAATCCAGGGCCATCTCCAATTTACCCAGGTGGAAAGAAAGGCCATCGCCTTAGTTCTACCACCCCCTGAAGGCCCCTTTGCAAAGGGCACTTCGCTAAACATTCATTACAGTAGCACACTAACACGCCTACCCACAGACAACGTAAATGGATAAAACGAAAGCGCCGCCACCTGCAGAGAGAACGTTATTATCCGCCGCTGTTTATAGGGAGAAACGCCAGCTATCCGAAGACGTCGAGAGTTCCTGGCCGGGAGTTTGCATTTAACCACGCACACCCTTGAGTAACCGCTCCGGTCTCCGATTAAAACCTGCTATATATCTGCATAAAACGTAGTTTTGTTTAACCAAACTTCTTCCTTAAAGCCCGGTAGCAAATCCGTCCCTATAAAAAACGTTAGTTCCCCAGCATCCGAGAACCTGTAAAATACAATCGCGGTTAATGGGTGAACACCTAGAAACGGAAATAACCTAACGCGAACGTGATACGTCTAAATTCGTATCTAGTAATAAAGAAGATAATTGAGGTCCTAGTAAATACCAGTCTATTCCGTTCTAAGCAAAATTAAATAATTGTTTAATTTCGGTACCGGTAAAAGCGTGTAAGTAAAACTCTTAATTTATCTCAATGTACATAATTAAGATAGGTCTTGTACGAATGTACCAGCCTTCAGTATTAAATCATACACGTAATCTATTAAATGACGCGTACTGTAACGTACAAATAGATTTCAATTAGCTGTAATCTTTTTTTTTCCAGTATTAGAACGATTTGACACTAATAATCAAAAGTAAATAAGTTCGTCAGCAAGTCAGTATTCCCGGTATTTAATAATTGAAGAACGTTTCAACCATAAGAAATTTGTATGTGTTTGCATTGAGAAACGTTTCCTTACATTAAAAGGTAAATTATCTTTTAAGCGGAGGAAATAACTAATCGGTATTAATTAATGTAAATACGTTCGTAATTAATTAATCCCAATTCAATGCGACTCCTTTAGTGTATTGATAATTCATATGTGTAGATGGTAAAGCACGCAAGAACGATTAGCATCCATAAGCGTGTAAATATAAAACTACCCCTTTAAGAAACGTTCTAGGTAATGCTTGTATTAAGACTAAAAGTTAAATAATCCCCAAAACGCGTTCGGCGCACCATCGTTACGTTGTAATATCGATTTTTATAAATGACCTGCGCTACATCACGGAAGCGCGTGCATTGACCGCTGTAACCTAGCTGGTCCCATTGTAAATATTTCAGGGGAGCTACCGTTTACAGGACCGACTCTCACATTATTACAAGAAATTTAAATATCACATGTACTGAGATTTTGTTCGGGTGAGGTTATATAAAGGTAGCATTAATCTATATTTCTCCAGAAACGCTTAAGGATCCAGTGAGAGGCCTCCACGATCGGCTCTAGTTGCAGCCCGATACCCAGGACCAATTAAGTTTTTTTTATTATTGTATATAGTTACTTACTAATTTAGGCATTAATTATTTAGTATTAGAAACTTATAGGGTAATATACGTTTAAACCATTTTATTCTAATTATTCAAGGTGAACAGTGTTAAGCCTAAATACAAAGTATCGAACCATGACGCCGTCTTGTTGAAAGACCCGATTGAGTTAGACCGAGGCAAAATAAAACAAATCAATTTAATTATTGTAAACCAGCGCGAGACCATGTGCAACATCAGCATAGGTAAATCAGGCACAGATACATATCTGGGAAAAGTGAGTAGATCAATTATCACCAAAAACAAAATATAGAAGTGTACGGATGGAGATAAATTTAAAACCTGGGCCTCTATATTTGTCTCAGAAGACTGCAAGCAGTTTGAATGAAAGTCTGGTAACATCAGCATTGGTAAATCAGGCACAGATATATATCTGGGAAAAGTGAGTAGATCAATGATCACCAAAAACAAAATATAGAAGTGTACGGATAGAGATAAATTTAAAACCTGGGCCAGAAGACTGCAAGCAGTTTGAATGAAAGTCTGGTGTACATAGAGAACCCGAGTAGACGCAAGTCCGGAATCAACCCCATCTATAAATTACAGTATCAATTCGTTACCCAAGAAGCGAAGGTATGGATGTTAAAGAAGATGAAAAAATTACATAGATTTTTACAAATTGAAAATTCATTTTATAGATGTCCTTTTGAATGCTTCTGACACAGCCAGAGTGTATAAAATAAAAAATCGTTGCTTAGAAACTTTTGTGCCAGTTTAGATTGTTGACGAATCAATGCTCAGATTCAGGTTCAATATGTAGTGTCTGAATTCAAAGTATGTTTGTCAGATTAATTTTGACCAATATCAGGGTCAAAATCCACATATTAATTATAAATGTGATGCCTTGTTTAGTCTTCTGAGACACATTAAAATGCCAAATCCAAATTTATCTTATACATGTGAATAACCTTTTCACGGAACCTAATTTGTTAAGCTTCCTTCATTGATTACAGTGCGATAGGTACTATAAAACACAATCACTTACCGAAATCGAATCCCTTAAACGATAAGAAACGGTTTGCTAAAAATGAAAGGCGAGTGTGAACATATGTTAGAAAAAAAATTCGAGAATACTTTTTGTGCCGCGTCTTGACAATGCGGTTGTTACAATGACTCATGCAAACAATATATTCTAAGTACGATGTAGGACTATGTCTATCTTATTTCTCAAACTACCACAAAATATAAAACGTCCTTATAAGAATAAATTGTTTATAAAATATAAATAAATAGTTGCATGCGTAGTGATCGCGTAATTTTTTTAGGTACTAGCGCATTACCGCACATGTTCGCCGAGTTTAAATAGATTGTTCTAAAAGTAAAAGCTTTATTCGAACTGAACAAAAATGGCGTAAATGCAATTATTCTTAATCAAGTGACAAAGCGTACTGCGGAATGCTTGAAGATTAGTGAAAGAAGTGGTGTAAGGGTATCAATTGAGGAAGGGGCAAGTAGTACTGGTACAGTGCCAGGGGCGAGGCCACGAAGTGGTAGACCCAAAGTAGATATCGATGATTTTGTAAAGGGCGATATACGAAGGCAAATATTAAATTTTTATATGGAAAAAAGGTTTCCAACCATAGTCGAGCTACATCAAAGATTGACAGACGAGTGTCCAGGTTTTCCACAAGTATGTACTACCACATTAAATAGATTGGTAAAAGAAACGAATTTTACTTACAAGACATTATAGAATAGGCCAGTCTTGATCGAAGCTACTACAATAGCTGCTAAAGAGCGAAATATTTATTTTCGATTAAAAGGTTCAGAGCCACGGGGTGGAATATTTTTTTTACTGGCGACACATGGTGCGGCGCAAGAAAATTTGGTTGCGTGGAATTTGTTATCCCAGAAAACTGCGCGAGTTTTGATCAATACCGAGGGACAATTCAAAAAAGAAACGGATTCAGAGGGGGAATGAAGTGACCTTCTGGATCTGGACAAATAGTGATTATACTGGATATTGGCAACGAAAACTGCTTTTTACCCGGTTGCACCACCCCAAATGTTTCGTTGGAAAAAAAAAGTTTGGGAGGTTACCATGATGAAATGAATAAACAGCATTATGAAGAATGGTTACGATATGTGTTGGGAGTGATCCCCGATAAATCGTGGTTGTGCTACATTAAGCACCGTACCACACAATGATAGATCCAGATTTTAGAAATCCAACAACCGCCTGGAGAAAACAAAATATAAATGAATGGTTGAACAAACGAAAAGTTCCAGTACCAGACAATGCCATTCATTTAATGCAATGACGGGGACTTCACTTTTGGAATTATCTCGTATGTTCATTTATAAAAAACAATATTTGTTTGAAAAAGTGGTAAAAGAATTACAAGGAGACTGTGTTAAAATGTGAAGGTTTCCAGTAGCCCACTGTGAATTTAATCCAATTGAATTGATATGGGCTTACGTCAAATACAGATTTGCAAAGGAAAACACAACGTTCAAAATAAGAGACGTTTTGGAACTTTGCAAGCTAACACTGCAAACTGCCAAATATCGTTTTGAGTAATTGTGTCGATCATGCCAAGAAAATCGAAGATATGTCCAGAGAAAAGGAAAATTTAGTAGACGTCGACCTAGAACCATTGGTTATAAATTTAGGCGACGACAATGATGATGATAACGATTTTCAGGACATTGAGGAGAATGGTAAAGAAGATAGCGATGATTGTATATATACCAATTTTCATGAGTCAGTAGTTGCGTCATAACTAACTTCGTTTCATTACCACCTTTAGAACCCGCGTATTGTACACGAGAGGGTGGAGATAGAACTGATTTAGGTTGGCAATTCTGTCCGGTGTTGTCAAGCATTTCTCACATTACACATTTGACATAGCACATATTTTCTGATATTTTGTTGGTGTATCAGTGCTTGTAGTACTGTCTCAAATTCGTGTTATAAAACGATTACAACGTGTGTTAGTGTTTCGCCAAAACAGTTTTTTTTTAAACTATTCCTTTGTTGGAACCAACTTTCGGGAAAAATTGCTGCAACCTTCAACGTGTGAAGCGAAGGAAATGGTCCTTTCCTTGATTGATTATTTCGAGAAAGAGCGTAAAAATTGAGGCCCATTACTACCTTTGCAGTGTGTAAGAGAAGTAAAGATTAACACTTTGTTTTTGTAAATAACTAAAATATTATTGTTATAGCGCATGGCAAATGCTTTAGATGTTAACTTGTCTACCTAAATTGGCTATCGTTATCTGTGAAAATGGGTAACATAATTTCTAGTCCAAAGAAGAAACGGTCACGAAAAAAACAAGTAATTGATGTGCCTCCTTCCAGGCAGTTTGCGATTCGTGATGTGATATACAAAGTACAAAGAAAGTATGTATTATTTGCAATAAATGTGTTCATTATAGTACTGTTAATATGAAATATTTTTAGAGCAAAATGTAACATTATCAACTTTTTTGGTGAAACTGAAAGAAAAATATTTGTTTGCTGGCAGCCTATCATCATTATGGCGATTAATGAATTCAATGGGATTTAAATACAAAAAAGATGATCCTCGCAGGGGCTTAATGGAAATTAACAGTATTGCTTCAAAACGTATTCATTTTCTGCGATCATATAAACGATATCAGACTGAAAAATTATATCAATTTGAGTATGTTGATGAGACTTTTTCTTTTTCAAGACGGGACAGTCGCTAGGTCGTAGTAAGATAATGATGTGAGATCGGTCAAATCAACTAAAGTGAATGGAAGGAGATTTGTTTTGTTTGTTTTTTATTAACTATTCATTTATTTTTATTTAAAAATAATTTTCAGATTTATAATTTTGCATACTGGTAATGAAAATGGCTTTATTGCTGGTGCTGTGTTAATATTTTCATCAGTAACAAAAAATGTAGACTATCACGGTGAAATGAACAGCAAAAATTTCCTGCGGTGGTTTGAGGAGCAACTACTTAAAAATTTAAAGGAGCCATCTGTTATTATAATGGACAATGCATCCTATCACAGTACAGTCGTGAATAAGCCTCCCACTAGTGCAAACACAAAGAAAGAAATTCATGAATGGTTAATAAGCAATAAAATTTCTTTTGAGGCAGATCTGTTGAAACCACAGCATTTACAAAAAGTTCAGAGTAGGTATATCAATATTATTTGCAATAATAGTATAGATATGGATTATTTGATTTCAGTAACAAATCTGAAATGATTTCTACCACAGATATGTTAGCACAACAATATGGACACTGTGAGTTACGTTTGCCACCATAGCACTGCATTTTTAAAGCAATCGAAAATGTTTGGGGCATTTCTAAAAGACATTATAATTTACATGTTGCTGCAAAAGGTGACACTATAGAAAATTGTTTAAACTTATGGAAAGAATCATTAGGGACAATCACTCCTTAAGAGTGGTCTAATTGTGTACAACACACAAATGCAGAAATTGACAGATGGTGAAGAGAGAAAAACTACTCGACACTGCAGCTATTGCACCAATAACAATTAATTTGAATGATGAAGATTGTGAGAGCAGTGGAAAAAAAATTGTATTTTATCGTCTTGTATAACAAATAACTATTATTTAGTTCTGTGTCTATAGATGTATAAGTTTTATTACTGTATAATTGGAAGTATCATGAAGAAATAACTCAATATAATATTCTCGTGGGATAACAACAATAACACATTCAAAAAGAAATATAAAAGTTAAATTTTATTGTGACAAAATAAACATAACCCCTGAAGCTCAGATTTGACAGTTGTCATACTGTCATTTTTCACAATCTGGCAACATCGGCGTCCTCACAGTATTAATATAAGTGACGCAACTGCTCTGACTCGTGAAAATTACTATACACGTATTATGTAATTTGAAAAAAATAGTTTTCGAGATCTAGAAATTTCGCCCATTATTGCAATTTTAATATTACGTTCCTACTTAAAAATGCATGCATTAATACATGAAACGATTTTGCCGCACTATAAATTGCGATTTCTTAGTAGATAACGTCTCGCGTTGAATTCGCTTCCCCTATCTCTGCGTGAAGTTAAACGTTATCCTTGTTCAATTAATTCTATCCCTTAGTTAGCAATTATATGAATTAAGAAAGTCGATCTTTCCGTATTTATTAGTTTTAATGTACAGCATCCTGCAAAAATATTGAGTATAACGCTTAGAATAAGCGTGTTAACAACCGTGGCATTTTTCCTTTATTACACTATTTTTTAATAATAGAATGTGATGAAATCAGCCTCAACATCTAAGCAAAGGTGTACTTTGGCATATACTTAAAAATGAAGGCAATCCATTAGTTAGTGTTTTAATTATTGATTTATAAAGATTGATCTTGTAGGAAGAGTGGTGAAAAATAGTGTTTTCTCGAATATATTCGCTCTAGTACTTAGCTAAATGTAACAAAAAATATCAAATCAAGTTCACATACACAGAAATAAATATCGATTATGATGCAAGTTGTTTGATTAAAATCGGCCTAATACTTTTCGGAATATAAACGTTTAAAGTCAGGTGACTAAACTTGTTACTTTGATAGTAGTTCACTAATATTTTACGAATGGTATTGCTGCACGGCTTAAACTGAAAAACGTTATTTTTTCATAACACAACTTATTCTTGGAGTAATAGTTTTAATTTTCATAATCCCTCTTGAAAATCATATCAAGAAACTTTTTTTGTCATTAGCAACTGCTGATCATGTGAGTATATTAGATAAATACTCAGACACAAAACTCGACTCCTTTTGTAGCTGCATCTCATCCTGAGCAGTCTTCAAATATCTTATTAATTTTGATTAAATTAACAGTGACTCTTTTGTTTAGTGCTTTTAACAGTTCACAATCATAAAAACCCACATTTCATAAAATATTTTTAGTTATCAATGAGTAATTGGTAATCAGTTGCCGGGGGGGGGGGGGGGGGTCATAAATAGAAAAGATAAATAAAGAACTAACCAATAGCTTTCTGAGAAATCACTTTTTTCATAAAAACTTGTTTTGGCTGTAGTACCGAAACACTACCAGGCGGAATACTTTTTCCAGCTGGACGTAATGTAATCGGTTTTGCCAATGATAAATTTGCTACACCCAATCCTTGACCTTGTGAAGATACAATCTTAAGAGGTTGTCCTGCCCCACCTCCTAAATATAAGCATGAATGTTATAAATTAATATTTACACAATTACTATTACTACCTTGGAGTAATAGAAGTTGTTGCCCACCAGTTTTTAAAGCAATTGGCACTTTCGCTGGTTTTGGTGCAATAGTTAGGGGACGTAAAGGTGGTACCGTTTTAATTTTGATATCACGAATAAGTTCTTCCGGTGAATGAGCTCGTTCTGTTTCAATTTCAATTTCTTGAGCACCAAGTTCGGGTTCGACGACATCAGTACTCACTTTTTCTTGAATTTCCAATATATTATCATCACTCTCTAAACATAAAAAAAAAGTATTAGCACAACTCTCAAATTTCTATCCACTATGTGATAATTTTTATTTACATTAACTTAAATGTAAATTAATAAAATTTGGCTACAAATTATAAAGTTATAGGTAATCCACAAAAATGTGCAAAAGATTATATAATTTACATGTCAACGTCTATACGTTTGTTAAAAACAAATAATTTAAGCCTATGTTTATGCGAAAAATGTTAAGACTCGTTACCACTTGAAATGCGTTCATTAGTTTATCGTTCATTGACGCATTCATTTACAAAAACAAATAATCAAGGTGAATATTAATTTATAATTTCGGAAAATATTTCATCAACTTCTATAGACTGCTTTTAACGCGAAAATGAGTAATGTTCAATTATTTGTTTATAAACCCAATGCATGTGTGTTAAAGGTGCCTTAACATCTACCTATGCATGCATGTTAAATAGGGTTTAACAAGTCACTGAACGATAAAAAAATAAAATAAATACTTTCCTTCTAGTTGAAATTGTGCATTTATATTCGTATCTTTTACAATAGTTAAACGTTTCAATAGTAATAACAGTTACCGTCCTCGGTAACGTGTTAACAAAGAATCAAAGTCAACAAGTCATAAAATATGAAAACGCAAATAATAAGCCTGTTGCGATAATTATATGAATTAAAATCTTACTAGACTATGTTTAGTAATAACCATTTAATAAATTAATCTAAATTTAATTTAAACAACATTCAATAGTAGGCTTTTAATTAACATAATTATCACAGCAGACTTATTCTTTCCATTTTTATATCTTATAATTTGTTGACAATGATGTTTGTCGACGCATTCATTTCTTTTTACTGAGGTAGATAGCTGTAAATGCTATTGAAACGTTTAAATACTGTAAAAAATATAAACATAAATACACGATTTCAACACAAAAAAGATAATATTTTATTTCACGAGAATATCGTAGAATTTCGGATGTTTTCAGAGGTTGCCGAGATTTTTCAAAAAAAAAACCCAAAATTTTCAAATTTCGATTTTCCTTTTTATACCGAAAACTGCAAAAGGGACATTTTAAACTAAAACGTTATTAAGGCGCTTTTTTACGAGAAATCCAAATATGTTATCGAAATTTTCAAGGTACTCTAGATCTAGAACTTATAGTGGTTAACTCTGTTATTTCTTATGGCAGCCATATTGATTTTTTACATTTTTGAATAAAAATCTTTTTGCTGATTACAATGATGTATCACATGGTATGATTCAACTACAGGATTCTTTCAAAATATGGAAAATTTGTTGTTGCGAAGAACGTTTTGGAAACAGCATTCTTTTGTTTAAAAAACACGTTTTGATAAAGTTTAAAAATGTATTATGCTTCATGGAAAAATTCTCTTATGAAGAAGAAAAGCAACAACCTGCTCAAAACTATTTTCCAACAAACACAATGTCAGACAAAAACATTTGGATTAAATTTGTAGTATTTAAAATTAAATAGTTAATCCTAATAACAATAAATAAAACTAAACTATGAATGCATAATGAACATTACTAAACATAGGTTTATGCGTTTCCTTAAATTTTGTGTTGCTTTTAAAATGTCTCTTCTTTGTATTTTGGTCCTTAACGTCGGAATTTTTTCTTCTTCGTAAATCATGAATATCATTGGGTATAGTTTTGTAAATAAAATTTTTCATAGTTCCCCATAAATAGTAGTCTAAGGGAGAAAGGTCCGGTGAACGCGACAGGCAACGTATGTCTCCATTATTAGAACTAACTTTACGGGGGAATAATAGCGATCAATAATCAGTTACCCTTCTAGCGTTATGTGGCGAAGCACCGTCTTGCTGGAACCAGACGTTATTCGAGCGGTTGAGGCAAATATTATTATTAATGTAATTCGTGAGATATGCCCTTAAAAAACGCAGGTGCCCATCTGCAGTTAAAGCGTCTTCATAAATGTATGGACCAATGATTATGTTGTCAAATAAACAGACCCATACATTTAGAGCGAACCATATTTGTGGCCGACGTCCTTGATGTTCATGAGGATTTTCAATGGATCAGACGTGTTCGGTATGACGATTAAACATACCTGAGTTTGTAAGTAAATATGATGTTAGAAAGGAAATTTGGATTTTGTTCTAACTGATCCACGAAATTCCTACAAAACATTACTCGCCGTTCACGATCTCCAGGATGCAGTACTTGAGTGACATCAATTTTGAACGGGCGATATTTAATTTTTTAGTACTCTCCATACTAGCTGCCGCGAAGTATTCAAATTTGTTACGATGGTCCATGTGGAAGTTGAAGGATTATTTGGAATCTATTGGAAAATTATACATGGAGATTTTTTAGAAATTTACATACTGCCCGTAAAATTTCAATCTCATTTCATTCCTGGGTCTAGCAACAGGTTTTCTTGGCTGACAAAACGAACCAAACTCGCCCAAATTTCGATGTAGAGATAAAAAATAGTTTTGAGCAGGTTGTTGCCTTTCTGGTTGCCGCTTTAGGTATGTTTGTGCAATAATATGGGTATTTCGATGCGAAGTGTGATAAATTTTTAACATATCTCGTTTTTCTTCGTTTGAAAACGGCATTTTATCGAGAAACTTGTAATAAATTGATGAAAAAACAACAACTACTGAAATTTAAGCGAACTGTGAAAGATGTGTTTATATTAAACAAAAGAATGCATGTTCTTTCCAAAACACTCTTCTTCCTTCAGCTATGTTTATTATACATTCATACTTTAGTTTTTATCAATTACTATTAGGATTAACTATTTAATTATAAACACTTCAAATTTAATCAAAATGTTTTTGTCTGAAATTGTGTTTGTTAGAAAATAGTTTTGAGCAGGTTGTTGCTTTTCTTCTTTATAAGAGAATTTTTCCATGAAGCATAATAAATTTTTAAAAAATAAATAATACATTTTTAAATTTAATCAAAATGTGTTTTTTTAAACAAAAGAGGGCACGTTCTTTCCAAAGCACTCTTCGCAAAAACGTTTTTTTTTTCCATATGTTGGGGGAATCTTAAAGTTGAATCATACCATATGGTATATCATTATAATCAGCAAAAAGTTTCATTAACAAATGTAAAAATCCAATATGGCTGTCATCAGAAATAACGTTATCTACTATAACTTCTAGATCCAGAGTACCTTGAAAATTTCCATAACATATTTGGATTTCTCGTAAAAAAGTGCCTTAATAATGTTTCAGTTTAAAACGTCCACCTTTGCCAGTTTTCGGTATAAAATGGAAAATAGAAAATTTGAAAGATCTCGGCAACCTCAGAAAACATCCCAAATTTCGTAACGACATATTATTGAGCACCAAAATGCGCAACTTTGCCCGAATTTAACCGACATTATATCTCTTCAAATAACTGAGATCCCCATGTTGGAGTTCGAAAAATATATTGCCAGAAATAAACAGTATTGGAAGGTGTTTCCGTAATCTTCAATTGAGAAAATTTCAATCTAATGAAACATTATCATTTTATTTAATCTTACTTCTTATTAAATTATACTTAATTTTAACTAATTTAAAACATTTATTAATTAATAATAATTATCTGTATTTATAAATTAAATTAGTACCTATATGCAAACTAATATGACTGTGGTATAATCAACAGGTATGTAAATGGGAGAAGTCATAAGCAACTTTATGTTAGTTTGCACAGTATAAGCATTGTCTTACACAATTTTTTTTATTTTGCGTGTGCTCCTCAAAATTTCATTCCTGCTGATATCGATTGCATGTAGATTAATTGATAGCATGTTGATCAATTAAACCAATAATGTAATAACGCTAGTAACCCCCAAAATCAAAATATGTAGTTCCTAATGGTGTCACACATTAGTACATACATACATCAAGCTACGTTGTAGTGTTGCATGCAATAAGTAAATTCAATGTGTGTGATCAAAAAGCATTTTATAATTGCCTGGGATCAGTTTCAACATTTTGTAACACTAGAGACTCTCAGAAACTGAACACTTAAAAAATTATTTTCAATCATACTATTCTTGATCTAGCTACCTAACGTAGAAATGCCAAATTTTTTATCGGAGGTCAATTGTAGAAAAATGCGTAGCACCGTTAATTCTGGAATTGGTGAATTTATTCAATGACACCTTCTTCACCACAAATGAGGTTGCTGATAACAACTTCACTGCTGAGAACTTCAAATTGAAGCAATGTTATTTGAATAATTCAATACTACACAGAAACAAATTATATCCATGGTGTCACATTATTGACATGACAATGATGAAGCTGTTATGTGACATTCAACTAGTAAATTCAATGTGAAGAAGGTGGTATGAGCATCTTCTGCCATATTTCTGTTGTTTATGCTTTATAAAGGTATATTTTAGGTGATACTGATGGATGTAGGTGTTATGTACACAAATCTTATGTACACTACTAATGGACGACAGTCTCAAGTGCACATGACACCTTCATGCATTCAA
This sequence comes from Vesta saturnalis, assembly GCA_036346205.1. Taxonomy (NCBI): domain Eukaryota; kingdom Metazoa; phylum Arthropoda; class Insecta; order Coleoptera; family Lampyridae; genus Vesta; species Vesta saturnalis. Next base: position 2,586,605 of record JARFJB010001442.1, read on the forward strand.
TGTCAAACCTAACATCTTAGTAAGATCTATTACACTTAAGACCTTCTTCCACTACATTATTACAAGAAAACCTTAATACACATGTTTTGAGTGTTGTGAGTTTATGCCCGGAGTATTACTTTTAATATTGTTTACAACACTAGTAATAAAACATGTAGCCCTTGAGGAAAGTTGGTGTTAAAAGCACTTCAAATAAATAGGAAGAAAGTAGAAATGGAAATTATAAAAAATCTACAACTAAAGTGTTTCCTAACCTAGACAACACAGAAGATGATAAAATTTATCAGGAAGATAAGAAAGTTTTGTGTTTTTTCTAGTATTTACGTATAAAACTACCAAAAGATGCTAGTTTACATTATTATACTGAAAATATGAATAACATTATTACACCTACATTTTTATCCTGGCATAATATTAAGTTATTTCGGGTAATCTTGTGTTGTAAATGTCTCATGGAAATTGTATTTTTTTCTATAAATATCCTTTTGTTAGGATTACACAAACTTTTACATTACACTAAAGCTTTTGACAGTAGCCGTGTGTGAAAACCGCATTTTTTTTAGACGAGTGATGAATACTCACCAAGATCAAGTGAAGAATCTAGCTCTTCAGTGGAATCTGACAGTAAATTCCGAAAGAAATTAAAAATTGGCGGTACAGTATTTATTAAATTAAACTCCATATAGTACTGAAATGTCTATTGAGGGCGAACGCTCACAAGAAAGTTGTATTGACACCAATCGCCGCGAAAATAGTAACAATGTTCCCCACATTACTGCAGAAGATACTCCAGTCGAAATGCACCGTAATAAAATTTCTAAAGTTGTTGAAAATAAGAAGACAAAAATGTTTAGTCCTAAACTAAAACCTTCAAGAAAGAGGATTAGAAAAGAAGACCAATAGAAAAGGAAAAAGGCTGCAATCGCTAGGGAAAGGGAGAGACATATATTTTATATAACGGAAAGGAGATGCCTGCTAAGATTCCTAGATTAGTTTTGTGTAACGAAAACTGCAGGTTCAAATATGGTGAAAAAATCGATCCTGCAAATAGAGAGCAAATCTTTAACAGGTTTTATAAGTTAGACATTAGAAGCTAAAAATGCTTTATTTTTTAGTAGCATTCGGATAGGTGCGGTTCAGCAAAAAAGGTCAAGTGCCAGTAACTATACAGCCTACAAATTTATGATAACGTGAAATAATTCGTGACTATAAATATACAAAACTGCTTTTGGTAATCTATACAGCGTCGGAAGAAAAAAAGTCGATTTGATTCAAAAGCAACTCAAAGATGGAAAGTGTGTGCCCTCTCCCGCCTATAGGGAGAAGCATACTACTAGGCCACACAACATTTCCAGCAAAATAGTGTCCTATATATACAGAACCACATTCGTCTATTTCCTGCAGAATAATCGCATTATTCGAGATACAACAACCCTTACAAGATGTATTTGTCACCTACTCTTTAACATCTCTAAAATGTATGAACTATGCATCGAGAAATGCAAAGAAGATAACAAACCTCAAAATTATATTGTAAAACAATGTTCTTACTCAAACATATTTTCCACACATTTTAATTTTATCATTTGGAGTACCAAGAAGTGACAACATTGAACATCAAGAAAACTTTAAGACAGCATTCGAACTGCAACGCATTGACAGAGAGGATGCAAGAAATAATAGCAGTTTAATTTACATCACTATGGACTTACAACAGACCATGCCACTACCAAAGTTAACCACATCAAAACCTTTTTATCTCAGACAGATGTGGTTGTGCAACTTTGATGTGCACATTATTTCAACAAATGTAGAAAAGGCATTTTACTTTAAATGGGCAGAAGATATGGCAAGCAGGCGAAGTCTTGTGATTGTGAGTGCATTATGTACCGTTATAGAAGAAAAAGGGAAACTTCTGAACGTTAAACGGCGTATAGTTATCTGAAGTGATTCTTGTGCAGGGCAGAACAACAATTTCTTAATGATTTGTTTCTACCAGTATCACATTCTAAAAGCTATATTTTCTGTCATTCACCAAAAGTTTCCGGAGGTAGGGCATTCTTATTTAGATTCCGACCGAGACTTTGGTCAATCATGTAATTAATCATGTAACAGACATGAGTAACCATTTTCGTGATTTAAAAAACTTACCAAAGGAACTCACGCTATTACAAAAAAAGAAAAATATTCTAAATGAAAAGATTGCGTTTAGAGATCAAGTGAATTGGATATGAGTTAACGAATTTGGCACATACTTATGTATGGAGAGTTATGATCCTTGTACTCCTTTTAAAAAAGTTTCTGTGCACAAAAATGAGAGAACTCCAAGTTGCTGAAAAAGTACATCTAAAACGAATAAGTGAAAAATTTGAAGTTTGTCAGATAAAAAAATTGAAAATTTAAAGGACCAACTAGTTTATGTCAAAGAAGAATTTCGTTGGTTTGATGAAGATATTCTACAGATAAATCAAATTACTAATGTTACTAATACTAAGACAAGTCAAGGGTATCATTATACAAGCTAAAATTGACTTGTCTATAATCGAATATATATAGAAACTTTAAAGGTGTTTTGAAAAATAAAAAATTCACGCAATAATTTAAGAATGATGATTTATCTCCGAATTTACAATTTGTAACATAACACCTTCATCTACTTGCCCCTAACGTATAATCTGATTTTGGTACTTCTCAATGCCTAATGCAATTAATCAATCAATTTGGATTGTTGCAGAAATTCAGAGTACTCAATATTTCAAATGGAAAATGCAGATTATGCTTGAAGAAAAAATAGTATATTACATTCGGTGCAGAAGTTTGATATTATTTCTGACATTTGGCCCCTGGGCTAGCGCCTCGGAAACAAATGATATAGGCTCAAAAATGTCAAACTTCTACACCTAATGTAATAATCTACTATTTCCAACATTTTTATTTTGAATAAAAAATTCGAATCTGAAACCTACTAGAAGAAATAGTAAATTTTTTACAAGTGTCTAGCCTCAGTATGCAACAGAAATTTTAAAAAGTAATTACTTATTGAAGTAAAATCTTTAGGTGCCCCTGAATGGAGGAAAACGTTTAAACTCACAAGAGATTCACAGAGGAGATTAAGACCAGTCAGATTCAGATAATTTGCTCACAACATTTTCTCAGGCCATTACTCTAGATCGATTGTGTATCAATACTTTTTTTCTATAATCAAGTGTAATTACATTTTTTTTAACCACTAAATTTATGGCTGTTTCCATTTTATTTTGACAATTGTCATTTACTATGATTTGATTTTAGTATTTCTCATTGCCTAATGCAATTAATGAAACAATTTGGGTTGTTGCAAAAATTCGAAGAATATTCAATATGTCTAATGGAAAATGCAGATTATGCTTGAAGAAAAAATAACATATTGCATTGAGTGCAGAAGTTTTGACATTTTTCCCCTCGAATCAGAAAACTACTAGTAGAAATAGTACATCTTTTTTTAAGCATCTAGTCTGAGTATTCATCAGAAATTTTAGCAAGTAATTAATTATTGAAGTAAAATCTTTAGGTGCCCCTGCCACAATTCTTTGAATGGAAGAAAACGTTTAAACTTGCAAGAGATTCACAGTGGAGATTCAGACATGTCAGATCTGATGATTTGCTCACATTTTCTCAGGCAGTCACTCTAAATCGATTGTGTATCAATACTTTTTCTATAATCAAGTATAATTACATTTTTCTTAACCACTAAATGTATGGATGTCAATATAAACCTATTATTTTTACTTTTAATTGAAGTTTTTACTTGTGTCCACTGGTCTAACCACTGCAGATTTTTTTCATTTAACCCTTAATCAAACAAATAAATTGAAGAAATAAATATAATGCAATGATTGTTTCAGAAAAATTAAGAACCTAAATTTTAAATTGAATAACTGCAAATTTATATTAAACTACGCTATATAAAATTAATAGTAGTAAAACAGTTCTAAGGTTAAGTACAAATTTCAAGTGAATAAAATGTTCTGCAGTACTAGAAAAACATGCTAACAACAAGGTTTACACAATTTTAGCCAAAAATCGATTAATATGATTGTAATGTAAGATAATGTAATGTAAATATTACAGTGTAATGTAGTGTACTTTAGTATTTAATTTCAATCGGTGAAACATTTGATGCATTTTTTGCAATTATGATTTTATCAAATTTTAAAAGTTGAAATTTGTACGTACAAACATAGTTTTATAAGTAGATAGTACCGATAGATGTACTGCTATCTTCCATCACATTTTACCAATGGCATTAATCATTTCCAAAATTATGCTAAAGGCATCAATAATATTTTTGCACACAATCTATATGATTTTTTCTAAATTATCCACCATAGAGCCTATTTTTTAAAGCAATCATAAAAGTGGAGCTTTGATAAAATGTTTTGTTTTGTTATAATTCTTTTTGCTTTCAGTTCATACGAATCTTAATTATCCAAGTAAAAGTATTTTTTAATTTAACACTGATGTCAATGTTAATATTTTGACAACATAATATGGGACGCAACATCAAAATTGCAACACAAAACAAAAAAAGTATATCCGTAAGTCAGAGGTAAATTGTGTTGTCACACTAAGCAAATTTGCAATTTGGGCTCAATTAAAAGTTTATTCATATTTTTGACTGAAAATTTAAATTTAATAGTTTTATTAGATTGCTGTTTTTTGTGCTAAATAATAAAATTGCAATAATCCTTAGTTTGTTACTTAACACTACTTACCTCTAAGTTTAATTTTAAAAAATCTGGACATAATATCGCCGTTTGTTTACTGCAAAGTAATAAACTACGAAAAACATTAAAAAATAAGACACATATTAAACAAATTTTTATTATTATTTCTAGTATAATTAATTCTATCGTCTATCAGTAAGTTGAACTTGCAAAATATTAGATTGTAACATAAACACAAAATGTACAAATCACAATATACTACATTTCATAGTTAGTGCCATTTTCATGAGGTAGTTCTTTATAAAAATTATGAAAAATCTCGGGTACCCATTTTAATAAATTTTGAAGATGTTCGAACTTTTTCGTATTTATTGGTTTTAAGTCATTTCTAACTAAAGGCAAATTGTCTGGAAACTACGATCTTCGTGAAACATGATTAAAGTCTATCACTTGTAAATCTGTTTTATAAAACAATTTTCCCAACTCATCCAAATGAACTTGCATGTGGATGATTTCAGAAATTTTAAAATCATTGCTGCTTGCAGATCTCTTTTTTGAAGTATGACTTAAAATTCATAAAACCTGTAGTGTTCATATTTAAAACTGTATAAGACTTTGGTGACTGGCAATCCTAACTAACTGTTGCGGGTCCCAAGGAGTCATAACTTGAAATTGAGGATTTCTTTCCCTTTCAATAATGGAATGGTCACTATCAACTTCAAGATGAGTGTGTCCCCATAGAAGATACTTGTGGTTAATAAGACTCGGGCACATTTTTAAAATGTAGAAATAGGCCATTACCACATATATGTTTCTGTGCTGAGATGAACAATTATCCGACCAAATAGGTAATTCTTCTACATCGTTTGTCATACCCCATTTCAAAAGGTATGAAGCTATTTCATCTCCCCCCCTACCATGTACACTTTCATTCCACATACAGCATGTTGTTTTTTAATATTGGAATCATGAATTGTAAAAATGATGGTCCACAATTTTAACCGTCATGTGCACAGTTGACTTTTATACCTATTGTATAATAATTATAATTAATTTAGCATACCTTCTAGAATAATGAGTGTTGTAAAAGTTTTGGAATAATGGGTAGCCAGCAAACATGCTGGCAGCTGTTTTGTTTGTAGATCAACATCATCATTTCAAAGGAAGACCCGAAAATGTTGCGAAATATGTAAAAGACCAATCTGTAACGAACATTGTGTAACAATAACAAAATGTTGCCATTGTAATTTGTAAAACGTCCTTATTTTTTTAGAGCAATAAATTTTTTTATATTACTTTTTTTCTTGTTTTGCTACTAGTTACCATATTTACAGATGATACTGTTATATACATGCATAAAAATAGGCTAAACCTATAGAAAATGTTTACTGTGGGTTTAAGGTGTAAACTTTTATTTTATTGAGTTGCATGATCTTGTGTCACTGTGTAATCAACATAAGAGGGATTCGTTTAGGCTAAACAGAAGTTTAAACAACGTCGTAGCTAGAAGAAAAGTTATAAAAAATGGGACTTGAAAATGCAAAAAGTACCCGGGTACCTTACATAAGGGTTAAACTTTGAGCATTCATAAGCATTGGAGTAGGCAAGTACTTTTCTAAATCTACCATAAATGATTCCCAAGATATTTTTTGAAGTACATTCTCTACCGTAATGTGATTCATAAACAGGAAATTTGATAATATGATTTCTAACAGTTTCCTTAATTTCCAAGTTAGTTTTGTTTGGTAGCGGTTTTTTTCACGTTTATCTGTAGAAGTTATTCCACCGTCTAATCTTTTTGATAAAGTAGTTGTCACAAATGTCTGCGAAATATTAAAAGTGTTAAAAAAAATGATTTACAAACTTGCACTTTCTTATTATTAACAGTAAAAAAGTATGTGTTAAAATTTCATATCTCGTCTTTTATGGTCAATACTTTTTGATGCCGCTCCAAATTCTGAAAGTATTGATTGTCTTATCTCTTCATAAATATTTGTGGATCATGTCTACACTGATGTTGACATAATATTGGTCCCATTTTTTTTGCTTTAACAATAGTATTTTTTTTGATATACTCTTCACCAGTTTTATGTTTTCCTTTTGGTATGTTACATTTCCAAGCTTTAGGCTTCAGTTTGCACTTCTTGGTTTTAGTTAACTTATCGTTATCATTTATATTCTGACCTTTAGCTTGTTTTTATCCACTATTTGACTAGTTTGTATCTTAAAAAGGGTTTTCATTTTCTTCGTCAACATAATCTAAATCATCACTGCTACTCTCAAAAACATCAGATCTAGTGTAATTGTAGCAGGGATCTTTAAGGCTATCATCAGAATCTTCTTCATAACACATTAGGTCACTAGTTAATAGTTGACTGGATTTATTAGTCCCACAGCAAGATGGTTTTGCCAAAGTTATTTGCATTTGTTCAACATTATCTTCTACAGAATTGTCTGTGTTAAACAACACTTAGAATAAAGAGTAGAATCGGTCAACGTTATATTTTTTAGTTCAGTGAAAGTGGGAAAAATCGATGCACTGTCGACAAACTGATCCACATGTTCTAAAACAAATATGAATTCTTTGGCATCAAAGTATTAATCCTAATAGCTAATGATAATATTCAATAATACAAAATAAAATAAGAAAAACCAGTACCTATCATTATAATGACATTATTATCGATTAAAACAGGTAATTCAACATCGATGCCATCTTTTTAAAGGGGAATATTTTCTGTAAATAATAGAATTTTAATGCAACCCTTATAATCAAGCTTATTGATAGTTAAAAAATAACGTAAACAATTATGCTTACCATTTTCTGTAACAATAGTTGTAACTAACGTAGAGACTTGAGCTTTTGAGAATCCAAGCATTTGCATAGTTTGTTCCTCGATTTGATCATTAAATTTCTGGAGCTGTAAAATTTGATTAATTATTGTGCTGAATGTATTATTACATACACACAAGCAAGCCATGTTCACACACGCACACACAAGGGGTATTATGATACAGATTTTAAATATTACATTAAATTGGGTAAAATTAGTAAGGTTACAAAAAAAAACAGGGATATCAGCAAATAATCAATCATGAGAAAACAAAAGACTTACCTTTTTCAGCAGTATCAGTATTTAAAGCCATTTGAACTTTTGCAAGTTCTACAATTTTTGAGTTCTGGAACTCGACATCTTGTAATAAAATACAAATGATTAAAGTTCCGATATAAACACTTAAGTACTGTTGTTGTTCACTTCTCCGAGCCAAATTTATACCGATATACCCACACCGATTTGACACGATGTGAAAAAACGCCACGTTGCATTATTTTTCGTTTAGTGTTAAGTCGTTGAATGGTGAAATAATAATGGAATCATATAAAATTAAGTCCTAAAAATACTGTAACAAATGCCACAATTGAACAAAGTATTAAGTCCATAATTTCAAAAATTTTATTTAATAAATAATATTAAGTCCATTATTACATTTTACCTCGGCAATCGGGAGGACTTAATACTATTTCAAAGTGGCTAAAATGGTCATTTTGCATGTTAGGACAAAAATTATTACACCACTATTAAATTAGAAGTATTAAGTCACATATCTAAATTTTCATAAAAATTGAACGTAATACACTTTACCTCTGACGTACCGATATATTATACTACAACCTCACTAATCCGAACTAATTTGGACATTTGGATGATCAGATTATCGAATTGTCCAGATCAGTAAATTTAGAAATTTTACTTTCATATGTAAATTTTATTTGTTTTAAAAAAATACATAACATATTACACTGTTAAGTGAATGAATGATAGTACAAACTTGTCTGTACAGATAACATCATATGTTTGCATTTCAGCATTTTAACAGCATTTGCATGTAATAGCCTACTTATTAAATGTAAAGAACGGCACAAACTAAAGCTGCAGTATTTGAGATCTCCACCACGGGATTTCCAATGTATCAGATTTATACATGTCGTTCCTGCTCAAATTAGAAGAGTTTTGTTTGGATTAAATGGATGTACTGTTCGAATTACTGGGGGTTCGTATTAATATAGGTTCTTATTAGCAAGGTGGTAATGTACTATGCTTTAATCAACTAAACCACTATTAATTTATGATTCAACACAAATGTTAAATTTCAGGACACATCAGTATGACTAAATGCATTATACCAAGCATGATTTCGTCAATTGACCAAGTCAGTAAAGCAGAAAAATTTTATAGTTATAATTAAGTGTGAAGCAATTAAGTACCATGATCATACTTTTAAATCAATATTTTGATTACTATGATTACGTACCTACATCTGGGCTCATTTGTAATTGTTGTGATAATTGTGCTAATTGTTCCAAGTCATTTGTTGTTAGTGCTGATAAATTCGCATCAGTTAAAGTTGCACCTTCACCGGCTAAACTTTCAACTAATGCTTCTGTAGCCCGAGTCGTTCCTAAACATAAATTATAATTTCAAACTACGAAAATATTACACATAAAATCATAACACTACCATTACAAAAGCTCTTTAAGAGATCAAACAAAAACTCAATTGATCTGAATTCAAAGCATTTAAAAATTATCACATAAAATAAATAGTGAGCAAATCTAAAAATTCAATAAGTATTAGCCATACAAAATAATAGCTTCAAATTCTGTTAAAGATAAAAAAGGAACAACTCCCCAAGTTTTTGAATAATGACATAACCTTAAATTATTCAAAAAAATTCAAATTTAGATGTAGCAGTTAACCCTTTACATATACATAGAATTGTGTTATCAGAAAAATTAGATATAATAGGTATAATCAAACCACAAAATGTAGGTGTTGGTGTTTAAAGGGACAGTGAATAGTTTAATTATGGTAATTGGTCAGATATAAAATTTTCTCTCTTATAGTGAATTTATGAGTCATATGACAAATAAGGATAATTTAATAAAACAAATTATTGCATACACACTAAATATTCACTTCTAATATAATCACCTATAAAAAAAAATTTAAATTGAACCTATAATGAAAAACAAAAAAAAATTATCCTAGCTATCCTTGAAGAAACAAATGAATATTTAATTTGCAAGGAATACCATCAATTACACGATTTAAAACAAACGAAATAATAAGATTCTAAAAAACAAGGTAATTTAATGGCATTTACATAAAAAAAATTGTACAATTTTATGACGATATCTCATTATTAGAAACACGAATTACTCTATCAGATATTCATACTAACTCAACTACATGGATACATTTTAAATATTACTAACCATCAACAGTTAACGACATGATAAAACATTGATATATTTTGATTTTAAACGTAATTCAAACAACACACAACCAAAATTACAGTTGATTTAATATGATAATTAACGTACCAGCGACGGTTCTTTAGATACCTTGAATGCGACCACAAATCATCAGGGTGCGAATTTTTTAATAAAATGTAAAGTTTTTAATATTTACTGCACATATCTAGTGTGGAACAACACAGGACCTTCCAACCAAAGTGGAAATTAAAAGTAGTGAAATAATTTTAATGATAATTATGTACTACCTTTTTTAATACGTTCATGACGGAAATAGGCAACATTGTAAAAACAAAAACAATAATCTATGTCAGATGGACGTTTAAAATTGCATGTTATAAACGTATAGATGCTAAATTAAAAGAAATGGCAAAGCCCCTTTCAATGAAATACCAATAATACAATTTAAGCATTTTCAATCCTATTTAATTAATTTCTAGACTTAGTTTGCTTTATAAAACTTATAGAAACTTTATAAAAAAAAGTTATATAAAATTATTTAAAGAATATGTTTACACATTTTCTTGTCAAATTAATCGTTACTCAGAATATGAAAAAAATTGGAACTAACAATTAGATTCTACCATAGGAATTTTTTGCCGCTAAATTACGAGTCGCATCAAAAAATTGCATAGAACATAATTAATCGACATGTTTAAGGTCTATATGTTGGTATTTTTATATCTTTCAGATATACAGCTATTTCGGAAATATTTGATTAACACCAAAAACTGCCACTTGTAACGTGTAAAAATCGGTATCGTATCTTTTCGGATCGATTTTATAATTTTCTCTTATTACTGTTTGCAAAACAAAACTAAATAGGTATTTGTGACTTGATATTTAGGATTGTGATTTAAGGATTACTCGATACTTATTTCTTTACCTGAATGACCTAAATTTTCTGTATTTATTGCCGTTACTAGATACGTTTTAATTCACAATGGATTGAATGATTTCTTTATCGTATTTACATTTCTTATTTTATAAAAAGTTCTTAAAATAAACTTACTAGTGCCATCTATACGTGGGTTCTGGTTAGCTGTAAATTCATGTATTTTATAGATATCTGTTACTTTGCTGAATTACTGTTGATGGTACCATTGAATAATTAAAAAAATATTACTAAACATGCTTTATTGAAATACATCTGTTTAACATTTTGATTACAACCAAATTATTGATAAGAAAATTTTGTTTAATGCCTTGTGCCTAAGGTGTGGGTCCTTTCTAAAACGGCCATTTTCTGTGACGTGACACATTTTTGGAAAATTTCTCTCGTTGCAGTTTATTCGGTGAAAATCACCATTTCTATATGATAATTTTTAATAGCAAATATTTCTTTACTTGGTAAAGCAATATAATCGCTATTGAGGCGGATGTAGTAAGATGTTATTTGCACACACATGGCTTAATATACGATAATTAAATATTATTTCTTACAAGAATAATAATTTAACCAAATCGGTTTGAAACATTCACATGGAGCTCGTCTTCGAACTACAGAGATTCTTTTTTTTCTTCTGCTTGTCTTTATGGTTGATGTTGAGATCATACACCATGTACCTTCGTCTCGCTGTTGGTTCTGCTACGATGTTCTCTTATCTGGGACTGTGCGTAAATGATTGGGAGCTGTGCCTCAATTACTTTATCTCGTTATCGTTGATTTTACACTATCATTGGGATTTAAACGGTATCAACTACTGAAGTATTCGTCCAGCGCAAGGTTATATTACTCCATGATGTACAATAAACATTGTATTGCTGATTATTATAAGTTTTTGTTATGAACGAATAAGTTCAAAGGTAAATATGTAATTAAAAATTATTATTAATTTTATAAATACATAAATAAAAAGTTTACCTCGTAGGATTCGAACCTACGACCTGTACTTTAGTACGCTAACAACTGCGCAGGTTCAAGCCCCAATCGACGTAAATTTTGTCTTCATGTATTTATATCTTTAGAATTTACATCAGTTCTACATACATAAAGACAAAATTTACATCGATTGGGGCTTGAACCTTGATGGCGCAGTTGGTTAGCGCGGTACTCTAGCAAAGTACAGGTCGTAGGTTCGAATCATACTCGAGGTAAACTTTTTATTTATGTATTAAATAAAATTAATAATAATTTTTAATTGTATTGCTGAGTTTACTCTCGAACCTATCATCTGTTATACGCTGGATTCAGTAGGGATAACTATACAAAAGTGCCTTTAAACTAACCATATTACAAAGAATTTTAATAAATTGTTTACCTTTGTTACAACCTCGGCGTCATATTAATAGCCGAATACACTTAACTTTCGTAAAGATTTCACTAATATAAAACTGTTATAATTTGATCAAACCATTAACTGATATTGCGTGCTCTTAATTTAACCAAATTTAGAGTAATTATTACTGAACTTTTACATAATACACCCAGTGATGTGTTAACTTTAGCTTCCATCTTTGATACTACTTTATGGGCTATTATTTATTGCGCAGTAGAAGAAACTTAAGACAGAATTTGTATGTTTATATACCGGTTGTCTATGTCGTATTATTTATACCATGTTTGTTAGCTTTTAAGTACCAATTTTCTTTCATTAGGAATAAGAGTACTTGATTAATTACTTATATCTGCATGCTAGGATTAATTTAGTGAACTGAACAATCTTGTCCGATTAAATAAACAATTGAAGCCGTGATTGTTAAAAGGGAGTTGTGTTATGCTACTGTAAAACGAAAGACAAGTTGGATTGTTACCTTTCTAACGTCAACTATTGCGGTTGTACATGTATATAAATTTTCCTTTTCAGAGTTGCGTTTATGAAAGATCCTTCAGCGTACCAGAGAGGGCCATTACGTGCTTTTATTGATATATCTAAATTAATTAAAGGTGAGTTTATCACAAGTAAAATCTCGCGACTTGCCCTCGTCAGTATCAATATTAATATCTGTGCTCAATTACGCAGTTTCACTATTTTCTCTTGTTTTTGTGATATTAGGATAAATTTATGCTTAGCACTGTTTTGGGAAAAAATTGCACGTTTGATGGGAATGCACCGTAAGAAGACGTACCAATTGTGTTATTTATTATTATTCTTATATATATATATATATATATATATATATATATATATATATATATATAGTATTCATTATTGGGAAATTTATTAATAAAGTGTTGAGGGAACTGTCGTTCATATGCTATTCCTGTCGCTTCCCTGGTTCAAGCTTTACAGGGTCTCTCTTTCAAGAAATAATAATTTATCTTTTCTTTCTTCAAAGCTTGTGGCGCCTGTTTCTTAGTTGTTCTCCTTACCTTTCTGCCTACATTTGGGGGTTCTTGCTGTATAACTAACCTAACCGTCTATATACTCTTTATCAACGCTTGAAAACAGCTACGTTATCCGAGTGCCCTGCGGTTTCAGGACCGTTTGGCTGAGTTACTAGTCGAGCTAACTAATTCCATTCCCAATTTTATGTGACGTGGTAGGTTTTTCCAAAATCTAATCAGCTCCAGGAGAAATAAAACCAAGCTTAAATACGAAATTTGAAGTACGTACATGTTGTCGTTCTGCAGTTATCGTGGATAGTAATATACATCCACACACATGCAAAAACACACAGTCTGACATTATGGCCTATTTCCACAGTTTTTGCTTTTTGAGCGCGTCGTTTCGGAAGCAGAGTCCACTTCCGTCATCAGGCTTAGTCCTGAGAAGGACTGTTTTCGCACTTGAGTCGAATTTATATGTTATATATAGTTTTTTCCCAAGCGCTTGACTACTCTCAGATTCGAACTTGGTACTTTTCACTTACTATTCTGACACCTTTACCGCTGAGCCACTGAGTAATCCAATATATATTTTTTAGAACTTTATATATATATATATATATATATATATATATATATATATATAACCCTTTCGTGGTTGCACAGAAGTTTATTGCGCACGTTGCACCATTACTTCTTGCGCAGGTGTATTGCGCTTAAGCTCTTCGCGCATTATTGGAATCCATATGAGTTTCATTTCTACATCAGCTTGGCTTACTGGATTTTTTGCTAGTGCGATGTATGTGGCTTCTTTGAGTTTCCGACGAGTTGTGTTCTCGTCCTTTGGATGCGGTGGTCTTCGTTCCAGACATGTTCGGCGATTCTTGATCTTTCTGTTTCGCCCTTGCGGACATTGTTCTCATGTTCCTGCGTTCTCACTTTGAGTGGTCTACTGCTCTCTCCTATGTATGCTCTGCCGCATTGGCATGGTATGTTGTATACACAATTCTTGGAATTCTGATCTTCATTGTATGGTTTGGTTTTGGTTAGTATTCCCCGGAGCGTTCTGGTCGATTTGAAGGCAGCGCGTATCTTGTATTTGCTGCCTATGTTTGTAATATGTAATATCGCTGTATATTTAGGTTCTTCTTTTTTTGTTACCCTTTCCCTGCTTAGGTTAGGTGTTAGATCGGGGTAGTCATTTTCTTTGAGTGTTCTAGTGATATTTTCTTTTTCTTTGCTCAGGCATCTTGTTTTGAGCATGTTGCTTTTGCTCTATCGTACAAGCATGTTGCGACGCCTAACTTCACGTTTTTGTGGTGATTGGAGTTGTAGTGTAAGTACCTCCCAGTGTGGGTAGATTTCCTGTATACACTTGTCGTGAAAGTGTTGTCATTCCTGTGTACAAGTACATCCAGGAATAGCAGTTTTTGTTCCGACTCCAATTCCATTGTGAATTTTATGGAGGGTGCGCGGCTATTTAGATGATCTAGGAATTTATATAGCTTATGTTTGCCGTGTTGCCAAACTATCAAAGTATCGTCCACGTATGTAAGTCACATCCTCGGTTTCTCTGTGAATTCGGATATCGCTTGGTCTTCAATATATATATATATATATATATATATATATATATATATATATTGCTCACTATGGCTGATACTGGGGAAGCCATCGCCATCCCAAACTCTCTTGTTGGAATTTGTCTTCTACCTGGAAATGTGTAACATATTGTCGGAAGTTCCATTATTTTCTTTACCGAGAGTTGCGTGCGTTTGTCTAACGTTTCATTCTTTTCCAGCTTGTCCCTTATGATAGTTAGTGTCTTTTAAGTAGGCACATTTGTGAATAGACTCACAATGTCGAAGCTTACCAGTATTTCTTCGTGGTTTGGTTGGAAGTTTTTGATGGTTTCCACGAACTGTTCCTTATCGGTAAAAACCGAGTCTATGGTCAAGAATACGCAGCATTTCGTGGAAACCCTCAGAAACTTCCAACCAAACCACGAAGAAATACTGGTAAGCTTGAAAATGATGAAACGTTAGACATACGCACGCAACTCTCGGTAAACAAAATAATGGAACTTCCGACAATATGCTACACATTTCCAGGTAGAAGACAAATTCTACCAACGAGAGTTTGGGATGGCGATGGGTTGCCCACTATCACCCATAGTGAGCAATATATGTGGAAGACTTTGAAGACCAAGCGATATCCGAATTCACAGAGAAACCAAGGATGTGGCTTAGATACGTGGACGATACTTTCGTAGTTTGGCAACACGGCAAGCATAAGCTAGATGAATTCCTAGATCATCTAAATAACCGCGCACCTTCCTTAAAATTCACATTGGAATTGGAGTCGGAACAAAACTGACATTCCTGGATGTACTTGTACACAGGAATGACAACACTTTCACGACAAGTGTATACAGGAAACTTACCCACACGGGGAGGTACCTACACTACAACTCCAATCACCACAAAAACGTGAAGTTAGGCGTGACAAAATGCTTGTACGATAGAGTAAAAGCAATATGCTCAAAACAAGAGGACCTGAACAAGGAAAAAGAAAATATCGCTAGAACACTCAAAGAAAAACACTCAAATCGGGCTACCCCGATCTAACACCTAACCTAAACAGGGAAAGGGTAACCGAAAAAGAAGAACCTAAACATACAGCGATAATACCATATATACAAGGTACCTCAGACAAAATACGAAGGATAGGCAGCAATTACAGGATACGCACTGCCTTCAAATCGACCAGAACGCTCAGGGGAATACTTACCAAAACCAAAGCATACAATGAAGATCAGAATTCCAAGAATTGTATATACAACCTACCATGCCAATGCGGCAGAGCATACATAGAGAAAGTAGTAGACCACTCAAAGTCAGAATGCAGGAACGTCAGAACAACGTCCGCAAGGGCGAAATAAAAAGATCAAGTATCGCCGAACATGTCTGGAACGAAGACCACCGCATCCAATGGGATAACATACAAATAGTGGCAAAGGACGAGAACACAACTCGTCGGAAACTCAAAGAAGCACATACATCGCACTAGCAAAAAATCCAACAAGCCAAGCTAGTGTAGAAATGAAACCCATATGGATTCCAATAATGCACGAAGAGCTTAAGCACAATACACATGCGCAAGAAGTTATGGCGCAACAAGCGCAATAAACTTCTCGAAAAAGTTTTGTATATATATATATATATATATATATATATATGTTCTAAAAAATATATATTGGATTGCTCAGTGGCTCAGAGGTAAAGGTGTCAGACTAGTAAGTGAAAGGTACCAAGTTCGAATCTGAGAGTAGTCAAGTGCTTGGGAAAAATTATATATAACATATGAATTCGACTCAAGTGCGAAAACAGTCCTTCTCAGGACTAAGCTTGAGGATGGAAGCAGAGTCCGCTTCCGAAACTTCGCGCTCAAAAGCAAAAACTGTGGAAATAGGCCGATCAACTCGACTAACAGGAAACCACAGTTACAAAACACTTATAATACATAATTATGGTCAATCTTGGCAAAACTTTGCCAAACGTTGTAAAATGAGCTAATAAGTCGATTATACGTAGGTATATGTAGGTTGGAAGTTAATTATTAATATATAAACAATAGCAAAATTATTTTTAATATTGAGATTTAATTTGTTATCAAGTTTTTGTAATTACTAAAACATTAAATAATTTCCAAACTTTAAGAATTCAGAAAAACAGTCTAGTTCTCTCTCGGTCAGTAGGTACTAAGCGGTTAGCATTTGTTGTAGTACGTTTAAAAGGAAAGTCCGGATTTTAAAAAAATAAGTCAGATTTATAGTAATGACAGTGACAGTCCATAACGATATTTCTTAAAAATCTTTGTAATATTTTGAATAATTGAATTCTAGGAAATATTAGAATGTTGGGAGAGAAAAAATGCGCCAAACCTGAAACTCCACCTCCGAAATCTTCATTTGGCTTTTGTTGCACTGCAGCTGAAGATACTAATCGACTTGTAAGTTTTTTTTTTAATTTAATAATATCTTTGAACACGATGACATGCGACTAGTTTCCTTTTCTTCGCATGAATGCTACCATAAGGGTAAAATTATATTATGATTAGAATATATTTTATATTGCACTTGCTTTTATGTGCACTCCCTAGACACGTATTTAATCAAAACGCATTTCATGTTGTTAATGTGTAGTACAGCAATTTTACATTTCACATTTAAAAAGCAAACATTGCAAGCGGTCCCAAACTAAAAGCATATATGACTTTTACCCATTCAGTAGAGGGTTATACCCCAGAATACAGAATAATCAGAAGTGTCACTCAACGTCGGCACCTTTGATGCCAGTGGTCACAAGTTGACCTACGCGCAACTGCTGGGCGCATTGTATTAAACACTACCACAGTATAGTATTCGAATCCCATTTTTACAACAGTCAAAGATAAAATCCTTAATATTGCCAAAAACTATCAACACACGTAACTAATTTTATTAATCTGTCCACACTAACAATCACAAAACAATAACCAAAATTAAGACACTCAACGATAATTATGAGAACACACATCTAACAATTGATCGCAGATATACGTCATATTGAAATGTTAATAAATAACGCGGTAAATTCAAATATACTAATGTAAAGGTCCCCGTAACGTAATGCGTACAGACACTCTGATTATTCTCTATTCTGGGGTTATATTAATCGTGACATTCTCTAACACAAATTACCGCTTTTCCAGGTCCGTTCTTGGAAATTGTAATAACGCTGATTCTATTTGATCTTTTTTATAATCCAGAATACGTACATTTTTTATCACTTTTTTAATTAAATATCATCGGGGAACAATCATCGGGGAAATGTAAATAAGTATATGCAGGCAATGAGATAAATAATGAGATATGTTTCAATTCAAATATGTGGGTATTATGATTATTTCTTCTAAAAATTATTACTAAATGTCATCTTATTTTTAATTCTACATAAATAATATAGCCAAGTGTTACACAATACTTTAAAATAACATATTTTATTAATAGTATTCAATGATTATTTAAAGACGATTGATCAAAACTATGTTCAATTAATTGTTCAATAACACTTTTAGAAATAAAATGTTCTAAAATACAAGTAATCGCTTGTACAGAAATTAATTTGGGATTAGTATATTACATATTCACACTGAACACCTGTGAATAATACGTGTATGAGTAGAACCGCGGCACCTCGCCTTTCACTTTTGTGACGTCATTTGACCTTGGGATTCCCCACGGTCGCCCACGTGGGAGACCATATTTACAACCCCTAATTATTTTTGTTTTTACTCGCTCACGTGTGAACTGGTATTTTCCACCCCTGTGGTTTCTTTTCGGAGGCCTTTTTCAGCCCCTAATTATTTTGTATACGCCCACGTGTGAGACCATATTTTCCACCCTTATTTTTTATGGTTCCTTTTTGGAGGCCCATTTCATCCCTAATTATTTTTGTTTTTACTCGCCCACGTGTAGGACGGGTTTTTCACCCCTATGGTTTCTTTTCGAGGGTCAACCCCTTGATGGAATTTTCACCCTAATTAGGACCCTTTTGGCAGTATTAAGAAATTTTTTGTACTTGCTCACGTGAGGGGCAGCTGTAGGTCTTGGGCTAGGTCTTAGGGCTGGCTGGACCTGGGTTTGGTCTTGGGCTAGGGCTGGACCTGGAGCTGGTCTTGGGGGTTTGGTCTTGAACTAGGGGCTTGTCTTAGACCTGGAATTGGTCTTAGGATAATTTTTGATGGTCAGCTTTAACCCTAATTAAGGTCCTTTTGGTTGTATTAAGAGCAGTACCCCTGGAGGTTAGGCAAACGCACACGCATACAGTGTTGGAAATTGCATAATTACCCTAATAAGATATAATTATTAAAATTATCGATCCTATTGTTTAAATGGTCATATGCTATTGGGTACGTTCGGATGATCTTTTACCTATACGAGAAATTTATTTATACATTGTATTTCTAATAAGGAGGTTCTTGTAAGACAGCACTTGTGTTAGGGATTGATCTTGCGTGGGGGAATTTAAATGACAGTAAAATTGAATTATAGAACACTGATTTTTATTGTAAATGTCATAATTAAAAAACCTCAGTGAGTTATAAAAAAAAATTACTGACATTCGGGTTATTCTCTAATGAAACAAAAAATTTTTATTAAGTTAATTAATTACATAACATTTATTACAATATTGTTTTCTAAAACGAATACTAAAACATAGTTTTACCTGTTGGTCCTAATGCATTGAAATATGTTTCATATCCATCCGACCGTTGAAATGTTTGTATATTGTACGTCTTAATATTTTTTAAAGAAACTTGTTACGTATAGCTTAGATGCGTTTTATAGCTGTAATTAAAAATCTGTAAATAAATAAAAGGTTAACGGCACACTTACCAGCTCTGTATTGAAAGAGCATTTTTGAGCAACTGCTTCACGAATCACTGCTTTGTGTTACTCGTCTAATCAAACTAAAGCGCTTTCCATGTTTTACTTTATGAATAGTTGATGTGAAAACTAAGCTATTGATTTCACCATAATTAATTTTAGAGTGTAAATATACAAACAACCTAATTATCTTTATCACACTTACTGCAACTCGTATTTACCTTCCCTTAAAGTAATTAATAACAAATCGGTTTCAACAAAATGCTACACATACACACGCAAAATTGTTTTTATAAAAACCACATTAAAAGTTGGAATGTAATAATTACGTGTTTTAAATTCCATAACAATATGTAGTAAGAAACCACTGTTCATGTTTACTTTTAGCTAATTACTGTGTAACTATATAATCCTGTTAAATTTAATAGTCTCAAAAACTGATTTACCAATATCAAATGGTTAACATAATTTCTTTAAAAAAAACACTAAATCATGCTGAATTAAAAAGAAAGAAAAAAACAGTAGGTATTACGCAATCTTTAATTAAAAAAAATAAGTAAGGTACTAAAAAGTATCTTTATTTATCAGAATAGAATGGTTGGGTAACAGGCTTTAAACAATAATTTGATTATATAGTCAATTACAATTAATCATGTACTAAAATAGTTTTTACAAAATCAAACATAGGTAAATTATGTAATCTAATGTATAGGAACATTAACGTATAAAGCCCGCACACATCCGAATGGTAATCTTGCAGTGTTGTTTTATTGTAATGTATCTAGAATTCTTCTCTAGGAAACGTAAATAATATCGTTGCGGTGCTCGTCCAAAGGAATCAAAATATTCCCCATTACTATTGTCGTCAATGTAGATAGCGGTCCAATGCTGACCTGGTTTGTTTGCAGGATCCGTGTTTACGATAATTGCACACGGTCTAGGTGCGTGTCTTGGTAGATGATTAGAAGCACATACAAGCCGAAACACATACTTCTTGTGGCTGGGGATCGATTTCAAGCATCTCAACACTTGTACCGCATACAGATTTGGAATTGGTATGCGTCCAGCCTTGCAGTAGTAGTAAGATATTTTCCAGTGCACACATAGGCTGAGTGATATTATGGTTTAACAGCTATATGATTTTGCTTTCTTTTCCAACAGTTTAATCGATGGGCAACCAGTCTCCTCCAGGTTTACTATTGGTTTGTTAAGAAACCTTAAAAACGGTAGTTTTTCACTGCCCTTAACGTGAATTTTGTTAAATGGGCGCAACACTCTCATCAACTCCTCACGGAAATTGTTGTAGTGTACATGACCCGACAACCATTTCAGCCCATGATAATTAGCCTCCATAAATTTTAGCTGGTTTTATTAGCATTACCGATAAACGACCATGATCTGTAACCACGGCAATTTCTTACGGTACGAATTCGTTGTATACTTTAAATAATAGAACTTTTGCATACTCAATTACGCTCACACATACACACACACACGCACACGTACACACACGCGCACGAGCAGGCGCGCACGCGCGCACGCACGCACGCACGCACGCGCGCACTCACGCACGCACGCACGCACGCACACGCGCACGCACACGCACAAGCACACGCACACGCACACGCGCACGCACACGCACACGCACACGCGCACGCGCACGCGCACGCGCACACGCACACGCACATACACACACACACACACACACACACACACACACACACACACACACACACACACACACACACACACACACACACGTACTTCATGTCAGATTAATAGCAATGTCAACTAAACGCTTTAAAATTTCTAATCTGAAATAATAGTGACGTAATCTAATTTTATTTGAAATTTCATAGAGAGCATCACCATCATCGAAATTTTGAGATACAATCCTTGATCGATTATATTGTAACAACCTATAAAGCAGCTAATAACCCCTGACAGTTTTTTATCAGACCCTATTATTATTATTATTACATGGACCTAAGGTTATCCCTAAATTAACTGGTTTCAGCACGGCTCTGGATATGCTGCACACTCTTCAAATCTTTCAGTTCGTTCGCAGAAGTTGTACCGTATTCATTTCCTTCAATTTTATCTACATTCTGCTTCGAGACTGTAGTACGTTTTCTAATACATAAACAGAATCTTCACTACTGTGATGCGTGTAGCAGCAAAACACGTTGATCATAAATACATCTGTCAAAAAGCTAATTAAACATAACTCCACGGACGGAGCATAGCAAGCAGCGTTTCCAATTATGGCTTTTAGTCAACACATTATTGCCTACAACTACATACAATCGACTATCATTGCTTTAGCACGAGGGGCAAACGAAAACACGCACGCACGCACGTACGCACGCACCCACGCACGCACGCACGCACGCACAAACACACACACACACACACACGAGCGCGCGAAAACACGCAAACACAAAAACATACAAAACACGAAAACACACCAACACAAAAACGAAACACGCTAACACACGTAAAACAAACGCAAATCGCAAAACACAAAACGAAAACACGCTAACACAAAACACACAAACGAAAACACGCTAACACGAAAACACGCTAACACGAAAATACGCAAAGGCGAAGACATACAATTGCGAAGACACGTAAAACGAAAACACGCAAATTCGAAAACACACAAACGAAAACACGCCAGCGAAAAACACGATAACGCGAAAGCTCGTAAAGCTGCAAACATGAATCAAGACGGTGAGCACCGTTAGGAAAAACAAGTTTATTGACAAAATTGAATGAAAGCTTGGCGTTTGAAAATATATATTATTATTATTATAAACAACAATACTTCATTTTTATTTAATAACAACCTTTATCGGTCTTCTTCTTCTTCTTGAACCGTGATTCGTCGCTATCATAATCATGGTTTTGAGATTCGTCCCTCTCCTCTACCTCGTCGCTCTTCTTCCTCTTCTGTGAAGCATCACCATCACCTTGTATGTGAGATACATTCAGCTCATCCACGTCTTCGTTTTCATCATTATCTTGAACGGTTATGTTGTAATAGTTTATTAACAAGTCAGTAAAATCTCTAATGTCCGCTGATGTTGGCTCATAAGCAGGAGAATACATCATAATAGTGCTCACTCGATGACAGTTACGCTTTAAAGAGCGAAACACGCGAGAAACGAGAACGCTGCTAGCGTATGGCCTTGTGCGCTAGCTATTTTCTCCTAAAACGACAGGTGCCGTCTTAGGAGAAAATACCTCAGCCATAAAAAGGAGTTTAGATTTATAAACATGCCCCTAGGGAAGCTATTAGAGTGTGGTTAGGTCAATGCTTCAAACTTCCCTCGATGATAACCGATTCTACCCGAAACATTAACGAGTGCGCCAGCGCACAAGGCCCTAGGCTAGCAGCGAAACCTCACTGAGGTTTTTTAATTATGACATTTACAATAAAAATAAGTGTTCTATAATTAAATTTTACTGTCATTCAAATTCCCCCACGCAAGGTCAATCCCTAACACAAGTGCTATCTTACAAGAACCTCCTTATTAGAAATACAATGTATAAAAAAATTTCTCGTATAGGTAAAAGATCATCCGAACGTACCCAATAGCATATGACCATTTAAACAATAGGATCGATAATTATAATAATAATATCTTATTAGAGTAATTATGCAATTTCCAACACTGTATGCGTGTGCGTTTGCCTAACCTCCAGGGGTACTGTTCATAATACAACCGAAAGGACCTTAATTAGGGTTAAAGCTGACCATCAAAATTATCCTAAGACCAATTCCAGGTTCAAGACAAGCCCCGAGTCCAAGAGCAAACCCCCAAGACCAGCTCCAGGTCCAGCCCTAGCCCAAGACCAAACCCAGGTCCAGCCCCCAGCCTAAGGACCTAGCCCAAGACCTACAGCTGCCCCTCACGTGAGCAAGTACAAAAAATTTCTTAATACAGCCAAAAGGGTCCTAATTAGGGTGAAAATTTCATCAAGGGGTTGACCCTCGAAAAGAAACCATAGGGGTAAAAAACGCGTCCTACACGTGGGCGAGTAAAAATAAAAATAATTAGGGATGAAAAGAGCCTCCAAAAAGGAACCATAAAAAATAAGGGTGGAAAATATAGTCTCACACGTGGGCGTATAAAAAATAATTAGGGGCTGAAAAAGGCCTCCGAAAATAAACCATAGGGGCGGAAAATACCAGCTCACACGTGAGCGAGTAAAAACAAAAATAATTAGGGGTTGAAAATATGGTCTCCCACGTGGGCGATCGTGAGAAATCCCAAGGTCAAATGACGTCACAAAAGTGACAGGCGAAGTGCCGGTTCTACTTGTATGCAAAGAACTAACCTATGAAATGTTACACCAGTTTGTTTTTTATCTATACACTGTAGTCTCTTTCAATAATATCGTACTTACTCATCGTAACGTAACACCACTGACAAAAATATTCTGGTCGAAATGCGTTACAATGAGCAAGTACCAAACCTTCAACATCGTGCATAATGACGCCATAAAGTACTTCCTCAAAGTCTTCCCTGGCCGAGCGGTAAACACTGTGAGTTGAAGTTGCGCCCTTTAAAATTAGAAGAACACAGTTAGTCTTGAACTATATGTTTAACGTTTTGATATCCCTAAACTCTTATAACATCATATTTCATGTAGACATGCAGGCTATTGGACGAAAGGAAGAAAACTTCAAAACACTATACCTACCTGCAGGAGTTTGAGGATATCTGCAGCGATATTCCTTGTACCAACTTGTGTATACGGATAGATAAAAAACCGTAAATGGGTAGGTAGTGGTGTAGTTACTCAGGGTGTATCACATAAATGGATCGATCACCTTTGCTGAGCAATACGCTCTATGCCAAGCAATGTTGTACTGTTCCATGATAGCTACCAACAAGTTTTTAATTACAACGGGCTGTATTAATGATTTTAAATGGCTTTACCTTAAATTTACGCCACATACCCAAGGAATACAAGCGCCAATCGCCTGGAATAATATTTTAGAACAAAGGGAAGACAAGTGAATTTGTCTTTGTCCCGAACCATGTTGGAATTCTCGCCTACAACGCCACATTGAACGAGCAGGTTGGCGTTAGGCAACCGATGCTATAGGATATCGGGTAGATTAATATGCTGTGGAATGGCAGAACAAATGGGCACGCGTAAATATTCACCTTTTCCAAATAAACCTATACCGAAAGATCTATGTACTTTACAAAGAGCATCAAGGTAGGAGAATTTAAAAGTGCAGCGTGTGAGAACACACTAAAATTGCTCACCAACAAACAACAAACGATAAGGTTGGAGTTTCAAAAAATACTACGAATGTGAGCTTTCACAGTAGGAGGTTGCTACGAGGAATGCAGGTGTAGAAAATGGGAGAGTGTCGTGAATAGTAGCTTGGCACTTGGAAGTTAATAAATAGGGATAGTCTAAATTATAAGACCAAGGTTTGAAAAGGAACGAAACGCTGTTCATGATTCTTCTGATCTCTACAGAGCTAACACTGAGAATAAACGCCGTAGATTTTAAAAGTCAAACATTTCAAAGCTTTCTATAACCATCTTCTAAGTTTTAAGGGCTAAATTATGAAATGTTCTGGAATGGCGTGTAACTAAACACATTCCGATTAATAATGACTAGAACCGCAATCGTTTAAACTGAGAGGAACATTCTTTTCCAGATTTCTATCAGCTTTCAATCAGCTTTCACTTGATCAAGATTGGTCAGAGGAGACAATGTTGTACATATTCACATATTTTATTACTTACGCTTTTTTTCTCCAAACATTAGGTCTGAAAAGCCATCTTCATAACGTTCTCTTGATTTTTGTAGCGACGGTGAACTTCAGATTGAACAAACTTTTTTGGAACATATACAATCACTTTTATCCATATCTTTCAACATTTCTTAATATGGTTGATAAAAACTGGCGTTTTTGGTTCCTGACGTTTTTATTACATAGTAGGTGCTTGCTGCCTATAAAGGAAAATTTGCTGTCACACTTACCTATTTATTAAATTTTCAAAAACCCGGTTCACCATCAATTAAAAAGGAGTAGAGATAGGGAAATGGAAATTCATTCAAATAGTTCATTTACCTTCGAAGGCACCAGGGGTCGCACGATACATCTACTATTTATTTTAAATTTTAGATTAAAACCACCATAAATGTTTATTTTGTAAGTTTGTACGTAAAATGGAAATATGTGTGCAAGGTTATCTTTTTATCTGTTTTCCGACAATTGTACATAATTAATATAAGTATATTTCTGGTAATAAGATAAAGCGATGTTTGGCAAACTTATGTTGACAATTTAGTGATATTTAAAATAATAAATTATGCAATATGCTTTAGACACAGTCCCAAGAACCTCACTGCGTGCCAAATTGTTCTAACAAGGAAGTAAAAAAAAAACAATTGCAATTCCCAAAGCAGGCGTTTTGCTTTCGAATGAAAAATATAGGAGTACTAAATATGTTAATACTATACAGTGCATTTAGTTTATTCCGAGCTTACAATACTGATATAGTTATATCCCTTGCCAGTTTGTTGATCAGGGTGAGCTCTGAAAATCTAGGTAGATTATAGTGACGTCTAAGTGAGAAAGAAAAACTTTCAAAGCGAGGTCATTTGAGGTTATCATTTAAACGTGGATGTATGAATCAAGGTCTAAAGATTGTTCGGTTAGGTGTTAATTGTATAGCACACTACCAACCATCCATAAACCTTGGTCTGAATTAAACATTCGTGCATTATCATCAAATGCTTAAGCCATGTGCCAACTTATCCTCTGTAACATTTTATTATTTTTTTTTCTTCTTGTTAAATGTGTTATCGTAACCAAGTAACGTGCTTACATAAGAGGTAATTGATTTGTAAGTAAGTACCTACTCACTTAAAAAAATTTTTTGTTACTTGTGGGCCAAGATCTACTAATGGTTATTAGTGCTACCCGTCACTAGAATTTTGACGTACTAAAGGAATTCAAGTAGGCGTATCTCAGTTATTTTGAAAGATAAAAAAATAATCTTTGGTTTAGAATTTATTCATACATGAGCTTACTTTAATCTATTGTCAAAATATACAGAGTGATCACAAAAATTAATTCAATAACATAAATTTGAAAATGCTATATCTTCATTTTTTTAAATGGCTCACCATGTATTTTTTTAATGCCTTGTCTTCATCTATTAATCGGCTTTCATTTCTATTAAATATGTTCTATACCTATCTCTAATAGTTTCGGAGATATTTAAGATTGTTCCATTTTTTTCGTTGATGACACTGAAGAAGAGTAACATTAGTCGGTCAAAGCAAACTATGAATACATAAGAAACTAAAAAACATATTAACTGAACCACAAACACCAATTGAGGGTTCTATGAAGAGGATTCCTAGGTAGGTGACTTCATCTTGGAGTGTGAGTATTTCTTGGTTTAGGGCGAGAGAAACATTTCTGGAGGCAAGCTTCGAGAATTTAGTTAGGGTGTCAGAAAAGGATTGTTTGGGTTTTGGAGAGATTGACGGAGACTTTCCATCGGTTCGCTCAGTCGGAAAATTTCCGTATGGTTTTGGATATGAGGTGGGAGGCCGTTTCACTGTTCCGATTAACCGTCCAGAAGGCGGTGTCATTCGCAAACTGCGCAACGATTACTCCGGGTTGTGTAACTTCGGGAATGTCTGATGCAAAGATGCTGTAAAGTATAGTATAGGGGCTAAGGTAGAACTTTGCGGTACGCCTGCTGTATAAGTGTGGACCCGGTCGGGCGTTATGGGGGCATAAAAGGGATTCTCGTTATCGAGTTGAATTTCAGGAAGCTTAAGGTTGCGAAATTCTTCAAGGCGACCCTCAAGGAGTGTCTTGAACCGGTTATCGAATTGGGGATCATATGAGGATCGGAAAATGGATTGGAGGTGGTGACGAAGAAATCGGCCTTCCTTTGGTCGGAGGAAATTAGGTTGCCTTGAATGTCGGTTAGGTGGGATTTAGGGCTAACTTTTTTTTTTGGCCAGTTTATCGAACTGTTGCCAGAATAGTTTACCATTTCTATAATTTAACTGGGAGGTGGCTTCGGCGTGTTTGTTTGCTTCTCGCCTAATTAAGGCGTTAAGGTGATTGTATTCGCTCTTGAGATCCGGATCCCTGGATCGTAAGAATTGACGATAGATTCGTTTTTTCTCAATGTGCTGTAGGAGCGGTTTTCGGAAAATATCGTTATCATGGTACAGAAATAACGACCGCTTCCGTAATTACGGAAGTTAGGTCTCTAATGGCTCTCTCGAGATCTTGGGTCGTTTGAAGATTGGGTGTAGAAAGGTTGTTGGAGATGTGTTCGGAGAACACATTCCAGTCTGCTTTTGAAAAACCTTTAATGACTGTATATTGAAGAGGTACAGGGAGAGCTGGACAAAATGAAGTTTTGACCAGTAGTGGTATGTGATCTCATGTGATCGTGGTGCCTAGAAAGCACTCACGATCGAAATAGTGACCTATGGGTTCGGAAACTGTGATATGATCTGCTATTGAGGCACCTAAATTTTCGAAGTATGTTGGCTTGTGTTGGTGATTCGCAAGAGCGTCAACTGCAACAGAGCGGATGATATCCTGTTACCATCGCCATTACTTGCGGTGTCACCGAATTGGATGTGGCAGGGGATTGAAATCACCTAGGATAACTGCATTAGGGAAGCTGGAGGCGTAGATTAAAAAGTCATCGGATAGGGTGTTGTGGCCGGGGGGTTGTAGTATGAAATAAATACTATAGGAGTGGGAACAACGCATTCAAGATGCGTTAGGTGCATAAGAAGTTGAAAAGGAGTCAATGGGAAGCAATTTTTAATTAAGAGGGCTATTGTTTTCGTAGGTGTGAAATGTGCTGAAATTAAGTATGCATCTGGGTCTGAGTTTTGTTTCTGTTATGGAAGGAATGTGTGTATTGTGTGTGTAAAAAGTGTTTAAGTAAGGGGCATTTCCGACGAACGCTCCTGGCATTAACGGTCCCTGCTAGGATATCCATTTGGAAGGAGTTAAGGATTGGGTTGTCGGATTACGGCGACCTTCATCCGCGTACCGGATAGCAGATGTTGATACTCCGTTGGAAGAACTGTAAATACTGGAGGTTTTAAGAATAGTATAACTAGTTAATACAGTCATCATGTGCTTAACACTAATAATCTTAGTATAAGTTGATTATTATAGTTTTTCAGTGTTTGCCGATTTAGATCCCGAAACATTATTTGGATAAACACTTCTACTCTGCTCTAAATTAGCTATCTTTGTAGACCATGTAGTGTACGACGTACACATGTGTGAAATATGTAGTTATGTAAGTAGATGCAGGACCATCAGAGTTATACTTGATTTATGATTAAAATACTTATCTTTTTTTGGTTTCTTTATGGTGTATTTTTACATTTAAGTTGTGCAGTAATAATATTATTTTTCAAAATTGTTTAAGATGTTGAAACAATTTTGTGAAATTACACATTAACTGACTAAAAGATATTAAATTCCGTATAAACTTTTATTATAAGTTAGGCTGGTTTGAGTTGTTATTCTCTCCTATGCTATAAAGTGAATCTAGGCTAATACATGTCTATGTCATGTTTCTAATATTGAAACTGTGCAAATCTCCGTACCAGTCTTCTCTAAATTCCCTCACAGTCACCAAATCAGGATTCACGTGCAAAATTATCTTCGTTTTCTTGCAATAATCACCTTCTTCTATTTCTGGTTCAGGAATATTATTTTTACAGCAAATATTTTGCAACACAGGATATGCCTTTATTATTCTTGATACGTTTGTTGGACCATGGTGTAAAACTGAGTGCTTCTGTAAACACCTAAACCACATTTTAAGAAGTCCCTTACACATTTCAATTGTTACTCTTGCTTTTTTGAAGGTCACTTTATAATTAAATTCGGACGAACCTAGTACAGAATTCAACACTGGAGTTTGAAGCCAAGGACCCAAGGTACATCCGAAAACGCGAATTAAAAAAAAACTTTCACGGTGTCTACCGGATGGTGAATAGTCGGATGCACCGTAGGAAATCCTATCGGACCAAGAGCGAAAAATCGAAGAGCTGAAGGCGACCATCGAAACCCTTAAGGCTCAACACGAAGAAGTCGTAGCGAGACTCGACGTGATTACAACCACCAAACCGCCAAACAAAACCACGATCAAGACTTCCGAAGCTCGCACAGAAGTCCAACGCGACAACGAAAAGCCCCCGCGCCCTAAGAAGAAGAGGCACAACGGGAAGAAGAGAGGGAACGATGAAACTCCCGAAACATCAACAACACCGACAAGACAAACCGAAAAACTCCTCGAGAAGATGGAAGTCTGCACAGGAGCTTCCCATCAAGAAAAAGATGAAGACGCCCTCTCCGAAGAGGAAGAATACAAAACCGTCACGAAGAAAGGTGGAGTTAAACGGCAACGGGTGGACGCAGTAGCACAAGATCAGGAAATGCCCGCCCGAAAAGAAAGGATCCCGCCACTAATCCTCCACCGACAGGAGGATTACACCAAGACTATGAAGAGGCTAGTCTCGGTCGGGATTACACCAAAGGCAACTAGAACATCCAACGACGGAATCAGAGTGATTCTAAGCACCCCTGAAGAATACAGCACGGCAATCACTGTACTGGACACCATCGGAGTGCAGTTCAACGTCTACCTTTTAGAAGAGGCAAAACCGCTAAAGGTAGTCATTAAGGGCATCCCGCAAGACGACGAGATGCTAGAAACGGTAAAGAACGTTCTCATATCCATGGGGTTTAACGTCCAGAAGGTTAGCCGGATGTTCGCCGGACGCGAACACCGGAAAACCGCCATGGCACTGGTCCACCTCGAGAGAAGCGAAAGGGCCAAGGAGATCTTCAGCATCACGACCATCGGATACTCGAGGGTGCGAGTGGAGTCGCCCCACAAGAAGAACGGGACAGGTCAGTGCTAAAACTGCCAGCGATACGGGCATACGACCAGCGGATGCCACGCACAGCCCTGATGTGTGAAGTGTGCGGGGACGCACCACACCAGGGAATGCGAGACCCGAGAGACGGGAGAGCCAAAGTGCTGCAACTGCACCGGGTTGCACACAGCAACTTACGGAGGATGCCCCGCCCATCCAAGAAATATCAAGAAAGGGAACGCCCCCAGAACAGCAGAGGTTAGGAAACCGGCAAGGATGACCGAAGCAGGGATAGTCTAAGCCCAGATGGCAGCGGGCAACAAGAAACAGGCACCTGAAGAATCAGAAGACGAGGACTTCGCGCTCATCATGAAGATCGTGAAGGCACTCAAAGCAACGAAGCAGATCAAAGGATAAACTCACAGATGAGGAGACGCAAACCGCCGCACCATTTAAGCGGCCGACCCAACCACTGACAGGGAACAACGACACCGAGGTGACCGGTAGCAAAAGCCGAAGTTCATCTCAGGAAACGACAACCGAGGTATAGGTATATTTAATGTATTTATTTCAGGTACAGAAAATCTACAGATACCATCAGAAAAGCCAATAATACGGAGGTATAGAGGGCTAGATCCCGTAATACCGAGAACAAATAACGATGACCGATGACCGATATCGGACAACATGAACTTTCGAATTCCTGCTTCCCTAATTATTTTAGGTAAAAACTCTACAGGAACTTTTCTTTAAAGAATTAAATTTTCTATCAGGTGAAACTATTACAAATATTTTATAGCTTACGCTAATTTCAAAAATTGCAAAAATGAAGCACCATTCGTGCACAGCATCAGGACTGCAGTGAAAAGTCAAAATGATACAATCTTTCAAACGTCATACTATCTAAATAATCAATGAAAAAACAGGTTAATAAATAAATTAGATTTAATTGTCAATAAAATTAATCAAAACTATGTATTGGAAGAATTACTATCAAATTTAAAAATAGTGGAACGTTGCTTCCTTTGTGTAACTGTGATAAATATTATGAGGTTAACATTCAAAGAAATACGTGTAAATATGAAAATACTACAAATGTAATAACTGCAGTTGAAAATCCTATCAATATCAATAATAATTAACAATTACCAGTTACAAAAATTAAAGCAGATTCTCAAATAAACCACCATATTGTACTAAGAAATATCCTGATCTATCATAAAATTCTTTTCTAATATTGGCAAGAATGCGAGGCGGTATTTTCGAGCATTCTTCGCTGATGCGTGTTTTTAAAGCCTGTAAATCTACAAACCTATCAGAAGTGAAAATTTTAGATTTTAAATGTCCCCAGAAATAGTAGTCATTTGGGGCAAAATCTCCAGATCTTGGACGCCACTTAATTGCACAATTTGATCCGATTACATACTCATTAAAACAATAATTAATGAAGTCTAACACTAACTTCTCGGCTGTTGTGAGCAGGGCAACCATCCATTTGAAACAAAATTTCTTCTTCCTCGGGAGCTACTTCTGCTAAAGCCGGTAAAATTTGCTCATGCAGCAAATCGGAAAACCAACCCGCGCTTAAATTTTCCTCCTAAGAAAATGGTCCAGTAATATGATGTCTGAATATTCCTACCCAAACATTAATTTTTTTATTTTATTTTGCCACCATAATGTTCTTTATACGCCTCCAAATGCGGGCGTAATGTGGTCTTTATAGCACGGAAATGTCATTGATGCTAAGCAGCATGATTGACAGCAAACACATGACATGATATATAATAGCAATATCACAGTATCTTAGTAACAACAAATTAGCCTACTGTCGACTTTATTTCACTGCATTTGCATTTAAAAACTTGTCGAAGATACTGAATCTTTTTAATATTTTGTTCCAGTTTCATGGTGCAAAATAAAATAAAACATTGTATGTACCGCGGGCATAATTGTAGATTATGGCTCTTAGGAATATAAAAGCCCTCCGCTTCGCATCGGACTTTTAACATTCCCTCGAGCCATAATCTTCTGATTATGCCCTTAATACATAAATATCTATAACGATATTGAGATCGGCTTTCAAAAATTTCAGACCTTTTTGTTGACCAAATCCTATAATTTTGCACGTTTGGTTTATTATTCAACGTAAACAAATATTCTTTAAAATTTGTCGATCTAGATTAGCCTTCACCAGCATCTCATAACAAAACTCTGCTTTTCTCTCAAAATCCCACTCAACCAACTCCTGGTGACACTGAAGTTTGTGCGAATGTAAATTATTATTTTTTTAAATTTCTAATTCGGTTGTATTATGCATTCCAAACTGGTTCGCAATTTCTCGAGAACTTATACCAGGATTTTCAACAACTGCAGTTAATCCATTTGTAGTATTTTCATTTTCAAACACATTTCTTTGAATATTGGCTTCATAATTTTTGGCGAATTTACACTAAGCCAATTGTAGTATGGCTTGGAATCGGGTGGTTTAGATATTTCGCGTTAAATAAGGCACTTACTGTGCGCGTGATATTACTGGAACAAAAGATTTTTAGAATTTCTATTCTTTCTGAAATGGTGTATGACTCTTTTTAAGTCTATTGTTATGTCATCCTGACATTTCATTGCTGCCCTGATGCTGTGCAGGAAGGGTACCTAATGTTTGTAATTTTTTTAAAGCTTTACCTAAGACAATTCGGGAAGCATGAATTCGAGAGATTATGATTTCCCACTGGATTTCTTATGGTGCGTCCGACTATTCAACACATATAAATTTATCATGTAATGGGAAAGTTTAGAAATGTCCCAAATGTGGGAATCGTGAATTATGCATTTATGCTGATTATTTTTAACAGGTTGTTTACGAGTTGGTACAATTTTCTATTAACTACGAGTAAACGTGTTCCGGATATTATGGATGAATGTATGGCAATGTGAGAGCAATTAATCACTCCTACAATACCTGGAATTTGGAAACGTTGATAACATTCCTTTTAACTCCTTTCTAGTACTTTTTTGGAAACTTTACATAACGGTTTTTTTTTACTTATAGTATTTCCAAACAGGCTAAGATTTACCTAACGTGCTACAGCACTCAGCAACACTGCGAGGGTTTTGGGATATTGTTAGGCTGCCGAGAAATGTTTATGAATGGCTACCTTAAACT
The DNA here is from genome assembly GCA_036346205.1 of Vesta saturnalis. Classification (NCBI taxonomy): domain Eukaryota; kingdom Metazoa; phylum Arthropoda; class Insecta; order Coleoptera; family Lampyridae; genus Vesta; species Vesta saturnalis. The sequence goes on from JARFJB010001442.1 coordinate 2,620,415, forward strand.
GGCTTAAGTCAAAGTTTGGAAGAAAGCAGGAACTAGGTAGTGCATTCCACAATTTGGTCGCCGTGTGGAAAAATGTAGATTGAGCCCGTTTAGTGTGACACGATGGAATTTTGAGTGCGTAATTATGGGGTGAATGGGAAAACCGAGTGTTCCTAGCGAAGATGGCCTGCGAAGGTATTAAGGAGTGTATATCGGAGGCACACTTGCCATGGTAATAGTCATAGAATAAGGAAAGAACCGAAACTATTCTTCTATGCTCAAGAGGCTATAGTTCAGAAGTCAGAGACGGGTCATTTATAAGTCTTATAGCTCTTTTTTGGATGCGGTTTACCATATCGAGGGCGTATTGGGAAGCACTGACCCAGAGGTGGGAATTGTATTCCAGATGAGGTCGAAATTTAGCCTTGTACAGTAAAAGGAGTTGTTGCGATGTGAAGTACTGTTTAGATCTGTATAGAAAGCCCAATTTACGGGCAGCTGTTATGCTGGCTGACAAAACGTGGTCAACCCATGAAAGGTTCGAAGGTACGAACATCCCTAACATAGAAATAGAGTTTGAAAACTTGAGTTCTAAGCCATTCATATTTACAGCAGCAAATGATCGGTCTTTCTTGGCGGACACAAGGCAACACTGCGTTTTGTCGGCGTTGAACGTGAGTAGATTATTCCTTTCCCATTCAAGGACACGTTCTAAGTCACTGTTGATTGAGGCTGCCATTTTCACCGTTAACGTCCTGACTAGGCTTATTGTTGTGGGAAAACTGAGAAAAACAATGTAGAGTGCTGTCGTCCGCAAAGCAATGGATCGGGTTAGTTGTTGAGGAAATGATGTAATTTATGTATAGCAGGGAAACTGTGGGAGCTATCACTGATCATTGCGGTACTCCAGCGTTAACAGTAGTTTCTTTCGAAAAGAAGCCATCGACGACAACGCGAATACGTCTTTTCTCAAGAAAGCGGGATATCCAATTAATCGAGCGTATTGGATAAGCCGAACGAAGTGAGCTTGGCAAGTAGGCACTTGTGGCAAACTTGGCCAAAAGCCTTTGAATCAAAAGCTACTACGACTGTTTTACCAGACCTCTCTAATGTGTTATTTCAAGGTTGGGTGACGAACGACTCCATCTGAACCCATACTGGTGGTCGTTTAAGGGTTTATTGGACTCGAGGAACGAAAGTAGTTGGTGGTTGATGGCTTTCTCCATGATTTTCGACAGAATGCAAGTGATAGCTATTGGTCGATAGCTTGAGGGATCGGTTTTGTCGCCCTTTTTAGGAACAGTGGGATTGGGTACAGAGGAAGTTATTTCGATTAGGCAGTGGACCGATTCCCTAAGTGGGAAAAGGCTCTTGTTTTATAGACCAGTGGGTTAGTTGTAAGGAATAGGTCCAGGAGATGTAGAGTATGGTTAGCGTTGTCAGTGATTCTGGTTGGTTCGGAAATGATTTGTGTGAGATCACAAGATACGCTATGACCTGCGGGATTAGTAGTAGACGAAAATTGAAGCCAATTAGAGTTGTGAGCATTAAAATCTCCCAAAATTGAAATATCGCAAGATGGAAACTGTGGTAAGAGGTAGTCTATTTTCAGACGAAGGTAATCAAAAAGATCTTGTAAGTTGTTATCATTGGGAGGCCTATACAAACAACAGTAGAATTTCACAAACTATGGCCTAGAATGTTTGAACCAAATCGCGTCAAATTTATTGTTTTCCAAAGTGGACATCCTCTTACAACCTATGTTGTCCTTGGTATATGCACATACTCCGCCTTTAAGGCGAAAGTTAGAGTAGAGGTTGTATCTGGGAAATTGCAGGTCAGGCGAATCAGTGCTTCCAGGGGAGACTTGTTTTTCTGATAGAAACAGAATGTCCTGTTGCACTTGTTCAAGGTGTTGGTGAACAGCATTAAGATTCGACCTGATACCACGTATGGTGCAGTAATGAATCTGAATTCGGATGTTGATACTTTCGCTGACCGAGGTCGCTTGAGTCCTGCCCTCCCGGGCATCCGAATGGGGTAGAATTTTATTCCTGGCAGATCTTGCTCTTAGTCTTGATTTTGGCATTGACGAATTTTTGCCCCCCCCCCCAAAACCCTTGGGACGGAACGACAAATCGATTTGAGGGTGTGGGCGCCTCGCCCTACTCACCTGGGGTATAGCGTTTGTTTTAGAACTGGTCATTTTAAGGGTTTAGCCGTTAAAACGACACGCTTTGCTAGTGCGTGTTCGTGAGTACATAAGGAATAAGGAGGAAAGTGACCGGCAGCCCTTACTGAGACAATTGTAGCACCAATATTAAGGAGCTCGTGGTAAGGTGGTGGTAATGTACCGGGCGGCATGGGTATACATGCCTTCCACTTATGAAGTTCTAGAATATTAGAGCTGAACAGTAAACATTAATTAGTTTACATTGCAACAAACAAGAAAAAAGTTTTTTTGTACGATTGCTGAATAAAGTAATTGTACTGAAAACAAAGTAGGATATTCATTAACTTAATTAAAAAGATCGTGCATAAGTTGTATAGTACCCAATCTGTTTATAATTAGTTTCGTAGGTATTGACAACATTAAGATTGAAATAAATTCTTCACTTTGCTTTATTATGTAGGTTCCAACGTGCATATTATTGCCATTTTAAACTAATCAAATCTGTTTATTATAGTCGTGAAATTTAACTTTTCTATTTTATTTAATTGAAGGGTAATAATAAATAACGGCAATGACCCTGTCAGCCCTCCCAACTTTTATTACCTACTTTTAAGGTCAATTAATTACAATTATTAAATACTGTAACAACGGTAAAAGTTAGATGAAATTTTAAATTTGCTGCCAAAGAAAATATAATATAAAATAATATGAAATATGTTATAATTAAACTTAAAATTTACTATAGTACCAAAAATAAAATTGGATTAACTTTTAAATTTGAAAACACTACCAGGTATTCGATTTTATGAGCTTCAACGGTCGTCTGGCATAGGTTTAAAGGAACCGTATTTTTTCGTAGAAATTCAATTCTATAGCAATCATAGATATTAATTACGTACCTTTTTTTCATTTATTTAATGAACCATTTCACACATTACAAAAATTCTACCGTCTTGATTATCATTATTTCGTTTATTGTTAATATTCAAACCGACAAAAATCTATTCAAAAGCATCGTACTTTGTATTTAAATTAGATTGTTCCCATTCCTGACTTGCTTTCCTTTATTTGGGAAAAGAACCTCAACCACCCCCTCAATATATTTCCTAACAGTTGATTGGCTTACTCCAACGCATTGTATATTGCTGCAGACTGTATTTTGATAGTTTCCCATTGCAAAAAAACAGTGCAATTAATATTTTAATTTTTTTACTGATTGCGGGATCTAAGTAACCTTGACCTCCGACATTAAAGTTTGAAATGAATCTTTAATTGTGTTTTATAAAAATGCCCACAACGATAGCTAGCAATACATTTACAGTAACATACGATTCCGTTATAATTTATGTCCGTTATAATCCAACTAAAATTAACTCTGAAGGGATTTTTTGGATTTTCCCTTCCAAATGTATAAGGAATTACAATTGTAAATATCTAAAAAAAATTCCTCTGTAATATTTCAAAAAGACCTAATGCTCAATTTTGGGAAAAATCACACCATCTTAAAAATTAATATTCACACATTAAACAAGGAAAGTAAAAAGTGCCTTCAATAAAAATAAAATGATGTAGTAAATAAACTGGCAACGTGACATAAGTTTTTGATGTAAAAGGTTATATCATATTACACCGTTTTGGTACTTTATTTCCCACTGAAGCGTTTCCATAATATAACATAACTCTGATGGCACGGGGTGTCTTTTGTCTCGCTATCGATGTTTATGTTGAGCCTAGAAATCCTCATCATTAGATGGATCATCAGCATGATACAATGTCTTGAATTATCGGTGCTTGGCTACTGGTTTTCTACGCTTATAAGTTAGACCACGCATGATGCCATACCTCAGACAACCGCAATTTGCAAACTGTCGAACAATTTCGTTTTTATTCATCTGCTTACATTGCTACACATTTCACAGAAGTATATCTCGTACACTACTAGGCTTATAACGATTTTTCTGGTCTCAAATTGTAGCTGATTTAGAGCAGTGTAGAAGTGCATTGCCTTCCTCCAAATAATCTTTCGGGATCTAAAACGGCAAACACTTAAAAAATATAATAATCAACTTATAGGTTATATTAGTCTTACTTTAGTCTTACTTACTGCATTAACTAGTTATACTGTTTTCTCATATATGTATGTATAAATAGAAAGCTATGTAATCGGTTTTAATTTTCAAACACCTTTTTTTACATATCTCGATGTTCTATGGCCTAAACAAACGAAAAAAATATTTTTAGAATAAACAATTTCGTGTCTGATAGTGTGTCTGTGTGTGAGTGATATATTTGAATCATTAAAGTTATCAATAAAAAAAGCCAATTGAATCTGTATGTCTGTGTGTCTGTGTGTCTGTGTGTCTGTGTGTCTGTGTGTCTGTGTGTCTGTGTGTCTGTGTGTCTGTGTGTCTGTGTGTCTGTGTGTCTGTGTGTCTGTGTGTCTGTGTGTCTGTGTGTCTGTGTGTCTGTGTGTCTGTGTGTCGGTGTCTGTGTGTCTGTGTGTCTGTGAGTCTGTGTGTGTGTGTGTCTGTGTGTCTGTGTCGTTGTCGTGTGTCTGTGTGTCTGTGTGTCTGTGTGCTGTCTGTGTGTCTGTGTGTCTGTGTGTCTGTGTGTCTGTGTGTCTGTGTGTCTGTGTGTCTGTGTGTCTGTGTGTCTGTGTGTCTGTGTGTCTGTGTCTGTGTCTGTGTGTCTGTGTGTCTGTGTGTCTGTGTGTCTGTGTGTCTGTGTGTCTGTGTCTGTGTGTCTGTGTGTCTGTGTGTCTGTGTGTCTGTGTGTCTGTGTGTCTGTGTGTCTGTGTGTCTGTGTGTCTGTGTCTGTGTCTGTGTGTCTGTGTGTCTGTGTGTCTGTGTGTGTCTGTGTGTCTGTGTGTCTGTGTGTCTGTGTGTCTGTGTGTCTGTGTGTCTGTGTGTCTGTGTGTCTGTGTGTCTGTGTGTCTGTGTGTCTGTGTGTCTGTGTGTCTGTGTGTCTGTGTGTCTGTGTGTCTGTGTGTGTGTGTGTGTCTGTGTGTCTGTGTGTCTGTGTGTCTGTGTGTCTGTGTGTCTGTGTGTCTGTGTGTCTGTGTGTCTGTGTGTCTGTGTGTCTGTGTGTCTGTGTGTCTGTGTGTCTGTGTGTCTGTGTGTCTGTGTGTCTGTGTGTCTGTGTGTCTGTGTGTCTGTGTGTCTGTGTGTCTGTGTGTCTGTGTGTCTGTGTGTCTGTGTGTCTGTGTGTCTGTGTGTCTGTGTGTCTGTGTGTCTGTGTGTCTGTGTGTCTGTGTGTCTGTGTCTGTGTGTCTGTGTGTCTGTGTGTCTGTGTGTCTGTGTGTCTGTGTGTCTGTGTGTCTGTGTGTCTGTGTGTCTGTGTGTCTGTGTGTCTGTGTGTCTGTGTGTCTGTGTGTCTGTGTGTCTGTGTGTCTGTGTGTCTGTGTGCTGTGTGTCTGTGTGTCTGTGTGTCTGTGTGTCTGTGTCTGTGTGTCTGTGTGTCTGAGTGTCTGAGTGTCTGAGTGTCTGTGTGTCTGTGTGTCTGTGTGTCTGTGTGTCTGTGTGTCTGTGTGTCTGTGTGTCTGTGTGTCTGTGTGTCTGTGTGTCTGTGTGTTTCAACTTAAATTATTTAATAAAGTAAATAAAAAAAAATTAAAAAAATGTTGAACAGAACTTTTTTGGAGATGCGTATTTAATTAAAATATATCAGGTGCAGAACAACGCAAGATCTCCCGACCTACAAAATGGAAATTAAAAAACAATACAATAGATTTTTTTAGAGTAATTATGCAACCGCCTTTGCAACACGTTCATAATAAAAACAGGGAACGCCATGAAAACAACAATAATGATTTATGTCAGATAGACGTTTAATCCTCTGTGTCAGTCATAGATATCTTAGTTATTAAGTAAGATGTCTATAGTGTCAGTAGAAATTAAAAAGACAGATACAAACTTGAAAGCAAACATTCCAAAGACGCCCACGTACCAAAAATATAGTAAATACAGTTTAGGCGTTTTGCATCTTATTTAATTCATTAACTTAATTTTTCAAGTTTATTTGGTTTTGTATAAAATGTTCTTTACAAATAGTTATGTAAAGATGAATTATCTTCAAAACGATGTCCACACAGTTTGAAATAGAGTTGGTCGTCATTCAGATATTGGGAAATTTAAACATACATAACCATTTTCTAACGGCTGTTATGTATGTTAGGACCGTTTAACACGCGGAAAATATGATGGGGTACCACCAAATAATTTATAAAAATTATTTAAGAAGTACGTTTAATGTCTACACAAAAAACTGTTGTACTTTACAAATCCATGAACGATAGTTTTGCGATTATTCGCAGTCCAATTCTGCTCATACTCGCAAATCTATCGTTTCTGGTCTAGTGATACAAATAACTATTTATAAAGCTAGCAGGTACCTATTCTCCTAATTTTTTTCAAACTCATACTAAATGCGAAAATCATTATTGTCATGTATTTCTCATGCATTTTTCCTTTTCAGTGCAGAAAAACTATGTTTGATGAAAGTATTTGCCACAAAAATAGTAAGAATATAAATCACATTATTTCAGAAGTTGCACGCAACGTTTATAAAGTCCATAGGCGCAACTAGGGTGCTATTAACATTAACACTCCCAAAACAATATACGTTCGGTTTAATATTTATTTGTATGGTAATTAAACAAGAAATTCACAAAACAATCCACACATTATTAAGAGGGTCGCTCTACTTACTTTGAGACATAAGATAACCAAGTGTATTCCAAAATAATCTATTTCATAAATATTCAGAGGAATCGCCGTTTTCTCTAAGCTAGCTTTCCACTCATCAAAAGCCGCTCGCCATTCTTCTTTTCAAATGCTGTCAAAACATTCATGAATTGCTGCATGTATTTCATTTTCTGATGAAAATAAACGTCCTCATACACTTTTTTTAACTTAAGGAATAGTCAAAAGTCACACATAGCTAAAAATAATTTTTTTTTTCAAAAATCTACTGTTGCACGAGCAGTGGGAGACGAAGCATTAGCGTGGTGCAGCAAAAAATCTCCACTCGAAGAGTCCCAAGAATGTCTGGCAAAAATTTTATAATGTACCAGTTAATTGTAACTTGTTCTTCAAGTTTAACTACTTTTACTAAACCCACACTTCTGAGGAAACCAGCGTACTATACTTTTTAATTTTCAAATTTATGGAGTTGATGAAGTTCGGTCATCTTCGTGTACTCACACGCAGGACTCCTGGGAAGTTTGAAACGTCGAAAAATGGTAAATTTGTTTTATGGTGTTCTAGTGTTTGCATTTGAACTCGGCAAACCAATGAAACACGGTGGCTCTTGAAAGCATCTCTTCCGCAAAGCGAGTAAAGGTGATCTAAATGCATTATTTCGATTGAACGGCATGTTACTGAGAGGTTAATTGCATCAGTTTTTGACGATTAAACACCGATTTCCATGGTTACTCTAGGAGATGTTTATAAAGTAGCTATCTATTTGTAATAATAATATTTTTATGACGTCTAGTTACCGCGTATCTCAAAATCCACAACGTCGACCTCCTATTATGAGATGAAAACAATGCAGAAAAAACATTGGACCGCCTAGATAGTTTATAATTTTCGGGCACTATGTAGTTGTACAACTGGAAGTTTGAGTGGCCGACACTGCACCAAGCTGCGCTACATTTCACATCCAGCTCGCAATCCGATCTGCATAGTCACCAATAGAGCATCTCGACTCGCGCATCTCTACCTCTCTTGCTATCTAGCAGAAAATAGTCATGAAACGGAGTGCATACAAGAACCTAGAAAGACCATTTCCGCTCTGGCTCTCTTGCTTTTTTTTACGTTATACTTGAACATTCAAAAGTTTTACTAAGCGAAAATGATACGAAGTTACAAACAATGCGGTGATACTTCATCTACTCGGTAAGAGTGTAGACTAAAGGTACGGCAAAGTGAAGGTGGTAATGTTTAATCGGGAATTTCAGATTTTAGACCCGTTATTTTTGACATTTATATTTGATATTTTTGATAACCGCAGAAGAATTATATCAAGCAATAAACAAACTCAGAATAGGGAAGGCACAAAGGTGTGACGAAATAACACCAGAAGTGATGAAATGTTTAGGTAAAAAGGCACGACAGCATGTGTTAAACATAATTAGCTCAATTTAGAAGGAAATACAGTGCTACAAGAATGGACAACCGCAATAATACTACCAATTCCCAAAAAAGGGAACACCAGAGGGACGAAAAATAAAGCAATATATATATATATATATATATATATATATATATATATATATATATATATATATATATATATATATATATATATATTATGTGTGTGTGTTCATAGATGTGCAAAAAGCATTTGACTCAGTCAAAAGCCAAGCAGTTTGGGAGAGCCTGAAGGCAAAGCAAGTTAACAGGAAATTAATAAAGGAATCAAAGCTTATATTAAAAAAACGACTAACCGGATCAGAACTAGCAATAGGCTATCAGAACCATTTGTAACAACAGAAGGAGTTAGGGAAGGAGTAAGTTTAAGCACTGTTTGATGAAATAATTAAAGAAGTTAAGACAGAGTTTAAAAAATATTATGTGGGATGGAATAGTATGAAACGCGTAAAGGCAGAGTTCTACATTTTCGCAGATGATATAAAAAAACACAAACAATTAAAATAACTAAAGATAGAGAAAGAGCAACACTATTAAACATACGAATAGATAACAAGAAATTAGAAGAGACGAACAGATATAAACACCTAGGAACCTTAACTAATAACAAAGGAGAGATTGAAGATGAAATTAATAGCACACTAGTAAAACAGGAAGACTATTCTGCTCGCTAAATAAAGGTTTCCTTAACAACAAGCAGATAACCAAAAAAACAAAGATGATAATATACAAAACCATATACATACAAACACTTACATGCGGGTGCGTAAATTGGTTACTAAATAAAAGACAAAGAGAAAGAATACAAGCAGCAGAAATGAGATACCTCAGAAAAGGAGTTAAAGTTAAACGGATAGATAAAATAAGAAACGCAGAAAGAAGAGAAAGACTAAACACCAAACGTGAATGAAATAATCGAAGAAAAAAGCTGAGATGGTTTGGACATATCATTAGGATGGACAAAAACAGACTAACAAGTACGCGTATGGGAGGAAAGAACCATAGGGAAAAACAGAAGAGGCAGACCATGTAAAACTTGGAATATGGAAATGACTGAAATACTAAGGAGAAGAGACAAAACCTGGAGAGAAGCAACTCCTCTCGCATTAAATAGAATAAAATGGAAATTATTCATTAGAAATGTATAACTAAAAACCTCGACTCCTATTAGGTATAAGAGGAAAAGATATATGTATGAATTTTTGACATATCATATCCTGGCACATTTCAGCGAAAAACTCGTTTTTCTAGTTTTGTGTTCGTATTGCGCCCTCTAACGGTCATCGCAGGAACTTGAAAATAATTTCCAACAATTTCTGTGGGCTACAGTTACTAATAAAATTTTTCTAATGCTGTACCATTAATCGCTACTGAGATACGGCAATTCTACAAGTATCATTCTTTCCTGGCAACGAAAACTGTAATTGTTATCAAATTGGGTAAATATTGTAAAATATAAATACACGATTTTATCCCAAAACGATGAGAATTTTTAATCATGAATGAAAATCGTGAAAGTTTACATTTTAAAAATAAAAATCATACTTGAATACTTATAGTTTTGTTAGAATTAAGGCAAAGTGAACATTTATATAAAAACAAATACGGGACATGGACGCATAACCCGAAGGGTCTAAGGGGTACTCCTCAGTAAGGAGAAGGAGTGGAAGAAATTTCTATTAAATTAGATACAATGTTATGAGCTTTTATGTTCTCTATTCTTCTAATTGATAAATGTAGTGGTTGTTTATGATGCACATTTCAACAATTTTTAATATGTTGTGAGGTAATCTCACTCTTGAAGTGGTTAAAAAGCTCTACCCATTGTTTGTCAACAGAAACAGAAACTTCTTTCCGCTCTGTTATTTTTTGACTGATTGTATATTTTTTAATGTACACAATTTCATCAACAAGTTTCGCATCATCTATATGAATATCAGGGTGCTGTTTATGAAAGACAGTTAATGAGTTTCCAACATCTGGCCACAGAGGTTCTTTTTTAGCAATATCGCTTGTGAATCTTCAAAGTATTGCGTCCATTTGTCCAAATATTCTATACAAGTAGTATAAAAAATGGCCACTGATGTTTTAAATTGAGTTACGGCTAGGTCTCCTCCTTTATTTACAAAAGCTACTAGCATAGATTTGGCAAAAAGACTTCATTTTTCCGTTCTATCAATTGTAGCTTTAAATTTGATAGAACCATGTATACTTCTAACATTGAAGATTTTTTAGATTCTACTTGTACCACACATTTATGAAATGTAGAAGCTTGTGAATGAAGAAACCATAACCAAACTTGTCAGGGTATTTTGAACACCCTGTATACGTATTGGGTAATTTTGTTTGTAGTCTTATGCATTTAGTTAGATTCCGTATATACTTTTTTTTTGTTGTCAAATTATGTTTTATAGTAAATTTGTTTTAACGTGTGTAGCGACCTTTAGGGATGGTAGGTGTGTGGTGAGCTTTAGATTCTTTGTTTGTGAATTATTTTTTTGTAATTTAGGTTGTTTTTCCTTATTATTTCTCGTTTATAGAAGTTTGATTAACGTTTGTTTGTATATAGTTGTATTAAGTGTAATTAAGGTTCATTTCGTTTGTTTTCCGTAAAATATAATAGAAAATTAAGTACGTTAAATAAATAGTGTATTTATCTGTGTATGATGTCATGTTAGCGACATAAAGACGCTTAAGTATAGTTGTCCAGTTTATTATTAGGTATTTTGGTTTTGATTCATAGAGATTACATGTGGGCCTTATTGTTCGTACTTTAAGGTAAACATACAGAGGCTGTACAGGATATTTTTGCTGACGTTTAGTTTTTCAACATTTACCGAGTCCTTACGGACGGAAACGAATTTGTGTATCGTGGTACCTTATTTTTCCGTTTTTTAATTGGTGGAATTAACTTAGATAAGAGTTTTATGAGTAGTGGGATTCAAAATTCAAAGATGGATTTTTGTTAATAATTTGTGAGATTCACAAACTGATCGTGCTTTCGAGTAGTATACGTTGCCGCTGGTTACGCTTTAAGGGGTGGTTTAGAACGTTGATATTTTGGGACCTTGTGGTGTTTAACGAACGTACTTTTTTTTGTGTAGTAAGGGTAGTTTAGCTACTCCTGAAGATTACCTGTGAAAGGGATTTATTAAAATTGTTCATCACCAAAGGATTATACCTAGTGCCGATTTCGGTTTTACGTAAAGTTACCTAGAGGACATCGTCGTGTTGTATAGTGCTTCAGTGACCTCTTTGGTTTATATCGCTTCTGCGGATATTAACATCATCGTTCTTCCAAGTGCCTCTTATTTACCGTACAAAGCGTATTTAAAGATAAAGAAACTTTCGCAATATATTAAAAATTATATTTAATTAAATCAAGTTATTAACATTTTGGATTATTAGTGGAAATAAAACCAATTAAAAGCTAAAAGTTATCAAGTAATTGTGAACGCTCAAATTATTTTTATTTTAAAAGAAGTTTTCAATTTATGCAATAACAATTTAACGAATCAATCCAAGAATTGTTTGTGTATCATAGAACAATAGTCTACATTTCATTCATCATTTTGCCAGACCAGGAAGATTCATTTCATTTCCGTCATAGCCGTAACCGACCACCTGGTTATCTTCCACATATATTGTAACACAGGAGAGGTGTAATTCTAGACCTTTAAGGTAACATAATATTGTTTTTTATTGAATATTTTGAAGATTTTTGTGTGTTTCGATTTATTTTTTTTGTGTTTATGAAAGTTTGAAAGCGGGGGTCATTTTTTTTTTGTTGAAGTAAGTTGTTTGAAATTGTTTAGCGTAATTAATTATAGTTTTGACGCTCCGCCTTCACACTTTTTTATTTTGGTATTAAAGGGCAATCGACCCTATTGTAGTGTGGGTATATTATCCACGAATTTTGTATATAGGTTAAACGATTTAGACTGGCGTAAAAGCAGTATTCTGATCAGACATCCTGTCGCCTTTTAAGTGTTTGTATTTTTTTTCGTTTATACACATTATCGTATGTTTACATTTTTTTATATTTATCATTTTTATTATTTTATTATAGTTTGTTAGATTTTATAAATGTGTTTTGATTCTATGGAAACCCTTTTGTGTTACATAAGAGTTTTTTTGGCAAATTGCAAATTACCGGCGTTTTAGTTTTTAACGTAACGAAGTTAGTTTTTTTTTGATTTTATTGAGTAATAGCGTTATTAATATTTAGTCTTTTATTTGATTTTTAGTTGAGTATTAATTCATTTAGAGTTCATTTTATAGATTTTTTGTTTTGTTTTGATTATTATTTAATGCCTAATTATTTACACTGAGGTGTAGTAACGTAAATTTATTGAGTGTTTATCACGCTTTTATTTGACAAGCGTGTAGTGTTTTTTTTGAAGCCCGATTTCAGGTAGTTTGCTGAGTTGCTGTCCAGCACACCTGGGATTGATTACGGATAGGTAAGCGTATGTTTTTTGTATGTTTAGACACGCTATGTACTCGTAATTTTGGCACGACAACCCTTATTTTGACTACCAAACATTCTGGCGCCCAAACCTTCGATTTTGTCTTCACCCCCTATTGTGACTTACGTAAGATTTACTATTCTGGATGTGCAATTTTTTTTTAACATCTGACCTACACCCATACGCTGGCTAGTCGGGGCAAAAAGGCCAATTTATCTGTAATTCCGTTCTACCACCCGTTTATACCGTTACAGGTAAAGTTGGCGCTTCAACGTGGGACATTTTAGGGTGGTTTTTTTCGTAGATTTTTATTTTTTGGTGACATCTTAGGATAGTATTTCAGTATTTTCGCTTCAGGATTATTTTATTGTTGAATTAAGTTTTTTTATATACGTATCGAAAGATTGAATATGGGTTATAAAATTAATGTAGATAGGCTTACACCTAGTGAGGTAAGATATGAGATAGCGGTTAGAGGAGGTGATCTATCGTTAGGGGTAACTGCGTTACGTGCTTTGTTACGGAATATTTTAAGTGAGGAAAGTAGTGGTAAAATTTCATCACGTCCCGATTATCCTTTCGATTTTGAAACAGATAAGAGTGCTATTGAGGAAACGAAATTGGAATTAGAAAAGTTATTAGAGGAAGTCAAAATTAATCCGTCCACAAAAATTTTAACGACCATAGAAACCAAGCTCAAATATTTGTTAGGTAGAGTTAATAATTCAATTCCGAAAACCGATATCGATGTTAAGATTAAAGAAAGTTTGTTTGTTGAAATTGCAGTAGCTCAGTCTACGTACGAAATTTTGGATAAACGTGTAGTTTCAAAAAGTTCACCTTTGGAAGTAGTAAGCAGTGTTTCGAATAATGACGATCAAAATTCAAAAACAGATATTTCAGTACCGATTAGTAATTTAAATTTAAGTACATCACCTGTTAGAAATGTAGTTGTAAAAAGTACACCGGTTTGCAAATGGAATTTATCATTTTCGGGAGATACTAAATCCTTATCGTTAAGTGCTTTTTTTGGAACGGATTTCAGAATTACAGATTTCACGTAGAGTAGATGACGCGCAATTATTTTCGGAATGCTTAGATTTATTTACGGGTAACGCTTTGATTTACGTTCGTTCTGTTAGAAGGGAAGTTAGGACTTGGGGTGAGTTGGTGGAATTGTTGAAAATTCAATTCCAGCCAATAGATTATGACGATAGATTATTGGATGAAATTAAGCGTCGTACTCAGGGTACGGACGAGCCTATAGGAATTTATATCGCTGTTATGCGGACCTTATTTTCGCGGTTAAACGAAACTTTGTCGGAGGATAAGCAATTACGTATTTTGCGGAAAAATATCGCGCCTTCTTATCAGGCACAATTGGGTTTAACGGAGATTAACTCGATTAACGAATTAATTAAGTATGGAAGACTTATCGAAGAAAGAGTTCAAGCGATGAATAGTTATGTACCGCCTAGTCGGAAACGCTCCGACCTAGAAGTAGATTTAGCGTACGTGGGAGAAACCCCACCGGTTGTGACGATTAAGAATAAGGAAGTACCGATACAAGAAGTAAAGATAACGCCGAGTAGAGTTGAGGGTAGATCGTGTTGGAATTGTCAGAAGACCGGACATCTGGCGTCGCGTTGTAAGGATACCATTAGAAATCGTTATTGTTATCGTTGTGGAAAGAAGGATTTTACAGTAAAGAATTGTCCTAAGTGTTCGAATTCGGGAAACGGATTACGGAGACAATAAAGAGCCGCGTATTGTCTTCTAGAATTTTGTTAAGTCGGCAGTGTATTATAATTCATTAAGAGCTAGGGATGACGCGAAATTTTTAAAGACTAAAGTTGTTTTGGATTACGTTTTTGATTCTAAAGATTCAGATGAAAGACCATTTGTGAACGTTAAAATTTACGGACAAGAGTTATTAGGTTTGTTGGATAGTGGGTCAACGAAGACCATATTAGGAGAAAAAGGTTGGAAGAAATTAAGTCATTTGGGTGTTAAATTAGATTAACGATTTACGTCAGCGTGTGTTGTAGCAAACGGTCAGTCAGTTAGGAGTATAGGTACCGCGACTGTACCTATCGAAATTAAAGGAAAGGTTGTCATTATCAGTGTTCTTGTCGTACCGGATATACCGCATCATCTTATTTTGGGAGTAGATTTTTGGAAACAAACTAACATCATACCGGATTTACGTAAAGGTGAATGGAGATTTGAAAATTTGGAGACAATTGAAGCTTTAGAGAATGGAGAGCATGGAATACGATCCCGATTAGACTTGAGTAGCGACCAATTACAGAAATTAGACCAGTTGGTTACCGATTATTTCACGTCTATCGAAGGTAAAGAAATTGGATGTACTTCTTTAGTTCAACACCATATTAAGACCAATAGTGAACCGATTAAGCAACGTTATTATCGCGTATCGCCCTTTATACAACAACAGATTGATATCGAATTGGAGAAGATGCTGAAGTTGGATGTGGTGGAAAAATCCACGAGTGCGTGGTCCAGTCCGATCTTATTAGTGAAGAAGAAAGATAATAGTTACCGATTTTGTGTCGACTTTCGGAAAGTGAATAAGGTTACCGAGAAGGACGCGTATCCGTTACCTTACGTGTCCTCGATTTTGGACAGACTTCGTGACGCAAAATTTATTTCGTCTTTGGACATCAAGTCCGCGTATTGGCAGATACCAATGGCGGAGGACTCTGAGCAATATACAGCTTTTACCGTACCCAACAGGGGATTATTTCAGTTTAAACGACTACCGTTCGGTTTGGCTAACGCACCAGCCAGTTGGCAACGATTTATAGACCGAGTTTTGGGACCGGAATTAGAACCTTATGTTTTCGTTTATCTTGATGATACGATTATTTGTACACCTACATATGAGAAACACCTAGAAGTTCTACAAGAAGTTTTTCGTCGATTTACGGAGGCAGGAATAACGTTAGGCAGGGACAAATGTACCTTTTGTCAATCGGAGTTACGATATTTAGGTTACGTAATTAACGCGGATGGGTTATCGGTAGATCCGGATAAAGTTAGCGCCATTTTAAAGATACCGACACCTAAGAGTGCTACGGAAGTAAAGCGAGTTATCGGAATAGCTAGTTGGTACCGTCGTTTTATTCAAAATTTTTCTACGATTATAGCGCCTTTAACGAAATTATTAAAGAAATTTGCAAAATTTGTTTGGGATGAAGATTGAGAAAGCTTTCGGAATTATTAAGGATTGTTTAGTTACCGCACCCATATTATCGTGTCCAGATTTTTCGCTACCATTTACTGTGCAAACTGACGCTTCGGATTATGGCATTGGATCAGTACTAACGCAGACCATTGATGGTGAAGAAAGAGTTATTTGTTATAACAGCAGATCATTGACGAAGAACGAAAGAAAGTTTTCGACTACCGAAAAAGAGTGTTTAGCCGTACTTTGGTCAGTAGAGAAATTACGTCCATATTTGGAGGGAGCAGAATTTACGGTTATTACCGATCACGCATCGTTAGTTTGGCTACATAATTTAAAGGAACCTACCGGTCGATTAGCGCGTTGGGCTATACGCCTTCAGCAGTACAGTTTTGAGATTATTCATCGGAAAGGAAAGGATCATGTCGTACCGGATACATTATCGCGTTCCGTACCAGTTATTGACGCACTTGAAGTGACGAGTAAACCCGATATTGACTTACCAGACGAGACTATAGTAGAAGATGTAAAAGATGACGATAAGTGGTTGACACGGATGAAGAAGAATGTTAAGGCAAGACCTATCGCGTACCCGCAATGGCGGATAGAAAAGGGAAAGTTATTGAAGCATGCGAAGTGTAGTTATCCGAAGTTGAGAAACGATGAGGAACAGTGGAGAGTTGTAGTGCCGAAGGGAGAACGTTCCCAGATATTATCGCAGTGTCATGATGACCCTAGAGCAGGACATGCAGGTATTTTTAAGACTCATGAGAGAATTTCACGACAGTATTATTGGCCGAAGTTAAAGGCAGACGTGGTACGTTACGTTCGACATTGTGAGACTTGTATTAGGCATAAACCGGAACAGAAGAAACCGGCCGGCCTTATGGCAAAACATCCCATTATCGACAAGCCCTGGCAAATGATTGCCACGGATATTGTAGGACCATTACCGAGATCATCTCGAGGTTATTCATATGTTTTAGTAGTTGGCGATTATTATTCGAAATTTGTACTTTTCTTCCCGTTGCGTGCCGCTACCGCTGCAAGTGTAGTTAAGAATATCGAAGAGAATGTTTTTCTTATGTTTGGAGTACCGTTATACGTTTTGTGTGACAATGGATCACAATTTAGGAGTAAAGAATTTCAGAAAATGGTTACGTCTTATAATGCCAAAATTATATTTAACGCAAATTACCATCCTCAGGCTAATCCATCAGAACGTGTTAATAGAGTTATGAAGACCATGTTAGCGTCGTATATCGAAGATAATCAACGTAATTGGGATAAGTATTTAGCGTAAGTTGCCTGTGCCATTCGCACAGCGACTCATGAAGTTACCGGCCTGACGCCTTATTTCGCGAACTTTGGGAGAGAAATGATTATAGACGGATCACAGCAGGGAGTACCGACGAACAGTACCGATCTAGATAATGTAAATTTTGCCGACAGAACACCATTGTTAGAGAGAAGTGAAATTTTCCGCGCCGTTTATAACGATATTAAGAAAAGACTTAATGCCGCGTATATTAAGAGTAAACAAAATTATGATTTACGTAGACGTTTAGCGAATTTTGAGGTAGGAGATACCGTGTGGCGGAAAAATTATGTTTTATCGGACGCATCTCGTTATTTTGCAGCTAAGTTAGCGCCAAAATTTATCGGTCCATTTTATATTAAGAGAAAGGTTTCGTATCAGACTTACGAACTATCTGATGCTTCAGGAATTTCGAAGGGAGTGTGGAATGCTAAAGATCTTAAGCCAAATCCAAATATCGATTAAGTCCTCTTGGACGTTTTCTCTGTGTAGGGACGGAGTAAGAATTTTCCTACAGCAGATGCCACTGCTTGTCGTAAGAGGCGACTAATCAAGTAGGCGTAGCGAGTTTGGTTGGAGGTGTTGCGATTTTGGGTCTTGCGTATACGGTTGTGGAATAACGGAAAGCGGGGATCTCGTGAACCGTGGCCCGGCCTCTTCCGTATGCTCTCGACGCGGAGTTTCAGTGCACCAGCCAAACGCGCGTACCGTGGGTTGCACCTTGTTGTGCTTTCTCGGATCCTTAGCGGATCATTTTTTGGGTTTGCCGTTTATCGTGGGATTTGATCCAATTTTTTTTTGTCTTCTCGACTTTGACTTTTATTACCGAACGTGACTGTGGAAGTTTTGTTTTGAAGTGTATTTAGTGTTAGATTTGTTTTTGTTCCTGGCGTAGGTTGCCTGTAAAGTAGAGTTGTTTTTCGGATATATTTTCCGAAGAAAAATATTTTTGTAAGGGGAGTGTCAGGGTATTTTGAACACCCTGTATACGTATTGGATAATTTTGTTTGTAGTCTTATGCATTTAGTTAGATTCCGTATATACTTTTTTTTTGTTGTCAAATTATGTTTTATAGTAAATTTGTTTTAACGTGTGTAGCGACCTTTAGGGATGGTAGATGGTTAGATTCTTTGTTTGTGAATTATTTTTTTTGTAATTTAGGTTGTTTTTCCTTATTATTTCTCGTTTATAGAAGTTTGATTAACGTTTGTTTGTATATAGTTGTATTAAGTGTAATTAAGGTTCATTTCGTTTGTTTTCCGTAAAATATAATAGAAAATTAAGTACGTTAAATAAATAGTGTATTTATCTGTGTATGATGTCATGTTAGCGACATAAAGACGCTTAAGTATAGTTGTCCAGTTTATTATTAGGTATTTTGGTTTTGATTCATAGAGATTACATGTGGGCCTTATTGTTCGTACTTTAAGGTAAACATACAGAGGCTGTACAGGATATTTTTGCTGACGTTTAGTTTTTCAACATTTACCGAGTCCTTACGGACGGAAACGAATTTGTGTATCGTGGTACCTTATTTTTGTTTTTAATTGGTGGAATTAACTTAGATAAGAGTTTTTATGAGTAGTGGGATTCAAAATTCAAAGATGGATTTTTGTTAATAATTTGTGAGATTCACAAACTGATCGTGCTTTCGAGTAGTATACGTTGCCGCTGGTTACGCTTTAAGGGGTGGTTTAGAACGTTGATATTTTGGGACCTTGTGGTGTTTAACGAACGTACTTTTTTGTGTAGTAAGGGTAGTTTAGCTACTCCTGAAGATTACCTGTGAAAGGGATTTATTAAAATTGTTCATCACCAAAGGATTATACCTAGTGCCTATTTCGGTTTTACGTAAAGTTACCTAGAGGACATCGTCGTGTTGTATAGTGCTTCAGTGACCTCTTTGGTTTATATCGCTTCTGCGGATATTAACATCATCGTTCTTCCAAGTGCCTCTTATTTACCGTACAAAGCGTATTTAAAGATAAAGAAACTTTCGCAATATATTAAAAATTATATTTAATTAAATCAAGTTATTAACATTTTGGATTATTAGTGGAAATAAAACCAATTAAAAGCTAAAAGTTATCAAGTAATTGTGAACGCTCAAATTATTTTTATTTTAAAAGAAGTTTTCAATTTATGCAATAACAATTTAACGCCAATCAATCCAAGAATTGTTTGTGTATCATAGAACAATAGTCTACATTTCATTCATCATTTTGCCAGACCAGGAAGATTCATTTCATTTCCGTCATAGCCGTAACCGACCACCTGGTTATCTTCCACATATATTGTAACACAGGAGAGGTGTAATTCTAGACCTTTAAGGTAACATAATATTGTTTTTTATTGAATATTTTGAAGATTTTTGTGTGTTTCGATTTATTTTTTTTGTGTTTATGAAAGTTTGAAAGCGGGGGTCATTTTTTTTTTGTTGAAGTAAGTTGTTTGAAATTGTTTAGCGTAATTAATTATAGTTTTGACGCTCCGCCTTCACACTTTTTTATTTTGGTATTAAAGGGCAATCGACCCTATTGTAGTGTGGGTATATTATCCACGAATTTTGTATATAGGTTAAACGATTTAGACTGGCGTAAAAGCAGTATTCTGATCAGACATCCTGTCGCCTTTTAAGTGTTTGTATTTTTTTTCGTTTATACACATTATCGTATGTTTACATTTTTTTATATTTATCATTTTTATTATTTTATTATAGTTTGTTAGATTTTATAAATGTGTTTTGATTCTATGGAAACCCTTTTGTGTTACATAAGAGTTTTTTTGGCAAATTGCAAATTACCGGCGTTTTAGTTTTTAACGTAACGAAGTTAGTTTTTTTTTGATTTTATTGAGTAATAGCGTTATTAATATTTAGTCTTTTATTTGATTTTTTAGTTGAGTATTAATTCATTTAGAGTTCATTTTATAGATTTTTTGTTTTGTTTTGATTATTATTTAATGCCTAATTATTTACACTGAGGTGTAGTAACGTAAATTTATTGAGTGTTTATCACGCTTTTATTTGACAAGCGTGTAGTGTTTTTTGAAGCCCGATTTCAGGTAGTTTGCTGAGTTGCTGTCCAGCACACCTGGGATTGATTACGGATAGGTAAGCGTATGTTTTTTGTATGTTTAGACACGCTATGTACTCGTAATTTTGGCACGACAACCCTTATTTTGACTACCAAACATTCTGGCGCCCAAACCTTCGATTTTGTCTTCACCCCCTATTGTGACTTACGTAAGATTTACTATTCTGGATGTGCAATTTTTTTTTAACATCTGACCTACACCCATACGCTGGCTAGTCGGGGCAAAAAGGCCAATTTATCTGTAATTCCGTTCTACCACCCGTTTATACCGTTACAAACTTCAAAAAAATTGGTTTTAAAACTGCTAAGAATCAATCTGAGAGATTTTTCCCGAGATAGAAAGTAACTAGGTAACGATTTGAACATTTTTAATATTCTTTTTATCGGAGGGAATAACGATAACCATCTGATTTTAATGTATACCGACAGTTTTTGTTATTCAACATTAACAAACTCACAAAATTCTTTTAACTGTTCAACGCGAACAGTATAAATGTAGAAATAGCCATAGACTTTTACAAAATGGCTTCCATGTCAATTGGCAAGCAGTCTGCAGATGTTTGAATACCATTATGAAGGATATCATATGATCAGTACAGTTCACCCCAACTAAAGGTCTTTTAAGTAACTACTGAACTTTATGAAAGACGTTATTTTGACCATGCCTTGCTGCTCCTCCAAAATTGCAATTTGTGTTGTCAGCACACATTTCCATTACTTTTGTTGTTAATTTGTATTTGTCAACCGTTTTAATAATATATTCGGATATACTGTTTGAAGTTTCACCTGGAAGATCTTGAACTTTCCGAAGTTTTACTTGAATGCTCTCCTCTTTCATAAAATATTTTACGAGTATAGGAGACATTTTTATGTTCCCATGATTTAAACAATCGGTATAGATTGTTACAAAATTGATCGATCCAAGTTCATTTTGTATGGAGCTTAGTAATACTTTTTGTAAAATGTTATACACAATACTTTCAGATTTGGTATGCAAATGTTTGTTGGAAGTAATTTTTTATTAGCTTACTAGTGCAATCCATAGAACGTATGGACTCATTGTGGCTCATCGCAACAGGCTTTTGTTCTTCATTTCCAAATATGTCCTTACGAAAAAAGACGTCATCTTACCACTACTAGAAGCAGCAAATTTGCCTTTTTAAGGGTCGATGTGTGTTGAACAATATCCGCCTTTCCACCATGTGCAAGTGAAAACTGTGCACGACATTTTAAGCACTACATCACTATCTGAGTTTATCCTTTTAATAAATGAATATTCTACGACCTGTATTTTGATAGAGTACCGCACTAACCAACTGTGCTATCGAAGTATTTACATCAGTTCTACATACATAAAGACACAATTTACATCGATTGGGGCTTGTACTTCGATAGCACAGTTGGTTAGCGAGGTACTCTAGCAAAGTACAGGTCGTAGGTTCAAATCCTACTCGAGATAAACTTTTTATTTATGTATTTAATAAAATTAATAATAATTTTTAATTACATATTTACTTTTGAACTTATTCGTTCATAACAAAAACTTATATTGATTTAACTAACGAATATTTTCACTATATTTATTTACACGCACAAATATATTTATTTTCCAACCAGACACTATATAACGCAAACTATTCCAATATTGCGCATGATTAAAGTAAAAAGAGTAAAAAAATGGAAATGAAATCTACGGTAACTTAGGTTACCGTAGATTTACACGATCAAATAAAAAATGGAAATAAGTTGTTTAGTGTATCGTAGGAGACGATAAACAAAGGAACATAGGAAGACATAGGATATTCCGATGCGCTAGCGAGTATCTATTTTAGATAAGAAAAACAAAACTACTGTAACCTAAGAGCAAAAAAGAAAGCGCACGAGGCGGGAATCGAACCTGCACCAACCGCGTGGAAGACGACTCCTAACACTACACCACCAGCGCTCTAGCAATTTGACGTTGAAAGTGATACTTAAAACAATTAATAAAAATAACTATTTATGTAGGTAAGGAATGCGCAATTTGTCATCAGCAGCACGTACTATGTCTTCCTATGTTCCTTTGTTTACCGCCTCATATTTTCCACACGTATAGGTACGTTGTAAGCAAATTATTTTCGCGCTAGACTTGATACTTAATACCTTCTCATAAGCAGGATCGCACGTTATTTAAATCCCAAAAGTGCTAGAAAAGTCTCGTAAACTATAGAACTTGTGTCCCATAGTGTCTTATCTGAAGGTCACACTATCTTTTTCGTACTTTAAACAATGAAACCCAAAAAACGGGACAAAAAAGGGGCTTCTTTATAAATACGAAACATTTACGTAATTTATTAACATAATTACACAATGTGTTTAAAAAAGGGACCGTCTCGTATAACACAGGACAAATTATCGCCTTAAATTAAAGTAAAATTACAGTAAATACTTTAACTCCGCTTTTCAAAACTCTAATACAGTTTTTGAGTTATAACACTTGGCTAACATCTCGTGTTTCTACTTTCACACTCGAACGATTATTCTACTTTCGCAGGTCATCGTGAAATATACCTGTGACACAAAAAATGCACCGCCAAGATGGCGTTGGAATTTTTGGACCAAACTTGCCAGAAATGTTTAGCTAGTCAAATGTAGTAATTGATTAAAATTTTATTCAAAATAATCCGGTAGTCATGGAAAATTTAACGTTTTACTTGTTGTAACAATCGAAATTATCTTTCTTAAAAGATTAAGTCGATTTCGATATTGTTTTTGGTTGCAATTCTTTTGCTTTTGTATTCTTCTTTATATTTTGAGGCTGCCATTATGCCTAGAGTGCGGTAACGTGAAAATGATCGACAACTGAGCGAATTCGACAGAGCTCGCATTATTGGATTACGTGAAAGTAGTTTTTCATTCAGTTAAATTGCTAATCATCTTAACCGTAATCAATCCTCTGTAGTACGATGTTATCAAGCATGGTCTAGAGAACGTCGTAGAGGAGGAAGTGGACGGCCAAGACAGACAAAGTAGTCCAGGACCGCCATCTCCGATTAAGGGCATTCAGAGACCGATTCTCTAGTACCTACAAGATCAACGGCCGATCAATAGCTTGTAAACGAAAGACGTCATGTAACCCTTCGTACAGTTTACCGTCGGGTTAGAGCTTTTGGCTTGCAGTCCTATCGACCACAGCTTGTGCTTCGACAGCAACGTTTGGAGTGGTGCACCTTGCGACTGGATTGGGACGTGGAATACCATAGGGTGGTATTCAGTGACGAATCCCGATTCTGCTTGGGAATGCACGATGGTCGCATGGGGGTCAGACGTAGACGTGGAGAACGTCGCAATGTGCAGTTTTCTGTTGAGCGGCATGTGCACCACACTGTGGGGGTTATGGTAAGGGGTGCTATTGTTTATAGAAGCAGGTCTCAGTTGGTATTCATCCGAGGCAATATTAATGCCCACCGATATGTTGATGAACTGGTAGAACCCCATATCCTACCATTCCTCCAGGAGCTGGAGGACCAGATTTTCCAATAGGATAATGCCCGTTCCCACATTGCAAAGCATTTTGTGGAGCACTTCAAAAAGGCTAACGTCAATATTTTGCCGTGGCCACCCAGATCTCCCGACCTTTCGCCCATCGAACGTGTGTGGGACATGATGGCTACAAGACTCAAGCAATTAGCCAATCCTCCACAGACACTAGATGCTCTCCGGCATGAATTACAGATTGTCTGGGATGCAATAACTCAGGAAGAAAACGACCACCTGTTGGAATCCATACCTACAAGGGTGCGGGAGTGTGAAACTAATAGGGGTGGTCCAACACATTATTAATAAAAAATGTATATCTTTTGTTTCATTTCTTTGACATTTTAATCAATTACTACATTTGACTATAGTTAAACATTTCTGCCTAATTTGGTCCAAAAATTCCAACGCCATCTTGGTGTTGCATTTTTTATGTCACAGAGTATATATACCTACTTTTTTGTTTGGCTCGGAAACAACTGTCTTAGCGTTACTAAAGCAGCCTTTTTACTCCCATGCACGGCAATGGTAGCAGCGGTACATATATTACCATTATTTTAATGTAATTTTCATTAATGTATTAACACAAGTGATTTATTAAAAAAGTACAAAAGAGTGTGCTTTCTAAAATAAAGGGGTAAGTACATAACGATAAATCATACCCAGAATGCACAGCATTCAGGGGCACCCCAACTTTGTGGAGCGCCGTCGTGCTAAAACAAAAGATGCGCCCTGTACATTGTTATAAAAAAATTAACAAACCTTGTTATAAAATAGTAGAATTTTTTTTGTTTTAACTTCTATCTTGCACACATTCAGCTTAGTTTAAAATAATACGAATACTTACCGAAAAAACAGTTAATAGAAATGAATTAACATGGAATGTTAGATAATGGATAAAATTATTTTTAAAATAACATATACAGTAATTTTAAATTTTAAAAATTTTATTCATAAATGCAAAAATTTTAAACAAAATTATTGGAACATTGAACATATTTTAACAGAACTGGACTTTACGCGCTTTGTTTTTTGAAAATTGTTTTATTAACGTTTCAATATCTAACTCTTGAATTAAAGTGGACTCGATTGAAATGATGGCAAGATTTTCCAATCGTTCTTGTGTCATAGTAGAACGTAAATAGTTTTTAATGATTTTTAATTTGGAAAACGATCTTTCCGCTGTGGCTATGGCAACTGGCATTGTCAATAAAATTCGTAATGCCACAAAAATGTTTGGGTAAGAATAATGTAGATTATTGATTACAATGTTATTTAGGGTAGTAATTGGCGAATAAGTGATACTTTTCTCCAAATTCTGCAAAAACTGCAATTCTTGCATAAGTTCTATTCCATTTATATCAAATTCATTTCGATTTTTATCACTTAATATGCCCTCAGGTTTTATACAGGGTGGCCAACTAAGAATGCGAGGTACTGTATCTGGAAAACTATACATCGTGGAGGCTTGCGGAAAAGAAAAGTTATTACTAAAACGGCCAATACAAAAACCTGGAAAATATTTTCAAGTTTCTGAAATGGCCGCTAGGGGGTGTAACTGCAATCTTGAATCTAAAAAAGTGATGTTTCTGTGAATTCTGCTATATTAACCCAATAAAAAAAATAACTGATCTTTGAAGTCGAGGATAATCTGAACTTTTTTTGTTTGGTACTTTTTGACGTATCTATAAAAATGAAGTGGTGGGGGGTATTCAAAGGTTTCCTTAAATCACCCCTCGTATCTTCTTTGGCCGATATTTTAGGTTAGGAACAAAGATATCGAGATGCGGTTTTAGCGAGCTTGTTTAGGCATCATTTAGCTACTTATTCATGAAAAAAAGTCATACCAATGCATTTAATTTTTTTGCGAAAATTAATCGTTTCTGTCGGAATGTCAGACAAAGCCATCTAGCGACGACATGTGAAACTAACAAAACTTCAATTATTTTAACATTTGTAACCCAAGAAAATCTCTTTTCAACGCGCCCAAGTTTGTTAAAATCGGATTAGCCGTTTCGAAGATACGGGGGGTGATTTAAGGAAACCTTTGAATACCCCCCGCCACTTTATTTTTATAGATACGTCAAAAAGTGCCAAACAAAAAAAGTTCAGATTATCCTCGAATTCAAAGATCAGTTATTTTTTTATTAGGTTAATATAGAAGAATTCACAGAAATATCACTTTTTTAGATTCAAGATTGCAGTTACGCCCCCTAGCGGCCATTTCAGAAACTTGAAACCAGGTTTTTGTATTGGCCGTTTTAGTAATAACTTTTTTTCCGCAAGCCTCTACGATGTATAGTTTCCCAGATACAGTACCTTGCAGTCTTAGTTGGCCACCCCGGACAAGACTAGCAGTTCCGATTCAGAGTGACTGTTAAATCAGAAATATTCCATAAAAATTTGAAAATTGCCGCATGGGCAGATAACAGTTCGAATCTATCGTTACTTGTTGTAGTAATATCTATCAAATTAAAAAAACAATGTACTTTAATTTTTAATTCTTCATTTTGTATTGGTTCATCGTCACCTTCGTAACTAGATTGTTTTGTAACTTTTCGAGCTCTTAAAACGCCTTCATCTTTAAATTTTGGATCGATATCTAATAAAATCGCGACTTTCCTAGCTTCTTTTATGCACAATATTAAAATTTTGAGTTTGTAAAATTTTGGACACTGTATTTATTACCTTTGCTTAATATATTAAACCATAAAATCATCATGCATACAAATTCAAATTTTTTTTTAACTTTTTAGCAAGTGCCCTAGCTTACATTACAGCATTATCAAAATTTTGCACAGAAGTAATTTCAAAAAGAGCATCGTATATTTCGCCTAACTGATACCTTAAAGGTGTTCTAGCATCAATTCGGCTCGACCATCTGGTATCTGACAAAGGCTTTAAAGTCAAATTTGGTATATGTTTTTTTCAAAATCGCCCATCGATGGGTTAAATCAAAGAAACAGTTATAACTGATATATTACGCGATCGTTAACTATAAGGTTCAAAGTATGGTTCCAAACAGCATACATTGATTGATATTTAAAATTGTTTTTGTAAACCATTATGATTTTCCTTCATGTTTACCCCATGGTCATAGCCTTGACCGCGTAAACTAAAAATATCCAATCCACAATTTTCTAACGTTTATAACAAAAAAATTGTTAAACCTTCACTGGTAACATCAGTAACAGAACAAAAAGTTAGGAAGCGTTCTTCAATACTAATTCCCGAATCGTTTAAATTTACGAATATGATATACAATGTGTCCCAAATTCGCTTCTCTATAAAGTGATCTCGGCTCCTGTTATACTTACGGCAAAGGTTAAATGGGGAAAGTTTTAGAGGAAGCTTAGAACATTCGATATCCGGTTTCAGATTTACAATCGGTCAATTGGTTTTGAAAATATCGGCGAAAAACCGAAAATGACGGATTTCGTTTTTCGCCAGTAAATCCGAAATGGTTAATTTGACAGCTGTCACAATGTGAGATTATTCGGACAATTTTTTAAGACGAATAAGATGGCGTGTATGACATGTCACAATCGTTTTTGTTGTTCCACAATCTGCCTCGACTTTCATTTTTCTTATGGCCGCCATATTGGATTTTTCAATTTTTGGAAAGAGCGCAATATTTCCAGTTTAGTGATGTCTCACAAGTGCATAAAAGATTAGAGTTTCATCGAAGTATCACACTTTGTCAAGTTAGGTCTTATTTATTATTATTAGTAGGACATGATTTATTTGTCAGTAAAATTGGGTTTCATTTTTTCCATATAAGGCTCTGACTTTGACGTTAAATAATTCAAAGTAGTGTTTTCATAAGTAGTATGCTTTTCTGTCATTAAAATCATAAACGTGACACACAAATTGTAAAAGCCTGTTGAAAATGGCCGGTATTCCCTATTCAAATGAAGAAAAGTTTGACATGTTAGCGCTTTACTTGCAGTCAAACAGAAACGCCGACATTACCTCAGCGAGGTATTTGGAGATGTACCCCGAACGACGGCAGCCTCATAAAACCCACTTCAGAAAAATTGTAATTAATTTAATTAACTATGGGGCCTTCGAACAACCTAAAAGCGGACACAATATTGATAATGAAAATCGTGACAGAAACATTTTACAAGCTGTCAACGAAAACCCCATTGCATCGGTAAGAACGGTAGAGCGGGAAATTCGTGTGTCAAAATCAACGGTACAAAGAGTGTTAAAAAAGAATAACTACTATCCATACAAACCCATAATAGTTCAAGGACTTAAGGAAACTGATTTTCCAAGACGAATGCGATTCTGCGAATGGTATACTAGAATGTGTAATGAAAATCCCGATTTTGTTAATCATGTCTTGTGGTCTGATGAGAGTAGGTTTACGAATTGTGGAGTTTTTAATAAGCACAACATTCATCATCGGCCTATAGAAAACTCTCACGAAGTGGCGGAGAGACGTCTACAGACCAGATTTGGAAGTAACGTTTGGTGTGGGATTATTGGTAATTTAATCTAACTTACCTATTTTAATTGGACACCTATGTATTATAAATTATTAATCATTGCAGGAAATCGACTTATAGGACCATTTTTGTTTGACTATAACTTAAACGGACAGAGGTACCTAGAGCTTTTGCGAAATCAGATTGTGCCAGCTTTACGAGCTACTTTCGCCGAAGATGAGTTCAGAAGAACCTGGTTTCAACAGGATGGATGTCCGGCACACAACACCATTCAAGTCAGGAACTTCTTAAGGGAGCAGTTTGATGAAATAATTATTGCGTTAAATGGTCCAATATCTTGGCCTCCTAGATCCCCTGACCTTTCGCCCTTGGATTTCTACCTCTGGGGTCACACACAGAATGAGGTCTACGAGTTTAATCCTCCTGCGACCATAGAAATCCTGAGACAAAGAGTTCTGGATACATTTAGAAATAGTGTTAACGGAAATACACTTGCTAGGGTTGTATGAAAAACAGTGACCAATTGTCAAAAATGTCTCGATGTAAATGGACGTCATTTTGCAAATCTGTAAATTAATTGTAATTGTAAGTTGTTCAAAGATTCAAATATTAATTAAATTAATGATGATTTTTTCTGGCTTTATTTTTAACACACTCGTAGCTGGGAATTTGTCCCAAAACATCTGTCTTATTGAGAGGTCGTTATTTAATTTCATGTTTTATTGAAAATTCAAAGAATTTTATACATTATTTATTAATGTTATTTTGCGACAAATAAATCATGGCCTACTAATAATAAATAAGACCTAACTTTAGAAAGTGTTATATTTCGATGAAACTCTAATCATTTATGCAGTTGTGAGACATCACTAAACTGGAAATATTGCGCTCTTTCCAAAAATCGAAAAATCCAATATGGCGGCCATAAGAAAAATGAAAGTTGAGGCAGATTGTGGGATAACAAAAGACGATTGTGACATGTCATACACGCCATCTTATTCGTCTTAAAAAACTGTCCAAATAATCTCACATTGTGACAGCTGTCAAATTAACCATTTCGGATTTACTGGCGAAAAACGAAATCCGCCATTTTCGGTTTTTCGCCGATATTTTCAAAACCAATTGACCGATCGTAAATCTGAAACCGGATATGGAATGCTCTAAGCTTCCTCTAAAACTTTCCCTATTTAACCTTTGCCGTAAGTATAACAGAAGCCGAGATCCCTTTATAGAGAAGCGAATTTGGGACACATTGTATACTGACATCTGTTTTTGGTGACTGACATCGGGTGTACAGTCGAGGATGATAGAAAAATATTTAGCTTTTTTCGCCATGTTTAAAACTTTAGATCTAACGTTACTTCCTAATAAAGTTATAACTTCGTTTTGGATTTTGTCCCCAAGATAATGAGGCATATTTCTGTGCGCTTTCATTTGAGACCGGTTGGCATGTTCAGACATCATAGGATCGAATTTTGAGATTATTTTGATACATTTCAAAAAGTTGCCATTATTTTTTTCATATAATTTATTAGTAGTAGATACCCTTATTTATATACATTAATAAACAAGGGTAGCACGTACCTCGAAAGGCTAAGTTTTGTTCAGCCAAAAATTAAACCGTATAACAATTACGTTGCGGGCCTGGATGTATTACAGATTTATTGGAGCAAAGGAAAGGACATTTACAATTATATTACTTTTATGATCATATTGAATGTAAACTGCGATTTTAATTTTAAACAACGCGGGCTTTTTGAAACGTGTGGTTGTAGCGGACGGCGAGTGCGCGAACGGAACTCCCTACCTTCAATCATTTATCATTTACGACGTCTTAATTCCTGTGTTCACATACACATTACACTCGGCATCTATTTACCGGTGCATAAGATAATCCGTATTGGATTAGTTTTATAACTTATCGTATATTCAGTGTTTTGTGTATTAAATCAACCTATCATAAGTAAGTAATTCAATTACGTACCTACACAAAAAATTTCTTTAATTTATATATATTTTATTCGTAACTCCATTTAATAAGCTTGAATCGGTATATCCAAGTTATATCTTTAATCATATTTATGCCCTACTCATATCTTTACATTACCATTACGTAATTTTTAAGGATAGGCTAAGTTCATTAATCAACGTAAAATTTATAATACAGAATGTTAATTATTTCGTATCCAAACCGGTATACGTTGTGAAATTTGCAATGTATTTTAAATGTTTCAAATCTAGCATTTCAGTTCCCTCACGAGGTTACTATTTTTAGCACATTACAGAATTAGGATTTAGAAAAAAACAATAAAAAGAGCCAACTGAGAGTACAAAGAATAGTTTTAAAATGTGCTAAAAATTATACAATGTATAATAAACTAACGCTCTACTTAGTTATAAAACGGTAAAACATAAAATCCTAGTAGGTCATGACTTTGATCACGTGACGCGAAATGTGATTTTTTTTTCCAAAGTACTGAAAACGATTTTAAAATAGTTGAAAATAGAAATACTAAAAAATATTAAGGGTAAGAAACCAATATCTCGTTAAAAAATTACCCCAAATTTGCCTATAATTTTTTTTATGAAAATAGCAAAATGATTTTTAAGGGTTTGAAAAGCAAGTATTGCAAGTATTTGTAATTAGGACATCAATGTTGTGGTTGGTAGTACAAACTCCTATTAAAAAAACAGGAAGTTGTAATCACTTGGAATAAGTTTATATTCAAATAGTAGGCTGATAAAATCTGTCATTTTGTGAATTAAGGGCTAAGAAATAAAAGTAGTATTGTCATTAACTGTCATTTCTTGATGTAGATAATGTCTCCACCAACATATGCAGATCTTGGCAAGAATGCACGAGATGTTTTCGGAAAAGGATACCACTTTGGATTAATAAAAGTAGATTGCAAAACAAAAACAGGTTCTGGGGTTGAATTTAATACAGGTGGTGTGTCGAATCAAGAATCAGGCAAAGTGTTTGGATCACTAGAAACAAAGTATAAAATTAAGGAGCACGGTTTAACGTTTTCAGAGAAATGGAATACAGATAATACACTTGCTACTGAAGTTGTTATACAAGATCAGTTTATGAAAGGTCTTAAAGTATCGGGTGATTGTACATTTGCTCCACAAACAGGGTAAATTTATTTTAGTAATTTTAAATAATTGCTTGTATGGAGTTTTTACAGAAATAAAACTGGTCGAATAAAATCTGCATTCCAAAATGATATGGTAGCATTAAATTGTGACGTAGATCTTGATATGGCAGGTCCTTTAATTCAAGCATCAGGAGTCCTGCTTTACCAAGGTTGGATGGCTGGTTGTCAGACAAAATTTGATACTCAAAAAACGAAATTTACAAGAAATAATTTTGCACTTGGATTTTCCACTGGCGATTTTATTTTACATACAAATGTGTAAGTGTATTGACTAAATCCCAACACAGGTAATGTTCTATATAACGATAGCGTATTTTTATTAGAGATGTAACACATAGTCTTTTTGGTCACCGATCAAATAACGAATATTCAGCCACTCTTGTAAAACCAGCTAATAAACAAAATGATTCAAGAAATAATGTGCCTAATATTCAGTTCGTTATATAGATGCAGTAAACAAAAATTTTGATAAGACGCACTCTAGTCGTTCACGGCTCGCTATGAAGAACCATGTCACCTCCATAACTGCATGTTTTTTAAGTATATACTTAAGAACAATTAGGATTACATAAGTGAATATTTTTGAATTTACGACAAAAAAGTGTAATTGATGTAGTTTTATTAAAATTGAAGTGATGCTTGTGGATCACAATATTTTATGCAATAGATTTCAGAAGTAATTGTAGGTTACATTGTCCTTTTTGCATTTTGGTCATTGTCAAGTACAAGAAAATTAATCTAAATATTTATTTCAAAATTAACTAGCTTGTAATTGTGGGTGTGGTAAATGTAAGTATTATTTATTTATTTCGTCTGTAGATGTACTATGTGGCGATAAAATTATGTTGACTAAATACAAAATCCTAATTAAGACACATGAATGTGCAGTTGAGGGGTGTTGGAATATATGTGAATCATATCCAAAATTATCATTGATTGATGCCAGAGAGAGCCGAAATGTTTACCAAAAGACACTATCTAGATTGTTTTCTCGAAATGCTCTTGTTTTTGCATTATCATTTTTGAACATTAAGCTTTAGGCGTAAAATGTAGATGTGAGCGGGTAGTACCTATACTTATCTCCATCTTGTGTTTCTTTCAGATGGTTACCTATAATAAAGTACTATTTTATGTATGAGAAGCTTAATTTCTCTACAAAATATATTTATTACTAAATATTTTGCGATATTCCGAATAATCTACGAACATTTGGCGTTTATGTAAAAACTTTTTGACAGTACCGAATATTCTGCCGAAGTGTGAAATGATTCAGTCTGTTAAAGGTTTTTTTAATAACTTTAAAGTGTTTTATGTAAAAAACTTGAGTATCGCTAGATCAACTTCGTCCAGCTTATCTTCGCCTCCTTCACTTCTGCTTATTTTCACATTATCTCTTGGTGAAAAAAACACTATTAAGTATATAATCAAATTTTAATTTATATTACTTACTGGCTAATGTGGGACTTTTCCCTAAGCCAACCAATTATCTCGAGTGAACGTCCCAACTCCTGTCCTCTGAAGCCAATTCCAGTACCTTCACCTTCTCCAGCAGTTCATACTAGGCAGTTTGCTTATCTTTGCTGCTGGTATTTTTAAAGTGTTTGTATGCCTCCGTAAAATGAAAGCTACAAATATTATTTGTTTCATTTCTTTGAAGATAGGTGGCGTTGTATTATGACCAAACAAACTTTTCAATTTTAATCCAATATTTAAATGAATGGATAAGATCTTAGTTAACCACTTTGGAATTGTATTCAATAAACTAGAGGTTTCTAGCTCTCTGACACTGATGGTTCCCCAAATAAATCCTCTCAACGTGCTTAACCACACTCCCCATACACTGTAAATTATAGAGGTGAAATCAAACAAAAAGCACACTGTAAAAAATGAAAAATTTTTTACTTTGGCATAATAAATATTTTATTTGTTAAGATAATTATATTAAAAGTTTTCTAGTAAAGTTTGATTGCAATAATAACTACATATTCATGTGAATTGCCTTTTTATTTGAACACTGTGATATGAGGAGTTATCCATCACAATAATTGAATTTTTAGGTAGGTGCCTTAACTGGCATAAAAATTATATTATTTATATGATCGTAGTAATCTGAATGGTTCTGTGATTTAAAAATCAAGAGTGTATTTGAACTCAAACGAACACCAGCGTGAGTTCTAATACTAGACTGTGTTTGAAATTCTTCAGCAAAGACAGCTTACCTGTGTCTAGGAAATAACTGCAACCTATTTGAACAGTTATTGTAATTATTTAACTTTAATTAAATAGGTTTAAAAGATTGGAGTTGAATTTATACATAAAAAATATCAAATACTAATATTAATCCTAATTTTTCTTAAAAATTATCTTCAAAACCATAATGTGTAATGCATGGTTAAACTCGTAATAAAAAATACTATCGAATACGGGGTGTTTCGTTGGTTGCGGCAGTATAAAAAAAATGAAATTGATGGTTTCTCAGAGACGAAACGTCGAATAAGACATTTGAAAACGCCATCTAATAGAATTCAAAAAGTGGCAATGAAGAAAGTACTGTTGGTTTTTAAAAATCTTTTAAAATATATGACGAAAAACCCAAAAATCGCATTTTGTTTTAAATCTTCAAAACGATAAACAATAATGAACTTTGCAAACTACATGTGAACATGCCCTAAATTATACAACTTTTCTTTAATTTAACCGCCTTCGTATCTCTTACCGTTTTCAAGATCCCCGTGCTGTTCATCCTTATCTTGGGCACGTTTTGTGTGTGTGTGTGTGGTACGTGCGTGCGCGTGTGTGTGCGTGAGTGTGTGTGTGCGTGCGTTGTGTGTGTGTGTGTGTGTGTGTGTGTGTGTGTGTGTGTGTGTGTGTGTTCCTTTGCCATTTCCGTCAGGGTAAATAACTTTTTTTCTACATATAGTTTTTCTTGAAAATATAATTCTTTGCTTTCATAAAGTTGATTTTTTCTTCATAATACTTATCCAATAAATCATTTCTTATGTTGACCGACTTTTATAAATTATTGATAATAGCCAGATTGGTTAGCCTAGTTTTATTTAATTTGATCGTTTGGGCGTGTTGGTGGGCGTTACATGTCTCTTCATATAATCGTGGTGAATAGTTAAGTTGGTTTGCTAAAAAGTTAGTAATTAGAAAAGGAAGGTAATTTTTGGTCCTATCAAACTTCACCCAGTGTTAAATCATCGACAATATTCTCAAATCTCGTAAGTGCGTAACAACATTTTTCAGGAGAGCTAAAAAAAAAGGTATATTTTAAATAAAAAAAAACGATATTGTATACGTTTTCTGTTTTTGGAATTATATTGCAGAATTATAAACAAAAATGGAACTTATCAGGTTTGTTTATTATTAATTAGTTATACTCACAAGGTTTGTGAGGCTACTAAAACAAGCGTATTAAACAAGGCATTTCAGTTTCAAACTAAACACAAACTATACAGTCCCCGTCTAAAGTCCCCACTGAAATTAATCAAATTTTGGAAGCTTATTACGGCTCATATACGTTTTTGATGGTATTCAGTGACGTAACATTAAAATGACGGACAACCGCCATTTTGTAAAATAATTTTAAGTGGGACCACATGGCAGATAATGTCTCATTTGAAAGCTCGTTTCAAGTCCTTTTCAACTACATCAACAGTAAAATATTACTACTGATTTATGAGTTTCAAGCCAAAAACCTCAAAACATTAATTGGCGTTTTTGGATTGAAACTCATGAATCAGTAGTAATATTTTAATGTTGTTGAAATGTGGTTGAAAAGGACTTGCCATACGATCTCATTTAAAATCACTTCACAAAATGGCGACTGTCCGCCATTTTTAATAATTACATCACTGAATACCATCAAAACATTTTATGGTTCACATAATAGGATGGGGGGGGGGGGGGTTAGTCGGGCGCTGTATAAAAAAACAAAGACAGAAACTTAATACTTTACATTTTTGTAAAACAAATGGTAGTCTGCTTTAAGAACTTTGGTTAGTCATACTTGCCCTTTTCAAATCCAGCAGTGGTGTATAAACCAACCAGATTTTCGGCTGAAAATTTCCCTGGTCGTTGGGGTATGGACAGGTAACTGTCATCTTCAATTTATATTCAATTGTAAGGTCTGATCCATTGTACTTTAAGGCTCTGAAACCTGTAACAATTGGATCACCTTCCTTTTTTCCAGGACGAATAGAACTATATTTTAAATTAGAATAAGCCTTAAAAATGTGAGTTCTAAATAAATCACATTGTAAGGCAGTTTTTTCGTACAGTTTCAATTATATTTGCATAATCAGCTGCAAATAGTACACTAGAAATCGCTAAAATCACAAACTAACGGCTAGTTCTGATTTTTTAATATGTTAGGACCACTACCAGTAGTGCATATCCAAGTTTGCAGCTTCGAAAGACCTGTGCTAACTTCGTAACATTCGAGAAACCGCATAATTTTCGCATTTTTTTTTGTTTTTTCACTATAGCTCGTAAACAATGCGTTTTTCATAAAACGTATTATTTACGTTTTTAAAGTAGAATTGACATTTTCTAAAATTTGAGATCAGAACCAGCTGTGGAGGTACAATAGTTGCCAAGATACAGCCCGCAAAAGATTGGCAATTTTTTCCAAAAAAGTTAAATGTTAAGAGTTGGTTAACTTTCGACCCCGAAATCGGGGAAAATACTCATTTTACGGGTAAAGTCACAGGAGATGTTGCAGCGAATGTAATTAGCTTTAATTTAAGCACAGAACGACGTCTGTAGGCCCCATAATTTCCTCACAATGGTAATAAATAAAAAAAATGGGAGAACTGCAATTTTCGCAAATTTGCTATGTTGCTCACGGCGGTTTTAGGGTTATTTGATTAATAGTGTAATCATTTTAATCAAAAGTTCGTCATTACCTTAATAAACTCGTATAGGCATAAGACTTGGTATTTATATTGAATAATACTTCCGGAATAACATGCTAAACGTCGTCGAAAGAAAACTTGTGCTATATGCAATATTTGGAAAAAAAATTGACAATTCGTTAAAAAACCAGTAATTTTTTTTGTGAACAATTTCATACCAATAACGTGACGTTTCTCTTTGCAGTTATATTTTCTGTGTATTTTTAAGTTACACTGCTGATGCTTTAGTTGCATTTCGCTACCAAGCTAGCCTACCATTATATACTCTTAACTGAGTATAGTATCCATGGTTTGTTTTACTGTATTGATTTTCTCCACGCCTTCACTGAGTGCGACACCACCACTGCCCTTTCGGGCATGAGAAGATTAAACTGTGGAGCGCCATCCAGACATACCTTTAGCTCATCACCACAGCTGAAGTGTTCCTCCAACCTACTTCAATCCACCAAGCCATCTTAGGTGCCGGAGCGAAGTGCCTAGGAGCTCTCTATGAAGGAGACTACACTGACGATACGCTCCAGAGCCTTCGCTATAGTTTTTATGTGAAAACATCCGCCTCGGCTAAGGTTCACCTCGCCCGTTGGCCTCCACTGGAAGATGGTGCAACATTCTACCGAACTTACCACCAAATTCAGATGTGATTGGGGGTGGAAAAAGATGCCACTCAACGAAGAAGGCAGATCAGGGGCTCATTCAATTAAAAATGATACACTAAGGGACACCTCCTCCCTTCCAAATTTACTATCATGCGGGTGCTAGAAAGGGGTTTCCTTTCAAACTACCCTCAAACCGTCGTGAGAACTTCACAGAGCAAATTTTCGAAAAATTCAGTTTTCCCATTTTTTTTATTTATTAGCATTGTGAGGAAACTATCGGGCCTACAGACGTCGTTTTGTGCTGAAATCAAAACCAATTATATTCGCTGCATCTCCTCCTATGACTTTACCCGTAAAATAAGTATTTTCCCCGACTGCGAAATCGAAAGTTGACCAACTCTTAACATTTCACTTTTTTGGAAAAAAATTGCCAATTTTTGGAGGGCTGTATCTTTGTAACTATTGTACCTACAGAGCTTTTTTTTATGATTGTGGACCTGAACAGGCTAAAATTGGCCTATCGCGCTAAAGCACTCGGGAACACTTAGGAGGATGGATAGAGGGATAATGAATTGCCAATAGATGCATATAAACAGCTTCCTTAAGTTTTCTCATATCATAAGTGAGAGGAAAGCAGGAACTAGGGAGATCATTCGAGTTTAGAAGCCGTGTAGAAAAATGTGGATTGCGCCCGTTTGGTACGACAAGTGGAGATTTGTACTGCATACTGATGATGTGAATGAACGAACTGAGTGTTTCTCGCAAAGGTAGCTGGTTCTGGTTTCAAGTTTTAGCTTATGTAATCTACTTTAAAGATGTAAATAACACGTTTTATTAAAAACGCATAGTTTAGGAGTTATAGTGAGAAAAAAAATGCAAAAATTACTACAAACTTGGATATACACTACTGGTAGTGGCCCTAACACTCATTTGTGTATGACCCTTCTCTAAAATCTTTTGAATAATACATATATTTTTCAACGCTGAACATTGTTAGGAGTGCGTTCGATAAAATAGAGTTTCTATTTTGATACGTGCAACCGTCACCCCATAAAATTACTTTGTTTAACTGTTCATTATAGTTTTTCTTGATTTAGTGACGATGCACGAGGAGAAATCATTAGCTGTAACATTCGCCTCACCCTCATGCCAAACGTAACAGGTAACTTCTAACATTATTAAACAACTTAAAGTTTTGAAATGTTAGTTTTGTATATGGCTTTTTAGTTCCGAGCTAACGTCGATCTCGGATAGTTCTACGTGTACACCTTAGCCAATCGGTCGCTCTTTGCCTCCATATCACACCTATCCATATACCTCATCAGCCTGTATCTGTCCTGCAGTGATGCGTCTTGAAATCTTCGTCGGTGGATCCCTGGCCTCGCTGGATCGGTACGGTGATGGACGTCGACAGAGCATTTAGTGAAGCTCCACTAACGGAGCGAGGACGGCGGCGTCTTCTTGGGCCTTCTCTTCTGTTGATGTGTTGTAGGCTGCTCATACCATGCCGGTTCGTCGGAACTCCGGGCCTCTCCGATATCTCCGCGGTCGTGCGAGACCAGGTCGTCGAACTCTTCGTACAATCTACGCAACATCGTGATAACGACGCCGACATATAATTTTCTGTAAATTTTTTAAAGTAGCTTATGCTAAGTTAACGATGTTGGTCGGTTAGATCCCAACTTTATTATAACTTTTAAGTTATACTCAGCCCAAACTTCAAATGAAATGTAGCGCCACCTATACTTGCCTTAGCAAAATATGCGACTGAGTTGCGCAATATTCATGTTCTTGATAGAAAGATGCAGAATAAATGTACATTTAGAACATATTTGCAATACTGGCTGGACGTCTCATTGAGTTGTCTTTGGCCTCTCTTAAAATGACATTTCTTATTTAACTCATAACCACATTGATATGATAACGTATACTGATCCTTGAGTTTTGCCTTTTATAACTCCGCCCTTTAACGCAGGAATTTAGATGTAAGCAAAAGGAGTCGAAAGACGGCGTATTACCACAAAGCCAAAGCGCACGTTAGCTAATACCTTTGGGTTTGTTGAACTTAAATGGGGTTTGTTATAATAAATAACCAATTTTTACATGAAAACCCACTAATATGCTTTTTCATTTTTGATCCTGATGAAAGGAGGCTTAGAAGATGCCCAAATAATCACCTCAGGGCATAAGCTATTCAATAAAAAAAGATTCAAGTCAATCTGGAAAAAGTAGTTCAACCTTAAAGATTTTTACACTGGAAAAAAGCGTTCACAATAGTGTTTTTTTACCTTTTGACGTACATATGTGTAGAAGGTTCTTTTGACTAACACAAAATCGACTTATTTTGTTTTACAACGTTTGGCAAAGTTTGCCAACATTGGGGGGTTCGCACCAGATTTTTTTTAATTCTTAAAAAATGCAGATCACCTGCATATATTTTAGTTTTATCCATCTTTGCAGAGATGTTTCTGAATTAGTTCAGTTTATTTAAAAACTGTAGGTAACTGTTAACACTCAAAGGCAATTAGTAGAGTAATCTGTTGATAAGACAAAAAACTATGAGGTTTATACAGAATGAATTATTAACATATTTTGTGTCTCACAAAATGTAATTAAAGGTCACTTGCTCATCTGTAAATTGATCAACTGTTGCTACAATCCCAGGATTTAGTAAATATGGTTAGTGGAGGGAGTAACTTGACAAATGCAAAAACTAATTAATCATATTTAAAAATCCTGTTCAAATTTAACAACCGTGTAACGCACGTTTGTGCATTGCATTACTAAATGGAGGTCAATCCAATAATAATTTTATTGTGCTGCACCAAAAGAAACTACTTACACTCGTCAAGCAAAGAACAATGAATTAAATCTAATTACATGTATACTTATTTTAATTGTATTAATTCAAAAATGTATGTTTGAGAAACTCATATGCATAGAATGCCTGACTAATCAAAATTATTTTCTTATGTTGCTTAAACTTATTATACGGTAAGGACCTAAAGTAAAGTGGAATATGGTTAAACAATTTTATTGGTAGAATGTTAGCACTAGTTTGATTTTAGTTAAACAACAATGAGGGATGATTGTTAATCTTATTACGGGTGTCATATTGCTGAGTTTCAGACAGTAACGTTTAACTAAACACAAGCACTCAAGAATATACAGTCTGTCCCCGGATTGATTGGACGACTCTTACAAAAGGCAAAAAATTTCTGATTTAAAATTTGCGCTTCTGGGGTCCACACCCTGCTAGGTTTAAAACTAATTTATGCCAAAATTTTAGTTTCGCAAAATCGCTAACAAAAGTCCTTTTTTGTAAGAAATACAACGAAATGTGACTAAAAAAGTTGTTCAGAATGAAAAATTACGTATGAAGTCTCTGGGCCCGCTTTGATTTTTTAGATTATTTTTTTTTTAAATTCGGACACCCTGTAAAAAATACGACTACCTTACTGACAGTAGACAAATAATAGTTTAATCAAAACCTACAGTTCGGGTTATCCTGTGTTTTAAATACATTACAATATGGTAGGGGTGTGGTCTAAAAAGTAACGCGCATGTAGTAAACTGCGTGTCTATTAAAAAGGACTTTTATCCATTAACAAGAAATCAATCTCTCACAAAAAATACCCGAACACTGAATTAAATACATTTTTTTAAAAGTATTATTAATTTTATTAAATACATAAATAAAAGTTTCCTCTAGCAAAGTACAGGTCGTAGGTTCATATCCTACTCGAGGTAAACTTTTTATTTATGTATTTAATAAAATTAATAATAATTTCTTTATTTATGTATTTAATAAAATTAATAATAATTTTTAATTACATATTTACTTTTGAACTTATTCGTTCATAACAAATATTTATAATAAATAAATTTGTTCACTATTAAAGAATAAAATAACAGTAAAAGGGGCACAAAGGTTACTATTCAGTTTGTTTTAAAGCTATTTATTATTAAAGTGATTCGACATTTCATACTACTCTCTTGTATCTTAACAAAACGTTTAAAAACCGAAAATTTCAAAGTAATCTGGTTACTGTCAAAATTGACACAGCGGGTACACTTTTAATGTAGAACAACTTTGGTTAATAAAAATTTGGCATATTTTATACAGGGCGTCCGAATTTTAAGAAAAAAATTTAAAAAATCAAAGTGGACCCAGAGACTTGAAATTTTGTATACATACATAATTTTTCTTTCTGGACAACCTTTCTTAGTAACATTTTGTCGTATCTCTTACAAAAAAGGACTTTTGCTAGTGTAAAAATAATTTTTTTTCTTCAAAATTTCCAAAGGCACACGTGATTTTTCGAAACTAAAATTCGGTCATAAATTAGTTTCAAACCAAGCAGGGCTGTACCCCAGAATAATCCAATCAATCCGGGAACACACTGTATATACATGGGAGAGTTTGAATACTAATAAAAGCTTGGCGACAGTCTGTTCTGAAAAAGAGATTACATATGATCCTCAGCTTTACATTGAAGACTAAATATTTATTTGCTTCCAGCAAGCTAAATTACTCCAAGATGTTACAGAGTATGATAGATGGCTATGACAGAGAGCATAATAAGCAGTTATTAAAACTGATTCACTAACATTATTTGACAATTTTCGTAGTACAAACAGATTTTTTTAAATTGTACTCGCAATGAATTCACCATGAGCATTAAAGCTTAATTTTGGATCTATAAGCACTCCTAAGAATTTGACATGAGAGCTGTTTACTAAAGAATGAGGCTTTAAAGATAATATCATTTTTTCGGTTTTGGAGACGTTCACATCTAATTGATTGGCATGACACCATGTGTTAGCCTTGTTAAATAGACTTTCAGGAAAGAATACTGTTTATTCTACATTGCACGCTCCGCCCAGTAATGTGATATCATCTGCATACAATAAACAGTTTTCATTAGATATGTAAAAGGGCATATCGTTGATATAAATCAAAAATAATAGTGGTCCAAGAATGCTACCTTGAGGCACACCTTTGGATAAATATTTTTTACTATAGCAAGCATTGTTACATCTGACGATTTAATAGCTGTTATGTGGATAAGATTTTATTAATAGTAAACTCACTACATCAAAGTTATACAACGTGTCCCAGATAACATTTCCAGCATGGGGATCTCGCTTATTATAAAAGATACAGATTTGGTTAAATTAGATGAATTACTCCTAAGGATTAGTGAAATTATAGGATACTCGCCCATTTCCAAATTTCCATGTATTTTAAGACTTATGGCAAAAAAAGAAAAATGTCAAATTTCTTTTTCTTGTAATATCTTTTTTGTTATATTAGACATATAAACTTTATTTGCACTTTCTTAAGATATTTTTCATGCAGAATTTAAATATCAATTTGGATTTTTATTTGCACTTTCTATTTTTTAGGTTCAACCCCTAAATTAAATTTTTCTTATGGAACGACAAGTCGGCTTTGAAATAATTGATCGTGTTTTTTTATCCTCTTGACAATGATATAGCACATGTACTATCTATTTTTAAAAACAACACAGAAAATTTAAAAAATGTATTTTATTAAAGACTCTAACAATAAGTAGGCCGTGAAACATGAGAAAACGACATAATAGATAACAACAAGAGTTAAGCAGGTAATGGTATTGGAGATAATTATCCAATTATAAAAGATGTTCAAACAATTGACCATTCCGTTCTAAACATAATTGTGCCCTGCGTAGTGTCGACGTAATTGCTCTGCGCAGTTTTTTTCGTTTAATGCAACAAAATGCTGCAAGAACAGCTTCACGAATATCTTCGGCATTCTCAAATGTTTGCACGTACACTCGATTTTTTACGTAGCCCCAAAGGAAAAAGTCTAAGGGCGTTAAGTCTGGAGATCTGGGTGGCCATAAAATCAGCCCTCGATTACCAATCCATGAATTTGGAAACCGATTATTAAGATATTCGCTGATGATGTTTGAATTGTGGGGTGGGGCGCCATCTTGTTGGAAGCAGATATTAATATTCTCAATCAGTGGTAAATCATCAAGTTTATTTTCTAAATTAGTTTGTAGTAAATTCAAATACCTTTCACTATTTAATGTTTCGTTAAAAAATATGGGCCCAATAAGTTTAGCGCCTAAAATGCCACACCAGACGTTAAAACCAAATCTCACTTGATGCCGACTTTCCTTAACAACGTGAGGATTTTCACGGTCCCAAAAGTGAACATTGTGTTGATTGAAAAGGCCATTATTTGTAAATCTGCTTTCGTCAGACCACAAAATCGTAGCTGGAAAATTATCGTTATTCTCACATTGATTAACACACCATTGGCAAAATTGTAATCTTCTCCCCTGATCTCCATCTCCAAGTCCCTGCAGAATGGTGTACTCACACAGATGATACCTGTGACGTTTTAAAATTCTTTCTGATGTAGTTTTCGAAATACCAGTGTTATGTTCAATTTCTCTAACAGTTGTTGAAGGATTTTCAATAACGGATTGTAATACATTTAGTTCTGCATCTTCATTCTGTAATTTCGGATTTCTAGTAGGTTTTGAAAATGAACCATATTCTTTTAAATTAATTACCAAATTTCTGTATGTACGAGCACTGGGCTGCCTTCTTTCAGGATACAGCCTCAAGTACATCCATTCAGTTTCTAAACTGTTTTTATGAGACAAGATGTAACAACTCAACATATCAAACTTTTCAGTATTAGTAAATAAAGCCATGTTTGACACAAAAATATTCTGGAACGAATAATTTTTAAGTGACATTAAATTCGATTGTGTTTTTATGTTTCATGGCCTGCTTATTGTCTTTAATAAAATACATTTTTTTTAATTTTCTTTGTTGTTTTTAAAAATAGATAGTACGTGCTATATCATTGTAAAGAGGATAAAAAAACACGATCAATTATTTCAAAGCCGACTTGTCGTTCCATAAGAAAAATTTAATTTAGGGGTTGAAACTAAAAAATAGAAAGTGCAAATAAAATTTATATGTCTAATATAACAAAAAAGAAATTTGACATTTTTCTGTGTCATAATCAGTAGTGAACTGCCGCTTAAATTCAAAAATAATTCAGTTATAAGAATCTCTGTAAAACAGTATTTTGAAATATTCAAGAATAAAATTTTTAAAACTACATATTTTTCGAATTGCTTAACACCATTTTCTAATGAAGTAATTATTTTTTAGTATGCATTCATTCCCCATGATTTTAAATAATAGCATATAATTATGTAATAATTTATATATATATATTGTGTCCTTAGAGATGATGGCCAAGAGTTTGGAGGTTCTATTTACCAAAAAATCTCGCCCAAATTGGAAACTGGAATACAATTGGCGTGGTCAGCTGGAAGTAATAATACAAAATTTGGAATTGGTGCTAAATATGATCTTGATTCTGATGCTTGTATTCGTGCAAAAGTAAATAATGCTAGTCAA
The DNA here is from genome assembly GCA_036346205.1 of Vesta saturnalis. Lineage (NCBI taxonomy): Eukaryota > Metazoa > Arthropoda > Insecta > Coleoptera > Lampyridae > Vesta > Vesta saturnalis. Next base: position 2,664,892 of record JARFJB010001442.1, read on the forward strand.
GTAGGTCTAGGTTATCAACAGCGTCTTCGTGATGGTAAGTACAAATAGTGTATTTGGCATTCCTTTTTGATCAGTTTCTATGTGGGATTTATATAATCAGATCAAAACTGTTCACCCAAGTGATATTGAAACCTGACCATTTTATTTTTAGGAATTACATTAACCCTTTCCACGTTAATAGATGGTAAGAATTTCAACAATGGAGGACATAAAATTGGTTTAGCGTTAGAATTGGAAGCCTAAATAAGTGTGGTGACATAATTTTAGTATTACCATGTATGATACGCCTATTGTTCTGTAGATACCATGTGCAAGTGAACATTTTAAATATATATGTATCAATTTTACTTAGTTATGCATTTGTAATTGACGTTCACTGTTTGAATGTTCAATGTTAGGTTTTCTTGTAGGTATCCTAACACTAACACTACATCTCAAAAAATAAAATATTGCTGAATGAACATGTATTTAAACATCATTAAAGAATACAAGTTTAAATTATATTAGTAAAATTGCATTAGTGAACCATTTGCTCCTCCATTACTTTTATAATCCAATCTGGTTCCGTTTTTGATATTAATTCTATAATTGAATTAACTTGGTAACAAAGTGATTGAATTTGTTTGTCCCACTGTGGAAGCATCTCACGAGCTAAAATTATAAAACATAATTAGCTACAAATGTATAATATATCAAACTGTAATATATAAATATTCATGAACACATTACAAACTTATTTACTTTATTTTTGCTTATAATCTGCAATTAAAACTTAAATATTTAGATATTCAGGGTGGCCAACTAAGAATGCGAGGTACTGTATCTGGGAAACTATACATCGTAGAGGCTTGCTGAAAAAAAAATTATTACTAAAATGGCCAATACAAAAACATGGAAAATATTTTCATGTTTCTGAAATGGCCGCTAGGGGGCGTAACTGCAATCTTGAATCTAAAAAAGTGATGTTTCTGTGAATTCTGTTATATTAACCTAATAAAAAAATAACTGATCTTTGAAGTCAAGAATAATCTGAACTTTTTTTGTTTGGCACTTATTTTTTGACATATCTATAAAAATAGTGGTGGGGGGTATTCAAAGATTTCCTTAAATCACCCCCCCCCCCCCGTATCTTCGAAATGGCTAATCCCATTTTAACAAACTTGGGCGCGTTGAAAAGAGATTTTCTTGGGTTACAAATGTTAAAATAATTGAAGTTTTGTTAGTTTCACATGTCGTCGCTAGAGCTTTGTTCGACAGAAACGGTCAATTTTCGCAACAAAAATTAAATGCATTGGTATGACCTTTTCATGAGCAAGTAGCTAAATGATGCATAAACAAGCTCGCGAAAACCGCATCTCGATATCTTGTTCCTAACCTAAAATATCGGCCAAAGAAAACTTTATACGAAAATACCTTCAATTTTTATTTTTTTTAACTATACTACGATGGATAGTTTCCCAGATACAATACCTCATTCTTAGTTGGCCACCCTATACATTTTTATTTCAATAGCGTATTACAGTGGTAATAGGGTCAACATTTTAACAGCAAAAGCATTTGTTATTGTAATTAATTTTTATTTTTTTACAAAGCAATACAACTACTTTACAAAATAGTGTATGACAATATGTGTGCTGTTATTGAGATTTTAGGCACTTTTAGAATTTTAATTGTTAGCCAAAAACTGTAAAAAAGGTGGAGTACCTAAAGTGTGGCAGTACATGAGTGTCATACTCTATTTTTTGTGTTCATTCCAGAAAAAATATCCTGTACCATTTCATTTAAAAGTAAAAACACGCTCAACTGAATAGTCCGTCAAATGTAACTTTCAAACACAAGCAATACAATACTTGTACACCAAGTTACCACGGAAAGGTACCAAAGTACAAAAAAAAATTGATCACCTATGGTCTGGCACATATACAAAATGATTTTTGAAGAGTTTGTGGCACAGCATCCTTGCAGACCTATTTCTACGAGACCAATGGTGTATAAACTACATAAGAAATTTTCAGAGACCGGGTCGGTTTTAGATGCGCCTCGGAGTGGCCGCCTCAGTGTAAGCACAGAAGAAAATATGCAAGCCGTTGCCCAAGGGTTCATCAAAGCACCTACCAAATCTGCAAGTCGTATGTTAAAGAAAATGAATATGCATTGTTATCGTCCACGATTGTTGCACGCCTTAAATGAGGACGATCCTGATCGCAGGCTAGAATTTTACAAGTAGTTTACTGGATGTGCGGAAGACGACGAAAATTTTACCAATCCATTCTCTGGTCGGACGAGGCGCAATTTAAATGGAACGGTCAAATTAACCGTTACAATTGCGTGTACTAGGCATCTGATAACCCTCATTACAGAATAATTAAATGTTCCTGGTATAACAGCTGGAATTTATGCGGATGCTCTTATTGGCCCGTATTTTTTTAATGGGACAGTAAATGCTGAGAATTACTTGGAACTTGAAAATAATCCCGAGTTACAAGACATTCAATATTTTCAACAGGACGGCGCCCCGTCTCATTACGGACTACAAGTTCGTGCTTTTTTAAATGACGAGTTTGGCGATTGGATAGGGAGAAGAGGCAGAATTGAGTGGCCCGCGTGGCCGTGTGACTTCGCCCTGTGGGGAGTACTTAAAGATAAAGTTTTTGCCGCCCCAATACGCGATATACGACATTTAAAAGAGAGGATTGAAGAAGAATTTGAAACTCTTCGTGCCAATGCAGAATTCTGTAGGAAGACCTGTTTTACCGTATATAAGCGATGCCAAAAATGTATTGATGAAGGTGGTTCACACTTTGAACATAAAATGTAATTGTTAGTATGTTCTTGTATCATTTTATCAAGTTTGTTTTAATAATTAACTATTTTTGTATTCCGTCACTGACTTTTGCCGCACCCTGTATATATAGATACTGTCCCAAGATAAAGAGGGCCACTATGGGAAACGGTAAGAAATAGAGTTTCGGTTAAAGGGGAGAAAAGTTGGGCATTTTGGAGTTCAGTAATTAAACTGACGAAATTCCGAACCGTTACGAAGTTATGTGACAAAAAGTGAATTTTCACGATTTAGCTTTTGACAAATTGTTACTTTGTGGTTGATATTAAATAAAAAGTAGGAGAAAAGGAAAAGGCTACGTATTTCATTCTCTCCCCAAGGGGGAGGGCGGGCTGCTCGAGCTTTCCGAGCTCCTTCAGTCACAATCATGGATTCCCAGTTCTGAGGGGGAAAATACTACCTAAGTAGCCGCTCGTGGTGTGCATATACGCAGTGACCATGCCGCTATATGTGTATGAAGAAAACCCCCTGAAAAACCTCATACAAGGTAGACGGTAACGGGAATCGAACCCATTACCTCCCGAATGCTAAACGGGTCGTGTCATCACTACGCTGCCAGCTTGGTTGAACCCCCTACAGGTACATTTTAACGTTCTTTAATATGGGATGCAGCAAATTGGAATCTGACGTTTTGTTTTCGAGTAATCATCATCAACTTTGTTTTTTTTTTAAATATGGCAAACATTCAGGAATCAAACGGCGTTAATTAATTTGATTTATCTGCAATGATTTGGAAGGTATTTAGGTAGTATAAATATAATTAAAAATTATTATTAATTTTATTAAATGCATAAATAAAAAGTTTACCTCAAGTAGGATTTGAACCTACGACCTGTACTTTGCTAGAGTACCGCGCTAACCAACTGCGCCATCAAGGTTCAAGCCCAAATCGATGTAAATTTTGTCTTTATGTATGTAGAACTGATGCAAATTTTAAATATAATGAGATTACAATCAAATTACTTATATTAATGGAATGTGAGCCTGCAATATCGCAAGGATTCACACATACCAAACAACTTGACTAATGTTAATTATTATAAGTTTTGTTATGACGAATAAGTTCAAAGCTAAATATATAATTAAAATTATTATTAATTTTATTAAATACATAAATAAAATTATTATTAATTTTATTAAATACATAAATAAAAGTTTACCTCGTAGGATTTGAACCTACGACCTGTACTGCGCTAACCAAATGCGCCATCAAGGTTCCAGCCCCAATCGATGTAAATTTTACCCGAGGTAAACTTTTTATTTACGTATTTAATAAAATTAATAATAATTTTTAATTACATATTTACCTTTGAACTTGTTCGTTCATAACAAAAACTTATAATAATATAAATATAATTGTTTTTCAATTTATCTCTTGATCTACAATAGACCTAAAATTTGAAAACTGGTATGATGACGACAAATGTAGATAGCTATTGTGTTCAATAAGACCGAGACACTCCCGTATATCACCCTGTAGACGCAGTTTGTGTAAAAAATGTAAATATTTTTAAACTGAATAATTTATAAAAAAATAATTAAAAAATCGAAAGTTACAGCTTTGTAAACTTGATCGATATTTAGGGTGGCTCACTTCAAATTTGGGTCTGTGTAGTTTAATAAAAAAATTCTACACAGGGCATCGGAAAAATTTTCAGTATACTTCAGCGACTTTCCAGAATGAGCTACTGTCCATTATTGGGGGGAACAAATTAAATTGCACAGTGCCAAAGAAGCTAAACCGGCAAAAGTTTTTTGCAATTAGAACTGATGAGACTCGAGACATAGCAAAGCACGAACAAGTAGCTATTGTCTTGAGGCATGTTAATGATAAGTTAGAAGTTCCTGGGTCATTTGTAATGTTTTACCGTGCTAAAAGAAGTGACGGCGAAACACTGGCAAATGAACTTAAGAATGTTTTGATTTCACTGGACTTGAACATTGAACATCTGCGAGCTCGTGCTATGATGGGGCCTCCAACATGAGGGACCCATACAAAGGAGTGGCAGCTATAATTATTCAAGAAGCCCCTACTGCAATTTACATTCATTGTAATGCACATATATTGAACTTGTGCATTGTAAGCTGTTGCACAAGCGTGACTTCAATAAGAAACACATTTGTACTTCCAAGTCTTTACAACTTCATTGAAATCAACTAAACGACATGCTGAGGGATACCAGATGGGCTTGTCGTGTTGAAGCAGTGCGTTCTTTATTAGATAATGTTGCTACTAATCTTACGACTCCACGAGAGATTTCTGAGACACACCCTGCCAGTGGTGGACATGCCAATGCGTTGTTGAAAAATATGGAGGACTTGAACTTTGTATTTGACTCAGGGGCACAATGTGACATACTGTCTAAGACCCTTCAGTCAAGCAGTGTGACCTACGAAGTTGTGAATCTGTAAAAAATAGCACACTCGAAGTATTGTAATCCTTAAAAGCAGATGTTTTTCACAAAGTTGTTCAATCGCCTCACAGAAATCGTTGACAAGTGCGGATTTAGAGCTGACAAGTGCGGATTTAGAGCTGCCAAGAGAGAGCAAAATTTGGGGGGGAGTAAAGCTCCATTTGAATCAGTACAGCAGTACTACAGAGTTTCAATCCTCTAGTCAGTTATTGAAATCCTAAACGAGAAAATAGATGATGTAGACACAGCCAGTGTACAATGTGTGTCTTGTGTCTGAACTGAGATGTTTTTACAAAATGGAAGAATCAAGAAACAAAACTATTCACGAACGAGCTGACGTTTTTGTACATAAATCTTTGAAAAGTGTGCTACCTGTGCTTTTTGAACTTTTCGTTTGTTCCCATGCACTCGGCATCCTGTGAGATGTCTTTTTCGTCCTTACGGCGGTTAAAAACATACACCAAAACACGAATGGCCAGGAGCCAGCTCTTTTGGCTATTGAAAGGTTTGTTGTAGTAAACATTTCCAAAGTTATTGATGACTTTAATTCAAGCCACGAGAAGAATCCATTTTGGGTAAAAATAACTTGTGTAATCTGACAAAGTAAAAGTAAATTTTTTTGTATCATGTTTAACATAAACAAATGGGCTGAGCACACATAAATTAAAATTAGTGTGTGAACGATAATTACTATACATGTGGTTTAGTTAATAACAAGTCATTAAAAATTATTATTTTACGGTAAATTGTTAGCAATTAGCCCCCCTTTCACTTGAGTGTATTCCATACCACCCACCCGATACCCAGGTAAGTCTTGCCACCCCAGTTAAAAAGCTGAAATGAGGCGTATGCCTACAACATCAATATCGTCTGAGCCTAGCTGTTCCCCAGCCATAGGAGAATTACAAGGAACTTAATTTATCTAGTCACGATTTTTAGAACATGAAGTACTGATGAGGAGCGAACTTCCATTTCCAAACCGACAACCTCTAAAAATGAGAAAATCCCAAATATTCAAGAAATGAAAACAAAGACGCCAAAAAGAACGTCAACAAAATTCCTCAATTAAAATAAAAGATTACTTTCCCACCCTTCCTCAAATAAAGCAACACACAGACCAATTGCATTTCAATATATACCGATCAGACAACAAATCGCTTAACTCTGAACAGTATATCTGTGAACAAGATCATAGACTTACTAACAAGACTGCTGTCAAAAAAAAGGAAGTTGAGGAAGTAGGTACATGTCTACAATGAAACTTTTCAGCTTATATTTATATTTGGTGGGAGGACGGCTCTTATATGAGACCTTCTCTTCGGTCTATTTCCACAATACAAAGAACATTAAACAATGACCATTTCCTAAATGAGGTTTGATCTATTAAAACAACATCTAGAAAAAAGGGGATATCCTTTAAAAGTATGGATCTGCGAGGATCAAACGGGCGTTACAAGTCGCATTCGGTACGATCCTAAAACTAATAACTTAGTTGGATTTGTTTTGCCACTTAAAGATGGTATGCCTCAAATTAATTTTTTTATGGCCACATCTGTCACTGCTCGATGATGTTTTTTTCTTTTCTGTAAAAAAACCTGATTTTCACTTAGCAGGTATTGTCAGATCGCCGACGTTATATTTACGCCATAATGGTACAACCAATGTTGCCTGTTGCATATAGGAACAAAATTGCCTACTCGATTATTAAAACCCTCAGTGATATTACCTATTGGTAATATCACGATATATCCAACATACTGATAAACTTTGATGGAAACGGTTACCAAGGATCAACACTTAATAACTGCTTTTGATTTAAAATGTGATGATAAAATGAATTTTGATGCTGTTGAGCACATATCGGAAACGAGGATAGAAGATTTAGTAAAAGCACATGTAGCAGAAAGCAGAGAAACAGAACTCTACTTAAAGATAATAAAATATACTTTAGATAGTTTTTTATGCAGAACATTAAAACCAGAAGAACGAATTTATAAGATATGGTGCATTTGTTCCTAGAATATAGCGTTATTGGCTAAAGAAGAAGGGATACAGTGTTGTTGAAAATTTTATTACCTTAAATTGTTATACAAGCATAGAACTGAATGCACATGCATTGTTGCTTATAATCAATAAGTATACAAAAATCAATATGACATCAACAATATTGTGCCCCTGGAACATGAACAGTCGGCTATGTGAGAAAATTTTTCGAGTACGCGATCAATGACATCAACTTTTTCTACAATTACTAATTTCAGCGTTTTAGACAGCATTTGTCCTATGAACAACAATAGAATTCCCGATTTTAAATTGGGATGAAGTTGCACATGAAGTGTCCTTAGCTAAAAATGATGCAATAGGAGGATGAATCGTTTGGTATTGATAATTTATGTATTGTTTAAGTAACGTTGCTATGCATACCACAAATGTACCACTTTTTGTAGAACGCCAAGACCTAGGGACATCAGGTATAATCAAGGTACCAATCCATGTATCAAATCGAATGGATATACAACCTTATGACGATGAAACTGCTGACAAAGGTAAGTGGTATAAATCAAAAACCCAAAGTTATTAATATACCAACTTACTTAGTTACAGATGATGCTGACGAAATGTCAGATGATCTACCAGTTTTGTCATTTATTACAAAAGGCTCAGAACTACGATTTAAAGATTTATCTACAGTAGTTCAAAACAAAAGAAATAATAATTAAGAAACTAATTATATGTTGGTTTCTTGTACAAAAACAAAAAGAATGAGTTCTGATCGATTAAAACCAGCAAAATCGCACAACATTGATCCCAGCAGAACTTCTATGCAATCAATTCATCCACAAAAACAAAATGAGCTACATGTAGGGGACTGGATTGTATTCAAAAGAAAGAAAATTGGTAATATTAATAAAACAGACAGAACAACAATGACAAGAATCGGAAAGGATTTGGGATTTTCTTATTTAACTGACAGAAATAAAGCAAAACAATATTTGTTAAGAATGTGTACCCTTAAAAGGAGGAAACCGAGGTATTGGACAACTATGTTGTTGGTACGCAACAAATAACGACAGCGAATTATTTTTGGAAAATGTAAGTAACCAATCTTTTGAAAATATCAATATGGACATTTGGGAAAGTGATATAAACACAGTTATGGGTATATTTTCACAATATAAAAATAATAACTCCAGAAATACCAAACTACAGGAAATGTAAGATGCGACATTTCGATATAGAGTTGCTAGACACTTCTGATTCACATTCATTTGAGCAATCATCAGATTCAGATCGCAGTGAAGGAAAGATCTCGCCCAATTTAGAGAAATATTAGGCCATTTATTACGATCAAAATTGGTACAATGGACAAGCTATTGAGATAGTAGATGTCAAACACACTAAAATAAAATTTTTAAAATATGAATAAAATAATTTTTGTTGGCCAAAATTGAATGATATTCAAGTAGTCAATAACGATTTCACTTTTTATGGACCTGTTCATTTGATCGGCTTTGAACCATTTTACATAAAACATCATGAAATGCAACTTATTAAAAAAATATATACGTTGTTTAAAAAAAGGTGACATTCTACCATCCTCGACATTTATTTATTTCTGTTATGTGCTTGTCTTGTGCTAACATATACCTAATATAATATTTAATATTAATTTCATTGCTTCTTTATTTGTTTTCCTAACGAGAATATCGTCCTTATCTTTCATTTGCAGTAATAATTGATAGATAAACGCGCGCCCGGTTTTATAAAAGCATAGTTAACTACATCGTCAACTAACAATGTGATCAATTTATTACGTGATCAAATTTGTTTTGCGTTGTATAATAGATATTTATGTATTAAGGGCATAATCAGAAGATTATGGCTCGAGGAAATGTTAAAAGCCCGACGCGAAGCGCATTCTGAGCCATAATTAGCCCGTGGTATACTAATGTTTTATTTTATTTTGCACCATGAAACTGGAACAAAATATTAAAAGATTCAGTATTTTCGGCAAGTTTTTAAATGCAAATGCAGTGGAATAAAGTCGACAGTAGGCTAACTTGTTGTTACTAAGATACTGTGATATTGCTAAATTGTTGCTAAGGTACTGTTTGTTTGTAAATAATTTGCATTCTAAAATGGAAGGTGAAAACGCAAAGACTAATTTGTTGTTACTAAGATACTGTGATATTGCTATTAATATTATTATTGTTAAATTAATAAAGGTTGTATAGTAAGGTTGTTGTTTCAATAATTCTTTCAACTTAAGTGAAATATCATGTCATGGGTCAGCTGTCAATCATGCTGCTTAGCAACAATGACATTTCCGTGCTATAAAGACCACATTACGCCCGCATTTGGAGGCGTATAAAGAACATTATGGTGGCAAAATAAAATAAAACTTTTTATGGTTGTTGTTAACTGACAATATACTTAACTATGCGCGCTTACTTTTTACTTCGCTCGGCCGACAGTTGGCAACACAATTTCCTAAGTCAGTTATCATTTGCTTCTAACCTACAAAATGGAGTGTACATGTAATTTTTCGAATAACGAAAAACAAATTTTAATTGCCTTAGTAGAAACAAGTGCTTAATTAATCATAACCCAGATATGCCTGAAATTTAAACTTTTGAAAACTGCGATTTATTGAGTTAATTTCTACTATCCTAAGTTTAAATAACCACAAAAAAATTGCAAAAAAAATTTATTACATACAATAAGTGCACAATGAGTCCTTTTTAAAGGACAGTAGGCAAATGTATACAAACTTTTAAAACTGAGCATATATAATTTGTATTTCTTTAAATCGTATGATAGCTTACAAATCAGTCAACATGAAGTGCCGCGTCACACTTTTGACACTTCGTTTTCACTTTCTTGTGACAAACCCTGCAACGAGTTTGTTTTTCTTGTGATCCAGTAAAATGATCCATACGGTCATATCTTCTATCAGCATTTTCCAAGTTAGAGGGACGACTTCTTTTATATGTTTTGCATGAAGAATTTTCCAATATTGCAATAGCAATCCGTCTTCGAAAGTTAACTTGATCCATTTTGCCGTTTTATTGACGATGTAGTTGCCAGGCATTGTGCACTGCAAGATCGATAAGGTGATTAAAAATTGGAATGTACCATTTTTTTCCTCATATGGAAATTCGGTATAAGCTTATATTCTCATCACATCTGTCTACGCCTCCCATATTGTAGTTATAAACTGAAATAACTTGTGGCTGATCAACCATAATACGCTTGTTTTTCTTTTTATCATATCTGGATACCTTCGTTATGATAAACGCCGACATATAATTTGATGCAATATTTACAACACTATTGTCATTCCACCGAACTACCGCAATAGGTGCCTCTGAAGCAATCTTGGTGTCAAAGATACCCCGACTTTCTTTCTTCATTTCGTCTTTTGATTTCAATGGACACTTCATCATTCGATTTTCTCTCATTGTACCCGTTCCTCTTATGTTCTGTAAGCTAAGAGTGTGGAGTAAGGGGAATGTTGTAAAGAAATTATCAAAACAAATATGATATGGAAAATTTCTCAGTGACTGGAGAACTTCAGCATACTGCAAAACAATGGAGGGTCCCAAACCATACTCGCGATAACTCTCATCGATAACACTTTTGGCTCCCTGATACGGTTCCATCCACACAACATATCCCGCTGATGTAGCACCAATCCAAAACTTATAACCGTAACGGATAGGTTTTCCCCGTATAACCTGCTTACAAGGTTACCTTCGGCAGTACGGTATCATTGCTTCGTCTACACAATGGTTTTCTGAGTGAATAATATTTTCTTGAAATTTTCGATTCAACGCGTCAATTAGTGGACGCAATTTAGCAAAACGATTGGATTTGTCCAAAGCTTCATTATCACAACAATGAATGTTAGGAAAAATCAAATCCAAGTGATCTCGCGACATCGCATGGATAACAAGTTTATGTTGAGTGTCTTTCGCATTTTCCCAATACATACGTCGTCTTGATACGCTTAAAATAAGAATACCGATAAATTTCTTCCACTGTGATGTCATTCTTCTTATTGTTCCTTGACGCATATAAATTTGAATTGTCAACCAGTATTCCGAAAACTTCATCATCAAAATTATGTTGAAAAGTTCCAAAGGGGTATTTACATTACAAACTGTGCTCAAATTAGGCCACTCTACCTCCTTTTCAAAAACATCGCTCGTGTCTTTCCACTGGTAGGATTTCTTCTTAGAAAGCTGAGACATGACTATTTTCTTTTTTAGTGTAGCCAATGAGAGATCGTCTTCAGAATCCAAATCGTATTTACTTCTGCATTAGCCTTCAATAGCGATGCTGGTAAATTATTTATGTCAGGGTTATCTTCTTCTCCCGAATCCTCATCAGTAATGTTTTCGTCATCAGGTAGCAGTCAGTATATTTATATCTATCACATCTGGAAGATTATGAATGTCGTTCGCGTTTTCCAACTCCTCCAAAAGTTCATGTAAAGTTAGGCCCCTACATAGAACAGTAATATTATAGAACATGCCTTGTATGCCTACTGTCCTTTAAAAAGGACAGTAATCTTTAAGCCTAGTTTTTGCAATAATTAAAAAATTCCAAACGTTTCAAGTGATAAAGAACTTAACTTAACCTTTCTTAAGATAAATTTATAGTTATTAACTTTTAAAAATGTAGAATGTAAAATTTATACTTACCCTGTTAATTGCAAATCAAGTGGTGCTGATTTATACATTTTTTAAACGTCCACAACTACACTAAGTTTTAAACAAAAGAAACACTGATGTTATTCCTATGCAGCAATAGGTGTAACTGAGCCACTCAAGCATCTGCATCCTGTCTGCTTTGTTACAGACAAGTTAGAACACGAAAATTGCTGTCCGCGCAAAAGGACAGTAGGCATATCTGGGTTAACTAATAAAAATGGGTAAATACTGCAATGTGTTAAGGTGTTAACAACAATATTACAAAAATTATAATCCGATAATGAATCCTTATTGTTTATTGTTAATGAATGCAAAGAGTCGCATGCCACAACAATTAAAAAAAAGCAAGAGACGTGGGAGAAAATTGCAAGAGTTCAATGCTAATAGCCATCAAAAAGCAAGAACTGTAAAGCAAATCAAAACGCTTTATTTTAATTTAAAACGAAAAGTAAAGAAAGATGTGGCCGCTGAGCATGCATGGTAAAACTTGACTCTAATGCACTTTTTATTAAATTCATTGTAATTATAGAAAGAAGGATTTATCCTCGCAAAAAAAAAGTGGCAGCTGAGGATAAGGTAGTTGTTTGTTGAAATTTAATGTGTAAATTTATACTAAATTAGAAAGATGTTATCACAGAAAGAAATTAATAAAACGGGAGGAGGTATGTACCGTCCTCAGTTGGATGAGACAGGGGTTCAGTTATTAGCAGTTGTTGCAGACCAAATTGAGCTCCTACCAAATCCTTATGATGATGCTGCAATTTATTTTGCCGATACTGTGGATGATGGTAATAATAACAGTTTTCATACAGGAATGCAGTCATATTTTATCAACACTTATTAATTTGCGGATTATGTTGTTCAGATTGAAGACCCTATCCATCCCCAACCCCTAGCACATCCCGAACCTCAAATCCGCACTGAACCAACTTTAAGATTAAAAAAACAGAAAAATAAAACAAAAAAAATAAATTATAAACAGCTGTACTTTAAAAAAAAATATGAGTTGGTATGTTATGAATTAAAATTAAAAAAAGACAACTTGAACAAATGGAAAATGAATTAATCTTTTACTGTTTAAATAAAATGTTTTAACAAACTGTTAATTAATGCTGTACATACAGCAGTGTTGGTATCATTTACAGGTATTATAGCTGGTTGTTCTATTTCTTGCATTTCCTTTGCAAATTCTTCCAATCTATCATCTACCGAAGTACATAAATTATGTAATACAGCACAGGCAACAATAGTGACTAATGTTGTTTCTAATTTTATGTTCAGACCTTTTGATAAACAAGCATCTTCTTTTAAAAACACCAAAACATCTCTCCACAGGATTTCTTGTTGCAATGTGTGCTGTGTTTTATATGCTTGTTCACTTTGATTGTGAGGATTTAATACTGGAGTTAATAAGAATTTTTTGCAGGTGTAACCACTGTCACCTAGTAAATACCCATTTCCATATCTACCTGCTTCAAGATCTGTGCACAGTGAAGAATCGTTAAAGATTGTGCTGTCGTGAACCGATCCTGGCCATCAAGCTATAATATTTCTTATTCGTAAAGAAGCATAACAAACAACTTGAATATTAATGGAGAAAAACCCCTTTCGATTTCTGAAACGTTCAGCATTGGCACCTCCTGGTGATTGAATAGGGACGTGCGTACAATCGATAGTGCCAATGACATTTGGAAAGTTTCATGAAATTTTGATTTTATTTGTCACAACTCATTTCCAGTGGGCATTTGAATATACTGTGATTTTAATAATGCAATTTGCTTCTGATAATTCTACTGACACTTGATTTGTGCACCGCAATATCGTCACCAACAAGCTGCTGAAAACTCCCAGTTGCGAAGAATCGAAGTGTTATTAAAAGCTGTAACTGGGTACTAATAGCACGATTTCATTTGGTGGTTGGCTCCAAGGCGTTGCCAACAAGATGAAGCAGTTCCATAAATGTGACCTTATCTAGTCGATATCTGAACTTAAATTCACTGTCATCATACAGAGAGAAAGCATCTTTACAATTCAAGAAGTGGTGTGGACGACGAACCCTTACTTCATCAGAAGAGCTGTCTTCAGAAAGTGAATTTAAACTTGACATTGACATCTGCAATTTTTATATTAATAAGAAGCAACTCATCCTTCTAATACAATACAAATTACCTTTGGTTAATTTTCTGTTTCAATTTAAGTTTAGTATTTTCCTTAGTTAATCACTGATATGACAGTAATTAATTTTTATTATAATTAACTACATACGTAACTCAACAATTTGCTTTATAAAACAAATTTTTCACTTAACAATATATTTAACAACATGATCATGAATTTTAACTTGCTGATCATGATCACGTTGTTAAACAGTGTTTATAAAACAGTTGACAATGCAATGCCATAGTTAACTATATTGTTAAAGTTAACAAGCATTTATAAAACTGGCTCGTAGTGTCGGTATACACCAATTCCAAGTAAAAACATAGCAATGTGCTATGCGTTGCTCTAATAAGGTCTTGGAATGAATCCCGAGCCATGTGCTGTTTAGTTACATTTGCTCAATTTATATGAAAAGCGCTTGAAATACTATTCTATTTCTAGTAAACATTTGAGGTATTGTACGTACAAGTTCCCTGAAATATATAAATATTCTTGGAAATATCAAAATATTTCCTACAATATGTAAATTGAAAACAAAATTTTGATAATATCGCTGAAATATTGCAAATACCTGTAAAGACAGAAATATAGCTAGTAAAAATAAAGATTTTCTATTTGGGCTTAGTGCTTTATTACACTGAGACATCTTGAATATATACAGCTGTTTCTATTAAAAAGAAACGGCTGTATATTCAAGATGTCTCAGTGTAATAAACTGCCAAGCCGAAATTAATAAAAATAATAAAAAGTGAGTTGTTTTTTCTTTTGTAAAATTGAATCATTATTTTTTTTTTAATTTTTCATAAAACGTACATCAAAATAGAATAAATTCAACACATCGAAGTTAATAAACCAGCAGAAAATCTCAGATTAGTTGAAATGCGAAGTTCAATATCTACACTTTTAGTTGTACCTTGTTTAAACTGTACACAAGGTATTTAGATTAAGTATTGGCTGATTAAAAAATACTGTCATGTTACAGCAGTGACGTTAACTCAAATTTTTTTTGTACGACAGATTGACGAATATTATACTCGGCAACTTTGCTGTTAAGTAGTTGACAGTGAGTGCAGTAGTTAGATGTGATTAATGTAATGTAAATATTCGGATACACTCATTATTTTATTTAATAACTATTAAAAAAGAAGAAAAATTACTCACTTTCAAAATGAACAATTGAATCAATTTGATCAATGTATCCATTCATTCGGCCTTCAGTTATCATTTGACTTGCAATTTTTTCTGCTTTTAATGGATGTATTTCCAAAAGTGCACCTAGTTCTTCAAATGTGATATTATTATAAAGTTTACTTGCAGATAATAAATTATGTTCAATCACTGCTCTATCAAGTATAGTTGATCCATCGACAGTTGTAGCTTTCTGGTGTGGCTGAAGCAAAGCTTCAAATTCTTTAAGTTCACTCCGTCTAATAATACGATCCAGATACATTTTTTCTAAAATTGATACAGCTGGTAATTGTTGGCAACGCTCATCTTTAAATAATGTAGCCAACATTCTGGAGCGTTGCTGTCCAGCAGATGCTAACACAGTGCATATTAGTGCACTTCGTAATGCGGTCATTCTTTCATCTTCATGTATAATGTTACGATATGATAATTCATTATACCTCTGAGCTGCTTCAATAAATTTACGACGATAATCTAACACTCTGGCATAACACACCTTATAGTAGATTTGCAATTGTTCATTTTTTGACTCTGCTTGTAAAAGCGAAGCTCTGTTAATAAAAGCCTCAGCTTGTACAGGATCATCATCTTCAAGATACAACCGTGCAATTTTTAAGTACGTCTCCAATTTATAGTCAACAGTGTATTGCCTACAATTGATCAATAGAAAAAATTTTTTGCATTGATCACTTACTTCTGGCCAGTCTCCAAAGGAATACCAACTAAAACTCCTGCTGCCTCTCTCCAATTTTGATTTCTTTCATAAATATCAGCTAAATGCTGACGAATACTAGCAACCTGTTCTTCAAAAGAAATTACTCTAGGTTGTACTTTTTCTAGGGTGTAATGAGAAACGGCTCTTGAAATGTCATCTGGCAATTTAACCAGATGTGAACTTACATCAGTCAAGATTTGGCGTGATATCACTAAACTTACATTTTCATTTACAACTAAAATACCAATTTATTAAAAGCCTCAGCACATAATATTACTTACTAGCTTCAATAAAAATTTGCAAACAATCAACCAACTCGTTACCGGCTTCAGCTAAGATCGATTCCAACATAAACCGGTATCTAAAATAAAAAATGTAGTTTGAATTGTTCTATATAAAACGCAAAAAGTACAAACTTTTCAGCTTGGTCTTTATGAGAGCCACCAGAATTGATAATGTTAGTTAATTGTTGTCGAACAGAATTGGCATTACAAACCATTTTTTTTATTTTGAACCGATTATTCTTGCTATAAAAAAATTATTTTTCTATAGTATAATTAATGTAAGTGTAAGGTTAAGTATAGGTTATTAAAATATTTGTTTTTTTACAGGTTTCTGTAATATAAATTAAATGAATTTGGGGTGTTTTAAAATAAGTGCCGTATATTCAAAATTTGTACGAAAATTTACGATTATTAGAGTTATAAATGCATTTTGGATAATAGTAGCATTGCATTGGTAGTATTACCGATGATGTAAAGTCTTTTTACATCATGGTAACGGGTGTTTCAAAAAGGACGCAACCGTATGTTTGATGACGTGAATTTATTGAATTAAAAAATACTATAACATTAAGTAATTAAATAATAATATACAATATTCAAATTACCTTTAAAACTTTACAATAAATATTCAAAATGACTTCTACCGTTTGCAATGCAGTTTCGGGCTCGCTTCATAACATTTTTGCAGCCACTTTTCGTAGTGATTTGCTTAATAATGTTCGAAATCTCACTTTCAATATTTGCCTTCAATTCGTCAAGTGTATGAGGATTGTTTTTATAAACCTTACTTTTTAAATGACCCCAAAGGAAAAAGTCAGCAGGAGCAAGATCTGGGGATCTTAGGGGCCACAATCCTTTTGATATCACACGATGACCAAAAAATTCCCGTAACATATCCAGCGTTTCAGTAGAAGTATGGCACGTTGCGTTATCCTACTGGAACAAGCAATCTCGATCGTGTAAATCTAACAAGGCTATACATTGTTCAATGAAGTTGCGATCAACGTCGCCATCTACAGATGTGTCAAAAAATAAAGGCCCTACAATACGACGCCGGGAGATCGCACACCAAACACCAATTTTACGTGCGTGTAGTGGTCGTTCTTGAAAAGAGTGAGGATTTTTTTGGCTGTTAATGTAACCATCCAAGTGAAACCATGCTTCGTCACTAAAATAAACACGATCTAACATTTCAATACCGTTATCATTAACAAAAGAACGAATCCAACGACAATACTGTATACGTTTTTCGTGGTCAACTTCTTTCAGTTCATGAACGACACCGATGCGGTAAAGATGCAGGTTTGATTTTTTAGTTGCGACGAAAGGTGGTAGATAGTGAAAGTCCAGCCTGTGAAGATAACTTTCTAAGTGATTTTGTCGGTGAGTTAGTCAAACGTTGTTTCACATCGCCCATGACTTCGACTGTTAACAATGACTGTCGACCTGTGCTTTTCCGATTCTGTACACTGCTAGTCTCACGAAATGTATTAATCAGACGCGATATTGTGGACTGATTAGGTACTGAAGAATTGGGAAATTTTAACTGGAAATCATATTTAACTCGTTCGTAAGATTTATGTGCGCAATAACTCTCAATAATAAATGCACGTTCATCCGTAGAAAAAGACATATAGTCGCGGCAAACTCTTTTCCAATGTGGAGATAAACGTCAGCGCTTGACATTGTTGCCAAACGTATGAAATTCGACGTCAACATAATACTTAGGTTATATTGTTTACATTTATTTTGAAAATTAGTTTTTGATGGAAATACTCGTTTTCAACTAAGTAACAATACTTTTAACAGTTCTTAGATCATTTTGCGATGATTAAGCAATTGTAACATTTTGAACAATGCCAGCCACACGAATCGAAAATCTCAAAATGTGGAAAACGTCAAAATTAGAAGTTATGTGTAAACAGAAGAGCTGACAACATTGTAATTTATTCGGCAGTTCTAACAACCCAAGAATATGTATTTCACTAACATAGATATATCATTTGTAATTATCAGGGTTATTATGGAAGTTGGTATGTTAAGTTTGTCTCTCTCTAACAATTTCACCCCCACAACGGAAAAGATTTTGCCGTGACTCTAGTTGAACATGCACAGACACTACAGATTCAAATGAATACTGGAATAGCGCTGGTGCCACAGAACACTCAACTGGTGCATTTCAATATCACATGACGAGTTAACAATGATTGTAGTGTTGCCAACTGATAAGTAGAGAGAAATAAAATTTACCTATACGTGACTTCAACCTTCTTAAACTCAGGGTTGCGTCCTTTTTGAAAAACCCGTTATTACTATTACTAAAGAGTATCTACAAATACTCTTTGGTAATTTGTAGATACTCTTTGCTATTACTATTACTATTACCATTGAGGCTCAATGTTATTGCTAGTGGTAACCTATGCTCAGAGAAGGTAGGGAGTAAGTATAGGTTATTAAAACAATATTTGTTTTTTACAGGTTTCTGTAATATAAATTAAATGAATTTGGGATGTTTTAAAATAAGTGTCGTATATTTAAAATCTGTATGGAAATTTACGATTATTAGAGTTATACATGCATTTTGGGTAATAATGACATTGCATTGGTAGTATTAACCATGATGTAAGATCTTTTTACATCATGGTATTACTATTACCAAAGAGTATCTACAAATACTCTTTGGTAATTTGTAGATACTCTTTGCTATTACCATTACTATTACCATTGAGGCTCAATGTTATTGCTATTGGTAACTTATGCTCAGAGAGGGTAGGGAGTAAGTATAGGTTATTAAAACAATATTTGTTTTTTTACAGGTTTCTGTAATATAAATTAAATGAATTTGGGATGTTTTAAAATAAGTGCCGTATATTTAAAATCTGTATGGAAGTTTACGATTATTAGAGTTATACATGCATTTTGGGTAATAACAGCATTGCATTGGTAGTATTAACCATGATGTAAGATCTTTTTACATCATGGTATTACTATTACCAAAGAGTATCTACAAATAATCTTTGGTAATTTGTAGATACTTTTTGCCATTACCATTGAGACTCAATGTTATTACTATTGGTAACTTATGATCAGAGAGGGTGGGGAGAGTAAACTCTCATATAATTATATTCTGTTCCGTTCAAAAAAAAACTTATTCTGCGGTTCCATGTAATTTTGCATTAGAGCAGGCCATGAAAATCTACGGAGAGGGTGGGTAGCACTGTTAAAGGAACAAAAGTTACTAGCGTATCTTAACTTGTGAAGATTGTAGGTTATATTTTGAAAGTGAAACTGCAGCGATTTCACGCTATTTAAACTTTGCACGAAAATCGTTGAATCTCGAGCGACTAAAGAAAAAAAAAGTAATTTTTCTTTACATTGTTCATAAATGATAAAATCATGTCTTATGTAATACAATGAAACGATTTGTTAACCAAATCTGCATAAAAACCTTTTTTCGCTCTTCCAAAATAAAAAATAGGAAAAATTAAAATTGTAAACATTGCATCCATTAAGTTCATACTCAGCGTACGCGCCGTCAGCTGTGCGAACTGACGTGATGAGACGTAAACAAACATAAATTACAATGTATCACTCGCATCTCCGGGGCGATAGGATTATTGAATTCGTTTCACAATTTAGTGCCGTTTAAGTTTAGTGAGTTAACATTTAATTTAAGTTTTTGTATTTTGTGTAGAGGGAAGGTTTATAGAATGGAAAGTCAAAACGACCATGTAGTGTCCCAAAGTACCATATCAATCGCTAAGGGATGTATATTGACTTTACTGACACTAATGCTACTATTATTCAAATTAATTGCTTGCCTTACATTGACTTTCCCGCCAATAATTAAAAAATTAGAATTTAACTACAAGTCTGATATTTAATTACTCGCAAACCTCAAATCTGATGAAAATAATTGGCCGTCTAGTGGTAAGCTACGCCCTTAGACTATAAAAAAGAGGAGATGGTAACATTGACTACTGCGCAGCCTGTCTTTTCTCCCACCCAAGACGTCCACTAACTATATCGAACAGTTCCGAAACATCACCAAAATTGTCGCTAGAGTACATGAAAGCCACGTGCTTTAACCATTTACGCGTAGAGGTTAAGATATTGTAACTGCCTTTTGTATTGTGTTTGCATCAAAATTTGTTGTAAAAATTTCACGGTGTGTTGTTAAAAACTGTATAAAAGTGCTGCATGTATAAGAGATAAGCATAGGATTCACTTATTTTGGTAAATTATTATTCTGTTTACGTTGTGTATTTCAGCCATATTGCTTTTAGAGAAGAGACACGCAGGGGTGTATCTGGGAATTTTATTAATACATTAAATTCGTGTTTACCAATAACCTTTGTTAACCGTAATTTTAATATACAGCGTGATCCAGATTGATTGTAGGGTTTGCAACTCTGCTATGGTCATGTTCGTGCTTAAATGCGTATGTATAAACTGTCATAATTTGTTTCCTTTTGTTCTTGTCGTTTTATTTGTCTGTCTATTGTTCCTGTAATTCACGTAAAATCTGTCTTTTTCAAGAGAAAAGCTGCACATACTTGATTGATTTATCGCGTAAGTAAATAAATACAATGCTCTGATTAGAATCAAAATAAAATGCGAATAATTTTTAGGTTATAATTGTTAGTGTGATGTTTTCGTATGAACACAATAAGCTTATCTTGGAGACTTAGTTTCGGTCTGGGCAACGAGATGAAGGTGGTGTCTGGAAATATTCGCAAGTTTCTAGCTTCGAGGAATTCCCACAACGGATCACCAACATGACGTTACCTACGAAACATTCACACAGCATGTTCGTCGAATTGATCAACATTTTCGTGACACCGGCTCCGTATCCAAAGGTAAATCTCCTGACAGAAGACCTTTACTTGACGAAGAAAGCTTAGAAGGTATTCGGGGGCGAATGGAAGTTGGTCCCAATAAATCTTTAAGACGATTGTCTGCTCAAAGTGGTAATTGAGTAAAATTTGTTTATATTACTAAATTTTGATTATTTATTAATTGTAATTGTTGGGGTTTCGCATGGGACTTGCCAGGCGGCTTGAAAAAAAACTGAAAATGCACCCGTATGTATTCATTGAAACTCCGTTATATCCAGTTAAAACTGCCGAAAACTATCAACAATTAATTCTAAGACCTTATATTGAACAACTGCACGACGACGAGCTTCAAAATGGGTATTTCCAGCAAGATTCCGCAACAGCCCACGCGGTCCGTACAACGTTGGCATATTTATTACAACTTTACGGTGATAGAATAATAAGCAAAAACGATGGGCACCACAATCTCCTTGCTTGACTTCGCTCGGCTGCTTTCTCTTTGGCCATCTTAAAGATGTGTATGCAAATCGTTTGCGTACGGTTGAGGAGTTACATAATGCCATAGTGAACGCCGTTAATGCAATAATCCCACAACAGTTAGCAGCTGTCTTCAAAAATATTCAACGTAGAGTAAATTTATGCTTAGAAAATAATGGACAACATTTTCAGCACCTATTATTATAAGCTTTCGGGGACTATAATCTGTCTCCATCATCAGTCAAATTAAAACTAAATTGAAATAAAAGCATTCTATTTATACCCGTATCCACCACTGGAAATAGTAGGGATCACTAAATGAGATAAGTGGAGAATAGCTCTTTTGAAGTAAGCGGGCCACTTAATCAATCTGGATCACCCTGTATAATTGATTATTTGCGTCCCAAAAAGGTAAAATGCTTCAATATTTTTTATGTAAATGAACTGTGACAAATACATTGTGGAATTTCAATAGATTATTATAATCACTGCTTTCTCATATACGTACGTGTAAAGAGAATGCGGTTTTAATTTTCAAACACGTGTTTTTTTATATATCTCGAGGTTTTGTGGCCTAAACAATACAAAAAACAGATTTATAGAAAAAAAAATTCGTGTTTGATTGTGTGTGAGTGTGCGCGCTATCTCTAATAAATGTATTGTTTTGGCCACAAAACGTCGAAAAATGCAAAAAAAAAACGTGTTTGAAAATTTAAACCGATTACATAGCTTCTCTTTATACGTACGTATATGAGAAACCAATATTAATATACTATTTAGCGTAAATAAACTTCTGAAGCCAATTACTGTTGCAATTTCCTGAGTCCGTTCCTATCCAGTACACGCCTCCAGACGCCCAACTGAAAAAAAGTGTTAGGCTTCGCGCATTTTATTATAACCAAGATATTAAGTACATCTTCTCTTTTCTATATTCTAAGGCTACGCCGTTTTATGTGAATGAGATAGGATGAGTTTAAGTGTTGCATCATGTGGAACAGGTAAACAATGAAATTACTCAAATTAGAATTAACGAGCTTCGCGCAATGATGGTTCAACACGTTAATTTACTAAGTTGGGAAAGAAACCACCAATAAAACCCAATTTATTAATAAATACGTAATTGTACGAGTACATTAATAAATCAAATAACAAAAAAAAACAATGGAAGGGTTCAATATATAACAAAACACCATTAAATCAGGTTAAAGTGCGTACAAAATTATAAAATTAAATAACAGAAGAAAAAAAATGAAAAGCAATAAACTAACCACATATAATAATAATAATAAAAAAACCAACGGTGTAATCACACCCACGATTGTGTCATAAATAAATCAGAATAAAATTATGACACCAAACATGTGGTCCTTATACAACCAATCATGCCGCTCTTTAAATACACACCAAAGTAAATAAGAAAATAATAAGGCAGGTTAAGATATATAGAAAATATAACAAACAGTAACATTGAACAAGTAGCAATAAGGTAACTACAGCGCAGTTTACCTACACTTAGACAAGAACAAAAAATAGGCAAGGAATTTACACATACACCATTATATAGGGAATAATAAAAGCACAAAATACATAGGAACAATTTCAATAAATTACATATATAAATCAAAATCAGTTCGTAGACCAATTCAAAATAGGCCGGCTGAATCAACAAAAAAAAATATCATTAAAACAAAGCCTTGCAAGGGCCGAGTGCAAATAAATTATAACAAAGTGGTCGGTAACCTACCCGCAAGTGACTACGTTACAAAGGACAGCATCCCTACCTAAGCTTTCACATTCATCTACACATCTCTCCATATTGAAAAACAATTAGAACGGATTAGTTTAACAGCAACAATGGAATTCGAGGTGGTTTTAAGGTCATCTGGACCCGTGCCTGTAAACCCCGGCATTGTTTATAACAATTTAACTAGGATCTATCATTTCATGTTTCTCCGCACCTTACTACTTACACGGGAGAAAATATTACTAAACAGTCAAATACAAGCAATGAGGGAGGGGACACTGTACTGTCTGACGCGGAGTCCTTTTATTTTAACAGATTTCAGCTTATTGAGCGCGCTTGTGTACTTAAATAGAAACTTCTTGCAAGGCAATGAGTGATTATTAATAGGTTACATTGGTGAATTGCTTGCTGCAAGCTTTAATTTACATAAAATAACTACTTACGTTTGAATATAATCCTTTAATTAATTACTTGATAACCAAAACTTAACGGGTTAAGATACGTCGTTTAAACCCAAGACGGTAACGAATATTTATAGATATCTTGTTTACACGCCCGTTTATTAAAACCTGAGCATTTAGCGATACGTTTATTAGACGACCACTTTAATTTTGTGAAAAACTTACATTAAAACCAACACAGAAAAGAAAAAAAAACAAATTTTCATTTTAGTTTTACTACAAAATATTTATAGACAGAACGGTTTACAATGAGAGTTTTTAATCAAACAATCAGATCGATCCGACTCAATCGAACCCCCGTTTTTACTCCCCAAATCCACCACCGTTTTTAAAAGTTATAAAATAACAAGAAATATTACGTGGGAATATTTTCATATTTATTACTACCATAAATATTAATTTTTAAATATGCACTCGTCCGTAGGAAACCCTATAACTAGGACTCGAATTTCCAACAAACAAAGACGTCTGTTGCTCTGCGGCATGATGGGATATAATTAATTACTGACACGACGTTTTTAACAAAATCCGAGTGTATAACAGTTTTCAATGATTCGTCACGGTCTTTCTGTAAACGCAGTTTCTAGAGAACACCTATTTTGTACCCCAACATATGTTTTTCTTTTTCTTTTTAACCCTTACTCAATTATCAGTTACATAAAATACATAAAAGAATATTCCGAAAACATTATCAAATTACGGCTTATTACCAAGATATTTAAACCCATTAATTATCTTTTCTATCACGGTAATAATTGCGATTTGAAAATGTTTATTACAATAATCAAGTACAAGTAATGAAAAAGAACAAAAATTGGACTTGAAATTGATTATGACAGTGACATTGAACCTGATTAAAATTTTAGTCCGTCGGATACGGAAATCCACTGCATCATGAACAACTGCTGGGCACTGAATGTGTTTACCAGTCCAAAGACATACCCGGCCCAGAGAATCAGTTTCAACTGATTGTGAAGTTGTAAGTAATCACGAAAATGTAACTAGTCCTTCCGATCCACACTGCCAAAGTTTTCAGACAGATGTTGCATTCTATAAAAATCAAGCTGCAAAGACAGACGAGATAAAGATGAAGTTAATAAAGTTAAGTGAACCCTGTCAACCAAAGGGGCCTTTCCTTAGGATTCCGTTCCCAAGCGGTCTTGCAGTTACAGTACAGCATATTATTCGTTGAAAACTGCAGCAGACCAAAATGTTCACAGGTTTTGGCTTTGTTACTCTCGTAATCTAAATGGAGTCTATTGTTTACCATGTTGGCTTTTCATCCAAAGTGCAGATGTCCATAGCTGGCGTAAAGATAGTATTAGAGATTGAAAGTGTCTCAGTAAAAAAATTAAAGTTCATGAAAGTAGCAATGCTCATTTACAATCTCGTCTCATGTATGCCATGAAAAGTAGTAACACGGTAGCTGATCAAATTTTCGATGAGCGGAAAAATGGAGAGACATTTTCATACGGATCGTGGATGTCATTCGAACCATGGCACTGTGTTCATTGCCGTTTCGTGGCCATAGAGAATTATTACATAAATCCTGGACGAGGAAATTTTTTGAACATACTATCTAGAGTTTCTTGCTACGATTTTCTCCTTAGTGCACACTCATACAATGAAAAGACAGATCAAAATACCTCCGCCATCACATTCAAAATAAAATCATTAACTTGTTAGGGAAATCAGTTTGGACTGCCTTACTAGAACAGATTCACTCGTCTCCTTTTTTTCTATAATTGTTGATAGCAGGCAAGACATTTCTAAGGTTGACCACATGAGTGTTGTAATCAGATACATTAATATAGTAGAAGAATCTCCTGGAAAATTATAAAACTGTGATTAGTGAGATTTTAGACTGTTTGAAAACAAATGAAATCGACATTAGTAAGTGTAGAGATCAGGGTTATGACGGTGCAGCAACAATGAGCGGGAAATACTCTGGGTTACAGAAAATAATTAAGGATATAGTCCCAAACGCGGATTACGTACACTGCACATAACCTGAACTGATTTCAGTATCAAAAATTTCTGAAGTAAGAAATTTTTATGGCGTAGCTCAGAAAACTTATATGTTTTTTTAGTGAAAGCTTAAATAAATGGCAAGAACTTAATACTGCCGTTAAAGAAGACAGCTCTAACTTTAAAGTTATAACCAACAAGATGGTCGTCTAAACACGACTGTCTGTTAGCTTTAAGAAATGACTTTTCAAATGTTATGAAATGCTTAACAGAATTTATTCAGTGCAGCTCAAAAAAAGGGACAGAGCAAGCTTTAGCAGTTAGGAACCCCCTGAAAAAAATTTGAATTTATTCTTGTGCTCTGCCTTGAAACTAAGATCTTAGAGAATGTAAGTATAACTTCAAAAGCACTACAGAAGCCAACTGTTGACCTAGACAGAGCGTGGCAGCTTCAAATCCGCGCTTGTGATGAGTTAAAAGTTTTAAGAAAGAAGTTTTCAGGCTTTCTTGCTGGTGCTAAACAGTTGGTTCAGTCTTGGGACATAACTTTTAACATGAAAAATAAGTGAACGCCAGGTGGAAAACGCTTCTTTTAATGAGTTACCAATTGACTATAGAATTGAGGACCCAGCGAAATCATTTGAACTAAAAGTTTTCAATTCAACACTAAATATAGTAATAGCTGAGCTACAAATGCGATTCGAAGGAATGCGTTGCATTAATGATAGGTTTTCAGCTTTGACGCCTCAGAATTAAGCAAATTAAATGTATATCCTGGTGACCTATCCACATCACTGCCTGACCAAGTAATATCCTTCAACGCCCTGATGGCCAAAGAAATTATACACGAAAAAATCATTCGAGAAATGATGAGTTTACTGGTTGAAGAAAGCAGCTGCTTTATGAGTTTCCTCCCAGAGTTAACTACAGCTTTTCAGCTTTATTTAACCGTACCTGTCACAACAGCTATAGAGGAAAGACGCTTTTCTAAACTTAAATTAATTAAATCATACTTAAGAAATACCATGGCTCGAAACACAGAAAGCTAATCTCAACGACGTGGTTGAAAAGTTCTTAGCTATTAAAGAAAGGAAATTAGGCTTAGGAAACGGTAAACTTTCGTTGATCCTCATTCGGTAAATATTTTAGTTGTATTACATATAACATTTTAATAAAAATATTTTTTTAAATATTAAATCATTCTTTTTATTTTGGGTTTGTTATAGTTTGTATAGAAATTTGTCTGTTTAAAACAATGAATTTTACGAGTTTGTACACGTGAAAACGTCCTTAACAAATTGCAAACGATTTGGATTAGACGAGAAAGTATTCACAAATCATTGTTGTGAAACATACGTAAATAGAAATGTACCTCTCGTTTTTAAACTCAAGGGCATTTAAGTCTTGTCTCCTCTTGCGTATTACAAATTTTACTTTTATAGGGCTCCCAAACTTGTTTCGCGGTAGGGGAGAGGGCGTTTCGTTAGCGCCGCCTCTGATTGTGGGAGAACATTTGGATAAAGCCTCAAGCCATAATTTCTAAACCCTATCTTTCGATGGAGGTTCAGAACTTATTTACTTATACCAATAATTATTACAACTCCATGCCATTTCAATAGGGTTATATTGACAATGGTAAGGAGGCAATCGTAAAACCTCATACTTAATCAAAGTGTTATTAACTATATCATTTTTCCCTCTGGACCTAAATGGTTAAATTTTGTACCACAGTTACTTTTTTGTAATTTTGCCCTCAATTTCAACCCCGTGCGTAACCAACTGATTTTTCTTACTAGAAAATGAAGGGGGCTGGACTACCTGCACCAAATGATACGGTGCGTTATCCATAACCACCACACAATTTTTGGGTAGTTTGAACAGCGCGGGAATCAACTGTTAAATCACCGAATTTTGAAACCGATCCCCATTCATAGTTTTATGATAATCCTGGTCCTCATTCCCCGAATCGAGTAAATAGTCGCAATTTTCAAAAAAGCCTAAATTACATCCCGCGTGTAAAATGGTATACCTTTTACCTTCACTTTTAATTTTGGATGGATTACTTTTAATGTCAGAGTCATGCACCCAACGTTTTGTCTAGACACACAGATCTGACATCTTGGCCTGAACTGGAGAAATGTTTTCAAAAACTTAATATTGGCTACAACGTGTTTCATTTCACATAAAATTGCTGCCATGCGGCGAAGTACTGTATCGCACTCTAAATCATTACTCTAGAATACATTTATATTTGCATTTTGATGCAAGGTATTATACCCTTTTATAATTATTTTTTCCATTTTATTCAAATTTTGTTAAATATTGCGTAGTGAAAAATAAGATTGTTAAGTATGGAATCTCCGTTGATAGAAATAAATTAAGGAAAATAGTCAAACTAAATAATCTGACACTGCTTCTGATACTTATCAATTAAAAACACTAAATCATGTAGCCTTGGTCATCGCATTTTGACAGTTCTCATATTAAATTGATATTAAATTAATAAATGTCAAGTGTTGAGCTAGTGAGTCGATAGTGAGAAAGATTAAATAAAATGTGTTCACAGAGTTCTGATGAAAACCTCGCAGAAGAAATTGTGAAAGAAGCAAACATAGTTAATATGGATTTATTTCCAGCAAATCAATAAACGAATAAACTTGTTCGGTTGCATCTAGTTATTTTGTATCTAATTAAATATTATTTTTTTATTCTCCTCACGCTCATAGAAAAAATCTTGTTCCTAACACGTGCGGAAATTGATTTCCGCACGCCCTAACTCCGCTTCGCGTCGTTCGGACAACTGCGGTCGCGTGCGGGAAAGTATCACTTTCCGCGCTAGTTAGGAAAATAACTACATATACGTAGTCTAATCATTTTTTATTGATTGTTTTTGCGTACTTAATGTGTGACATTTTGGCGTTTGAAAGTTTTAAGTGTTGTTTTGTGAATTTGTGAAACTATTTTTTAAATTATTTACAACTTTCAGTCTCCTTTTGTGCAGTTTACACTGTGAAACTGATAATATACTTACTGCAAATAATCGTGCTGTCAAAGTTCTTCAAGTTTGAACAATGTTTGTGTAGTTATATATATATATATATATATATATATATATATATATATATATATGTCGAACGTCAAATTCTGTTATATTGGGCGAGTGTAAAAACGGTATCGTAACGGCCAGTTGAAATGAATCTTTCATGCGGGAAATTTTCAAAACGCTCCTCCTAGTTAAGAAATAAACTATAGTGATAGCGAACGTTAGTTTATTATGAATTAAGTAATAGCGTTGTTAATATGTTCCATAAAAAACATGGATAAACACAGACGTCCTAGCCGTTCTCGGCGAAACTGTCAAACGTCGTAAAATGAGTTAATTAGTCGACTTAGCGATAGTGAACAAAATGTCGATTGCATAACCTTCAATACCTACATAATAAGTATATGTAGATTAGAAAGTAAACATTAGTACTAAATTATTTTACTTACCGCAAGGTTCTGCCTTAGCCCCGATCCTCTACACTATCTTCGCATCCGATATACCCGAAGTCACTTAACCCGGAGTAGTCGTAGAGCAGTTTGCGGATGACACCGCCTTCTGGGCGGTTAATCGGAACAGCGAAACGGCCTCCCACATCATATCCAAAACCCTACGGAACTTCTCCAACTAGGCTAACTGGTGGAGAGTCTCCGTCAATCCTACCAAGGCCCAAGCAATCCTCTTCCGCCATCCTCATTACACCGAAGATAAGTGCCTCCAGAAATGTGTCCCTCACTCTAAATCAGGAAAGGCTCCCTCTCCAAGATGAAATCACCTACCTAGGAATCCTTTTCACACGAACCTTCAACTGGCTCCCGGATGTTAAAAAAACCCTCAACCGTATTAGGAACCGCGCAAACCTACTGGGCGCCCTCCGAGGTAGAATCGCAGGTTGTCACCCCAAAACCCTCTTACACACGTATGGATTTCCGAGCTCCTATATATACAAATATAAACCCCAAACACCTTTACTCCATCGCTTCCTGTGAGCGACGAATTTTCCGACGCATACGCCGGTTATCCTCAGGTACCCTAATACCCTTACTATCCAACGCACCAATATATCCCCAATCACACATAGAATCCAAACCCTTCAGAAAAATTTTACTCACAAAAGAATTTTAAGGCGATACCATCTCAACCAAAGAGATCCTTACCACTCCTTATAACTACCGCTTTTCCCCATTCCCACGAAGGAAACCCAAGCTCAAATTCAAACATCCACCCGCCATCCTCACACAACTCCTCGGCGACCTCCCCGAAGAGATAGAAGAATCCCTTGACAACATCCCGTATGTCCTCCGCATCCTCACGTCTATTGGATGACGACCCCAGCAAGATACCGGCCAACGAATATAACCACACCAACCACGCTACACACACCACAACCACCATGCACACTTAACCCATTAACACATTCATTACTCAATAAATAAACCTAAATCATTTTTTCTTTTTTTTACACCTAAAATAACCACACCTCATGATTGTACAACATACAATAACACCAAACACCGCAACACAACAACAGGGAATGACCAGGGCTGAAGAAAACATTTTATTAGATTTTAGTGAAAATCTAGAACTAAGTATTTTGAGTTCGATTTAAATTTTTTGGGCGTCGTTCAAGAAGATGTGACAGTAGACGATGAGGATTCATTTCTTTTAAATGAGGTACAAGAAGTCAACAGTAATTACAGACCAAAGTTGTATAATGAATTAGTGGTAGTCGAGGAAAAATTACAGCGTTTTTTAAAACTTTTAACTCTTAAGAGGAAAACTAATTCATTTAATATTCAGTGGTACGAAGATAAAACAAACGAACTTATTGAAACGAGGTGTAAAATATTGTTGCATATTCAACTTTTCCCCCCTTCTACACAACAACAGCTATAAATAGTTTCAATTCAGTGATATCATGTTGTATAAACAGTTATAAACATTAAGATGTTTCCGTCTCCTAGATGCGGTAAAACATTTGCAGTAAAAAGAAGTCATGAGACATCCGAAATGTCTGTAATAGTAGTGTAAAAATTGAAGCAACGACTTTAAAGAAATGAATGATCTCAACTGGTGAAGGTATGATTTATTATTTTTTTTATTTACTTTAATTAATCTTTTTTTTGTAGTTACATTATTGCAATACTTGTTCCCAGTATATTCCACGACAAGAATTTACAGGACATTTACGTAGTGCTAGACATAAAGATTTAGCTCTGAGTGGTGCTGGGGGTGAAACTGGTAATGTTAATGTGATAAGTACAGCCTTCAAATGTCGAATTTTGAGTTATAGAGTGTCTAGAAAATTACAATTTATTAATCTCAAGGACTTCTCGCTTACGTTAGAAGATGTAATAAACAACTTAGTTTGTAAACAAATAGAATTAATGGGTGGTATCAAAGTAATTTATTTAAGAATAATATAAAATTAAAGTAATTATATCAATCGGATTATTATTGAATTTGTTGATTGACAATATACATATATATATATATATATATATATATATATATATATATTGGCACACACAAGTAATTTACATAAAATACCAGGAATTTTAAATACATACTTTTTCGCAAATGAATATTTTTTTATTCAATTCGTTTCTATGCCTAACGAGAGACGGTTATAACTACAGATGCTATTTCCTACCTTGACTTTATCGATTTGAAATTTACAGCAATAAAATATCACTGTATATAATTAAAATATAAATCACCCTATACTAATCGCATAATAATTAAAAAATGGTTAACGGTGTCAGTGCCCGCTACCATCTAATTTTGCAGCTCATATCTAAATTGCAGAATTAAAAGATCGTTGACGGTGCCCGCCTTCAGAGTTCAATGACAGTGATACTTACCGCTACCATCTAAATTTGCAGAATAATTAAAAGGTCAACAGAGGTCATTTAAATTTGCAAATTAACATTATAGTAAATTTCAACTCAATAATCTTAGAACTACAGGTTTACTCTCGTATCAGAATTTCATACTGAACGCCTTTGAAGAAGGCTGTCAGTTACATTCTATATGTATGGACTTTGCTAAGGCCTTTGACAGAGTTAACCTGGACTTGCTAGTACCAAAATTGAGCGCTTATGGTATTCATGGGAAATTATTGGATTGGTTCCATAGCTTTCTTACAGTGGGTTAAGATTGGAAATCATGTTTCTAATCTTATACAAATCCACTCTGGTGTTCAAGGCTCCCATTGTGGGCCTCTGTTGTTCAATTTGTTTATAAATGATATAGCCAATATGATTGAGTACCCCCAATTTCTTCTTTTTGCTGATAACTTAAAAGATATTAAAAAAAAATTGATAAAGTACATGATTGTCTTAAGTTACAAACTGACTTAGATAATGTAGTTCAGTGGTGTACTACTAACTTGATGGAACTCAACCTAAACAAATGCTTCTTCATTGACTTCAATAGGCATCAAACTGCTGTTGATTTTGCATACTCTATAAATGCACTGGTTCTTAAAAAGGTCGCTATATTCTATATATATGGACATTTCTAAGGCCTTCGACAGAGTTAACCTAGTAGCAAAGTTGAGTGCTTATGGTATTCATGGTAAATTATTCAATTGGTTTCATAGCTTTCTTAGAGGTAGATATTAGTAGGTTAGGATCGGAAATCATGCTTCTAATATTATACAAGTCCACTCTGGTGTTCCTCAAGACTCCCATTGTGGGCCTCTGTTGTTCAATTTGTTTATAAATGATATAGCCCTTGTGATTAAGTACTTTCTTCTTTTTGCTAATGACTTAAAGATTTAAAAAAAAATTGATACCCCACAGGATTGTCTTGAGTTGCAAATTGACTTAGATAATGTATTTCAGTGGTGTACCTACTAACTTGATAGAACTCGACCTAAACAAATGCTTCTTAATTGACTTCAATAGGCGTCAAACTGCTGTTGATTTTGCATATTCCATAAATGCACTGGTTCTTCAAAAGGTCACTCAACTGAATGATGTTGGTGTTCTGTTTGATAAAATACTTACATTTTCACAACACATCATCAATATTTCGCTTAAAGCCCAAAA
Organism: Vesta saturnalis; assembly: GCA_036346205.1. Lineage (NCBI taxonomy): Eukaryota > Metazoa > Arthropoda > Insecta > Coleoptera > Lampyridae > Vesta > Vesta saturnalis. The sequence continues at coordinate 2,697,797 of JARFJB010001442.1, forward strand.
AATGCTGGGTTATGTTCAGAGAACTTCAAAGGATCTATCTGTTTATTCGTTCAAAATCCTCTATTGTGCTCTTGTGAGGTCCAATATGGAATATACACCTATTATATGGTGTCCATATTATCATGTCTACATCAATATGCTAGAGAAAATCCAGCATAAGTTTCTGAGGGCGTCTGTTCATTGATTAGGTATTCAGGTAAACAACCACACCTATGATTATTCCTACCTTTGCTCAACACTAAACATCTGCTCTTTAGCAAGTAGAACCCAAGCTGACTTTTGTTTTCTATTTAAATTATTATCTGGTTCTGTTGATTCCCCTGATATTCTTTCTGATATCAGTTTAAAAGCTAATGAACTTAAGACCAGATCTAAAGATACATTTTATATTAAATATCATAACCGTAATTATGGGTTTCATAGTCCTCTCACAAGAATAGTAAGAAATCCAAATAAAACAGACCTTGATTTCTTTGGTTGCTCATTTACTTCTTTTAGACAAAATGTATCCAACATAACCATCAACGATACTTGGTAGTGAAGATTTTCTATGATTATGGGTACTTGGTAGTCTGTATTTTTTTTTTAGTAGTAGTTTGTTCATTTTTTTTAGTTTACGTTAGGTAGTTTTTAGTTTGTACAATACTGTATTATTTACTGTGTGTTTCTTTGAATTTGTAAAAATTGGGGTTCCCGTTTATAAATAAATGTCATATCTAAATAAAGATTGTAATATGATTACAATAACATGAATGTTAACATATTAGGGCGTACGTAGAACTTCTATGTATTGCCTACAGTATGTCTTACTTTTTAAGATTTCACATTACAAACATCTGTGGAAAGTTACCGTAACTTCCACATTTAACTCATTTTTGGCAATGTATTTTAGACGGACAAAAACTTTTGGGTTACTTGTATATTTTTTGTAATGATAGGTTAGAGGTAATAAACAAAATAAAAGAAACAAATTAAATTTTAAATATATTTTACAAGCACACATACTGGAATAAATCACATTATTATTAAATATCAGTCTAGAAATAATTTAGTAGCTGTTCAAATTCAAAAATATCTAAGTCTATTACTTGTATGGCAACAAAACTATGTTTTACACTTACAATTAGAAATTACATCAAATGTAAATTGAATTAGAACAGCAATTATTTTAATCTTAAGTATCATATTTACTGTACACCTTAAAATTGCAAAACGCAACTTCCCAGTCAAATTAGAAAATTTATGTACAGTGTTTGGTTAGATGCAAATGAGAATAAATGATAACCAAAAGTTATAATCTAATAAAGGAACATAAAACTTAAAAATAGCTGTTACTACTAAAAAGTATCTAATTTGACTAGAATCTAATATTGTAAATAATACATGATTTACTAAACAGAATATCACAAATAATTAAAAATATACATATAATTATGCAAGCAATAAATTTTATACAAAGTAGAAACATAATTGTGGAATTAATCAATAAATCAAGTGCTTTCCAGAAAAATATGTAATCTTTTTTTATCAACTGATTTACAACTATGTAATGCAAATTTGATATAGTTATTGCACTATTATTTAGAAACAATTATTACATAAAATTGGTATGTTCTGCATATGGTCCCTTAAATAACCAAACATTGGAAAGACTTTGAAACTAATAAAGAATTTAATACAGATAAAGCAGTTAACGTAACAAAAATGATTTATTAAAAAAGGAAACATAAACATTTACAACTAATAATTGCAGCCACTTGCCGTAATATGATTCTGAAGTTGATGAGAACATTTCAACACAATTTTGAAAATGTACTCGTTTATCTAAACATGATATTTCAGCAGAGCACCATCACATAAATAATACATAAACGAAAACCAAACTACAAACTAATTTGCTTTAAAAAACTAACATCTAATAGTTGCACAATTCTTTTACACAAATTTTATATATATACAATAGATACGTATTAAATTCTAGAAATACCCAACTTAGAGTAGGAGCATGCAACTTAATTCAAATTTGTGTCAATAGAAGGACTGATTAATTCCTGTTTGGGAACACAACTACTCTCTATGGGTTCGATTGTAACATCATTTGTTAATAATATAGATTTACATTTTGATTGTAAACTTGGAATAATATTTATATTTTCTATAACATTATTTATAGGTAGATCGTGTGGATCAGGATTTATATCTATAAGTGGTTCTACTGTTATATGCTCTGCTTGATCTTCATTAAGCGGATAATTTTCAGGTTCTTCAAGTGGATTTTCAATTTCTAGTTCATCCATTGGTTTTGGAGAGCTGCATTCTTGCTTAATGTGTGGTGTACATTCTATTTGTTCTTGAAAAAATGGATTATTATTAAAGTGATGGTAACAGGATTGAATAATAAATAACACTACATGATAAATCTCAATTACAAGCATTTAATGTTTATTTTAATTTTATCACCAATGTTTTTCTGTATCACAATTAAAAAAAAAATTCCTAGCAAAATCAGAAAAAAAATCGAGACAAGAAAATAAGGGTAGAAACCGTAAAAAAAGCTAGAATAAAAAGTTCATATCTTATTCATGAATATTTTTCATGAGGTTAAAATTGATGAAATTATCAAACCGGGAAGTTGTTAGAGCAACACTAATGCAATCAACACACATAGTTGTGTGCAAATAAGCCCTGTTGTAACATTATCACCTACATTTTAGCAAAGCACAATTCTTACCACTACTGTTGTAGCAGTGGACCTTTTGGTGTTTTAATTCATCCGCAAGGTAAGGAGTTAATGAGCAGCTCAATTAATGTGGGTATTGTTTTTGATGGTGGTTCCAATGTTAATTTAGACAATGAATCCAATAGGTTTTTACACAATAGAGCAAATACAGTCAATATACATAACAAATGCACACATTAAAAATTAATTTGTGTAGGAAACAGTTTGAGTAATTTTCATGCAACCGTAAGTACATATTTGGTTGTTATTAAATTAATATTATTCAATTACGTTTAATCTAAGATGTTCGTCTATTCTACCCAACCATCCAAAAACAGAATGAGTTAAATAATATTACATAAGTAAATATAGCAAGCACACTGTATCTCATTTGTTTAGGATTCAACTCAAAATATTTCTTTTATAACTTGAATAGAGTGTTAATAAAATGGGACAACTAAACCATGTGATTACTTATTTGCTGAAGCATTAGAGAAATCAATACCTACTAATAGTAGTAGTAGTAGTATTTTATTTTTCCTGCTGCATTTCAGCTTGCAGTAGGGGTTCGGTTATTACATTATTAATTACATAATTTACATTTGCATTTATTACAAATTTTACACTGATCACTCATTCCTGTTCTTTAATCTTCGTCTTCTTTGTACCTCTCTCATCCACCCTTGCCACTTTCACTACACACTTTTCAACGTTTTTCTCTCACTTATACCCAGAGTCTTATAATATCCATGTACTAGGTGTACTATTGTTTCTTCATCTTTTCCACATAACCTACACATCTTCTCTTCATTTTTTTTTCCATATTTTTTTAGCTTTCCTTCCAAGATCATGGCATATAATTTATAAGCTGTATTCATTAAGGTTATTTACCTATAGTTCTCTACCTTGTCTCTGCCTCCTCTTTTGTATATTGGGATTATTAAACTTGTTTTCCAACTTTGTGGAATTCCTTTGCCTTCCCATATATTTTTTAAGCACTCTGTTAGTTCCGATTATGTTATCTAGTGCATTTATACATATTTCATTCTGCAGCTCATCTATTCCAAGGGGTTTGTTCTTTTTTAATCTCTTTATTTAGAGTGTTACTTGCTCTTCAGTTATTGTTGTTGTCGTTGTTGTTTCTGTTGCTGTTTCTTGTCTTTGTATAATTCTGCTTTACCTTTCAGTATCGTCCTAAAGTGTGTTTCCCATATTGTCATCTCTATTTTGTCACTTATCTGAGATTTTGTTTTTCTCCTCTTTGTTGATGTACTTCCACGATTTTGTTTCCTTCTTTACTTCTCTTATCTCTTTTCCATATCGTTCCGTCTTCCCCCCCGCCTTTTTTTTGTTCTTTATCAGTTCTTTGTATTCCCTCATCTTTTTTATATATGCTTTTTTGCAACTTTTTACTTTTCCATCTTCTTAAACACTGTCTTACTTGTTGCTTTTTATTTTTGCATTCTTTCCGACCAAGGATTTCTTCCTATTTTCAATTTCTTTATTGTCTTTTGTTCTTTCACTATATTTACCTTAATCTTCTCTAGGAGTTCATTCATTGCACTTTCTACTACTTCCTATCTGAATTCAATCCTTATTAAATTCTCTTTGTATGTTTTTATACTATCCTTTGTCCATACATTTTTATTTATTCGCCTATATTCTTTCTCTTTTAATTCAGGTTTCAGTATTTCTACTGTTAATTGTATTGTTAAGGGTTGATGATCTGATTCAGTTCCCTTCCCCTATTATCAAACTTTTAATATCTTCTAGGCTTGTTTTGTTACTAATTGCATAATCAATTACCGACTATTGTATCAATACTCGTCCTTCTGTGTTTTGTGCTTTATCTTTGGATTTTCTTTTCTTCTTCCAAGCCTTCTCCTATTATTCCCCACATTCCCATTCTTGCGTTGAAATCTCCGCCAATTAACAACTTATATTTTTCTTTTTCTATTGTCTGGTCCTTTGTCTACAATATTTTCTATATTTTGATTATTGTATACTGTTATTATTCTCCAGTAGCCTCCCTTTATTTTTAATATTCTTTCCTGAATTCCTTCTTGTTGGTTTTGTTCGTATTTTGCATCTTGTATTTCTTCAATTCCTTTCTTTATCCCTGTAATTATTGCTCCCTTTCCTCTACCTTTCTTATACTGTTTTGTTGCATATTGGCATTTCCAGTTGTAATTCTCTGGTAGTTGTTGCTTTATCTTATCCCAATTCTTCCCTTCTATCCATGTTTCATTAACTCCTATTATCTCACATTCCCAAAAATCTTCATCCTTTTTTTTATTCCTGACACATTCCAAAATATTACTTTTATTTGCTTCACTGTCCTTGAACTTTAATTTGTCGTTAGTCTTTAACACTCCCTTTCCTTGTCTTACTTGTTCATTGTCATTGCTACTCGTTATCATTGTTTCCGTCCCGACTGCGTCACTTTCTAGTTTTTTGGATTTTTTGGTTTCGGCCTGGCGTCGTAATCGATCTGAGAGTCGCGTTTAGCTCTTCCTCTGTCAGTAATTCTTCTAATGCACGTTTTTCTTTTCCAGTTTCCTTTTCCATTCTTGCAGTTTCGTGGGGAACTAATATTGTCTGTGTCCAGATTTTCTTTCTTGGTATTGCTCCTTTAAGTGAGTAATTTTCGTCATCCGTTGATGTTTCTCCTCTTTCACTCCTAAATGCTTCTAAACTATCCTAGTTCCATTCTTCACCATTTATTATTAATTTATTCCTAATTATCTTAGCCTTCATTCCTTTTTTCCCTGCTTCACTCATGTGTGGTAATAGTCTTTTCTTAGTTTGCTTTATTTCCCTGTCTAGATCCTCGCTTACGCGTAATATGGTCCCTTCAGGCCCTTTAAATTTCGTAATATTTCGATCTTCCTTATTTTTGTTGTGAGGCCCACTTTTATTGGTCTATTTCTGCCTCCTCTCGGGTTATAAAATCTATCCCCCCCCCCCCCCCCTGAGACTGTTTCGTCTATTTCCTTTTCCATTGATAGTAGTTGATTCATTACATCCTGTAGGGTTAGATTTGTATTTTCCGCCATGTTAACAAATTTCGGTTGCCTTAACACGGGCTTGTTCTTTAGCGATGCTTTTCGCGCACCGAACGCGGCCTTGATAAGTTGCCGTATCGTCGACCTCGCGCTTATTGCTCGTTGACTTGGTGTTAATTCTCTATATTCTCTGATTAATTCTTTCCATTCCTACCTTATTTCTATTTATTCGTTCCTTATTTTTTCTTTCTAGCTTATTGTGAGTGATCACTGACACTTATGCCTAGTGCATGACCAAACACTGTATTGCCCCAGTGTATATCAAATGTCCAGTATAGATAACTCCTCTTTATATGAAAATTACGTTGTATAAGTTTTTAACAGTTGTATGTCAGCTGCCCCTGTTTACTTTTAAATATATCTCTTATCACTGTCCCTATATTACCTTTCCGCCCCTTTCTCCTGTATATTTCCCCTTTTCTTTCTTTTTACTCACTGTAATTTATATTTCACGATATTTTGGCTATACCTATTAAGAATAGTATGTGAGATAGGACCAACTATTTCGTGCCTTTTATTTGTTTTGTTTCATTTTATTACTGACTAGCTTACCGGTCGCGCGTTGCTGCGAACTCAGAAGAAATTCAAGGATATTTAAAAAATGTTTGCGCCAGAAACCTTCTCGGGGGTGTACTAAACAACTTCCCAAAGTTTCATGGCGACCGGATGAATGGTATAGTAATGTATAAAGACAAACAGACTAGAAATGTAATTATTGCGTTTGTATTACTAATAATTAGAATTATTGCTAAGGTTACACTTGCGTGAAAATGAATTTTCAGAATAGTATTAATTTTGACCTAAAAGGGCATTTATCAACGCTTTTAATAATTTCGAAGGGCACTACTTAATTTGAAACAACTTGTAAATTAGTTATAATTTACTAGAAATGTAATTATTGCGTTGGTATTACTAATAATTAGAATTATTGCTAAGGTTACACTCGCGTGAAAATGAATTTTCAGAATAGTAGTAGTAGTAGCCAGCGTAGTAAGGAATCCATTCTCCTCATAATGTAGAGTTTACATAAAATTCTAGCGTAACAATACATTATATACAAATATATATATATATATATATATATATATATATATATATATATATATATATATATATATATATATATATATATATATATAGATTTTCTGATGATCTTATTCGCCACCTTATCACTTTTGAACATCTAGCACCATAAAATATATGATTACAAGTTGACAGATAAAATTATGTATTTAAATTGATATGAGAAACGCAATGAATTTTGTTGAATACGTAATGCTAATTTCTTACCAAAAACACATCTAACATTTTCAAAAATGTTTGCAGTAATTGATTCGAATATTTTTGACATATCCCCACTTAAGTCAATTGGTGACCTTGTCAATCTATCCATGACCGGATGAATGGTATAGTAATGTATAAAGACAAACAGACTAGAAATGTAATTATTGCGTTTGTATTACTAATAATTAGAATTATTGCTAAGGTTACACTTGCGTGAAAATGAATTTTCAGAATAGTATTAATTTTGACCTAAAAGGGCATTTATCAACGCTTTTAATAATTTCGAAGGGCACTACTTAATTTGAAACAACTTGTAAATTAGTTATAATTTACTAAAAATGTAATTATTGCGTTTGTATTACTAATAATTAGAATTATTGCTAAGGTTACACTCGCGTGAAAATGAATTTTCAGAATAGTAGTAGTAGTAGCCAGCGTAGTAAGAAGCCATTCTCCTCATAATGTAGAGTTTACATAAAATTCTAGCGTAACAATACATTATATACAAATATATATATATATATATATATATATATATATATATATATATATATATATATATATAGATTTTCTGATGATCTTATTCGCCACCTTATCACTTTTGAACATCTAGCACCATAAAATATATGATTACAAGTTGACAGATAAAACTATGTATTTAAATTGATATGAGAAACGCAATGAATTTTGTTGAATACGTAATGCTAATTTCTTACCAAAAACACATCTAACATTTTCAAAAATGTGTGCAGTAATTGATTCGAATATTTTTGACATATCCCCACTTAAGTCAATTGGTGACCTTGTCAATCTATTCTGTATGGTTCATGTTGTTGTCAACTCTTAGTCCAGGTAATGCCTTAAAGGTGTGCTGGAGCACCATCTAATTAGACCCACATTCTCACTTGAATATGTAACGAAGGCTGTACAAATCTTATTAAAAACCATAAAAATTTACTATCGTTTAGAAGACTATCGAAGTTGTATATCACAATTCCATAATCCTCAAACATTCCGCCAAATTAATTAATTAATCAAGACTTCGTCGGCATTGATGATTACCAGTTTGAAATAAATGCTTATTCTCCGTGTCATCATAATGGAAATTAGGAACATACGTTTTCCAATAAACCTTCTTACACATGCCTATATCTTCTGCAATATTTCTCGTGTTAGTACGTCACGTGGCCGTGATTTTATCGAATATTTACCGTTAGTTTCGAAATTATAAGTTATTCATTAATACTGGGCTTCTGAAATGTAGTGTAAGTTCATGAAACTAAACTTGATAACGCATAAATTCTTGGAAGCTTTTAGATTGTCACATTTTTTTGTCTTTGGCGTATTTGGAAGTATTTGAAATTTTTACAAATGGTAATCGGCTTTAGAATCCCTATTCTGAAAACGAAATAAAGTTTTTGGTTTGCTTATCAAGCTTAGATTGGAGTCTAAATTAAGATTTGTTTTACGATTGACACCGAGAGGCAGTAAAATCCCTTTTACTAAGTTTGTTGAGAATTAAATAGTTTCTTTGTAAATAATAGTTATTTGTATTGTGTAAATGTTGTCAATCATAATAAGTATTGTCGTTAATATTGCGTCGGATGTAAAAATTTAATACCGTATTGAAATTGCTACTTTGTATTCAAATAGAGTGTAGAAAAGCATATATCGCAGTTTTTAACCACAGATTGGAGGAAGTTTTTCGATAAAATTTTTGTACTTAAACAAAGAGTTCGCTTTAAATACGAGGCGTTAAAGACTAACATCGCAATGAAATCATTAACGCAAGGGATATTAATTACGTTTCAAAACAAACCGCTTGATATGTTGTGTATTTTTCTGATGAAATTTTTTCAGTTCGGCTCACGAATTCAATTCGTTTTTGGGGCAATTTAAACATTTAAGTAATAAATTGTAATTATCGGCGAATTAAAAGGTAACGGAGATGATAGGGAAGATGGCTGAAACAGAAGAAGGTTGAAGTCAGTCTAGCCCAAGATGCAGGCGAATGCTCAGGTTTTTGTGTGTTTGCGGTTTCGCAATGTACGCGAAAGGGGTTAGTGTAATAAAAGGGAACGAGTTATATCATACCGTGAGAGTGTACCGTACGTTACCGTAGGAGGATTCTCCGCTTCCACTAATTGGGATCTTAGAGAAGTTTCAACACACCCCCGGTTTATTATATCACTGTATTTCGTTTTGTCAATAATGACAATTTTCGGTCAGAGAAGTAATTGGTTTCAGTGGTTTTTATTCTGTTGAACTGTTTATCGCATTTTAGTTATGCGGATTAACGTTAACGAGTTCCAGGTTAAATGGGTAGTTTCGCGTACACTGTGCAACTCAAACAAATAAAGTACAAACTTGCTGTATATAGTGCCGCTTTAATAAAGTTTAGAATAAATAACTTAACGTTAAGGAACGCTCGCAAATAGGGATAAATATTTGTGTATTTACGTTAAATCAGACGAAAAATTAGTTACTTGTGTGCTTTTGATTAAATTAACTGTGGTAATTTAGTTCGAATAATTATAAATAGGAAGTTGCCGTTTGTGAGATATTATTTGGAGAGCGTTACTGTAGAAATTCAGAGGAGCCATACCGATTCAGCACCTGGTAGACCAGTTGCATGACCTATTTTATCGTAGTCCAGAGGAGGGAGAGTATTATAATTATAATAATTATATTGTTGATCAGTTACGGTAAAATCTTACATTTTATTCGATGTTGATACCAATAAAATGTGTTTTTTAATTATCTTTTTAATGTTACGGTGGGGGATGGAAACGCTTGCTTTCGTGTAAACTATTTTATAAAAGCCCTTCAGGTCTTTTAGCATGCGTGTTCATCTACACGATTTCCTTTGTTAATTTCTGTCAAAATTGATATTTCCGTTGTGCTTAATAAAACGTAGCTGTTTAGAATAAGAGGTAATAGAACTTGGGGGGTTTGGCCTTGCTGCAAGCGTCAACAGAATTTATTATTGTACTTTATTTTTTTGAGTGAACTACAAAATTTAATGTGTTTGTCTTGTACTAACTGTACTAAAAATGTTAACCCACATTTAAGATTTTTTTAGTGTTTGTTTTATCTTATGAGAAATTTCGAGTTAAATAATTTTACAGCGACAACTCCCATTTATCGTTCATTTAAATTGTAATCAATTTTATTGCAGTTGTACATGTTTTTAAGGTAACCTTTCAAATTTCATTAAGCTTTAACGTAGCGGCTAATGAGAATTTCTCGATTTGAGGGTGTACTATTTTGATTTTGGTAATAAATCACTTTAAAAGAGATTTCAGATATACCGTAACATAGATTACAAAGTAAATCGGACGTTGACCAATCAGCTGTTTATTTTTGCATACGATAGTTTTGCGAGTAGTCACAACTTTTGAGTTTTTTATAGGAATCATATGATTAGCTGTGGATTACCTGGATTTGCCAAATGGTAAGCAGTTTGTTTATTTGAATGAGCTGTGTATTTTTGAATTTAGGTATTTCAACCCCGCGTTTATTAAATTTTAGGACTTTATAGATTTTCGATCGCGTTTAGTTTTGATGGGACGTAGTTATCGTTTGAAATTGAGTAATTAATTACCGTTTTTTGATGGCTATTTGAGACAATAATTTTGTCGTTGAAGTTTATCGAAATATTTAATGAGTTTGCGGCTTTTATTTGAAGCTTAAGATGTTATTGAGGTTTGGATGAACTTTGCGCAAATGTTTTTAGAGTACAATTTTAGTAGAGATGAGGGTTTTATTTTCAGTGAACATTATGGTTTCCTGCTAGACCATTATTACGATCTAATTCTTGACGTTTTCCCGCTATAAATGTTCCAACAGGTGGCACCTTTTTGACATTTTTCACGATTTTGACGTTTTTGGAGTCGTGGCGAGTGCCCTTTTGCAGCATTAAGTAAGAACACCGCCCACACCACTGAGCTATACCGTGCACGCAAATTGCCTTTACGGACTGATGCTCTAATGAGTTTTGACCTACAACAAGTAGTTGAATTTTCAATTACAGACTGTACAATATTAATTTTTTGTAAAGTATAAGAATAAGACGTTATGTGTCGATTTTTGAATAAATTTAAATTAAGAGTGTTAACTAACGCATAACAATCAATGGTTTTGAATGCCCTGTAAAACAATATAACGTCTAAATAAAGCAAAAGTTGTATTACTAACTGGTAAATGTAAACAAATAACAGAAAAACCAGACTTTAGTTAAGTGAATTTTTCTGTCTTTCGTTATTAAAACCATTTTCCTCAACAAAATCAGTCCATAAATAAAGGATTTCAATATGGCAGACATAAAATAGCATCCAATAACATAAAATAATAATAAACAAACTTTAGTGTTTTGCAACAATACGATATGTGCATATGTTCCATATGTGCACATAACTGAGCATAAAGTCAAGGTGGGAAAAGAAAGGAATGCTATTTAACTGTTGCATAAGCAACGTAATAAAGAAGCAAAGATAGACATTCGCTCGTTTTTCTGACAAAACTGGAGGAATAATTAGATTTTCTGATGAACTGTGATAAGATATAAAATTTTATATTGGTCTCTCATGATCCATGTGTAATGAAGCTAATACAAAAAACTGTATTTAAAAGTAATAATAGTGTAGCTCCTAATAGTGAATTTTTTTAGACTTACCAGTCATTATTGGAATTTTTCGTGGTCTTCCTCGTTTTCGTTTAGGGCCAATAATTGTTTGAACTTCTGAAAGATATGGAACTAATAATAATTCTTACTGATATATTAATTGTATACCCGGAAGTGGACGCTTGCGTGGTCTACCCCTTCGTCGTTTTTCCTTTAGTAATAATTCAAATACAGGGTTTGAACTTAATATATCTTGATTGTTTATTTGACGAGCAAGTTGCTGACGTGGTAATGTTTCTCCGTCTTTGTCATCTATACGTGACTCAACTTTGGAAATTTGAGGAAGCAGATTATCTTGTGTATTCATATTTATTGCAGTCTAAATTAATTGAAACATTAAGATGTAAAATAAAATGTTTGTACTTACTACTGCTTGTGGTCCCATGTCCAAATTTCCATTATCTAATTCGTGACTAGCACGAATGTGTTGTTTAAGTTTATCTTGCCGAGCAAAACTTTTACCACATATTGTACAAATGAAAGGTCTTTCACCAGTGTGCATACGTCTATGTCTCGCCAAATGGGATGAACGTGTAAAACTACAGACAATTCAATTTAAGAATAATTCATAATGAATTAACTCAAATACCTGCTGGGGCAAAATTCACATTTATGGGGTTTTCCTGTTATAATATGTGATTTTTGATGAAATAATAAATCCTTTTTAGATTTACATTTATAAAAACAAATTGTACAAATAAGTGCTGATTTTCGTACATGACCATCGTTTGATGGTCTATTAGGGATATAATCACAATCCTACAATACATTTGTATTTATTCAGTTATTACAATTTTGTAGACATGCTCACACTTTCGTTAGATGATTTATCATCATATAATAAAGAATCATCAGTTTCCATCCAATGTTGGTCTTCAGCAGGTAGTAATAATGGTTTCTCCTTTTGTTTAATTTCTGAAATGAAAGAAATGTTTTGATAAATCTATGTTTATTGCTTTTCAACAGTCTCACACACACTGATGAACTGGGCAAAAAAATGCACTATATGGGCATTTATGCAAATTTCTTGTCGGAAATTATGCATTCACATGCATTAGCGGTATTATGGTTATAAAACAATCCTTCACTTTGTTTTCCACGGGCCACATGATAATAAAAAGTAATTTTGAAAATTTTGTTTTACATAAATAAACATTTATTTTACAGCATGGAATGATGTAACTTTACTCACCACATAAACAACCCCCACATCCTTTTCGCTTTATAAGTTTCTTCGCATGTATACGGAATTAGTGTACTTAATGAACTAATACCCAAAAATGCAGTTCAGCATTGCTAATGTAGACAATTATTTTTATATAATATAAACTGTCATACAATGTATGATAGAATACTTGCAGAAAATATGACAATTTTACTACTAACGTAGTATATAATATAGTATACTATTTAATAGAATATTTATACCAAACGATTTCAAGTTGTACCCAAACAAAAATGTGCAATGATTGCAATTAATCAACTATCCGCAAGTTTGCATTAATAAGTAGAGACGTAAATGTAATACTACAGAATGGTCCACAGTGGTTGCAAAAGTCCATAGAGTAGGCAGTTTTTACGCACGTTACTTGTCATAATTGTAAGGTTAACGGTAATGAAACTATTAAATATGGTCTGCATATCTTAACTGATATCAGTATGCTCCCAGTTGCTGAGGCATATATTCATGCCATTAGTACAAACAAGAAAACATTTCGGTTAGATGATGTACAGAATAGCAGTAACATATAAAAACAAGCCCATCACCTTACACATATTGTATCATACGGAAATGCAAATATTATAAACTGATATAAATATGGTGACATGAATAATAAAAGATGTATGGTAAAGCCACATTTCATCATATTTGTAAAGTATACGTCGTAATTTGTTATTCTATGCAGTGTTTGTTTGTTTGTTTGAATAATTCATTCATTTTGTTTTTTATATTTTTCTAAAAATTTTGTTACGAATCTGATTCATATTTTTATCAATAAAGATAAACAAAATTTTATTTTTAACCAATCCAATTTTTTAATTATCCCTATAAAATATTGATCTGAGAGATGACAAATAATGAGAAATATTTTAATTTAGAAATATGATAGTGTAAACTTACTTATAATAATAGGTATCTTTTTTGAGATTTATATCATGCATTAAATTTAAAAATTAGTCTTAGAAAAATGTTATACGATATTAATGTGAATAATATTTTGACTTCAGCATGTTTTAACATGTTTTTTTCATTTTACTGAGGTCAATAGTTGTAATTGCTATTCCAACAATTAAAGATAAATACACGACATAAACAAAAAAAATTCTTTTAACACTGGTTTTAACGTCATAACTGTACATCCTGTGAGATACATTTTTTAATTTCAGAGTTCAGTTTAGAGTTCTAGGCAGTCCTATCAGAATTCTAACGATACCCCTTAATACTCGATATAAAAAAGTGTTTTTAAAATTTTAGCTCTATCATCAGTTCTAGGTAGTTCTAACGACAATCCGTAATATCCGAGACGATGAACTTAAAATCAAAACTGTTTCAATTCCGAGATTGAAATTTGCTTTCCCGCAATATACAATTTTTAGTTTCGACGTTCAGTTAAGAGTTCTAATATAAAAAAATTTTTTTTAAGTATTTTATTGCGAGTTCTGAATAGCGCTACAAGATTCTATCAAAAAGTATTATAACTTTTATCAGAATTAATATAAACAGTTGTAAGTAAATATACCAAAATTTCGTTAAGTGGGGTGTCAACTTCACAGAGGCTGTGATATCATTTGTTACTTGATATTAAGGTCCTGTATACTTATATCCCATAAACAGTTAAGTTATGTATAATCAATGTATATTCAATCCTCTACTTACTATACAGAGTATACCTCCTCATCCTCCTTTTTTCTTTATTTTTAGAGTTCTCAAATTGAAATTTTTATAGAGGTCACATTTTATTTACACCACTTAAATTTTTGTTAACACTTCCAGTTTAGCCGTTTGAAATTATTTCAATGGAACACCCTGTTAAGTTTTACATATTTAAAATCGACTGAAATTCGGCATTCAGCAGAACCAACTTTGAACATTCTCAAGGAATATGTTTCTAAAAAAAATTCAATCTAGAATGGCAGGACAACTGAATTAAAAAACTTAATGTGAGTAATAGCATTTTCTATTGAGAAAACTCATGCTCTACAACATTTACATTCTATTGCTAGTGTTAGTGCAATTTTGTTTGTTCTATTGGAAAATCTCATAAATAATTTTCTTCTAGTTCGCACTAAGTAAATATTTTCAGCTTGCAGAGCTTGTGCTATGATAGTTCATAACAAGCAAGACAACCGTAAATATGTGTGAGCTTATTACAGGTATAGCACAGTTTAGGATCATCAAGTGAGAAAGACAAAGAAAAGGTGGCATACTGTATGAGAATTAGAAATGAAATTCCAAAAATTAATAATTTTATTGAGAATGTAGTTCACAAATTTTTTGATAAACAGGTATACATATCTTATTTCATTTGTAACAATGAAAGGAACACTCTCTAGCTTCAGGAAAATTTCCGTCTCACTAATTGAAGGTTTCCAAGGCTCTAAGTTATTTACAAGTGTATAAAGCAATTTGCACTACATCTTTCAATCTTCTGTTTAGGTTTAATGGTAATAAATCTACATTACAGAATATTTCACAAAGATTTTCTATGACATCAGCTTTGCACCCTTGCATAAGCTGTGAAATGGATTTTATGATAGAGATTGTTGCTACACTCATAAGTATGCCCTACGTAGAGGACAAAAAGGAAAATATTTGTAATGAACTTAAGAAGGTAGATTGGGCATAACAAACTGCTTTTTTCTTAGATTTTAGGATTCCCAAACATAGACAGACACATCTGGAAGAATTCATGATTCCAGGGTGTTTACCTGAAATATGTGATGGTCGATACAACATAGTAGGTGACTATTGCAAACGTAACCCCATCAACTAATAAAATAAAACAAATTTCAAATTTTGAACCACGCGTGTTACATAACACTTATCGACTGTTATTAAAAAAGTGCAGGTAACTACAACAAATAAATACAAAAAAATATTTATTAAAATTAAATATAGTTATTAATGTTATTATAATATACTGTAAGAGATTAATGTTTTACACAGTTTTTATTATTAAACTTATGCAATAGTCAAGTAAAATATATTTCGTGTATAGTTTCTTTGCTTAGATAATGCTGGCTAAGGATGCATTCAAGCTTGTTGCTTGAGAGAATTTTCAGTCCTGCTTCACCGTGTTGCAAATTTTCGTCGCAACAAGCACTCATGCATGCCGTTAGCCAGTATCAGCAAGTCACTATGTACTTAATATATTTCTGTTGATAATGCATCATCTATATGAACTTATTTATTATCCTCAGCAGTATTAATTGAAAATGAATTTGGAATTCTTAAAAGAAATTAATTAATAGTCATAAATGCAAAATTTGAGGTAGCGCTTAAATGCAGTCTTAAAGATTGCATAGAACATAATCGTTTGAGGACTAGGTTTTTATATCCTTGATAAAAATCAAAACAACCCTAATAAATATTAATAATAATAAACACAGATTAAATAACATATTTCTATTATGAAAACACTTGTCATCTTTACATGAGTTATCTATTAATTCTTTCCATTATTAGAATACAATTTTTATGACAGGAGCGAACAGATTCCCGTCTTACAAGACTAGGGCCCCTTATTAGAATACAACCCCTAATGTATAAATAAATTTCTCGTATAGGTAAAAGATCACAATATGTTGATGGGAATTAAAAGAAATGTAATAATAATTTTAATATTTTAATAACAATTATGCAATCTCCTTTGATAAAAACGGGCCCTAATAAATATTAATAACAATAAGCACAGATTAAATAAAATCTTTTTATTCTCAGGTGAAAAAAATACGACCCCCCGTGGGCTATATAAAAAGTGAAAGTTAAGGTGTCCCGGATGTGACGTCACGAAAATAAAATGGCGGCCAAAGGTTCTACTCATACTCATACTCATACCTTAAACCTTATTCCTATTATATACATAGCCGTTATTATTTTCAAATAGGTACCAATAAATTGCAATAAATCAACTACGTGTACCCATTGAACTGTCTACAGTTCAATGCATGTACGTTATACAATATGTAAAATTAAATATTAAAGTGTGTCTTTAAAACATTTAATTTCTTTTTATCCATTTAATTTCTTTTTCCCCGAAAGACGACGCGCGCCATACTGCAATTAAATAAACACCGTTATTAAAGAGCGGAAAAAAGGCAACAAACATCTTAAAAATGTAAACAACGCTAAAAAAAATATGAAAAAATTCAAATTGATTATTTAGTAAGGATGGTGACATTTGCATAAGCTTTTTCGGTTAGAAACCTTTGATGTTTATTAAATCACAATTTAAATAAACAATTCCAGATAATTTAAATAATTTAAGATGTTTTTGACAATTTTCAATGAACTTGATTTATAATTTTGTAAATTTTGAAGAATGGTGTGATGAGCTATCCTAATGTACCTAAAAAAAAGGAATTTATTTATTTCAATTATTATTAAAAAATGTGTACTATTTTAAGTTTAATTTTTTATACTCCATGCCTTTAAAAAAAGACTGTAACAATAGACTAAAATAATTGCATTGTACTTTAAACAAACATTTCGCGTTTATTACTTGTCAGGTTCCTTTTTACATCCTATAATTAAGACAGGTAACAAAAGGTGACAAAACTTCTTGGAATACTGTGCTATTTGAATGGGGCACTTTCAAAGGCTGCAACCCCTTTTGTTAAATTTATTTACTTAGGAACAACATGCACATCATAGATTAAAAACTGAATTAGGAGTTAGTCATCTCTCTATCTGGAAGTTAATTGATGGATTACGCAAATTGCAGAAAAGTCGAGATATTTATTTAGAACAGCTTACTGCAGGTCAACTTCCTGATGAAAGAATACTGCGCTTTATAAATGAATATCGAAACAATAGGAATTATATACAATATTTGAGAGCAATTGCTCACAATTATCAATTTCATTTTTATTGAATTCATTCTATTGTAACTATTTCAACTTTTTCTATTCATTCTGTGATGTTATTGTTAATTTAAATAATAGGAAATTGTTCATTAATCAATTTCACCTTTGAAACTGCTACCTCTACTTAATAGCGGCGAAAAGGTCGTGGTTGAACGGTGGCGGCGAAACTTCCTAGACCCATTTTTAATAAACTAGTTCTTCTTTGGTCTTCTGCAACCTGCAAGTGAGCTTCGGGTTTATAGTAAAAAAAAAAGTTAAAAATTGTAATTGTATTCTACGTTATATAAAAGTGAAACTTCTATTTGAATATTGTGATAAATGTGCGTCCTTACTATAGCAGTGATAGTGAATTAGTAAAAACGTTAATTTTTGTGATTTTAAACATTACGATTACGATACCACCTAAAAGCTTTCTGATATGTCTATTAAATCTTACTTTGTGTCACTTAAACGCAGCAAAACAATACCGTTATTACCAATAGTGTATGTAACAGTAGGTAGTGTTTTGATTTCAAGTGATACCTCTGAATCGAAAACAATAAATCCAAGTTTCTCAAACTCCGAAGATAATAAGAAAATCTATTCTGATGGTAAGTGCATAAACATTTTGTTATTTTAAATTACAGATTAGTAGATTATTTTAACATTTTTTCTATTCATTAGAGAGTATGAGTACATTGATCAAGACAGATTTGGGGAATACTAATGAAGGTCCACGTCAAGTAATTTTAAATGATTACAAAGTAACTGGAGAAGACAAAAATAAACGCAGTTTTGCATCCAAATGGTACAAACTTTTTTCTTGGCTGGAATATTCTATTCAACTGGATGCGGCATTCTGTTTTCCATGTAGAAATTTTATGTGTGAGAAAAATTTAGCAAAAGAGGTTACAGAAACTGGAAATATGCTTTACGTAAATTTTGTGAACATGAGAGCACAAACCAGACAATTTTTTTAGAAACGTTACGTTTATTAGAAAAATATGACCCCTTTTTACTAAACGCTCATTATTGCTCACCTTTACCGCAAAATGAAATAGTAAACTCCATAAGTTTGTGTTTTTTTTTACGACAAAGTTAAGAAGTATGTCAATTTTTCTATTGTGCGGATGGTACTCGAGATATAAGTACCAAAGAACAGATGAGTATTGCTATTTGCACAATAAGGAACCCAGAGAGATATTTATTTCGTTTGAACACGTTGAGGAGTTAAATCGAACGGATTAGCTAATACAATCCAACAAAAAATCAAAACCTTAGGTATAACTGCAACTTGTGTTGCTCAAATGTATGACGGGGCGAGTGTTATAAGCGGCAGACTCAACGGAGAACAAGCAAAATTTAGAGAATTAGGGCATCGTCAGGTAATATACCTTCATTGTTATGCACATAAACTTAATCTTGTGCTTATATCTACTTGTACTGCTATTTCAGAAGCTAGATTATTTTTTGATGGAGTTCAGGCACTACATACTTACTTTTTAACTTCGGTTATTCATAACCAAAATTTCAAAATATTCAAAATCATTTGACATAAGACAAAATTAATATGTTCACTTAGTGCAACAAGATGGTTTGGTCATATTAGGGCTATTTGTGCTTTGAAGTTCACTTATCCAGCTATACTACAATTCTTTTATAATTGTGATGGAACCGCTAAAGAACTAGGTATAAAAAAGTTTTCTACTGTGTTAACTTTTATTTTTGAATTTTTACTTGGCATGTACAAGTATTAACGCAATAAAATCTCTCATACTAACATTTGATGATTTCCGCAACAATGAAGAAGTTTTTGAAAAACGCAATAGCAGAAACAAATTCAAGGAAAAGAAAAAGAACTTGTAAAATGGCAGATTATTTGCAGTACGACGAAAACACAAACACAAATTTTGTTAATTCCCATCATCGACAGGTTTCTCCAAAGATTTTCTCAAGAATCCAACAGGCTTACTCTTGCAATTAATGCTTAAAACCCTTTTTCCGGTAACTTTTTAAATCTAGAATGATTAAAACATTTGAAGTCACATTATAATTTGTCTGGTAGTCTTAAAGAAGAAAGTTACATCCTTAAAAATTACTTAAATGTTGTAGAAGATAAACCAAATGATTAGCACAGTTTTTACAAGATTTTAGACAATAAATTGTTTCCAGTTGTTTCAAGAATTGCAAAAATAGCTTTGACAATTCCAGTAACTTCTTGTTCGTGTGAGGGCTTTCAGTGTCTTAAAATTAATAAATATCTATCTACGTTCAACCATGGAACAAGAAAGAGTTTCAAATCTGGGAATGCTTTCAATTAAATCCCCCAAAGCTAAGAAAATTTGTTATGATGAAATTATTGATGTCTGCGTCACTGACAAATAGGCGAAACGAAACGCATTGTTGCTACCGTCAAAGTGATTTTTCTATTAAGAAACTTATGTATTTCGTTTGTGCTTACTTATGACAATGTGTGTTAAAAAACAAATTTATTTACATTAAAATTCAAATACAAAAATTTATACTTGTATTTATATGCTGAGTAACAACTTGTTCAATGTTGCTTATTACAAATTAAACATTTAATTTATTTCCCTCCCTAAGCAGAAATCCTTAGGACGTGCCAGCCAACATCATACAATGATTACTGCATTAAATAATAACCATATTATACGCAAAAGAAATATGGAAAATCGGTGTTTTGGATTAAATATTTAAAAAAATATGTAATTTGATGTATTATTATTGAACTTTTTTATTGATACATTCAAATGAAGTTTGTTATAAAAAAAATATCCATTTCTTTAAAAAAAAAATAGTACATGCGTTTTACGCGAGCTTCGATTTTGGAATTGTCCAAGTGTAGGTTTGATAGATACAGAGTCCAACAACGATAGCTGGGGGGAGTTACATAAGGGACTAACGGAGGTACAAAAAATGTATACAGAAAAATTATAACTACCTCAAGTCTGCACATTTAAAAAATATTTTTGATTATACAAAGTCCACACATACATTTTTTTATACAGGGTGGGTCAGTGAAAACTTTCATTTTTTCGGTAAAATCAATTATGTGAGATAATCGAATATGAAAAACTTTTCGCTGACTCACCCTGACTCATTCTGTGTTTAGGTACACAAACGTTTCGCGATAAAATTAGGAGTGATATAAGATTGTATTAGTCACAAATTAGTCGTTTAGGAGCAACTAGCCACTTTATTGAAATAAAATCCAAATTTTAGGGCGCCACCATCTGTAAAAAGCAAAAACCTCTTGAAGTTATGGAAGCCCACTGAAAAAATTCATCTTCATACTAAATTAAAAGATTTTTACTTATCAGTGTTATTAGAAAACTATGAGATAATTATTATTACCGAAACATGGCTAGTAGATTCTATTAATGCTGGAGAACTCTATTAAAAGGACAAGTACATCTTGGTAGACATAAAAATAGTTTATTTATAATTAGGTCACCTTGACGAAGACAGAATATGACATTTTGTGTGTCAATGTTTGATTGTAAAATATTTCAATTTTAAAATGACGTACAAAGGAAAACAATTAAGTTGTAATACTTATTTTAATGCCCAGAAGGTACAGCAATCAAGAATTTTTAGATATGATTAAACAACTTAGAGTTTGTAATAACACGTGGCGCAGAGCCCTGATCATAAAACAATAAGTGCTATTGAAGTTCGTCTACTTGAAACTGCTCCTAACATGAATCATGCTGGTTGTCATAGACAACTAACATGGCAACAGGAAGAACAATTACTTCACGACATTGAAGATCCGTCTGTAAGTACTAGGATTTAGGAAACCAATCGTGACCATCGTCGTAGGACTATTCACACATTCATGCAAAGAGAAAATATGTATTCTTAACACTGACAACCGGTTCAAAAATTGCATCATGGGGATAGTGAGTTGCGCTTACTATTCTGCAGATGGTTTTTAAATTGCTTACATACAAATGAAGACCTTGTAAGGAAGTATTGTGGAGTGGCGAAGCCCATTCTAATCAACAAGGGGTGTTTAACTAGCACAACTTGCATAGTTGGAATTACGAAAATCCACATCAAATTAGAGAACCACATAAGCAAATGCAAATGTGTGGATTGGTCTGTTGGGCAATGATATAATAGGACCACATTTTCTGCCTAGAATATTAAACGCAGATAATTATGCAAATTTTTGCGAAAACACAATACCTACCTTTTTGGAAGACGTTACTTTATTGCACAGTCTAACTATTGTGTATCAACGTGATGGAGCGTCTGCTCATTATTCTCGAAATATTCGAGAGATATTAAATCAGCGATTTCTCGATAAATGGATCGGTCGCGGTTGGCCACCTAGGTCCCCGGATCTCAACCCAATATAATTTTGGCTTTGGGATTACTTGAAAAATGCAGTATACAAAGTCCTACCGAATAAAGATGGCGTTATTGTTCGTATTTATGGAGCTTTAACTCAAATTACAAACGAAACAATAGGCCGTGTTGAAAACAATTTTCTTCGCCGATTGTATGCATTTTTATTTTTACTTGGATATTTGAAAACACGATTGCATTTTTTAATATGGCCATAATTGCGTAAGGAGGAACTTTTCTAAATTTTGACATAAGCGATTTTCGACTTATTTTTGGTCATATAGTATAACCCCAGCGGCTGGAGAATTAATTTTAGAAACGGAATTCCAAAGACAAGACAAAACATCAGTGGCATTCATCGACCTAACGGCGGCGTACGATACTGTCTGGAAACAAGGCCTGGTTTATAAGATCCTCCGCATCGTGCCATGTCTAAAAACGGTTAATCTTATCAACGGGATGCTATACAACAGACCATTCCAGGTAATCATTGGCAATAACAGAAGTAAATTCATGACTACCCAAGGTTCAGTCCTGGCCCCACTACTCTTCAGCGTGTATATAGCCGATATGCCTAGGACGAGATCTATGAAGTTCGGATACGCAGACGACTTAGCCCTAGTCACACAACACCGAATTATGGAGGACACTGAGACTGTACTGTCAAGCGACTTAACCACTCCAGGAAAATACTTCCGCGAATGGAGACTCCAACCCAGCCCATCGAAAAGAGAGGCTACTTGCTTCTACCCGAATAACAAACTGACAAACATGGAGCTCAAGATTTACTTTGATAACAGCATTCTCCCGTATAACAGAACACCAAAATATACGGGCGTGATACTCGATAGAACCTTGAGCTATAAAACAACACCTTGTAAACACTGATGCAAAAGTCAGAACCAAACAACATCGACCAAAAACTTTGCGGCACTAGTTGGGGCTCCGTCACCTCCGCTCTGCATAGCTCTGCACTAAGACTTCGCTACTCTGCCGCAGAGTACTGTTCCTTAATATGGCTAAATAGCGCTCATACCAGGTGGATGCAATTCTAAACCAAACAATGAGGATCATCTCGGGAACGATCAAATCAACGCCTGCCCACTGGCAGCCCGTACTGAGCCATATCCCGCCGCCTCACTTGCGCAGAGGACATGTGTGGTTGTTGGGGAGTATCGAAAGTTCCAAAATAACCCACAGCTTCCAATCCACTCCCTAAGTAACGGTATTGAGACAAATCGACTGAAATCCAGACATCGACTATTGCAAGTGTCAAAGGTCTGGTAGAGATCGCTTTTAACCTTGCGGAACATTGGATAGAAGAATGGGAAGAAAAGACCCCCTCTCGTCAGATTAACAACTTAATGGGACCATCTAATAAACCTCTGGGTTTTGACTTGCCTCGCAAAACTTGGACCACCCTTAACAGGATCGGAACGGGCCATTGCCGTTGTGCGAACTTTCAGTATAAATGGGAAATAGCACCATCCCCATAGTGCGACTGTGGCGCTGACACGCAAACTGTCCTCCACATCGTGGCAGAATGCCTAGAGTACTCTGGGCAAACAAGGGACTTCCTGAGTGCGACTAATAGTGAAATCGAGTATTTTAATAATCTAAATGTTTGTGATATTATAACCATTTTGTATGTTGTATACTTCATAGTTTTTTTATTGTGTGTTAATCTTGAAGGTGATTTGTACTTGTCATGCGCTAAATAAATAAATAACACTGCTGTGTCTAGAGCATGGGAAGGAAGTGATTCTATGTGAAATTGTATTAATACTTGTTTTAGGCGTCTCTTTAAAGACTAATTTCTCTGTTGTGATCTTTTGACAGTGGTATTCAAAAGTTTATTTCACGTGTGTGTAACTAACAACTACTGAAATATGTTATATAAAAAAAAAATTAAATACATACTTTAATTTTAAGTTTACGTACACTTTTTTTTTAAATTCGCAATAAAATTTTCTTATTATTAAGAACACAGAGTTACAAATTAAGTTGTAAATTAGATCCTTTTTGTTAATTTCTCCTACTCTAATTGTAACAAAAAGCTTTTTTTATGTAAATATTACATTCTTCTAATTAAAACTGCATATTAAACTACATGTTTATTTACAGTTATTACTTGTAGTTTTTATTTATTGCAAAATACTGAAATTTAAAATTATAGATAGTTTGAACAAAATTAAATTATTTGCTACATTGTGTCAAATAATGATATATTAATGACCCACATTCTTTAATGGGAAAGTAGTTCAGTATAAGGTAATTTTGTTTATAAGAATAAATTATATTATTATATTTTCAATTACGTTTTAATTTTTTTTTTTTTTCTAAATTGAAGGAATATAACATATTTCAGTAGTTGTTGGTTACAAACACGCGAAATAAACTTTTGAATACCACACTGCCAAAGGATTACAATAGACACAAATACAGATGTTTTAAACGTATAGAGTCCGTCTTAGTTCACCACCCGCAGCGACGATAATGTAGCATTCCATTCTCTCTATTTCCAAATATTCTGTGTTAGAACGAAATAGATACAAACTACGAGTGTGCACGCCAAATAAAGCGCTAAGCCGAAATTCGCAATCATTCATTTTACGGACTATAGTAAAATTTTGGCATAATTTCATTTGTCTGTGCATTTACATTTGTAACATCTAATGTGTTATTTGTGTTTAATTTCAAAGTTTCCCAATGTAAACATAACTACAGTATGTGCAGTTTAATTTATAAACACCTACCTTCAAAATGGCGTTAGTTGGATGTTTGGCATTACATAAACATATGAAGATCGGGCTGACATTTTGAAATTGGGTGTTTATAAATTAAACTGCACATCTTGTAATTCTGTTTTCATTAGAAAAACACTTAGGAACTTTAATGAACGAACAGGGAGATCTTATAGAGCTACCGTTAACAAACACTTTCAATATAAAATTGTAATTAAGTTTGCTTAGTACCTAATGATTTGTTACCATAACTACTGGTCATTTTACTTACACAATTTATCTTGGTAATGATGAATGTTGCATTGAAACGAGATGAGAAATAAATGTTTACAATAAAAAAATTGTGGAATTGTATTGTTTTGAAACATTTATGCTATTTTCTTTTAGAACCTATTTACATATATTTTTGTCTAATCTTACACGTTTAACACAATTAATATTATTATTATTCATTATGGAGTACATTTGAAAAAATAAAGTTTTCACTAATATGTCGGAATCACGATCGTGTTAAGTGTTATCGAAACGTTTAGATTGTATCATTTAAAATACACCATTAAAAAACCCAAAAAAGATAAGTATTTTATTATGTTTTGTATTATGTTTAAAACATAAAAAAAATTATTATTATTGTTATACATGCCATCCTCCAGGTTATTTGAGAATTATTTTATACCATAACAATATCTGCCAAATAGTATGTTTTAACTAATTACTTTTTATTAATAAAAAAAACAGAAACATAGCCCCTGTGAGGTGTGTACCTTGACATAGAAATCAGAGAGACCTTTAATACAAACCTGTACTAGATATTTTCAACGAAGGTTTTGCCTCGTCACCATTCCCATTCTGCATTTGAAAATTTCGACAATCTACAAAATTACCCTCAAAATTATTCGTCTTCTGTGCACCAGATGTTAATTCTCGATAACGCGTATCACGTGTAACTGAATTTGAAGCAGATGCAGTTGCTTGTCTTGCCTAAAATTAAAAATTAACTCACTCAATTAATTTTACAGTATATACCTCTTCTAAAGTCATTATTCTTTTAGTCCCTATGGAAACTTCACTATTGTATTTTGTAAATTGTTCAGTAAGTCCATTAGATGAAGGATTGTCAAAAGAATTACTTTGAAAGTTTTCAAATCCTTTGATCTCAAGTTCGGATGCAACGCATATTAAGTTATTTAAAGAACTTGCTGGAATATCTATATATCCTTTATAAATATATTCGAGGATCATTTGCATTTCTTGATATTGAACACCTCTAATGATAACAACAGGATGTTTACACGGGTTCTCATTAAAAATTCTTTCAAAATATGGGCTGCACGCTGATAAAATAAGCTTATGAGCTCGTAGTAGACCATCACGACAGGCAATTGTAACATCTACTAATTTGTTGTCTTGGTATAAAATTTGAAATAAACTGCTAACGTTTTCCAAATGATTGTCCCATACCAGATGGAGAGCATTATTTGGACTCATCTGAAAAAAAATACTATTTAATATAACTTTTTAACTTAATTGTTGATAAAATTAGTACCAGGTAATATTAACCTGACATTATTACTGCTTTACGTAGTTTGTGTACAGTTAATAGTGCTCCAGAGATGTATATACTATTTGTTGCACTTGCACAGACGCTTACCTAGCTTTTAACAGATTAAAGAGTGTTCATCAGTAACTTTAAATAACAATGTTGCTACAAAATAAAACATATGTCAGTACCTATGTGAACTTAACACCCGGCTTTATTAAAAAAAAATTTATATATCCATTCAATTGTACTTCGTTTGTACCCTTGTGGGGGTGGATATACATAATATTTAAAATTTCCCCTAATAGTCGAGTCAAATTAGATGCAATAAGGGCCTAACTTTAAAGTTGCGAGAAGTAGACCAGACTTTACACATGTTTTGGTGTTGTAAATGACCCCTAAAAAGTCCTGATCGCCAAACTCTATTGTCGCTAGCGGATCGCGGACATTTTATTGTTGTATAGATGTGTAACCTGAGAAAGGAGCGCTGTATTTTTCTAACGCCCTCAAATTTATATACCGGTCACGATGTTGTGATCTATTTATAACTTACCCTTGTAAGGCTTTGTTTTAATGAATTTTTTTGTGTCAGTTGTTAGGTAGAATTATTCGCCTGCGAGCTGATTTCTCCTTGTATGTGATTTATTGTAATTTGACTTATGTATTTTGTGCTTTAGTGGTCACTAAACAATTGTATACGTGTAAATTCCTTGTCTATTTTCTTTTGTCCTCGCCTTTACCTTATTATCACCTGTGCAATTTTATATGTACCGTAATTTGATTTACTGTTTTATGTGCTTATTTACTTAAAGACCGGCATGATTGGTTTTAAAGGGCCACATGTTTGGTATTATGATTTTTATTTTATAATTGTGTTCGCACTTTAACCTGATTTAATGGTGTTTTGTTATATATTTAACCCATTCATTGTTTTTTTTTGTGTTATTTGATTCATTAATGTACTTGTGCAATTACTTATTTATGAATAAAGTAGGTTTTATTGGTAGTTCTTTCCCACAATAGTATATTAACGGGCTGAACCACCATTGCGCAAAGCTCGTTGATTTTAATTTGAGTAGTTTCATTCTTTTACCTGCCCCACATGATGCAACACTTACCTCGTCCAGTCTATCTAATTCAGGTAGCACAACCTACCTACCACTAGACGGCCACTTCGTTTGATCAGATTTGAGGTTTGCGAGTAATTAAATATTGTAAATAAATTCTAATTTTTAATTATTGCCAGGAAAGTCAAAGTAAGGCAGGCAATAAATTTTAGTAATACTA
The DNA here is from genome assembly GCA_036346205.1 of Vesta saturnalis. Lineage (NCBI taxonomy): Eukaryota > Metazoa > Arthropoda > Insecta > Coleoptera > Lampyridae > Vesta > Vesta saturnalis. The sequence continues at coordinate 2,725,560 of JARFJB010001442.1, forward strand.
ACATTAGTGTCAGTCAAGTCAAGATAAATCACTTAGCGATTGTTTTGTTCTTGAATTTGTATTATTGCAAATAAGTTCAAATTACACTTTTCAAAATAGGGTACCTGGGGGACGCTACACTATGGTTGAAAGTGGTTTTTCGCATATATCTCCTAAACTATTTGGTTTTTCGCAAAAATGGTCCAGTCAAGATAGGATTTGACTTTAAAGCTGCGAGAAGTAAACCGGACTGTATATAGAAACCTTTGTTTTGGCGTTGTAAATAACCCCTTAAAAGTCCTCATCGCTAAACCCTATGCAACCCTTTTTTTAGGGATTGAAAGGCGTGAAAAATTGGTTTTCGCATATTTCTCCTAAAATATTACGTTTTTCGCAAAGATAGCTATTATCAAAAATAAACCTTATAAATTTTGCTACAAAAACTCTATAGTTTTGGAGTAAAACAGTTTTGAAATTTATGACTTTTATAGTATAAGCATAAAATGTGCTCTAGTGCAGATTACGGTCTGAATACAGCATTTTAGGCGAAGTTGTTGAGCAGGTATAATAGTGGTTCTTCGTACTACCACCAGCTCCAGAACAACTTCTAAAGAATGTTTTTTTGTAACTGTACGAAGGGTTGCAATACTAATTGCACTTGCAGAAAAACTGGTTTTCGATGTTCCATCGTATGTGGTCATTGCCGTGGTCAATCGTGTTTAAACCCATCTACCGATACGAATTCCTGTGAAATAAACGAAATTGATACACTGGATATTTCACACATAGACAACCAAAAAGCAGAAATCGACCATAACATCAGCATTGAAATGGATTATTTTGACATAGAACCACAATTCGAAGAACCTGATGAAATAGAATTTGAATAACTCAATTTCATTAAAACCACTGTGGATTAGGTCTACTGGGATACCACCTTTAAAAAAAAAAACCTAGACCTCTACCTTCGTGGTGGTGTGGAAAAAAGGCATTTTATGCGTGTAAAATTAAAAAGTCATAAATTTCAAATTTTATAAGATTCATTGTTGATAATAGATGTAATTTTTTAATTTAATTTAATTCTGAAGAGTGCTACTTCCTAATCGATTGTACCCGTTTGTACCGCTTTCCGTTTCGTTTGTACCCTTATGGGGGGTGGAAATACGGAATACTTCAATTTCCCATAAGGGGTAAATTTGTCATTTTTAAGATATTCGAATTACGAAAGCGGATGCTGCTTCCTTATCGTTTGTACATTTATGGGGATGGAAATACGATATATTTAAATTTCACCCAAGGAGTAAATTTGTCATTTTTTAAGATATTCGAATTCTGAAAACCGGTGCTATTTCCTAACCGTTTGTACTGTTTTGTTCCGTTTGTACCCTTATGAGGGTGGAAATACGGAATATTTAAATTTCCCCTAAAGGGTAAATATATCATTTTTAAGATACTCGAAATCTGAAAACGGGTGCTGCTTCGTCACCATTTGTACCCGTTTCTACCGCTTTCCGGTTCGTTTGTACCCTTATGGGGGTGAAAATACGGAATATTTAAATTTCCCCGTAAGGGTAAATATGTCATTTTTAAGATACTCGAAATCTGAAAACGGGTGCTGCTTCGTCACCATTTGTACCCGTTTCTACCGCTTTCCGGTTCGTTTGTACCCTTATGGGGGTGAAAATACGGAATATTTAAATTTCCCCTAAGGGGTAAATTTGTCATTTTTTAAGAAATTCGAATTCCGAAAACGCGTGCTGCTTCCCCATCGTTTGTACCCGTTTGTACCGCTTTGCATTTCGTTTATATCTTTATGGGGGTGGAAATACGGAATATTTAAATTTCCCCTAAAGGGTAAATATGTAATTTTTTAAGATATTCGAATTCAGAAAACGGGTGCTTCTTCCTCATCGTTTGTACCTGTTTGTACTGCTTTCCGTTAGGTTTGTCTCGACTGTCATTTTTATTGTTACAATTTTCTATTTTATTAAGAAATTGCTGAATTTGCGCTGATATATTCAACATTACTATGTTATATGTAATAGCGTTTTATTATTTTAAAATAATTTTTTAGTGTTATCATTAATTTTTTAATTTAAAATTTTTTTTTACATCGATTATACATAATTTTTTTGAACTTTATATTTATAATATACGGTATCCCTTGTGAAATTTAAATATTCCGTATTTTCATCTCCATTAGGGTATAACCGAAACGGAAAGCGGTACAAATTTGTTAACACTAATGTATGATATAAAATATATGTCTTTTTCGCTTGATAAGTGAATTGTAGCAAATGTAAAATATTATATGAAAGTTATAAGGTAAGTTGGGGTAAGATCGAACGCATTTTCGATTAATTCACCATAATTCGATCAAAGTATAGTCAAATATTAAATGTTATTGGCTACACTTCAGAAATGACACCTTACATATTTAAATTTAATATATGTGGTAATTATATTACCAATAAATGTAATTTTCTTCTCAAAAAAAAAATGTAAATGCGTAGTACACCACTCCGAACTTGCCCCAGTAGTGGGGAAAGTTCGAATAGAATCTGAAATGTCCATATACGTCTTTATTAGTAGATGCGGGGCTAGATCGAATTACGAACAAGCCCCTGATATATTGCCTAATAGTTTTAGAATAAGGAATTCATCAATTTGCACTTATTTTTTTTGAGGGATATTCGAACTTACCCCACATACAAAAAAAAATCAAATACAAACGGGATATTCGAACTTACCCCACATACAAAAAAAATCAAATACAAACTAACCAATCTTTATTTGTAATTTTTAAAATAAAAATTTTACCTTACTATTTAGTAAATATTGAACCCAGAAAAATTTACATTAAACTTAAATGAATTACCTGACGATCTTCTATCGGATTAGGTAAAAACATTTCGATATTTTCTTGTGCAACAGTGTCAAGATCCTCAGTCCAAAAGAATATATTGCGTAAGGAATTAAAATGTAAAAATTTGACAACACATTCACGTGTGTCCGTGTAAATTTCTGAGATTTGCCCTGCATAATATTTTGTTGTTTTCTTCGTACAATATTTCACTAACACCCAAGCGTCCAATTTATAATCTGCAAGTTCATTCGAAATGAGGTGTTCATGATCGTCTTCATTTGAAAAATCTAAATCATTATCTGAGTCTTCGTATACTGGTTCGATACTGCTTTCGCTGCTTGTGCTTCCTTGTTTTCTGGTCGTCAGTTTTTGTTTTTTGATTGTCCCTTATGAAGGTTTCGCATGTTGTGCCAGTTGTAATTCTTTTAGATTTTGGCGAGTAATGAGTTCAGCGCACAGCGCAACACGCTTCTTTTTTGTGGTTTTATTATTATTTGTGGTATTTTGTCTTACAGTTTCCAAAAGAAGATCTTCAAATGACACATTACTCGGTCCCGCTTCTTTGTTTTCTTGGACAACCTGTTCATCAGCTGATACATTATTTGCCACAGTTTGTATGTTGTCTTCTTCACTCGGGCGATCTTCAACTGACATATTACTAGCCTCAGTTACGTTATTAGGGTGATCTCCAGCTGATATATTACTTGGGCCAACTTGTACGTTCGCTTGTGGAACTTGTTCACTCGGGCGATGTTCAACTGACATATTACTACTTCCAGCTACGTTGTCTTCAGGAACTTGTTGACTATTTGTCTCTTCAACGCCACTTTTTTGCGGATTAGTTTTTTGAATGCTTTCAAACCTCTTAAGTGCGTCCGGATAGTATTTTTCATTAGGTATAACTGATGAGTCAAAGGGATATATCCCTGCTTTATTAAATCCGTTCTGTATTATAGCGATTTTTAGATTATTCCAAAGCTTACGGACTTTTTCGGGAAAAATATTTTTCGGTAGTTTAATCCCTTGATTCTTTCGTTGCCAGGTTACTAACTCCTCATCCCAAGCCGTTTTAAATGATTTAAATACCGCCAAATCCAATGGCTGCAAGAGATGAGAAGTATGAGGTGCAAGTTTTAGTATCGTCAAATTATTATCTTGGACAACTTTTACCACTCTGTGGTCTACGTGGGTACTACGTCCATCATAGATCAGCAATACGGGTCTCTCTTCACCCAAAACCGGAAGCAATATTTTCTGCACAAAGTTAAGAAATATGTCTGACTCCATCCAACCATTTGCACTAGCAGCGTATGCTACATCTATTTCGTTAGTAGGCCCTGTGTTAGCCATCCACTGGTCCCAAACATTTTTACCTTTAAAGACGATAAGAGGAGGTGCTTTCTCACCAGCAGCGCTAACAGCAGACAAAATGGTCGTATTTTCTTTTCCAGGGCCACTAATAGTAATTAGCTCCAACTACTTTTGTCTTCGAAGGGTCGATGCATAGACTGGTCTCTTCCAATTTCCAGATTTGTTTAGGCCGATCTGGTAATTGTGGATCAGACAAAAGCTTTTTTAACTGTTTAAAATAATCGTTAATAAAGGGATCGGTACTTTTTTTTCCTTGCATATTCCACTGACTGAGGTTTCTTTATTGATAAATTATGTCTTTTTTTTTGAAGTTTAGAAACCATTTAGGTCCAGGAACGTTATCCCTAAAAGGTGTTTTGATATTATTTTTTGTTAGGTAATCAGACACAATAAGTAACACTTCCTTGCGGGATAAACCAAATCCCCATTTTTCTATTGTTTTAAGCCCATTTGCTAACGTTGCTTCATGCTCAAATGGAATAACCAAAGCCCTACCGAACGTTTGACTCTTTATCCCATGTTTTGCTTTGTAGTGGTCGTGAAGTGTTGCTTTTGGTATTTTATATTTCTTTGATGCTCCATGAAGAGTAATTAAATGGCTTTGTATCTCATTCACAGCTTGAGCAATATCTTCTTTATTGTAGGTTTTGGCCCTATCACTCTTTCTTTTATAACTACGAACCATTTTTGAAGGAACTGAAACCAATAAGTCCATATGTGTATCACGCGACTACCATAAAACAGTTGGGGAAAGATCGAAGAAACTTTGTTTGATCTTGCCCCGTACCAAAATATACGGGGCAAGATCGAACTGATCTAAAAGTTGAGGTTAGGACTGACCGTAACTAGAGATTAAAAGACATTAAAAAGGGTTTGTTTAGATCCAATGATTTAAAACAAAATATAGAGGCTACTTACCTTTTAGAATAAAATTTGTATACGTGGGGTAAGTCCGAATACAGTCAAAAAGTTGAAAAAACACATAAGAAAAAATTAAAACTAACCTAAACGTTTTACTGAGCCGCCTACTAGCTCAACACGTGGCCGAATGATTTCACCGTAAAAATTCCAACGGTGAACAGCAGCGGCGTTCGAATGGAACTACGACAGGCCTCGTTCGGTTTTGCCCCGTGTACGATCTTACCCCAACTTACCTTATTGTATATTTCGTATGATAATATTGCAGATTTCCGAGGAAAATAAAATATTTTATAAACAAAAAAAAAACTAATATAATCTAATGTATTATGTTATAAAAGTTGAAAGCTTCTTCTACGAACTAAATCAATTCTGAAATACATTCAGCTGAAACCCTCATAAGGGCACAAACGAAACTGAGAGTGGTACAAACGATTAGGAAGCAGCACCCGTTTTCAAATTTCGAATATCTAAAAAAATGACAAATTTGCCCATTAGGAAAATTTGAATATTCCGTATTTCCACCCCCACAAGGGTACAAACGAAACGGAAAGCGGTATACACGGGTACAAATGATGAGGAAGAAGCACCCGTTTTCAGAATTCGAATATCTTAAAAAATGACAAATTTACCCCTTAGGGGAAATTTAAATATTCCGTATTTCCACCCTCATAAGAGTAAAAACGAAACGGAAAGTGGTACAAACGATTAGGAAGCAGCACCCGGTTTCAGAAGTCCAATATCTTAAAAAATGACATATTTTACTCCTTAGGGGAAATTTAAATATTCTGTAGTTTCACCCCCATAAGGGTACAAACGAAATAACAGTGGTACAAATGAGTGCAAACGAAGCACAATCAAATTCATATAAAATTTTTTTTTTATAAAGTCAGGTGCTAGTTCACATAGGTGCAATCAGTAAATAGGAAAACAACCAATTAGGGAATAATAAGCTATTTTAGTCCTTATTTTGTGGTCCTAGAAACAGACTTACACCCTCACGAATGCAAAACACTATTATTTAGTGGCACTAACACCCAGACGCTATTCTGTCCAAATTAAAAAGAAACAAAACAATCTTCATAATAAGTAAAAATATTAGACTACCAGATTAGGCAAGACTTAAACTTTTTTACTCTCGTTCTCGCTTAAAAATAATAGTTATTTGTATCACAAGGCCAGAAACAACTAACGCCTTGGTCCGCAATTCTGTTCATACTCGCAATACAATGGTTTCTGGACGTGTGATACACTATTTTTTGTGCTAAGCTTATAAATTCACTAAATGCTTTTGAAAATTATTTGGTGACTCGATCACATTTTTAGTTATGTTGGAAGCACTGAACATCAATATGTGAAACATCTCTAACGTGTATGACAGCTTTCAGTTCATGTATAAAAAATTAGTCATGCTAAACTAAAAATTTTAATCTTTTCCGGCCCAAGTCCGAAGTAGTTTTTCTAGAGGATTTAGAGGATTGGAAAGTCAGTGTTGCCTGATGGAAGCAAACAATTACATTATTTTAAATTACAACTACACAATAAAAAAAGCAATACTCTAAACCGCTCATAACAGTTTATTAGTCTTTATAATGTTCCCTTATAACAAATATAGAAAGCAATTTATTAAACATTTTTCCGCACGGATCATATGTCATTAAGAATTGCCAAAAGTTGAGTGGTCTGAAAGGCTCATGAAATGTTTATTATTAAGTCCTTTTCAGTTAAGCACCGATTCTCATAAATTGTCTTTTTAAGAAAACCTCAAAGAATAATGTCTAAAGAGCTTAAATCTGCGATTATGAGAGGGAGCATCGTTCTGCGAAGAAATAATAGTTTTCCATGTACCACTGCAAGAGCAAGCCAAAAAACATTTGATAGCTTTAAATCTTCGATATTAATTGGATACACTCGGTATATTCATAATGCATAAAATTAAAAACAACAAATATAAAAACCGTACAAGCATTTGTAATACTCTTAGTTCCACCCGAAAAGGACAGAACGGGTTATTTAAGCCTCGTTCTCCTTCAGCCATAATCATAATGACCTGCAGCCCCATCGATGGTTTCAATCGGTCAAAGACACAAACTCATGATCCAGCAATTGCCTAATGCACTAGAGAACATTAGAAGAACCATTTAAAAAGGTGACAACAGCAAGAAAAATCGCTTTGTAATAAAGGAATTGACCTCAAAAATGAAAATAAACTTATAAAAGTCTTCCAATTCTGCTCCTGACCTAAAGTGGCGGCTTAAATATTTTCTAATAATCAAATTTTTTATATGAAAGGTTTTTTTTTCTGCCGGTCTATATTATATATTTGCAGTGGCAAAATAAATGTGTGTTGTTAGCAAATAACAAGAAGAAACTGATAACATGTATTTAAATACAGAGTAAGAAGGTAAAAACTGTTTTCTAAACGGAACATCCGTTAGTAAGTAGCTGTGAGATATAAAGCCATTCCTTCTGAATCGGTGTGCCAAATGGGGTTGTCTGACACCTTTGCATTTTATCGTGAAAACTATTTCACATGTTCGTCTTTTTTGATTATACACTATTATTACGTGAACGAGGATCTGCTGTAGGTAAACCTGGATTACCGACCAACCGTGTTCTCCAACTTCCCGAAAATGTTACGAAATTATACTTGAACATCGACGACGTACGATAAAATAAAACAATATCTTGATAAGATCATATAAAAACACAATACACACAGCGGACCCTTTTGATGAGGTACTAATTCACTTTTGATTACATGAGCGATGCAGTTTTTTTAGTAGAACCTAGAAAAAACTTACCATTTATTATTTATGATGAACTCTAAACAAAAAACTAAAAAAACCGTTATCACATGTTATACTGTAAACCTATTATGAAACATTACGTCGCCATCTATGTGTGGGTAATTTAAATCACTTAGCCGTAGAAATGATTAAATTATCCTTTTAAAAGGACGCTAACAGAATTTGGATAAATAAAATTAGTAGTTAATGCTAATAAGTACGGTTGAAAAGTCTAAACTTACACTGGTATACAATTATCCTCAACTTTTAACACTTTCATATCTGAAACTTCCTGACATAAATGAGATAATTACAGAAGAGAAAAAATAAATAAAACAAATGTAGGGAAGAGCAGATTTAACCACAATAAAAATAACGTTGCACAAGACTCATTTTTGTGTTCTTTGTACAACTACCTTGACAATACACATCTGTGCAGCTAATGCCTTCTTCTCAGAGAGTCAAGCAACATGTCATTTCAGAAATTTGTGGAGGAAACAGTATTAAAAGATCCATAACACTTTTTGTGGTTAGATTAATTACTAATCTGACATTTTTACAGAATCTTTATTATGAGAACCGTTTCAGGTTGTCTAGTTCCTTACCAAAGCAAAAAGCTGCAAATCCTCTAAAATGATTACCATAGTTTCCATATTTAGTGAAGAATTTAGTAAAAAACGCCAAGTTAAATTTTTGCCATTAATAAGATGTTGATTTAATACTTTTTCGACCTCAATGATAACCGAGTCAGTTGAAATTTGTCACATGTGCACGCCAAACAAGATGAGGTTCGCCCGAAATTCCCCTACTCCTTCGCTTTTTAAATAACAAAGCCTACAATAAACTTCAAACTATATATACATATATATATATATATATATATACAGTGCTAGTCAAAAGTCCCCTCCCCCCCCTTGTATCTTTTGAACGGTTTTACTTATACTAATGAAGTTTGGAGGGTGAATATAAACGGATATAAGCTTCTCAACTAGTCATGACAAGTGACGTAATAGTCATATACGACGTCACAGGGCCACAGTGACCAATAATTTTAAATAGTACCTTAGGCAAAGTGACATCTCGTTTGAAAGGTATTAAAATTACCTATTCAATCATACTAATTTTGTTAGGGTTTAGATTGATTTTGATAGAAAAATTAAATAAATACTAAAATTATAGTTTGGCATTTAATTAAGCAAGATTGTAAAGTCTGCCTCTGGTTAATTGTCAAAAAAGTTGACGTTTTTTTAATTCTCTCGTTGTTTTTACTTTGATAAGTTTTTATACCTTGACTATTCAGTTTAATTATTCTTTAACGCGACGTTTAAGTGTCTACATAGACAAAATGGTACGTACGGTAGCCGACAAAGTAGCATCTAGCATCTATCTTAATAATTGGTGAACGTAGAAACAATTTCCATGCAGCGGGACGTCTTTTTAATGAGAGGTACCCCGATCGCCCTATATCGAGGACTTATTTGAGGGAACTTCTTCAGAAGTTTGAAGCAACCGGTAGTGTTCAAGATGTCAAACGATCTGGTCGACCAACAATTAGTGACGACAAAAAAATCGACATAATTGCAGAAATGGTAGTACATCCTATTTCTTCTACAGCCCAAGTTGCGTCTATCTGTGAAGTCAGTCAAAGGACAGTACATAGGGTGTTGGTTAAAAACAAATTTCATCCATACAAATTAAAAATGGTGCACCAGCTTCCAGATGATGACCCCGACCGAAGATTAGAATTCTGTGAAAATATGTCCAATCAAATTATCCAACACCCAGACTACATAAAATCAATTTGTTTTAGTGACGAAAGTACTTTCTTCCTCAATGGAAACGTTAACACACAACAAGTGAGATATTGGAGTGACACAAATCCTCAAATCTTTCGTGAAAAACATACTCAATTTCCAGAAAAAGTAAATGTTTGGGCAGGTATTTTGGGAAACCACATAGTTGGACCTGTTTTTCTCAATGCTAACTTAACCGGTGAAGTGTATCTGGAGATGTTACAAAACGCAATTGAACCGTTAATTCTTGAAATTTTGGAAGATAATCTAGATGAATTCGGCAACTTGGAAATAACATTCCAACAAGATGGTGCTCCTGCACACTATTATGGTGCAGTAAGACGTTACTTGGATGAAGAATATCGTGGCAGATGGATTGGACGACGAGGTTCGGTAGAATGGCCAGCTCGGTCACCAGACCTGACACCATTAGATTTTTTCTGTGGGGGTACTTAAAATCTAAGGTTTACGCTACAGCACCTGGCAGTATGCACATTTCGAAATACAGAATTGTTGAAGAATGTAGAGCAATTTCCGCAGACACATTTGAACGAGTACGACAAAAGTTTAGCAATAGGATGCATTACAGTCAGGAATTAAGTGGAGCACATTTCCAACATTTACTATAAGAATTGGTCCTTGAATCTTGATTAATTAAATGCCAAACTATAATTTTAGTATTTATTTAATTTTTCTATCAAAATCAACCTAAACCCTAACAAAATTAGTATTACTGAATAGGTAATTTTAATACCTTTCAAACGAGATGTCACTTGCCATAAGGTACTATTTAAAATTATTCCCTGTGACGTCATATATGACTATTACGTCACTTGTCATGACTAGTTGAGAAACTTATATCCGTTTATATTCACCCTCCAAATTTGATTAGTATAAGTAAAACCGTTCAAAAGATACAAGGGGGACTTTTGACTAGCACTGTGTGTATATATATATATATATATATATATATATATATATATATATAGTTTAAAGTTTATTGTAGGCTTTATTTAAAAAGCAAAGGAGTAGGGGAATTTCGGGCGAACCTCATCTTGTTTGGCGTGCACATGTGACAAATTTCAACTGACTCGGTTATCATTGAGGTCGAAAAAGTATTAAATCAACATCTTATTAATGTCAAAAATTTAACTTGGCGTTTTTTACTAAATTCTTTTTGCTTTGGTAAGGAACTAGACAACCTGAAACGGTTCTCATAATACAAATTCTGTAAAAATGTGAGATTAGTAATTAATCTAACCACAAAAAGTGTTATGGATCTTTTAATACTGTTTCCTCCACAAATTTCTGAAATGACATGTTGCTTGACTCTCTGAGAAGAAGGCATTAGCTGCACAGATGTGTATTGTAAAGGTAGTTGTACAAAGAACACAAAACTGAGTCTTGTGTAACGTTATTTTTATTGTGGTTAAATCTGCTCTTCCCTACATTTGTTTTATTTATTTTTTCTCTTCTGTAATTATCTCATTTATGTCAGGAAGTTTCAGATATGAAAGTGTTAAAAGTTGAGGATAATTGTATACCAGTGTAAGTTTATACTTTTCAACCGTACTTATTAGCATTAACTACTAATTTTATTTATCCAAATTCTGTTAGCGTCCTTTTACAAGGATAATTTAATCATTTCTACAGCTAAGTGATTTAAATTACCCACACATAGATGGCGACGTAATGTTTCATAACAGGTTTACAGTATAACATGTGATAACGGTTTTTTTGGTTTTTTGTTTAGAGTTATCATAAATAATAAATGGTAAGTTTTTTCTAGGTTCTACTAAAAAAACTGCATCGCTCATGTAATCAAACCTGAATTAGTACCTCATCAAAAGGGTCCGCTGTGTGTATTGTGTTTTTATATGATCTTATCAAGATATTGTTTTCTTTTATCGTACATCGTCGATGTTCAAGCATAATTTCGTAACATTTTCAATCAACCTAAACCCTAACAAAATTAGTATTACTGAATAGGTAATTTTAATACCTTTCAAACGAGATGTCACTTGCCATAAGGTACTATTTAAAATTATTGGTCACTGTGGCCCTGTGACGTCATATATGACTATTAGGTCACTTGTCATGACTAGTTGAGAAGCTTACATCCGTTTCTATTCACCCTCTAAATTTCATTAGTATAAGTAAAACCGTTCAAAATATACAAGGGGGACTTTTGACTAGCACTGTATATATATATATATATATATATATATATATATATATATATATATATATACAGGGTGTCCCAATAGTGCGTATTCGGTCGATAGCTATATATTATTTTATTTTTCGATTCTCCTTATAATTTTACATCTTTTTTATAAGAATTACTTACAAGCTAAAGCTTACAGTTTTTGAGATATTTGCAAAGTTAACTAAAAACTGACATTTTTATGTAGTAATTCAAGTAGGCGTATCTCAGTTATTTTTAAAGATAAAAAAATAATCTTTGGTATATAATTTATTCATACATGGTCTTACTTTAATCTATTGTCAAAATTGGATTTCAATATACAGAGTGATCACAAAAATTAATTCAATAACATATGTACATTTGAAAATGCTATATCTTCATTTTTTTAAATGGCATACCCTATATTTTTTTAATGCCTTGTCTTAGTCTATTAGTCGGCTTTCATTTCTGTTAAATATGTTCTATACCTATCTCTAATAGTTTCGGAGATATTTAAGTTTGTTCAATTTTTTTCGTTGATAACACTGAAGAAGAGTAGCATTAGTCGGGCAAAGCAAGCTATAAATACATAAGAAACTAAAAAACATATTAACTGAAATACAAACACTTAAAATTATAATAAATGTTCAATGTAGCCACCATTTTGTTGCTGGCAAACATGGAGTCTTTGAATAAACGACAAATTTACTTTTCGTAACGTGGAAACATTTATATTTTGAATGACGTCTCTAATTCTTCTCAGACGTTGGAGGAGTTTGATATACTTTTTCTTTAATCCAACCCCAAAGAAAAAAGTCCAGCTTTGTCAAATCAGGCGATCTTGCAGGCCAGGAGATAGGCCCTCCTCTTCAATAAAAGTTTCAAATTCGTTGCGCAAGAAGTTTAAAAATGATTATCCATTGACCGTGTTTTCAAAAAAATATGGTCCTATAATTCTTTCTCCAATAATTCCGGCCCAAACATTAAGTAACCAGCGGTGTTGCTGATCAACAGAAATTATAAATCTGGGATTCTCAGTATCGTAATAATGGAAATTATGTCTATTAACGTATCCATTTTTGTGGAAAGTAGCTTTGTCAGTAAATAAGATCGTGCTAAAATAGTTGGGTTTTTCTCGTCTATTAGTCGTCTTTCATTTCTGTTAAATATGTTCTATACCTTCATTTTTTTTCGTTGATAACACAGATGAAGAGTAACATTAGTCGGTCAAAGCAAGCTGTGGATACATAAGAAACTAAAAATATCAACTGAACTACATAAATTGTAATTATAATAAATATTGTATGAAATCACCATTTTTAAAAGATATTTGAGATGTTTTTAAACGATTCATCGTAAAATTAAACAATTTAATCAAAAGAGCGTAAAACAAAAGATGAACGAAAACAAATGAAGAAATCAAACTTGTCAAACAGTGCTAATATTTGTGTAGTATTGTATACTTACTTCCTAAATTACAAAATGAATTTTTCGAAAGAAGAACTTGTTAATATGATTTACGTCCTTGGTGAAAGCAATAAAAATTGTCTTTTAGCTCATCGAATTTATAAGCAAAAATTTCCAAATGCACGACACCCGCAAGTTTCAGCATTTGCAAGAGTGAAAGAGCGTTTCGAGCAAACAGGCAGTATTCATTACGAAGACAATTTAGAACGAGAAAGAACCGCAATTAACGAAGGTAATGAACATTTAGTTCTTCAATCCGTGATTGAAAATCTTCATGTTTCTTGCCGACAATTGGAATTAGAAGTTGGAGTTTCAAAAACATCAGTTAATAGAATTATAAAAATATATAAATATCACCCATACCATGTCCAACTTGCACAAGAATTAGACGAGGATGACTTCGTTAATATATTAAACTTTTGCAATTGGGCCATAAATAAAAATTTAGAAAAACCCAACTATTTTAGCACGATCTTATTTACTGATGAAGCTACTTTCCACAAAAATGGATACGTTAATAGACATAATTTCCATTATTACGATACTGAGAATCCCACATTTATAATTCCTGTTGATCATCAACACCACTGGTCACTTAATGTTTGGGCCGGAATTATTGGGGAAAGAATTATAGGACCATATTTTTTTGAAAACACGGTCAATGGACAATAATTTTTAAACTTCTTGCGCAACAAATTTGAAACTTTTATTGAAGATTTACCTTTACAAACCCTTAGACAAATGTGGCTGCAATTAGATGGCGCTCCTCCGAATTTTAGCAGAAACGTTAGAAATTATTTAAATATCCAGTTTCAAAACAAATGGATTGGAAGAGGAGGGCCGATCTCCTGGCCTGCAAGATCGCCTGACTTGACAAAGCTGGACTTTTTTCTTTGGGGTTGGATTAAAGAAAAAGTATATCAAACTCCTCCAACGACTGTAGATGATATGAAAGCAAGAATTATGAGACATCATTCAAAATATAAATGTTTCCACGTTACGAAAAGTAAATTTGTCGTTTATTCAAAGACTTCATGTTTGCCAGTAACAAAATGGTGGTCACATTGAACATTTATTATAATTTTAAGTGTTTGTATTTCAGTTAATATGTTTTTTAGTTTCTTATGTATTCATAGCTTGCTTTGATCAACTAATTTTACTCTTCTTCAGTGTTATCAACGAAAAAAATTGAACAAACTTAAATATCTCCGAAACTATTAGAGATAGGTATAGAACATATTCAATAGAAATGAAAGCCGACTAATAGACTAAGACAAGGCATTAAAAAAATATAGGGTGTGCCATTTAAAAAAATGAAGATATAGCATTTTCAAATTTATGTTATTGAATTAATTTTTGTGATCACCGTGTATATTGAAATTCAATTTTGACAATAGATTAAAGTAAGCTCATGTATGAATAAATTCTATACCAAAGATTATTTTTTTATCTTTAAAAATAACTGAGATACGCCTACTTGAATTACTACATAAAAATGTCAGTTTTTAGTTAACTTTGCAAATATCTCAAAAACTGTAAGATTTAGCTTGTAAGTAATTCTTATAAAAAAGATGTAAAATTATAAGGAGAATCGAAAAATAAAATAATACATAGGGTGTTCTATTTAAAAATCATAAGTTCTATATTATACCGCTGTTATATTACACCCTGTAGAAACCAAACTAATTTTAGATTATGCAGCTTATAAAAATAGACAACTTTCGTATTTAAACTTATCTTCCAAGTTTAATGGCTAAGGAGCTATCGACCAAATACGCACTATTTTGACACCCTGTATATATTATATATAGGGTAAGTTTTTTTTCATTACATGTATGGGGATCTTGGAAACCATAACACATTTGCTTAAATGGGAAAAGATTTGCTTCTTTAGAAGACTAATCCAGGTAGGCTTTTGTTGGTTTAAGAAAATGCATGGCTTACTAGATATTTATAAAAAAGTAAAATTCTCCAAAATCGTTTCACCGCTTTAATTGGTTTATTTCTAAACATAGATAAAAATTGTTTAATACAATTTGTAGATAATTTTGTGCCGATGGCTGTGACATATTTTAATAGTGCATTTTTTTCTGATTGTAATTATGTTGTATCACTTATTTTAGTAAATAAAAGCACAATGCATGTTTTTCTATTATTAGGTTTAACAAAAATCATCTTGCCATGAAAAACAAAATGAAATTTACAGTTAAGTATTCGAAATGTCCACCATTGTCATCGACACAGATGCGACACCTTTTCAACACAGAGTTAACAGCATTCCTAATTTTACGCCCATCTGATCGTTTAAACGCATTAATACCAGCTTCATGTAGCTCCTGCTGGGTTACATATGATCGCACATATACGAGATCTTTTATTACTCCAAATACAAAAAAGTCTGAAGGTGAAATATCAGGGTACGTGCAGTCCATAAACAGGCCCATTTCTGTCTATTCACGATTCTGGAAAAATTTCATCTAAATATCTTTGCCTTATAGTGAGGTGAGGCCCGTAGTGTTGATATCACCGCATGTTTGCACGGGTTTCTAAATTTAACTCATCTAGAATATTGTTAAAATCTTCCCTAAGAAATTGCAAATATCGATTTCCAGTTAAAGTCCCATTAAAAATAAATGGCCCAACAAGCTTCGAACCAATAACACCACACCATAAATTGAAGCCAAACTTAATCTCAGCTCGTCTTTCTTGTAAACGGTGAGGATTTTCTTGGGCCCACAGGTTTTCGTTATGGCGATTGAACATACCACAGATTGTAAAATGTGTTTCATCGGTCCATAAGATCTGCATCGGAAAGTTATTTTCATGGCCCATATTTTTGAACCAATTACAAAAATTTAATCTTCTTTCATCATCACCAGGGTGCAAAATTTGTCCAACTGAATATTTATGACGATCGTATTTCTGTTTTGCTAAAGTTCTCACTACTGTGTGATGTGAGATTGCAGCGTCTTGTACAATTTGCCGTGAAGATATACATGGATTTCTCTCAATCTTTATTTTTATCTATCTTTAAAAATAAACGAATTAAAACGCTGAAACGATTTTGGAGAATTTTACTTTTTTACAAATATCTAGTAAGCCATGCATTTTCTTAAATCAACAAAAGCGTATCTGGGTTAGTCTTCTAAAGAGGCAAATCTTTCCCCATTTAAGCAAAAATGTAACGCATGGTTTTTCTGAAGTCCCCATACAAATAACTCCCTGCATATACAGTGTGTCAATTTAAAACCTTACAATAGACTATATCCCATGAATAAATGATGATATCAAAAAATTCTCTAACCCGTTTCTAGGGTAGAAAGGGGGAACCAAAATGGAGGAGACAACTCACCCAAATTAACCCCCTACGCTCCACCTACCATAACTAAAAAAATGTAAATAGCGAACCCCTACTTGTAATACATCATTGGAAAGCCTGTAAAAAGTGCTATCCAGTGGTATAAATAAAAATTATACTTGAATGGCCACCGAGGTCACCAGATTTTCCGCCACCAGATTTTTTTCTTTGGGGTTACCTCAAGTCGGTTGTTTACAAAACCTAACCTGCGTCACTTCAGGAGTTGCGAGAAAGAATTACTCAAGTATGTCGGGCTATTACCAGAACAACATTTATCAAAGTTCGTGAAGAATTTAAAAACAGGCTGTATTGTTGTTTACAAAACAACAGAACCCACTTTGATCATTTACTTCATTAATTAATATTTTACCAAATTTGTAGTTCAACAAAACCTTTTAGTGAATATTGTTGTACTTTTTTGAAATAAAATAGTATAGTGTTATTTCTGAAAAGAGATTTGTGTTCATTTATAAAAATGACTGAAATAATATAATACACCCTGTATAATTTTTATTTATACCACTGGATAGCATTTTTTTACAGGATTTCCAATGATGTATTACAAGTAGGGGTTCGCTATTTATTTTTTTTTAGTTGGGGTAGGTGGGGCGTAGGGGGTTGATTGGGGTGAGTTGTCTCCTATGTCATTTTGGTTCCCCTTTCTACCCTAGAAACGGTTTAGAGAATTTTTTGATATCATCATTTATTCATGAGATATAGTCTATTGTAAGTTTTAAATTGAATATATATATATATATATATATATATATATATATATATATATATATATACTATAAAAGATTCGAATGATTCAAACATGTCTCTCATTGACTAGACTAGTGCTCTACCAACTGATCTACAAGGGTTATGAATTTCATTCGATAGAAACTTAATATGTATATAATTTATTACCAACAAGATATTGCATTAACTTACATGATGTTACAATAGTACACATAGTTACTGTTACCATGTAAGTTAATATAATATCCTGCTGTGAACAAGTTGTGTACATATTAAGTTTCTATTGAACGGAATTCATAACCCCTGTAGCTCAGTTGGTGGAGCACTTGTCTAGTCAATGAGAGGACATGGGTTCAAATCACATGCGGCATAATATTTTTATGTATATAAAATTTTCAATTTTATGTTTATAAAAAATCATGAATGCCAATTCAATAAATTATATATATATATATATATATATATATATATATATATATATATATATATATAAGTACGTTGGTATACGTTTTAAAAGTACCACAGCTCTTTATATTTAACTCTGTTTACAACAAATATTTAAATATGTAGAAGAAAGTTTTATATAAAGTTTGTTTTCGTACTCAACAGTTGTTTAAAATTTCTTGGTTTTCTAATTAATTCACTATTAATAGTGACTTACCTCATGCACTTTTAGAAACATTTGGAAAGAGAACAAGTACTATGTATACATTGAGTTCAAATTGCAGTCAAATTAGCTCAGTATAAAACTACGACAGCAAAAAAAGCAACAAATACAGCAAAACAATAAATGTCATAAGCAGAAATGACACTACTGCGTTATAAGAAGTTACAAAATGTACCACCGTAGCGCTGACATACAGTCTCGAACCTATTAAAACGTACGCAAGCACATACTTTATTGAAATAAAAAAAAACAAAAGGAATCATACAAAAGATCATAACAGTCAAATCAAATTAGAATTATACCATTATTAATACAAATATTTAAATTATTTAAAAATTTAAATAATTATTATGAACTTTCCCAAGTATGATTTTGTTTAATTCCCCTCCCTTTCTCTTGTTATTCAAAAATGCTAAGTATTTCCACAGTTTACATTTCAAATACTACAACTGATAAAATAGTACGTTTTTACTGTCAACTAATATACAAAACATATTTAATTAGTAATTCAAACTTTCGTTAAAAGTAAAATGGCCTTATTTTAACAAAAATAATTTTTCCAAAACTAATCCAGCACTAATACTGCTTCTACGTATTTGCTTAATTCCTTCACAAAAGTAAAATTGTGTACACAAAAAATAAAACCATTTATCCACCTTTACCTACGCCTATGGTCATAACATCACAATATAATCACAAAATATAATTGACCATGATCAATTATTAAAGTTAAGACTACATTAAAACAATAACAGACAAATATATTTAAAAAAAAGCATAAAATATATAAACAAAATCTGGAAATAAAACATTTATTTAACTAATTTTTTTACTAAATTACCATTAATTTTCAGGTTAGTATATGCTAAATAATATTCTAATAAAAAAAATAATATAAAAATAAGTTAGTATGCATAACAATATTTATTAATAAACTGTGTAATTTTAAATCAATATCTGTATCGGGTAGCATCCCCCTCCAACAATAATTTCGCCCATTTTTAATTATTATTTATTTACGCTGTGTAAATTTTTTATTAATAAATCGGGCTGCAAAACCATTAGTATTTTCTTTATTTTTTTTTAATTAAGTAAGTTTGGGCAAATAATAATGCAATAATCCAGTAAATATGGAGATTGATAGAAAAAAAGAATTAATAGTTACATACCTTTACTGAGTATATGTTTCATTCACGAAAATCACTTTATATTTATGCAAAAAACTGGTTATTTTAATTATCTTTAGAACACTAAACTTTAACAACGAACAATACAAATGTGAAATGTAAGGACGCGCTTTAACTATTGACTACCCCCTCAAATGCGCCGGTTCTTAATAGCCCAGCCATAGGAAGCTGGGAAGGTGGACTCTTAAAATTATTTATCAAAATCGCGATTGTTATTTTTTATTGAAAAATATTACACATTCAATATTTCTTATTAATTGCAAATTTTTTTACAATTACATTTTTAGTTATAATCGGATGCTTTTTATTTACTATATTGAGGGGGTTTTATGCACAACCTTAAATTGGAAGATTCCATCTTTCTCTCTCTCACTTAAAAATGATTTTGTTGCCTACTCACACTCTAGCTTATTTGTTTTTTAATGGCGTGGGGGTAAATGAGTTTCTTTTTGCAAATAAAATTTACATCAATAATTTTCAGAAGATAAAAAAATAAATGTTAATCTGAATAATTTATATTATTTTGTCAAATTACGTTATAATTATTATTAGTTTTGTTACTGCTTTGCGTATTAACTGTACCTAATCCCTTAATAAACATGTAGCATAGTTATAAAAAATACTATACAGCATTATATAATCTATAATTACACGAATATGTATAACAGAATACTGAAGAAATCAAAATCGCTGTTACGAGAAAATTTATCTTTTGTTTAATTTAAATTCCAGCCAAAGGCGTTTCATACAGATTTAATTTAAGGCGTTTAACAGCTATCCAATCTGCTACACAACTAATTCTTAATCTCGCGAATAAGATCAAACAAAAATAATTCTAATTGTGTATGTATCAACAAGTTATTGAAAATTAGTACATTTAAGGATTATTATGTATTTTAAATTTGTGTAAATCTGAATTAGTAAATATATAGATAGTGACGATGCTTCTGGATAAAATATATAGATCTTTATTCTTGACAATAAATTGCTTACGGGTGAAATTATTTAGATTTTATAAATAATTATTTTTAAGCAAAAATGTAGAATTAGCTGCAAGGTTTGATGTTAATAGACTGGGATAGTGTGACGTCAAAAATGTCCGGGAAAATTTGAAAATCTGGACCAGTGGTTTTTTATCTAGAAATTGACCCTTATACATACATCACTTAAGGTATAATATTTTAACGCTTACTTAAAACCACGATTTAATGGACTGAGAAATAAGAATTATTACCTTGCAATTAATCAACGCCAACCTTGTAATTTTTAAACAAAGCCAGAAAGGAAATATGTACCTAAATAATGCAGTATCATTAAAATGGTTTTAAACATCGAGGTGTTAAATATGGCGCATTGCATTAATCTCCGCAGTACGTTTATTGTGTACATTTTACCAGCTGTCGTAAATTTACAAAATGAAAAGTTGCACGTACGTAAAAAAATGGAAAAATGTGGAAATAGATTCACTTAATACTTTTATAAACGGTTAGCGTTAGAAGCACAAAATCGGAATATATATTAAAATATGAAATGAAGTAGAGGTTATGTTTTTGTAAACAATAAACATACCGCTCAGACTAATGTAATGCGCCAAGTTTAACACCTCAATGTTTAAAACACTTTTAACCCGTTGATACTGCATTATTTAGGTACACATTTCGTTTGTTGAAAAATTAAAAGGTTAGCGTTAATGAATTGAGAGGTAAGAAGTCTTATTTCTCTTTTACAGTCCATTAAATTGTGACGATTAATTAAGTATTAAAGCTTAATCGTCACAATTTAAATATTGAACCATAGGTAAGGTGTGCGTAAGGCTCAAGTTCTATACAAAATTCAATTATCCAAAGCTTCAAATTTCACACAAATTTTGGACGTCATCCTCAGCGCTGCCGTTATAGTACAATTGTACTATTTACATTACATTTTTACTTGAAAAGTACAAAAGTACATTTATCTATAAATAATATATTTTCTAGTACATTTCGTAAAATTTCCTTAAAATAGTACTTTTACAAAACATTTTACGCAGCTTGAAACTTAAGATTTTAAAATTCAGGATGTAATGAAAAAATTAATTCTTAAAATTACGAATCAGCATTACATAAAATCCCACACTAAACTAATTTGACCTTTTAACCGTATCATTTTCATGGGAACAAATTTAAAGATTTGTATTTGCTTGGTTTGCATTTTGTTCAAATGTCCCATGAGAATGAGATATTTGATATGCTTACGTGTTTACTGAACTGAAACAATTTGTGTATACAGAGAGATACTTATAAACACGCATAAATTCAAGGGGCGATTCTTTGGGTTATTCACGTATGATAATTTTTCGAAAAAATTTATAGGGTGTTAAAGATATTCAATAAGTGCAATATTATTTTTAATGTTTACCCGCCAAGTATCACCTATTGAATTTATGTCATCTACATAAAAACACCCCGAATTCTTCCGTATTTACTACGTCACTCTATTTAAAAACACAAAACTGCACTTTTTAAAAAAAGCATTTATACATTTACCTACCTTATTTGGATGCGGTTCTTAAAATATTGTTTTAATTTTGTTATCAATATTCTAATTCGTATTGTCGTTTCAATTCTACCGAGGTAGCACTAATCCTATCAAAAAAGTTAATAGTGATTGCAGTAAATATAAAATGGACAAATAAGTTACATATTTTATAATTTTGATCATCATTTTCTTTTGTTTGTAAAAGACAAATATTTATTACTAATCGTTTGAACTAAAAATGTCAAAAACTATCAAACTAAACACTCTTTGTACATTTAATACATTTTAATTTACTTTGTGTAGGTTTGTGAAAAAACTTAGAACAGATGATAGTTCAAAGCCGTCCACTAGTGAAACAGCAAGAATAGGGTCTGCATCTGATTATTCTGATACTGTTACTGTTAGTATCAGTGCAGATAAAGGGGAACTGTCTTCATCGAGTGAACAACAGCATACAGCGATTTCTCTGAAAAGGAAAAAGTACACGTACATGCTACAATATACTCAGAAATGGGAGGCAGAATTTAAATGGTGTGGACAATCCAAATTTAACAAATCCCTCGCTTTGCAACAAAGATATTAAAGGCAATCGAACCCATTTGAAACGTAATGAAGAAAATAATTCTCACAAAAAAAATGTGCTTCAGAAACAAAATATAGTCCCAATAGATACAATTATTAAAAAAGGTAATTTAAGGAATGATGTGCAAGTTAAAATTTCTGAATTAAAATTAGCTGCATTTATAGCTGAACACGATCTATCTTTTAAATTAATGGAACACTTACAACATTTAATAAAGTCAATATGTGTAGATTCGGATGTTGCCCGTAGTATTCAAGCAAGTAGAACAAAAATTACAAAAATCGTAAATGAAACAATAGGGCCATTTGTTGCAAAAAAAATTGTTTCTAGTGTTAACGAAACTTTTTTCTCTATAATCATAGATGAAACAACAGATGTGTCGACAAAAAAATGTTTGGCTGTATTAATTCGGTAATATTCACATGAAAGGAAGAAAGTATGCGATTCGTTTTTAGGAGTAGTAGAATTAGAAGCGAATAGTACTACATTTGGTATTATGATGCTTTAAAAGATTATGCAATTTCTGTGGGAGTTAATTTATATCATGTAGCTGGGTTTGCTGCAGATAATTATTCGACTATGATGTGCCAACTAAATGGAGTTCAAAGAATTTTGAAGGAACAACATCCCCACATAGTCGTTGTAGGATGCACATCGCATTCACTTCATTTATGTTCTTCACATGCTTGCAAGAAATTACCGAAGTTGCTGAAGATTTAGTAAGAGACATTTATTCTCACTTTTCTAATGGCTCTAAAAGACTAAATACCCTAAAAGAATTTCAAAATTTCTGTGAATTGAAACCTCACAAAATTCTTAGACCCTCACAAACTAGATGGCTCTCTTTACAACAAGTAATATAGGTACAGGATTATTGAACAATATGACGCCTTAGTTCTATATTTTACAAATTCAGTATTTGAAGATCCACTGCCCAAGACCATTGAAATTCTAAATAATTTAAATAATAAAATAAATAAATTGTATTTATTATTTTTATCATATATCCTTAAAATAGTCAACACAATGAATTTGGAATTTCAGTCGGAGCAACCAAGATTACATCAATTAATGCCGAAAATATCTCAATCTTATAGATCTTAAGCAACTATATGAAAGTTGAACATATTGATAAAACTGCTTTAGATATAATAAACCCTAATAATCCCTCAAATGTTTTTCCTCTAGATAAAATTTATTTAGGTGTCAATGTTGAAATGCTTATTCAGAGTGAAACTAGTTTTAACTCTGCAGAATTACATGATTTTCGTTTGAACACATTGAAATTTTATATCGAATTATGTTTACAAATAAGATTACGATTTCCATTTGATGATGAATTGTTTAATCAGTTGACTTGGTTAGATCCACTAAATATTTTTTCCGATAATGAAAATAGAGCTGCTTCAGTTATACCTTTAGTTCAAAAATTTCCGAATATGGTTGATAAAACTGAGTTTGAAAATATTAATTCTGAGTGGAGATTATTGTTAAGTACTCAAAATGATAAATTTAACAAACAGTTGACTTTTGGGGGCTTGATTGCTGAGTTGAATTGTGCAACAAACGCTCTAGATGAATTACTCTTTCCGAATCTTTCAAAATTTTTGGAAAATATATCTTGTTTACCACATGGAAGTTCTGCAGCAGAACGCATATTTTCTTCCTTAAATTTAATCAAAAGGAAAAATAGAAATTGTTTAAGTACAAATATTTGCAACAATTTATTGCTGACCGAAGAAATGTTAAAGAATACTTCTTGTTATGAATGGCAACCTTCCAGTGATCTTATTAAAAGTTTAAGGGGATAACTCACAATATTCAATTTAATTGGTAATTCAATATTCGCCGTTTTATACTCAATTAATGAATAGTGCAATATTATACACCATGTTTAATATATTTTTGTTTATTTGCTTATTATTTGATTAAAAAAACAATTTTTATGTTATGTTTTTATGTTATGTTATACAGATTTGAATATTAGGAGTATATTTTTTAGTTTTTCATGTGTTGTATTTTCGTAACTATGTAAGTAATATATTAATATGCCTTTACTAACGGAAACTACGTTCTGTATTTTCATCTTTTACTTTCCATGAAGAAAAATAACAGTACATTACAGTACATTTTTGGTATTTGAAATATTACGAACGAATGAAACGTCACGGCAGCACTGGTCATCCAGTATATTTTGAACACACATCTGTATTGCACAAGGGAGATCTAGTGCGAATGCGCTTTTTAATGCGTAAAAAATTTTTGTGTAAGCTTACAACCATAATTTTTGTTCTGTATTATAAGTGTTTTGTAACTGTGGTTTCCTATTAGTGGAGTTGATCGGCCTATTTCCACAGTTTATGCTTTTTGAGCGCGACGTTTCGGAAGCGGACTCTGCTTCCGTCATTAGGCTTAGTCCTGAGAAGGACTGTTTTCGCACTTGAGTCGAATTCATATGTTATATATAATTTTTTCCCAAGCACTTGACTACTCTCGGATTCGAACTTGGTAACTTTCACTCACTAGTCTGACACCTTTACCACTGAGTAATCCAATATATATATATATATATATATATATATATATATATATATATATAATAAAACTTTTCGTGGTTGCGCAGAAGTTTATTGCGCATGTTGCGCAGTAACCTCTTGCGTAGGTGTATTGCGCTTAAGTTCTTCGCCTCAGCGTTCTGGTCGATTTGAAGGCAGTGCGTATCTTGGGGAATACTAACCAAAACCAAACCATACAATGAAGATCAGAATTCCAAGAGTTGTGTATGTAACCTACCATGCGAATGCGGCAGAGCATACATAGGAGAGAGCAGTAGACCACTCAAAGTGAGAACGCAGGAACACAAGAACAACGTCCGCAAGGGCGAATCAGAATGATCAAGAATCGCCGAACATGTCTGGAACGAAGACCACCGCATCCAATGGGATAACATACAGATAGTGGTAAAGGACGAAAACAACTCGTCGAAAACTCAAAGAAGCTACATACATCGCACTAGCAGAAAATCCAATAAGCCAAGCTAGTGTAGAAATGAAACCCATATGGATTCCAATAATGGGCGAAGAACTTAAGCGCAATAGGTTACTGCGCAACATGCGCAATAAACTTCTGCTCAACCACGAAAAAGTTTTATATATATATATATATATATATATATATATATATATATATATATATAAGTTCTAAAATATATATATTGGATTACTCAGTGGCTGAGTGGTAAAGGTGTCAGGCTAGTAAGTGAAAGGTACCAAGTTCGAATCTGAGAGTAGTCAAGTGCTTGGGAAAAAATTATATATAACATATGAATTCGACTCAAGTGCGAAAACAGTCTTTCTCAGGACTAAGCCTCATGACGGTAGCAGAGTCCGCTTTCGAAACGTCGCGCTCAAAAAGCATAAACTGTGGAAATAGGCTGATCAACTCCACTAATATAATTTTTGTGTGACATAACCTCTCCACGTTATATTTCTTAGTCATAAATTAATATACTGCCTTAATTATATTATAGTTAGTTTTATTTTAGTTGTTAAAATGGACGATTTTGTTCTTATAAGTGAACTTTTTGATAGTTGAGATGATGACGAATTTATAAGACGGTGCTATGGAACAGGTACTTCCTTTGCTAGGTGAGTGTATATTAAAATGTTTTTGTGATAAGTGGAGTAATAAACCATCAATTTTAGATCATGATTATATAGAAATGGCAATAGCGATTACCACAAGACAAGCATGAGTTGTAATTCAAGAGTATGTAGACATAGTTGTACCCCATATATGACGACATAGAATTTGTTAAAAGTTTCCAACTAAAGAAAGTTGTAGTTGAACATTTAACAAATTTATACACGGATTCTGCAATATTTAAAACCATCCACTGTAAGTTGAATGTGACCACTAGTAAAATAGAGTTTATTTCAAAAACATTTATAGTTGAGGTACCCAGGTACCTACATTATTGTTTCCATGGAGGACCAAAACCAATACTGCCTTACTTCGAAAGAAAGCCGCATGTAGAGCAAATTTAGTTTTGTGAAAAACGTGTTTAAATATATCACACATTTTGAGCGTTTTTATTTTAATTATAGTTTTTTAGATAAATAGAGATATGTTCATAATTCCTTCGCTAGTTATTAAAGAACGATTAATATGCTTGTTTTATGACAAAGATTTAAAAAACTGTAATTATAATATATTTAAATTGTAACTGTGTTTAAGAAAACTAACTACAGCATTTTGTCTAATGAAATTTAACTAGTACTAGCAAAAAAGCCACATGTCAGTTATATCGGGCAATTAACAAATTTAAATAATACTAATGTGAAGGGTTCACATATTTCAAAAGCTCATTTTTAAAGAAGTTTTTTGGAAAAGTTTTATTGAACTGACATATCTAAACTTTCTTACATTTCAATAAAAACTGAAATAAAGCTTAAGAAGTTATAAAATAAAAAATTACATTCTCTTTCATTTGGAGAGAGTGTTTAGGAATTCTTAGTCTTCAATGTGCTGTATGAGACTAGCGGAATTATTGTTTCCTGGTAAGTCCTTCCAATACTTTTTTGCTGTGGGATGGTCAGCAAGGTTTGTTTTCTCTTATCTGTAATACCCTGATCTGCAGAATTTTCTTAAAGTTCAGTGATAATTTTGTTTTGGGTATAAAATACAAGATTTTGCTCTCACCATTAAATGTTTCTTTATAATATAAATGTGTCTCTCCTTTTAGCAATTATTTCTACCATGCCTGAGAGCAGACTTTTTTACTGGGTTCAGTTTTTTTTATTTGGTAAGCTGCGGTTAATGTGAGCCATGTTATGAAGTTTCTAAAACTCGTTGCTTTAAAAATGGTGTGACCATTTGAGCAATTGCCTACAACTTCAACAAAATCTTGAATGTCGTATATCTTAGGTTTTTCTCCATTTCTAACTCCACAAGGTGATGAAAAGAATCCCCAGACATGTAGGAGTGACCAAGTTCAAAATATTTTATAGTGATGTCAGCTGCAATTTTTTAAGAGTTGATTACATATATTAAGTACCTTAGTAAACACCAATTTTTGTTTTGGCTCGAACAATTGTCAGCCCAGATAACAATGTTCTTGTAATCTCATGAATTTTCAAGAAATGTGTCGTAAGTACTAACTATACCTTGTTTTTTTTCTACCAGACGTTGCTCCGTGCCAAAGTAAAGCAAGTGGTTAATTTTTCCGAAGTGGTACAAAGGACTGATTAAAAACAATGAGCCTTGGGGTAAAAATTACCTGAACATGTCCAAACGAGACAACATACTGACTTTCTGTAAATCAACAGAGTAGTAAGCTGTAGTCTCGTCAGTTAACTATTTCATGCAATCTTTTCGTATTCGTCTCATACCAACTTATGCTGTACCCAAGAAGTACATCCATCACATGTACTAATTATGTTGTCCTTGCTATGGTTCATCTCATGAAGATGAAAAGTCTCACATTTTTCACATTGCTCATGACCTAATTTGGTGAATGATATTCGCATATCGTTAGTTACTACAGATATATAAAACTCATACAAAATTTATATATCTGGAAAGGTCTCTATACATATTAGTAATAGTTATGTCACTGGGTAAACATAACTTATTAGGGGCGTATTCTCTACGATAATGAGATACACTGGAGGAAAATGACTTAATATGCTGCAAGATGACATTCTTGTCACTTGAATGTTGTCTTTTCCAGGTGCCATGTTGGAAGAGCTTGATACATTTCTAAGGATTCTATAATTATTGCACGCGAATTCCAATGTACCCTGGAAAAAATTCTTACACTTTTTGGTTTTCAGCCAAATCGTTTTTTAAATAAAAATTTCTGTGTATATTTTTTTTTAAAATCCACTTCCAAAGTATTTGTGCGTGTCGGATTACTGAAGAGTCTCTGAATAATCCAATAAAAATTGTTTTCGTCGTGGAAAATCTTTTAACCAATACATCTCATTAATTACCTTTCTTCTCTCTTCATTAAATTTTAGAAAACACTTTTTCTATTCTGTCTGCCATATTTGTTTGTAGTTGTCCAGATTTATCATTAGTGTTTGTAAATTTTGAACAGGTAGTAACTCAACTTCGGTAATACTCTGGTTGCTTGTGTAATTATTTTTCTCCATAATTTCTATAACATTTTCTGTAATTTCACTTATAAAACTAATTAAATGTGCTTAAATAAAATTACCTGTAATAATAGGAACATTGTTTTCATCAGTCATTATCAAATTCTCAATATATCATCAGCTTCACAATTTTCACTTATTGTAAAAGCACTACTTATAACTGTATCTAGTATTTCTTTATCTAGGCAGATATTCTCGTTACTTCTTTCAATATTTAGACGTCTCGTAGTCCGTGGACTTTCAGGACCTTAACACGTTAAGCCCCAGGGTATAAAAGCGTGACTTTCATCTCGGACCAGACCATTTTTTTTTAATTTTTGTATCAAAATTATGTTAGTTTTGCTACGTACATAATTATTTGAGGTTCTGACATATTTTTTAGGAAAAAAAACAGTGTGGCCACGTCTGGTGCACACGGTCTGTATAAAAAATGTTTGCTTCTTATTAGCTTAGACCATGTGCACCAGATTGTCCCACACACACCACAATGTATAAAACAATATATTGCAACGAATATTACATATTACAATGTTTCCTATATAAACTAAACAATATAAACTACACTCTGACAATGATAAACAAAACTAAAGAACTAAGATTCTGTGATGCCAACAGGTGGCTATATTTGACAGGACGGTAAAATGCGTAATTATTTCTTAACATTACATGTGTGGGTATCAAAAAAACAGTCTGTGCATATAAAAACAGTTGAGGGGCAGCCTGGGCAATATGTATGTACTTTTTTAGCATTTTTCATTGCCGATTGCCTTCCTTCTCGCTCTGAAAAATGTTTATAACACATTGTACATCTTCCTCTATTCTCTTTTTGCATAATGCAGTGGCGAACGACTTGGTCTGGAGCTGGTGTAGGTGCCCTAAGATTTAGCAAAGATAAAACTAATTTTTCTCGAAAAGAAGTGATAGAGATTGTTTTGCCCGTAATATATTTGTACAGCACATGTGCATTCACAACTGCTGTGTTGGTTAGAAGTTCAATAGCGACCTTTCGGTACCACTTGATACTTCTCCGAATCGATGAGTTATATGCAGCTTTCGGATCTGAGACGTCGTTAAATTCTTTAGCCGCATTGTATTCGACAACAGTCGAGGGTTTCCTAACAGATCCTCGTTTAGTCTCAACTTCAATCATTGAGGGAGGATCCTTAGTCGTTAAAAAGAGAACGTCCCTTTTATCTTTCCACTTACCAACGATAACTTTTGTGTTGCTCTGTAAGGATTTCATTTCCCCTCGTTTTAGCTTTGCATCTGTTACAGCTTTAGGATTATGCTTTCTATTAGCACGTAATGTACCCACTAAGTGAGTATTATTACGGTTTAACTCGTGTGTCAGTTCAACACTTGTATAAAAATTATCAGTGAACAATGTTCTTCCGGTATCCAAAAGCGGTTGCATGAGCTCCATAACTACTCTAGAAGCTAAGGATTTCTCTGAAGGCTGTTCTTTTCCTACATAAACCTTCACCGCATATGTATAACCTTCAGCTACACAAAGTTTAAAAAGTTTGATTCCGTATTTATGCCTTTTTCCAGGCACATATTGCAGGAAACTCAATCTTCCTCGAAAAGACACCATGGTCTCGTGAATACACACAGACTCCTTAGGTTCATAAATTTTCTGAAATTTATTATTCATCATTGTTATCAGAGGTGAAATTTTGTACAATCTGTTGTTTGGCGGCACATTTTGATTATCAGATATATGAAAGCAATGTAAAAATAACTCGAACTTGTTTCTACTAAATACGCAACGTTTAGAAATGTCATTTTTATAGAGTGGGTTGTTGCTCCAATAGTCTCTTAGTTCTGATTTTCTGTCTAACCCCATCCACATTACGACAGCTAAAAAACGAAGTAATTCAACTTTATTTGTGTCCTCCCATTTGTTCAAAAGCGAACGTTTTGAAAGTGATTCATTTGCAATCCCCTCAACTATTTTTTGCTCGGCATATTTGTTTCATTTACTATCATATCTTGGATTTCATGATCAACAAATAGTAAATACAAATCAACAGGTTCATGACCATTTAGTTGCTCTCCGTCTATGTTGAATGCACCAGTAAATTCAAATTTGCGTAAATCTTCCGAACCAACTATTTCTCTCCATATTATCCTATTTGCCGGCAAATTAGAATCACCTGCCTCGGCGTTTTCATCAGATTGTTCATTTTCTAAATAATAAACAAATCAATCAAATCAAAATAAAATATTGCAAATAAAATGACTTACCCAATACAACATCATCGACTGAATTAGAAGGACCTGCTTCATCGACTATATTTGAAGGAGCTGCTTCATTACACAATTTTCGTTTTTTTCTTGTTCTGCTAACGTCATCACTTTCTATAAAGTAAGCAACCATCAAAATTCAAAACTGTATTGTAAGCCAAACAACTTATCTATTACAGAATTACTTTGCCCTGCTTCATCATCACTACTCGAATAAAGTTCATCACTAACATTCGCGCGGTAAACCGGTTCCGCATCAGAGTCATAATCCGATACGTTATCTTCACTAAAATCGGATTATTCTAAGGCGCGACGAAGTTTATCATATGATAACCCTTTTTTGGGCATTTTTGTAACTTATCAACACTTTTGCACCACAGAAAAATGAATAAAATTGTTGCACACAACATTAACCCCGCGAAATACAGACGTCAACAAATATCCTAACCTACCAAAATTGAATAACGGTTTGCTCGGACTAAGGCAAATTTCTGTTTTATATAGACCAGAGCTATCTAAATCCCCATATAACACCACAGAAATTGTGTCCCTCGTACGGCCTCGGCCTCTTGAACACGATAATATATTGTGGTCATATTGGTGCGCGTGGTCCGAGGTGAAAATGTGCTGTGCACTAGTGCGGTGCGCATGGGGCTTAACGTGTTAAGCAGACTGCTTTTGAGACAGGAATAGGAGAAGTAAAATTTAATATTCAATGACACATAAAATAGTAATAATAAAACCTATAGTATGCCTAGGTAAAAGAAGGATTTGCTTGTTAAAAATAACTTTATACCCAGGTAAAACATATTATTTAGGAACTATTAGTAGCCGTGATGTGATGATTGACAACAAATTATTCATTATTCATTTGGCACAAATCACGTGATTTTAAAATGAAGCTTTATGTTATTATTAACTTAAAAATAAAAACAATTGTGATTTTGTACAGTAAAAAAGGCCGCCCAGAATTAAAAAATATCATTAAGTCAATTTGCTCCAAAACTTGATATGCGGCTTCCTTTCAAAGTAGGGCAGAATAGGGGCATGGAAACAAATACTAATATTGTTGTATTATGTGGGCTACAAAAGTATAACTTAACATGAACTGATGGAGAAGTTCAATGTGGCCGCAAACACAGGATTCTCAATTATTGACAGGGTTAACCAGTTTCTATGCAAGTTGGGATCTCAAGTCATCTGCTTGCCAACAGAGGAGGAAAAGAATATAACCAAGCGATATTATCAGAAATATAACTTTTTCTGGAATTATTGATAATTATTCAAATTATATTGCGAATAGTACACTTATGGCGTATTAGTGACAAAAAAGTCATTTTAGACAAGCCTGTTCAAATGCCCTTTCGGCCCAAAAAGTAAGAATGATGCACTAAACCGTTGATGGCACGCACATCAGAATTGATAAGCCTGCCAAAGACCCTGATAGCTACATAAATAGAAAAAAGTACTTCTCTCTCCAATTACAAGTGCTCGTAAATAAGAATGGTAAAATTCTGGATGTTTTTGCTGTCATCAGTTGTCGTTGTATTTCTAGGTGAAAATGAATACATATTAGGAGATATAAATGCCTATCCTTGTCTTCGTCTAATTTTTAGTGATGCCGCTAGAGCGCATTTTTTAATATATCACAAAATTGCAAAATTCTCTAAAAAATTAAATGCAACAATACGACTTTTTTTCATACAAATGAAATTAAATCATTCCTAAATAATGTTAGAAATTTTACAGTTAAAGGTAATAAAAAAAACTAAACATAAAATTCAAATACCTACTACACGTGCGATTTATTCGAGTACAAATCAAATGAGAGAGCGGAAATATATCCGAGCACCGGAAAATCTTACCATTAACTGACTATCATCCTCTTTTATTTCGAAATATATGCCAAAATTAGGCGTAGTCAACCGTAACGTTTTCCTTGACCGGTATAGCGGCCCTCATAAACCTACAGTCAGCATTTCCTAGTTTCAATATTCTGACATATTTATGGAATTACATACATCTACAAAGTAAGCATTTCCTAGTTAATAACAACATTTCTGACATATTTATGGGGTTACAATGACCCATTAAAAGAAATCGTTGTACTTAAAAAAAATAAAACGTCTAATTCGAACAAAAGTTAAACGTTTCCTAGAATTAATTAGTATCATTACGAAAATACAATAAGAGTGCTTGTCCTAGTAAAAAGTATAAAGGCAATAAATCATCTGATTTCCTGGACACATAAAATTAATTATTCTAGCTAACAGAAATTACATAATAACGAAAATACAATAATAGTGCTTTCCCTAGTAAAAATTGTTATATTGTTTATTTACTGTAAAGTCAATAAAACACTGATTTCTAACAATAGGTTAGTGAAAACCGCATCTGGATATCTTATTCCTACCCTAAAATATCGAAGAAAGAAAATTTGGTTATTATAAAATTTGAAAAAATCGATATTACACCGGTATTTATTCTTATTTATTAGTCTTTTTTCAAGATTCAATGAAAAATTTCATCATTTTATAATTTTTAAATAATGAAAGTTTTCATAATTTCAAAAATGAAATGTAATAATATGATAATTTTTGAAAGGTATTATTTCAAATTTGCGGAATTCTTTTTATTAATTTTATTTATGGCCCTAAAAAGGACTTAAGTAGGCATGAAGTACCTACTGAATGCCTACTTAAATGCTCGATTTGTCTCCCATCGACCTCGATGCATTGTTGGAGCCGCTCATGCGTGCACATTACAACAGCTTCAACTTCGGCTCTTGATAGGCCACGAATGACCTCTCGAATTCGTACTTTCATGTTGTCTCTCGTTGTTGGTGGAGTTCCGCAAACAATATCTATTAACCGACCCCATAGATAAAAGTCCAAACGTTGAGTCTGGGGATCGGGGTGGCCAAGGAAATAGACTTCCTCGTCCAATCCACCTCTGGTTATATATTAAATTTAAGTGTTCGCGCACATTTATTGAAAAATGTGCTGAGCAACCATCTAGTTCTAAAAACATATTTTGCCGTAATTGCAAGGGCACATCTAATAAAATAAGCAATTGGTTTACCAGATAATCAAGAAATACGACACCATTTAGTAGTTCATCAAAGATATAGGGACCTATAATAGTTCCGTCCAGGATGCCACACCACACATTAACACTCCAACGACCTTGATGTTGAACCTCGTGCAACCAGTGAGGATTGATGTCAGACCAATAATACATATTATGCAAATTAATGTTTCCATCCTTTTTTAAAAGTGGCCTCATCCTTCCAAAGAATTTCGGATAAAAATCCTCTATTTTCCCTGATCATGCCCAACATGCAATGACAATAATCTATCCGTCGGTCCAAAGTCTTCTTCATGTACGGCTTGATGTAAAACCATATGATATAGGTGCATTCTATAAATTTTAAATTACAAACACATTGTGAAACATGTAAAGTAGCATTTTCAGTGACATAAGAACTTACCTATGATCCTTTAAAATGTTTTTCATAGTAGTTCGCGACATATCCAACGCGAGAGACATTGCTGTCGTACTAACGTGGGGATTCAATGACATGCATGCCAAGACAATAACAATATTGTCTTCCATTCTTCTAGCCGAGTCTCTTCGCAACTTTGGTAGAAAGCTTCCAGTATTACCTACGCAAATTTTGCACTAAACGCGGAAAAATTCTCGCATCACGTAGATGCCGATCTGGATATCGAGCTGAGTATACTTTCTTAGCCAACGCCACATTTTGAAGACATTCAAAATATACCGCAATCATATCAACAGCTTCGTCATTTGTAAAAGACAGTATAGGTAGTTTTAAGGACTTACTTGTGCAACAAACATGAATTACACTGTCTGTCAAATTTTAATATTTGTTTATAATTGGATTTTAGGTATTTGTTTTTTCTCAATGGCCTACTCCTAATATTCTGTCTATTCTGCATTTGCATATTCTATGCATTGATTATTATGACCCTGCATGTTTTTTTTTAAATTTTTGAAATTATCAAAACTTTTATTATTTGAAAATTATAAAATGATGAAATTTTTCATTGAATCTTGTAAAAAGACAAATAAATAAGAATAAATACCGGTGTAATATCGACTTTTTCAAATTTTATAACTAAATTTTCTTTCTTCGATATTTTAGGGTATGAATAAGATATCGAGATGCGGTTTTCACTAACCTATTTAGGAATGATTTCATCCCTTTATTTTAATATATACGTCCAACAAAAATTACTCGAATAAAGCTGAGCTTTAAAAAGCATATATTTTTTTGGTACATTTACTAGGTGGATTTCAGTAAAAAGTCACTTTAAAAGTTTAGGATGGCGGTTACGCCCCCTGGCGCTCATCTTGCAAATGTGAAAATATTTTCCACGGTCTTTTTTTGGCCACTTTAATAATAAAATTTTTTACCACAACTCTCTACGACGAATAGTTTCCGAGAAACAGCACTTTGCATTCTTATCTGGCCACCTGGTACAATTTTTTTTTTATGATTGCGTACCTGTACTGGCTAAATTTGGCCTATCGTGCTAAAGAACTCAGAAACACTTAGGAGGATGGATAGAGGGATAATGAATTGCCAATAGATGCCTATGAACAGCTACCTTAAATTTTCTCATATCATAAGTGAGAGGAAAACAGAAACTAGGGAGATTATTCCAGAGTTTAGAAGCCGTGCAGAAAAATGTGGATTGCGCCCGTTTGGTAGGACAAGTGGAGATTTGTACTGCATACTGATGATGTGAATGAGCGAACCGAGTGTTTCTCGCAAAGATAGCCCAAGGTGGTATCAAAGAATATAATTCAGCAGCACAATAGCCGTTGTAATAACGATAATACAAAGAAAGAACTGAAACCATCCTTCTATGCTCAAGGGACTGTATGTGAAAAGTTAAGGACGGGTCATTTATAAGCCTAATCGCTCTCTCAGTATAATAATGAAACAGTAAGTTCACTCTCAGAGTGGGGGTTAGCCTGAGTGTTTTCTTTGCGCATTGTAAGCGGTCATCTTTTTGGAAGAGTTCAGTAGCGGAACAGAATTTTCCACATTTATATTTAAAAAAATTGTATTTTAGGGTAATATTATTTTATACTTTAAAAGACATCAACAATAATTTTAAGTCTTTAAATAAGAATAAGTTAATTATTTGGAGAAATCAATAAAAGGTCTATGAAAATTATGTATTGACAAATTGTTTAAATCATATAAAAAATATTGGAATATAAGTCTGAGCGATAGTTTCACTATTTTGTTTAAAGATCACTTGATCAATCAAAAGATGGCTTATGTCTGAAACAGATCAGACGGCTGATGCGTGAGTGAATTCACTGTTTCATTATTCATTATTAGTACTGTGATATAACACCTGTCTATTAAATGATTGAAGCTGACGTCAGTTAAATCTAGAAATTTCTTTTTAGATTTGCAAAGCTGAGAATTACATGTAAAATCAATCGCTTTACCTTTTTACCATAGTCTCACGTGTCTGTTTTCATTAGCATTGAATTTTACCGTTCATTCTTCATTATGTATTAATTTCGTTATATTCACAATTTCATAGACTCAGATTACTTTTTGTTTGGAAAGATTAAAGACATTATTTATTGAAAATAGATTGATAATTTAGATGAATTAATGAAGCAGATGAACCGAAAACAGAATTCAATGTTTTTATAGCTGAAGTGAGAATTAATTTCGTGTCATCAGCATCAGGGTAATATTTTCGTATATTCAAACAATGTTTATATCATAGTAGCTCCAATTACATTTTTGTTGGAAGTGTATGGTACCAACACAAAATTTTATCATTATTAATAAGTATTAGTATAAAATTGATATCGATTAATTATTCTATTTCTAAAATGTTAACATGTTTATTGAACACGAGAGAACCGGAAGAACTTCAGCATGTTTTTGAAGACATGAAGTGGAGAATTAATTTGTGTCTACAGCATCAGGGTAATCATTTTCGATTAACAAACAATGTTTATAATTACATCAAAGGTCCCCATGGGCCGCTAATGTCAATTGTTGCGACCGATATGAAGTGTAGTGGTACCAACCTAACCAAAATTTGCTCCGTGACGTCAGCGTCTATCATTAATAGACACCCGTTATAGGTATAAAATTGATATCGAATATATATTAAAAAAGCGCTTTCTACATCATCCTAGAGGTACCCTTCTGTATAAAGTGCATTAACCCATCGTTGTTTATTTCATCATCTTTTGGGAAGAAAAGCGCTGAAAGATATTCGTCGGTATCATTATAGTTACATGAACGATTGGATACACAGCACTTGTAAGGCATATTTAAGAGTAATAGCTTAACGATACAATTAATGTTACACTTTCTCGAGAAAAGATTAGTCTGCCTACTTGCAGAAACGTTCCTCATCTGTACCATCGCGCTCAAAAAATACTAGACAGCAAAATGTGCTGTGACGGCACATAATTGCGTTAGCAGGCTGTGAACATGAAACATCAAAGTGACACTAATCTATCAAATTTGCCAGTTTGGCAAATGCTTAACCCCTACTTCAAAATCGTGAGATGTCCGATCTACATAGAAAAAATGTGTACATCAAAATTTGAATTGTCTACAGTAACAAGCTGTACACGATGGTACTATCGCGCTCAAAAAATTCTGGTACAGCTTGTTACTGTCATGATTTTCAAGTAGGCGTTAAGCATTTGTCAAACTGGCAAATTGGATAGTTTAAAGACTCTTATAAACTGTCACTTTGATATTTCATGGTTATAGTCGGCTAACGCAATTGATTATGTGCCGTCAAACCAAATGCACACAGCCAAAGTTTGCTGTACCAGTAATTTTTAAGCGGATGGTACCTACTAATTCTAGAAATTCAGATTCAAAAGCATAACCTCCACATAAACTCGCACAGTACCTACCAGCACTAATTATTATTAGAACGAATTAAATATTACAGAAACGCAACTTTCAAAAATATTCATGTTGTTTAATATTACTATTGTAGTTATTTTAAAATAATATCCAATCGCTTTATATAAAAATTATACGTATAAAAACACAATAATCGAATTATATAAGCACGATATGTCAAATTAACAATGAAAATTTAGCGTCTTTACAGGATGAGCTGCCGAAGCCTCTCCTACAGGGAGACGTCACACTAATGGTATCTAGGCCTCTGTAATTACGGTGGTCAGGCAAAATTAGTTTTTCTTTTATTTTTGTTTAATATTAAGAAAATCATTAAACTCTCATTAATTATATGAATTGAGACAATTTTAACCAACTTGTACAAAACCCATGATACTATAACTCTGAAAGATATGCTCTCTTGGTGAACGCATTTTAGACTCTGCCGCGCATGACGTCACTGTGTGACCCAACACACAATTAGGATATGTAAGTACATTTATTATTAATAATAGTAGGTAATTTCTTCCCTTGTTGCAGGTAAATCTTGTTCATTTTCATTCGATTGCAACTCTTTCGGTCTAGAAAACCAAAATAAAAATAAAGACACGTCATTATTTAAATACGGTTATGCTTACGCATGTATTTTTTTAACAATTCTCGTCTTTCCACTCTTTCCTTCCGTTTGATATCCTCGTGAGGCTCCTTGATTAACTTTACTGAAGGTACCGCTTCAGGCTTTAGCTACCATTTATTAAATGGCAATTCTAATAATTTCTCTTTCAAACAATAATCATCGTCGGTGAAGTGGTCCGAGCATATTCTTGCAGTTTCAATATTAAATTTATGCTGTTGATAACATTTATGTACCCACACATCAGAAATGCACTTTTTATTAGGAAACGAAAAATATCGAATACCCGGTTTATAATTCCTGCTATTTGATTTGTTATTATTAGAACATCCCTGTACACTGCAATGTACCATTTTAACACATTGAATTGCTATACGAACTTATAATAAATAAAAACACAAGTAAAATACCCAAACACGCTTGTAAACTTGAGTAAACAACAAGGTTGCCACACTTAAGTGATGCAGATAACCACCCGAATAAAACAAAATACCCGAATTTTAAAATAAATAAAATTAGGTATAATATGACGAATAAATTTAAAATTTTAAAAAAGGAAATTTCAAGTTTGGGTCACAGACTGACGTCATTAAGATGGCGTACAATGTGCGCGTGAGCATATCTCTTCAGTTATAGTATCATGTACAAAACCCAAACCCTACTTATTGCTGATTGTTAATTAACAAATACCCTGTAGAAAGTAATTTGCCTTTCACTGTTGCCAAGTCGTGGATTACATATATCCTTTTGTTATACAAGATAATTTAGTTTTACTTTTAATCATTTTATTTTCATTCCCTTAACATATTTTATTCAATTGGATAATAAACTATTAATTTAATATTTTAAATAGGGATGTTGTGTATTTTAAGAATGGTGTTTATACCAGCTGGAAATTTAATATATTGAGAATGTAATCCAAATCAGCTGTTTAATGTCAATGAAAGGTGATAAGAAAAAACTGAGTCATAGATCTTTTATTGTGATTGCAAATTAAAGTCTGATATTCTTTCAAAATGTTTCGTTCCACAGCTTTTGAGAAACTTTTAGGTATTTTTTAGTAATGTTTATAATATAAAACTAAAAAATCTTAATTTAGATAAAGCCACCAGCAACATTTTGATGGAACCGGAATGGCATACGATTTTACAAATATGTGATCTTGTTCGTCAGGATGATGTTAAGTAAGTACTTGTATTAAAAATGCTTGGAATATTTAATACCAAAATTGGTGATAAAATTAACATTTTTGTTGCAGTACAATTTCTGCTTTGTTTATTTTTTATATTTTATAGTTGCAACTTTTCGTGCTAGTAAAATTCATATTAAATTTGATCACTTGCTCAAGTGTTAAAGCAAACATTTTTTCAGTGACTGTGAATTATAATGACACAAACTTTTATGTATTCTTTACTTATAGTGTTATTTATTATGTAGTTCAGCAGTCATAAAGTGACTCATTATGTACAAGTAGTAATAGATTGGTAATCATTGAAACTTACAGAATTATTTTTTTTAGAGTGATACATTGTTTATACACCCATACTGCACTTTTATGTAAGTTTTTATCAAAAAATTAGTCATGCTTTGTGAGTTTCAATATGTTTATAATTATTATGTTAACTGTATTCGTAATTGTACTCATCGTAATTATAGTGTCTGTAGCAGTGTGTGAAGGTACAAAAAGATAGATAATTATGAAAATGACTAGGACAAGTTGTAGATGTGTTGGAATAACATTCTCTGTGATGATAATAACCCAGATACTTTTGATAAAAAATCTTTAACTTCCACGAAACAAATTATTTGTCTGTAGATATTTCTTCAAAACACTACTGAACTTCTGCTGATGTCATATATTCTTGATCTCTATTCTACAAAAATTATTCTACTTATTGGTACATCAAACCATTCCCAATGTAATTGCACTGTTTACTGTTGTAATAATAGAAATGATGTAGTCACTGGAACACTGGATGGATCTACACTCAAATAATTTTTTTTTATTAGTCATTCTTGAAGCACGTTTTTTTTTACATATAGATATTTGAAAATATTCATTAATGCATTATTTTATTTCTAGTTTGAACAGCAATAAAGATAATTCTGACTAGGCATTAGCTGTAACAGCATCATGCAATTAATCTTATGTATTAAAATATGTACATCAACAAAATTGGTATCTAAGCACAAAAGAAGCTTACTAGGATGATCAAGCACAATTTTTACGTGTCACCAACAGTGTGCGTGTCGATGGAAAATCACTCATTCGTCAGCGACACTTACATTTAATTACCACCGAGGCGGAAATCGTGGTATTTTTAGTGTACAGTTAGGTAGGAATTTCAGGGCAATCCAAGAAATTTCAATTTATTTTTGGTATTTCGAGGAATTTTGGGGGAATTTTCTAACATCTAGAGCTATTTTAGAAGACTTTATATGAATATTTTTTCTGCTTATGTTTTGGTGTTTGTAGAAATCATACTTTGCATGTGAAAACCATCTACACTGTGGTCTGCTGTTAGATTCTTACTGCTCTTTATTAGGTTACTTATGTTCTTGCTTATGTTTTAGCACAGATGTATACATACATTAGTTACAGAGACTGAGTTTGCGTAAGATTTTAACTATAGTACTTCTGATAGCAGAAGGGGAAGAATAAAGTGTAAATGCTTTTATAAAAACTGAGCACTAATAAAAAATTATGTGCTCATTTTAGATTATATCAATAAAGTTATTAATAAATCCACAATTATCGATGCTGTGGATATGTCGTATGTAACTATGTAATCCGAACAGTTACAATCTACAGTGACATTAACATACAATAAGTTTCTTCAATCTCTATTATAAGTAGCATTTGGGGATGAAGACCATACAAAAACCTCCCAACAAATATGAACTTTGTGCAGTGGTTTGTCGTCAATATCCACATTATACAGATCACAAGAAAAATAGAGGAAGGTAAAATTTGATTTTAGAAGATTGCAAACATTTTTGGAAGAAAGAAATTTGCTGAAGGTCGTTTGGATCTCTGAAGATGCAATGAGAATTAGTGAAAAAATTTAATATGCTCCCTTAACCAATAAAGTCGTAGAGTTTGTACTACTATTCAAAATTGTAATCCAAATTCAAATGTTTTACATTGCATGAGTTCGAAAGTTACTTTAAAAATGGCAGAATTGCGGATTACGCTCACATTTTATTAGGTCAACCTTTTAATCGTAGTGCACCTGCATTTTGTATTTAGTATTGGAGTAGACAACAAACTGACCAACCGCAATGTTTCGAAAGATGACGCACGATGTTACACGAAGTGTTGAGATAATGAGTTCTCGTCAAATGGCGATGCTTGATTGTTAGCCATGAAGAATGAGGCTTCTTTTTAGTGGTGGGCATAATCAAATGATTTAATAATAGGAACTTCACCTCTTGAGTGAAATTTACAATCGAATGATTTCATTTCGAAACATGACGTCACTCTCATTTCTCAGGAGAACACGAGTTCTCAAAGTCTCGCATTGCCAAGTCGGTCGGTACAATCGGCAATCGCCACATATTTATTACATCTGTGTATTACACCGCTGCAGGTGCGGCAGAAAAGCCATACATAAATTATTATTATTATTATGATATCCTAATAAAACTGTCTTGTCAAGGTGGTTGCAATCTTTTTCTCCGTTTCCGTTTTCATTTGCGTTAAGTTTAGTTTCACAACTCAAATCAATCGTGCAGTAAGTGGATTTCGAAAATTAAAATGAGTGAGTATTGGTAATAAAAAATCTATAGTTTCGGAGTTTTTTTTTAAATCAACAGATGTGTCAAGTGTGGAATGTAAACTGTGCAAGAAACGTTTTCTTTTCATTTTGTACACATTGTTGTCATATACCAGGTGTAAATCAAATAGGGGCCACCCCTGTAACTTTTGAAGGGTCGTTAGATTTTGTTCAAATTTTGGTAGGTTATATTAGTGTCAGTTTGGGATATTTACATATGAAACAATATGGCCGACTTCCGGTTACACCGGAAATGACGCAAAAGCTGAAAATTTAAATGGAACACCCTGTATATTTTTACATTTTTGGATTCTAGGGCTTCAAATACATACAGTTCATCTGTCAAATGTCAACTCTGGCGCCATTTTAATTTTTTTTTTTAAATCTTTTTTTAATTTTAGATCATTATGACCTTATCTAAATTATAGATAATTGATGTACAATTACCCCCACTATATTATTTTTCCTAATAATTACATTTTGTGAAGTTTGTTAACGATCAAATTTAAAAATTACGGTTTTTTAACTAAAACTCACGGTGCCCAATACATGGGCCACCCAGTATATTAAATAGCTCTTTCAAGTACTAATAAAACGATATCCATAGTAATTTTCTTAGTTCCTAAATAAAGCAGTAATTTTTAATTTTTTTATTTTTATTAACACAACATTCTCCTGAAGCCGACTATGTTAAAGTAAAATGACGTTTGAGTTGACATTTGGCAGATGAACTGTATGTATTTGAAGCCGTATAATCCAAACATGTAAAAATATACAGGTTGTTCCATTTCAATTTTTAGCTTTTGTGTCATGTCGGGTGAAACCGGAAGTCGGTCATATTGTTTTTTTTCTGTAAAAAAAATCCAAAACTGGCTCTAATATAACCCATCAAAACTTGAACAGAATCTAACGACCCGTTCAGAAGTTACAGGGGTGGCCCCTATTTGATTTACACCCAGTATACTGAACCTGACATCTAGTTTAAGAATTTGTCTAATTTAGAATTCAAATTCAATTCAATTTCAAACATTAAAACTTGAATAAGAATTATTTTTATTGTTCGTTGATGTTGAATAATTGAATAAAATTTAAATAAATCGAAAAGGGCGCTTCAATATTTTCAAACTAAACACGGTGCAAGCAAAAATGACTCGTATGTAGGACTACAAAACGTGCGATACATTTGTAAGTAACCCAAATGTGGCGTTCCCGACTCCGACCAAAGCTGCAGTGCAATAATTCGATCTGATCACTGGAGCCTGGAAGCGAGAGGAAAGGGGAACAAATGAATGTGGTGCTGAGTAACGCGACGGGGTGAGTGCTGTTTCGATAAACAAACCTTTCGGATGATTTTCGCATAACCACTCGAAATATCCGTACAATTGAATGATCGATTATTTGTCATTCGAGAGAGGTCCATCAGTACTTATATACATTAGTTTTAGAGAAATTAAATGGCAACAAACACAAGAAAATCTTATCTCAAAGAAAATGTTTGAATTTTGAGATAGATAAGGTTGGATATCATGCCATGATAGATGTGAAAGGAGACTGAGGAATGGAGTATGAATTATGAAACAAATCAAGATAGTTTCGAACACAATTTGAAATCTAGTAATGTTCATATCGAGCATGATATTGGAGAAAGCGAGGTAGAAGGTGGTGACATTTTAATCATATTTATCAATTAACAAGAGCCTCATGAAGAAGGTGTTGAAAAGAGCACCTTGGATTTGAAAGATTATTCGTACAAAAATATTAAAATAACCGATACTTGAAGAAACTAAAAACATGTATAAGATGAAGCTTTTAAAGCAAGAGCCTTTGTATGGCTCAAATTATCACTACCAAGATGGGAGCTGAGTTCATTAAATGTGTAATTCCAGCTAACTATGTCCAAATAGACAAACAGTACAAATCATTAAGGTACAATTGGGAATACTCGGGTTTGTAATACTTTTCATGCTACCATATGTTTCCCTTTTATTATTATTTGTGGTAGCATTGTATATTTCTATTATGTTAAGTTATTTTTCATGCGTATATCCATATGGTTGTATTTATTAAGGTGATACTTATGTTTGACAGTTTATTTAATATCACTTTAAAATATACATTTTTACTCGCATTTTTATTACTTTTTCTCAATAATGCTTGTACGCATTAAATATCGGCTCTTGGCAACGTTTGTATATCATTTTTTCGAACATTGAAAGCGCAACAATGTATCCGTCACTATATCAGAAATCAATTCCTCTACCATTTATTACGAATTCGATATACCTACTCATTATATTTTAATTACGTTATTGAAATCACA
The DNA here is from genome assembly GCA_036346205.1 of Vesta saturnalis. Classification (NCBI taxonomy): domain Eukaryota; kingdom Metazoa; phylum Arthropoda; class Insecta; order Coleoptera; family Lampyridae; genus Vesta; species Vesta saturnalis. Next base: position 2,770,056 of record JARFJB010001442.1, read on the forward strand.
TTAAATCCTTTCTCTTTCAATCACAGTTACATTTACAGTTAGGTAAAATACTTTCGCATAATGAAAATATTACCGAATTTTGTTAAACAATGGGAAAACCACTAATATTCTTTCTAAAATATAAGTTTACAATCAGAAACTAATTTCCTAATTGCTTGTTCTAGCGGTTCATGGAAATTTCATATATGTACTCGTACATAATAGAAACCAATTACGATGGATAAAGACGTCCATAAGCAATTGGAAGACAATAATTATAATCATAATCATGTTTTACATGCAATTCTTTATCTACATAAAAATAAGTAAAACATTTATGTAGCGTCACTGCCTTACGATTTTAAGTGGAAAAATTGAATATACACTTACTTTCTAACCTAAATGCCATGTATAAGAAAGATAAAGATATACCGGGTGTAAATCAAATAGGGGCCACCCCTGTAACTTTTGAACGGGCCGTTAGATTTTGTTCAAATTTTGGTGGGTTATATTAGTGTCAGTTTGGGATATATACATAAAAAAAACAATATGTCCGGTTTCACCGGAAATGACACCAGAGCTGAAAATTTAAATGGAACAACCTGTATATTTTTACATATTTGGATTCTATGGCTTCAAATATATACAGTTCATCTGCCAAATGTCAACTCAAACGTCATTTTACTTTAACATAGTCGGCTTCAGGAGCATGTTGTGTTAATAAAAATTAGAAAATGAAAAATTACTGCTTTATTTAGGAACTAAGGAAATTACTATGCATATCGTTTTACTAGCACTTGAAAGAACAATTTAATATACAGGGTGGCCCATGTATGTTTCTAGTGGGAACAGTGAGTTTTAGTTAAAAAATCGTAATTTTTAAGTTTGATCGTTAACACAAAAATTAATTATTAGGAAAAATAATATTGTGATGTCATAATGATCTAAATTAAAAAAAATATTTAAAAACATGGCGCCTGAGTTGACATTTGACAAATGACCTGTATGTATTGGAAGCCCTAGAATCCAAATATGTAAAAATATACAGGGTGTTCCATTTAAATTTTCAGTTTTTGCGTCATTTCCGGTGAAACCGGAAGTCGCCATATTGATTTTTATCTAAAAAAAATCCCAAACTAGAACTAATATAACCCACCAAAATTTGAACAAAATGATTTACACCCGGTATAACCTCACGAGCAGTATTAATATAAACGCTAAACCGTTTTTGCAACGTATCAATTTGACCGACTATACTACTGATTGTGCTGCATTTGCTCGATTTGAATTTCTGTACCTGGGTTTATGACTGATACACAATCCATATCTCTACTTTAAATCATACAATACAATATGGAAATATGATGAAACAATAACCACTATCAGTTATCAGTAATTTCAAAAAAAAAATTTAGTTATTTTTTTTAATTGTGTATGCATTTTCTATAAAATACCACACCAATTTTTTTTAGATTCAAATTGGATTGCTTTTCTTTTGGTAATTTTACACAATTTTTTGTTTGCAGTCCTAAGCAAGTTATGGCTGCAATTAAAAAGAAATTGTATGCGCCAAACCCTCATACAGCATTGTATGGGCTCCAAGTATTGGAAAGTTTAGTTAAAAATTGTGGTAAGTATTGCTTAATACTTCTATTGTATGGGACATAAGTTTTGAGAAAGGTTTGCTTTGAAAGTTCTACTCGATTTGGATGTCAATCTAGTTGCCATGCGATTGGTAAACAAATCATGTTTTCTTGCTTTTGATAAACGTCAAGTTTATTCAATAACGGCGTTCAACAAATGTCATACAAACTTGAAATTCGCTTAGTTGGACGGTTGCCCAAAAGTGAGATTGTAAACTTGTTCAGAGAATGCTATTGCATTAATTTGCCCAAAACTGTCAGACCTCGTTTTGAGTCAAAACACGACTAATAGATTAGTACAATTCGCTCATACAGACAGACTGTCCAAAGAATTTTGTCAAGAAAAGGCGTAGTTTATAGAAAGAGAGGGGGAAGAGCCCTAAATACATTCAGGCACAGCTAGAAAGAATTCCTATATATTTCAGAGCTTTGAGACGAAGGCATTTGTGAATAACTGTGTGATCATAATGGATGATGAGAAATGTTTTACACTGTCACATTCTGAAATAAAAGGCAAGGATGGGCTTTATACCTCTGATATTGAAAATTGTCCAAACGAAGTAAAATTCAAAGCAAAAGCAAAATTTGCTGACTAAGTTTTAGTCTGGTGTGTGATTTCGGTGACTGGTGTTTCAACACCTTATGTTGACTGAGTTCAGGGAGAAGCTGTAGGTGCTAAGCTTTATACTCAAAGATAATGATAATAACTTGCCTTTATTACTATAAGGGATTAAAATTACAAAATTTTACAAATATTCAAATATAATAGTAAAAGGCGGAGTTCAGTTCGGTGGAATGAATCTCACCGCCTGCTTATACTCAACCTATAGAATCGGGTTCGTAGGTGTATGTTCAGCGATTCAGTACACAAATAACGATAGAACCAAGTGAAGTAGGTTGCTAGTATGTATCGAAAGGACTACTGATAGGTTTACGCATTACAGCTCATTGCCTTCCTTTTGGTAAAGTAAAAGTAATTTTAGAAGCTGATTTCTGAATTTGTTTAGATTTAAAGACTTAAGGTGTAATGGAAGTTTGTTGTAGGTGTTAACAATGTGATAGGAAAAACAGGGCTTAAAAAATGAAGTTTTATGGATTGGGGGTGTCAGTAAGCCCTTAAATCTGAAATTTAAATTATGTACATCAGTAGGGAAGGACAGTCTTTCAAAAATATAGCATGGATATCTATTATTATGATAGAAGCAAGCAGCATATAGTAATCGGCGATTTTTCATATTTAGCCAGTTTAAATGTAGAAGTTTATGAGAAATTTAGCCGCAGAGAAGAATTCTGCAGTTTTTGAATTCGCCTGATGTTGGTTGAGGATATACAAGAGTCGTAAACTATGTCACAGTAATTACATCTAGAAAGAACTAAGGAGTTACGTAGTAAGGTTTTTGTGCTTAAATCAAATGCGTGTCTATTGTGATACATAATTTTAAATGAGGCGTAAGATTTTTTAACGCATTCAGTCATGTGCTTGTTAAACCTCAAAGAATGATCTAGCTAGATAAAGACCAAGAATTTTTACTGTATCTTGCAATGGTAAAGATGTATTATTTATTTTTAAGCTTACATTATCTATTATAGCAGCCCTATCGTTTCGTTTACTGAATAGAATAGCAACAGACTTGGAAGGGTTTAGATGAAGACCATAATCCATGGATGTGTTTTGTACGTTGTCAAGATCACTATTTATTAAAGCGCAGGGTTCCATCAAAGCAGACTTTGGAAAGGAAAAGTAAATTTGCGTATCGTCAGCATAAAAGTGAGCTTTGCACGTTTTCAAACAATGCATAAATTTAAAGGTATAAATAGTAAATAATAAATGACCTAAGATTGTACCTCGTGGTACACCTTTGCTTACATCGAGAAAGTCTGATATTCTTATCCACTTTCACAGCTTGAGATCTATTAGATAGATAGCTGCTAATTAAAGACAGAGACAATGGGTTAAAACCTATAAAATGTAAAATAGATAGAAGAAGAGAATGATTTATAGTGTCAAATGCTTTAGAAAAGTCGAGAGATACTAACAAAGTCAACATTTCACCGTCATAAGCACATATGACCTCATCCGTCACATTCAAAACCGCTGAAGAACAGCTGTAACCACGGCGAAAGCCAGACTGAACCGTAGGAATTATGCTATGTAGGTTCAAATGACGACGAATTTGAGTTAGGAGAATTTTTTCTAGTACCTTAGAAAGAGTGCAGATTATACTTATTGGTCTTAAATCTGAAAAAGATCCAGGTGGGTTTACTTTGGGTAGAGGAATTACAAATGCTTGTTTCCAAATATTGGGGTAGACAGAATTTTTGATACAAAAGTTAAAAATATGAGTTAAGATCGGAAGAAGAAAAGGTATACAGAGTTGAATAATAAGAGAGTTAATCTCGTCTATCCCGGTAGCAGATGCTACCAAAACTGTTTAATTTTATTAATACTCATCATAAGAACGGTGAAATAATATTTTGGGCCGATCTCGCTTCTTGTCATTATGCCAGAAGGACTCGAAGACTGGCTGAAGCAGAATAACGTCAATTATGTACCAAGAGAAGATAACCCCTAAATGTTCTTCAGGTTCGACCAACAGAAGAATTTTGGTCATTATTGTGTCCAAAGGTTTATGAAAACGGTTGGGAGGCTCAAAATGAAAAAATTCGGGAAGTTGACCGTGACACTGTCCAAAGGAAGATGAGATAAGTGTTTACCAAATTGCGTGCCATTGAAGAGCATGGTCCGCTATAAGTTTTGTAGATTAAGTTTTCATGTTAATAGATGTAATATTAACCATTAATAGTTAAGTTTAAATAAAATTTCATTATTTTGGTGATTATGCCTGTTGATTTTTTTCTCAAAACTTATGTTTTTTTTTCAAAACTTATGTCCCCATGCGTTACTTAATGTATAAATCTTGTTTTTAGGACACGTAATTCATCAAGAATTAACATTAAAAGCAAATTGTGATATGTTACATGATTTGGCAAAAACAACTCCACATGAAAATGTTCGTCAAAAACTGTTGGAACTTATTCAAACTTGGACTTTTGCATTTCGTAAGAATCCAAAACATAGTGCTTTAAAGGTGTGACTTACTTTTGTTTGGTATTGTGATTTACTTTTATGTTTAAGGATGTTATGAACTTAATGAAAGCGGAGGGCTATAAATTTCCAACTCTTCGAGAAAGTGATGCAATGTTTACGGCCGATTCAGCACCTGAATGGGTTGATGGTGAAGTTTGTCATCGTTGTCGTTCTGCCTTTAATCTTATGCTACGTAAACACCATTGCCGCAATTGTGGACAAGTTTTTTGTAATCAGTGCTCTCAGAAACAGGTTTCCTTACCACAATTTGGTATTGAAAGAGAGGTTTGTATGTTTGTCATTAGAAATCATAAATATAAAATATTTGTGTCGTTGGAAAATGCAAACAAAATACAGTTCACCCGTCTTTATCTCATACTTTTTTTAAAGTTAAGAAAATTTACGTAATGGTACTGTTGGTCATAGAGGACAGATTAATGAAAGTTTGGACATTATCACTACCTCAATCAAAAGCTATGCATAAATGATGAGTCCACTGAATGAACTTGAGGCGTTAATATTTCACTCATGAAAAAAATAAGTGATTAAAAATGGATTCCCTTGCTTGTAGTAAAAGATATTCATGTGTAATTTGCTGATAAAACAAAAGAAATGTTACAACAGTAGTGTAGTATTTTACGAGAGCATTTTTTTTTTGGTAGTACCTTTACTGAAATTCACCAAAATGAGTTGTCAAATCAAGAACATTGTGTTCTGTTCTTTTGGTGTTTATGAATGAATTTGTTATAAAATTTAATGAAAACATCTAAGTTCTACAATCGGGTTTAACCAACTTTTGGAATGAACATTTATATTTTGCGAACAAAAGGTATTTGTATAAACATTTTTTAATGGTCTTTAAATTAAATAAATTTTAAATAGGAATAATTTTTTGGCAATAACAACGGATAGTGAAATAAGTTTCTCATATCACTTATAATTTAAAAATTAGTTTAATTAGTAAGGAAGTCAAATATCACAGATAACGAACTAAAATTTAATGTGTTGATATAATTATTATCATACTTTAATTTGGAAAAATAGAAGTGTCAGCCTCTAATGGGCTACATTTATTTTTATTATGCTTTAGCCCAGCTATAGCTTGAAATGGAAGGGTGGACGTGAGTTCTTTTAGTTAGGGGTGATTGATTGATAGCTGGGGGTTTCACTCTGGTCAATAAACAGAAAAAGGTTTTATACGTACAGGGTGAGGCAGCGAAAACGAAACAGATTGAATATCTTGAAGACAATTTCTTTTTAGAGAAAATGCAAAAACAGGTCGATTTTTATTTCAATTGGGACATCTTTCGATCATATCCTCAACTATCCTACATCTCTCCCCTTCCCTCTGTCACAATTACCAATAAAATTTAAATTGGGAAAGTACTAAGTGTGACATATCATTGAAAAGGTAATTTTATGAGGAATTCGGATATGTGACAGTTCATTATGTAGCTTTTTATTTTGCCGCTATCTTGCGGGACCAAAAGTGTTCCGTATTACCAATAACAATACTTCATTTGAAAGCCAAATTCAACAATTTAATGCATAATTCATAATACAAATGAAAAAATTCAAAAAGTGTACAGTGTATGAACATAAAAATTAAATTGGAATACCTATTATAACTAACTTCAATAATTAAAAACTAAATTAATTCTCCGTAGATGCTCAAAGTGTTCTCCATTAAGTGCCATACATGAATATAAATTATATTCGAAACGTTGTCTAAAGTTTTGGAGCATTTCTGGAGTTATTTGGCGACTTTCGGTAATAATACGTTCACGTAACTTCTAATGAACATGGCTGGGTGGCATATATTTTACTTTTCAAATATCCCCATAAAAAGTAATCAAAGGGGGATAAATCAGAAGATCGTGGGGCCATTCAATAAATCCTCCTTGTCCAATCCAATGTCTTGGAAATCTTTCATTTAAGTACTGACGAACCGCTACCTCAAAATGTGGAGGAGCTCCGTCCTATTGAAATATTAGGTGATCTTTAAGGTATCGGTTATCCGTTTTCTATTATGTCTGTTAGCGTTGGATCAACGGTGTCTTCGAGTAATTCTAAATACATACCCCCAGTTAAATTACCTACTAAAAAATGTACCAACAATACGATCGCCACCAGCCCGTTTAACTTTGCTGGATATTGAATATGTACTTCATGAAATACTCTTGATTGGAATCTGACCAATACCGACAGTTATGTCGATTGACAGTCCCGTTGAGATAAAAACTGTATTCATCCGAAAAACAAATGTTAATTAAATGAAAATTTGAATCTTGTATAGCCCGCTCACTCATGATTTCGCAAAATTGTAACCGGCGATCAAAATCGTCTTCGTTAAGTTCCTGAACCAGATGAATTTTATAGGGATGGAATTTGTCTTTCAAAATTCACCTGACGGTCCAGATAATTCTGCAAGCTTTCTTGTACTAAGAGTTGGATCCGCAGCAACTTGTCCGGCTACCTCTACCGCTTCGTTTCATACTGGGTTTTCAATGTGCCGTTTTTTATTTTTTACAGTTCCTGTTTGTCGAAATTTTGAAATTAGTTCCAAGACGTACTTACGATTAACGTGTTTGTTTGGGTGTCGCTCATGGAAAATTGTACAGGCAGTGTTAGCACATTGATTATCTTTTAAACAATCTTCAACAATTTTTACTCTCTCCTGAATAGAATAAACCATTTTTCCGTTTTACTCGTTAATAGACTTGAAGTACGAATGACAGTAAACTGAAAAACAGATGTTAAATACGTAGTTATGGAAACGAAGGGGAAATATGTAGGACAGTTGGGGATATGATCGAAAGATGTCCCCCATTGAAATAAAAATCGTCCTGTTTTTGCATTGTCTTCAAGATATTCGAGCCTCACCCTGTATATAGTCCTAAACGAAAATAAATCCCTTTTACTCTAATTGCAAACAAATTAATAAATTAAACGGACGCTTCCACTTGGGCACTCCAACTGCTCTTCTTACGGTGGCTGAGAAAATAATACCAATGGTTGCAACGGGCGTAAACATGGATCGCTTCCTGTTGTTAGTTTACACTCGCCACTACAGAATGAAATTTAGGGTTCTTTTACTATTTTAATAATTCCAAATCTTTTAATTGAAATTCCTATTGTCTTCGTGAGAACTCAAAATGTTTACTTTTCGATTTATTCTGGGTAGTTTCAACTCTCAAAGATAACACTCAGTAATTTATTTTTTAAATAGCTTGCCATAAAGTTTCAGTTTGCATAAATGAAACCTTATAGTTGCTTAATAATTCCCTTTCTTATCTGGGTGCGCCGGCTAGCTCACTTATTAAATGAAATGATTAATGTTTATCAATTATTAAAAATACCTTCAAAACTGATTCTATTAAATGTATATGGAATTTGTAACTTTCCTTGAGATTACTTAAACTAAATCAAACGTTACGCTTATTATGTCAACTAAACTCAAAAATGCACAAATGCTTTGTTTGCAATGACAAACAAACAATCCCTACTTCTACTGATTATTATGATTTTTCATATTTCTTATCATCTAACATGCACATATAAATTCTATATCAACAGTGAATGAAAAATGGTTCATCGTGCTGATTGTTAAAAACTATTTAAGGGAAAATAAAACATAAACATTTTCTTTTTACATAGATTCAGCAATCTTACTTGTTACTATAGATAGCACGGAGTTGATTACCTCCCAGATATGCTTCTGACCTGGAGCGGTATTTCTTTGTTTATCAAATATACTCTTTGGAAATCTGTCGCTGATTCTGCACAAATTTATTCCATTTTTCCCAATACACACAATTACAATTATCTGGTTATACTCAATAAGTTCTAATTTTCACAACAAAAATACAATATAACCTAGGGCGCCCGTTACATGGTACTGTTAAAGTATGATTTTACACGAGGATAATCGAACTCAAAATACGTTAAAGTAAATACATAAAAATTAGGCAATATTATGATTACATCCCTGTTTGGTAGTACATGGAAGTATGCAAGTTTTACTGTTAAGAAATGCTCGATAGCATTTTATTGTTCGCTGAAATATTTTCAAAGAAATGACGGCATAGAGGTAGACAATATCTCCCTGGAATTATATATAGATCAGTAAGAAAATCGATATTTTCAAACTTGAATGTCTCCGTGCGTTTTAACAGTTTAATATAACTTTAATGTACGTTCACAATATTTCTAACGTGAATTATGTAATTAACAGGATGATGTTTTCATTAGCGTTTAGTAATTAATTGAAATTGGAAAGATGTTTTTTTTTTCGGGCAGATTCTCTATCAATTTTCAGGATAGACGATTGATGTGATGGTGGAAATAAGTGGCTACTGAATTCAAAGGGGAAATTTGACGGTGGGACCGAAATTGGTTGGCCGGTGTTTTGAATATTTTTATACGGGAACGGTTTATTCTTTTGCAGGGGGCGCCGTTCGTGAATGTCTTAGTTAGAAATGGTGGTGATAGATGAGAGAAATATTACTAAGTGAATCTCTAATCTCTGGACGGGTGAATAAGGTATTTAAACCTTCAGGAACGGTTAGTTGACTGGACTATTTATAATTTTACACAGACGGGCTGGAATAAACTAAACATTTTATGTAGTTTGGTATTAAAGAATGTTTGATACGGGAATATTTTTCAATCTGGTCTTTATCGCGAAGCGATACAGGAAGTGTTCGGATTCAGGACGTTTCTGAAGTAGATTTTAAAAACAGGCAATTGCGTTCAGTGAGAGGAAATTTAATACTCAATTTTGTTTATATCATCTCTACGGACTGGAATTTTTAGAAAAAGAAGTGATTATCGGATCTTGGTCTGGTTGATCGCTCTCCTCTCGACAACACTGCACTTTAGTAAGTTTCCTGGGGCGGCATATAGGTGTAAGTTTGCAGCCACCTCTGTTACGTTTTCTAGTGGACACTGTGGGCCCGGCAGAATTTAGGCAGGTAGACTTTGTTTCCGACTGTGTAAGTAGACATCGCCGCTAATTAATCACCCACCGTAACTTTCGACACAGGTGTTTATGTAGGTATTGTCATAAAACTTACCTGTAAGTGAAGGTAAACCTGATCGACACCAGGCAGGGTGTATTCGAGAAAGGATTCGAACAAAAAGTCCTTCGTTAGCACGTTTTGTCGTTTTATAGAAATCTGCGGAAGGCAAGAACGGCTTCTTGTAGTGGCGTTATTTTTTATATTGGCTGTTTCAGTAGTGGGACTTAATGTTTTCGTATCAACGCCGAAGGGGATAAAAATTATTATTTGTAATGCTTGTTTACGCTGCCTCTACAAGGTGTTATACGTGAGCAGGTTTTTGTAACTTTTTTCAGTGGAGTGTCTTGGCATTATTGAACACCCTGTATATTTACTCTATGGCATAATAGCTACCTAGATTTGTCATAATCATACCAGTTTTTTAATTTTAGCTCTTATCTTTTATAGATCAAGATATCAATTGAAAAAAAATTGTATTGACACTTTAATAACAATTGAATATTGGAACCACAAAACATCTAAAAGATAATCATGACATCAATTATCTAAACCTAAGCTGTGGTTAAGAATTATCATTAATAATGAATTGCTCTCCCCTGAGCCCTTATTACTTCATTACATCGTGTGGGCATGCTCCTTATAATCCTGTCGATTAAGTACTGGGTAGAGCGCCCCACTCTTCCTGCAGAGCAATAGTCAAGTTGTTGACATTATTGGGAACATGAGGGCGACTTGAAATTCGTCTTTGAAGAGCGTCCCACACATGCCCTATAGGATTGAGGTGTGGAGACAATGCAGGCCATACCATTCGTGTAATACATGCTCCTCGAAATAATTGTTCGGTTTTCTCTCCAAACCATTACATAGTGTCGACCAAAACGAACGTGTTCTACATTGCAATTCTGGTCATACCTCTCATTCTGCCGTCTCCACACGCGTTCACGATTACAATTTGACCAATCGACATCGTTCCAGTGTTAGTGGTCACGGGGAAATTGTAGATGATTTTTTTTATTTGCCGTAGTCCATTTTGAATGTCGAGCTAGGCGTTTGTGGGAAAAAATTTGCCTCCTTAAGTCTATTTATTATAGTGGCATTGTAAACATTAATTCCTCTGGATTCAAACAATATCTGTTTTACCTGTGTGGAATTTAAATGTCTGTTTTTCAGAACAGTTCTCAAAAATCTATCCATTGCAGGAGTTGTGCAATGCTGTCGTCCGCCGTGTGTTGGTGTGTTGTTTTCCATACATTTTTTCCAAGCCCGATTACGGTATACCTTGACACACCCAAACGTCTACTGATTCTCTACGCGAGACACCTGGCTCAATCAATCCAATACGCCTTCCCATAAGAACTTTTCTAATCAAGACTTTTAATTTAAATAATAATTATTTTGCAGAGTAAGTGACAGAAGTGTCAAACAATTTATCAAAAACGTCAAAGAATCTTGGCTAAGCCAATTTTACATACTTTAAATTTTGTTTACCAAGTCGCAAATTACAAGTGTAAATATAATTGTTTTTCAATTTATCTCGGGGTCTACAAAATGTGTTCAATAAGTCGGAGTTGCGGCTTTGTAAACTTGATCGATATTTAGGGTGGCTCACTTCAAATTTAGGTCTGTATGTATACTAATCAATTGTTTGAGTTTTTGCAAATACCATTTTAACAAATCTGCTACTCTTTTTACACTAAAGATGTTGCTTTAGCTGAAAAATTAATCAATAACAAAAACTTTAAACGTTAGGATGTTTTAATCCTTTCAAGTTATAAAATGACAGTTTTTCTTGATAATCTATGGATAAGAATAGCAGATTATCACGTGTCTTTCTTCTGTCTCAGAAAACCATGGATTGATATTAGATGATACTTAGATTTAAAAACAATGTTTCACTCAATCAAAGAGCATGTTGTTCACTAAAAACAATCTACAAATTCCGACAATCTGTAATGCCATCTGCTCGACAATTAATATTTAAATCTCTCATACTAAGTCATTTTACCTTTTATGCTGTAGTGTATCGCCCTTGCATAGATTTATATACACAGGATTCAAAAGTACAAAATGCTTGTCTGAGGTTCATATATGGTATTCCTGACGTAATTATACCAGATTTGCCTTGCCAAGTAGGTGGGTGGTTAAGTATGATGGGATCTATACATGCGCTTATATTTATACAAAACTATCTTGCATAAAACTCCTCCATATCATTATTTAAAACCGACATTTCGTATAGACATTCATTACCTTAACCTTAGACAATTTTATTATTTCCAGGACAAAATTTTACTCCTAGTTCTTTTTCTATCGCTTTTGTTCTTTTCTTGTTAAATAGTTAATTACTTAATTCTTCATACTTATAACAAATTAATTACCACACTTTCTCTTTCTACCGAGCAACTGCTAGTAACTATTTTTATCAAGGTTATATGATATCTTTTGCTTTTATGAGTATTAAAGGAAGGAGTCCCCTGTATTTCATGACGGTCTAACCGATTTGATACTTTGACAATATTAAACATACACTATTGTATACTAATAAACTGTAAAATCAATATTTACTTCTTAATAACCTTAATATTATTATTACTTCCTATGTCTACTGCAAGGTTGATCGTTTAATATTAACAAAGCCCTCCCCCATTGATCATCATGACCATTATCATCATCATCATGATCATCATCATCACTATGATCATCTTCATCATGATTATCATGATCGTCATTAGCATTATTATGATTAATTATTATTATTTGTTAATATTATATTTTAGGATATTATTTTGCTTGATAAAATTGATCCAAGATAGTTTCTACCAAAATTATATGGTTTGTTTAATTCTTTGGAAAATCAAAGGTTATTTACGTGCCTCTGAACACTTTTTAGAGTTAGTTAAAGTTACTAAAAGTATATATGCAGGTTTAAACATTTATTATCCATTACTGGACAAGCTGAACCAGGAAATCTGAATTATAATAAACTGCCGGATTTTATGTGCAATATTTACAATCCGTAATGACTATATTTTAATCTAAAATATTATCACACTTATGAGTTAGACGTTTACTCGTAATGAACTGAAGTTCTTTTAAAGTTAAGCGTATTTGATTTCATTTATGGTAGGACAATTTGGTCGGTCCATGGGGTTTAAGAATTTAGCGTCTTCTTAGGTTTTGTGAAATTATGCTTTAACTGGAAATTGGATAATTCTTACTGTGGACAGGAAATGTTCAGACCAAATGAAATTTGGTAACTGGTTTTCAGGATAACAGGAACACTGAACACGTGTTACTGTGGTCTTTAGCAAAGTTTAACAGGAAAATTTATAAAGTAAATGTGAACAGTTAGGAGTTTAACCTTCAGCAACACAGCATAATTTTAAGTGAATCTCTAAGATTTGGCAGAGAGAATAAATCAGAATGTTATTAGATCAGGTGGTGGTATAGTATATTAAAACATGTTTCAGAAGGCCAACTATTCTAACATGGGTTCAAGATCCGAACCTGTGGCTCAGGTTCGAATGAACGGCCCTCTGCAACGAATGTTTTATACTATTTTCTCTGTTTTGGGCATATTTCGTCTTATTTATTAATTACAGACGACTTACGAAATCTGGTTGTAAAATAATTAGGTTGGCAATAGTGAGTTAATTTGATAGTTTCCATAGCAACTAATAAACAACTTTTATATTTAATTTTCTAATAACGTGTATAACGTAAACTCTTCAAAAAAAGTCTCTAAAAACCGTTTAAGAATTGAGATAATTCCAACATCAAAATGCGTGCGAGGATTGTGCTTTCTAATCCCGAAATAGAAAAGTAATTACCAAACAACGAAATTGCTGTAAGCAAGTACTTGCGGTATCTACTTCTGGTTTTCTATGTAGACTTCATATAATAGTTTGGATTGTTGTGACAGAATAAATCGTAATCTGAACCTGATATTGGTTTCTGTACTGTGAGCGTGTCGGTTGTGGCGAGTAACTGAATGTAGGTGGGTAATTTATTGTCCGAGACGGCTCGGACTCATGATTCGTACTTTTTAAGGATGTATCTTTCGAAGCCGGCGATACAAGATGGCACCACACATTACACGTGCATTACCGCCTAGGTGGAAGAAGAGCGACACAGGGCAAGGCTCTATGCTACGGTTTGGTCCATTGTATTTATGTATGTGTAGGTTGTGTTCAACTTACTTACAAATGAGAATGTATTAAAAGGGTAGCAGGTCAGGAACTGTCTTGTGTCGTCCGTAAGGATAACGGACGCTGACATTAAGAACTACGCATTTTTAAAATAACAATTCATAATAACTATATCATTATTACTGTTACTGTTTATTATAACGAAAATTAAATTCTTTTCTATCTGCAATTTCATTAGTTATAGTGATTGAATATGAAAATGTTCTGATTTTGAGTGTTACTGCTGCACTTTCATAATTTTGCAATAATTGTTTCATATTCTTCCTTCTTTTCCACTTCTCAATACATTTGAAGGTATGTATTGTATTTGATCACTTACTTTCATTTTAGCATCGTCCTAAAGGAAAAAGATGAGTGAGTGAGTGAGTGAGTGAGTGAGTGAGTGAGTGAGTGAGTGAGTGAGTGAGTGAGTGAGTGAGTGAGTGAGTGAGTGAGTGAGTGAGTGAGTGAGTGAGTGAGTGAGAGTGAGTGAGGGTGAGTGAGTGAGTGAGTGAGTGAGTGAGTGAGTGAGTGAGTGAGGGTGGAGTGGTGAGTGAGTGAGTGAGTGAGTGAGTGAGTGAGTGAGTGAGTGAGTGAGTGAGTGAGTGAGTGAGTGAGTGAGTGAGTGGAGGGTGAGTGAGTGAGTGGGTGAGTGAGTGAGTGAGTGAGAGAGTGAGTGAGTGAGTGAGAGAGAGAGTGAGTGAGTGGAGTGAGTGAGTGTGTGAGTGAGGTGAGTGAGTGAGTGAGGGAGGGAGGGAGTGAGTGAGTCAGTGCGTGGGCGGGCGAGTGAGTGAGCGAGCGAACTGTATTTAGAGGTACTTTTAAAATATCTGGGTTGTATCAAATTTTAGTTAAAATCTACTGACAAATAGAGGTACTTGACAGAGGGTGCTAAAGTACATTATGTGACCTTTTGACAACGTTGTCTATTTCATTTGGAAGGTATTATAAACTGTAAATTGTATCCTTGTTTCCATGGCCTAGTAGAATGAATAATAGTCTATAGTAATAAAAACTGACTATGTTGATATTTCACAAATAATGAACACAATAATGAGTAAGTTATGGATGAAACTTTTTACACTGAAAATTTACGGTTATTTATCGTCGCTTAATTTTGCATTACAGCATTGTTGCTCATCCTTAAATACTTAAGTGCCATTTGCAGATATTAAATAATAAATGAATTTACTTGTAATAAAGTTGCGCAAACATTTTGCCATTGAACCACCTGATGTACAGGTATAGAAAACCATTATTGCGGGTCTGACTTATAATAAGCTAGAAAGAAACCCAATAAGCATTATATGAGTGTGAGAGAGACATAACTTTACCGATGTTGCCACTTGTACATATTTGCATGTAGGCACACAATATTAACTATTTAAGTATCCTTCAATCTAACTTCAACATTTGTAACAAAACCAGTAGTTCTCATAAGTTTATTCTGGGTTCTTCTTACAAGTAGTAATCGAATCATGTCATACATTCGCAATTACAATCAACTTCGATGTTTGAGGTATTATCATGTAATGTTTAAATGTAAAGTATTTACTTAATAGTTTCAAAGAACACGCGACTTTTCTACATCATCTTAATTGCTGATGTTTCATTAGAAATGTTGAAGCCAGATTGAAGGATACTTAAGTAGTTAATATTTTGTGCCTACATGCAAATATGTACAAGTGGCGGCAACATTCGTAAAGTTATGTCTCTCTCACACTCATATAATGCTTATTGGGTTTCTTTTTAGCTTATTATAAGTCAGACCCGCAATAATGGTTTTCCATACCTGTACATCAGGTGGTTCAATGGCAAAATGTTTGCGCAACTTTATTACAAGTAAAATTCATTTATTATTTAATATCTGCAAATGGCACTTAAGTATTTAAGGATGAGCAACAATTCTGTAATGCAAAATTAAGCGACGATAAATAATAGTAAATTTTCAGTGTAAAAAGTTTCATCCATAAGTTACTCATTCTTGTGTTCATTATTTGTTAATTATCAACATCGTCAGTTTTTATTACTATAGACTATTATTCATTCGCAATCTTTGCAATCCACTAGGCCATGGAAACAATGATACAATTTACAGTTTACAATACCTTCCAAAGGAAATAGACAACGTTTTCAAAAGGTCACATAATGTACTTTAGCGCCCTCTGTCAAGTATTTCTATTGGTCAGTAGATTTTAACTAAAATTTGATACAACCCAGATATTTGAAAAGTACCTCTAAATACAGTTCCATTAAAATCCCTTACGATTTTGCAAGTTATCACACACGCATGCAACATGTGCAGGCACGCCCATTCACGCACGCACGCTGGTTCGCTCCCTTACTCACTCACCCACCCACCCGGCCGCCCACCCACCCGTTCGAATCTTGAACTCATGTTAGAATAGTTGACCTTCTGAAACATATGTTTTAATATACCATTCCACCACCTGATCTAATAACATTCTGATTTATTCTATCTGCCAGACCTGTAGTTAATCTTAGAGATTCACTTCAAATTATGCTGTGTTGCTGAACGTTGTTAAACTCCTAACTGTTCACATTTACTTTATAAATTAACTTTGCTAAAGGTCACAGTAACATGTATTCAGTGTTCCTGTTATCCTGAATACCAACTACCAAATTTCATTTGGCCTGAACATTTCCTATCCACAGTAAGAATTATCCAATTTCCAGTTAAAGCATAATTTCACAAAACCTAAGAAGACGCTAAATTCTTAAACCCCATGGAGTGACCAAATTGTCCTACCATAAACGAAATCAAATATGCTTAACTTTAAAAGAACTTCAGTTCATTACGAGTAAACGTCTAACCTATAAGTGTGATAATATTTTAGATTAAGATATAGTCCTTACGGATTGTAAACTGAATAAGAATATAAAAAGTATGCAGGGTGTTCAATATAAAATGTTTAAGGTGGATGCTGGTAACCGAAAATACCACACCCTGTAGAGTTTTGATATATATATATATATATATATATATATATATATATATATATATATATATATATATATATATATATATATATATATATATTATATATATAATATTTTCTTTGAAACTTGTGTAAATAAACGTACAAATTAATTCAACGTTTCGGGAACGTCCTTTGTTCCCTTTGTCAAGAAAAATAAATAAATAAATAAATTCTTGACAAAGGGAACAAAGGACGTTCCCGAAACGTTGAATTAATTTATACGTTTATTTACACAAGTTTCAAAGAAAAAATGTATTTAAACATTAATATTGAAATCTAAATAGAAATTATATATAATATAATATATATATATATATATATATATATATATATATATATATATATATATATATATATATATATATATATATATATATATATATATATATATATATATATATATATATATATATATATATATATATATATATATATATATATATATATATA
This sequence comes from Vesta saturnalis, assembly GCA_036346205.1. NCBI lineage: Eukaryota > Metazoa > Arthropoda > Insecta > Coleoptera > Lampyridae > Vesta > Vesta saturnalis. The sequence goes on from JARFJB010001442.1 coordinate 2,787,426, forward strand.
TATTATATATATATATATATATATATATGATATAATATAAATAATGGATATACGTATAATACTTGAAACCGTTAAAGTTGCAGCTTTCGAAAAAAAATTAGCATAACTAAAGTGAAAATACTGGAAATTATTTTCAGCTTTCTTTATCTGCCGCTAGATGGTGAAAATACCATGGCCTACCTAAAAATCTTTTTAATTTCTCGGAAATCTTGATGCATAACATAAGCTACTTTTATGTAATTTGTAATCACCATTTACTTATCCACAACTTTGTTAAAAAGTATTTTTCCTTATGCACCAGTGGCGGAGGTAGGGGGCGAGGAATTTTTTTTATAAACCAATGCCTATAACTTGATAACCAGTAGACATAATTTCACAAATTTTAGCTTGTTGGAAAGGATTTTCATAACAGATTCAAAGTATTACTATTTTAAATCAACAGTCACGTATGCAAAAAATACAGAGGGCGTTAGAGTACAGGAGTCCAGTTTTATCAAATTTTATGAAAATCAGTGAAAACCCAAAACGTTTCAGAAAAAACTCGAATTAGAAGAGAAAGGAGACTGCCAAGTAGACATTAAAGTAATAATCAGAAAAGCTCGAGCTTCTTTCAATACCTTGAACAGAATATGGACATCGAATGAATTCTCAAGATCCAAATATTCAATATCAATATTATCAGTATACTATTGTACGGAGCCAAATCGTGGGCGATAAACAAGCAACAAACAAGAGAAATTCAATCATTTGTTAATAAGTGTCTAAGGAAAATATTGAAAATCTTCTGGCCAAATGTAATATTGAACAGTGAATTATGGGACATTAGTGGATAAGAACCCATGCACACAATCATTAAGAGAAGACGTTGGCACTGGATTGGCATACTTTATGAAAATCAACCACTGACTTATCAAGGCAAGCTCTTAAACAGACTATTAAAGGAAGAAGGAAGCAGGGCAGACCCAACCTGACATGGGGGAGAAACATACTGAATGAATGTAAAAAAGTCAATGTAATGTGGAGTCAAGTAAAGCAAATAGCCCGGAATAAAGACAACTGGAAAACCCTTGTTGAAAAGATATGCGCAAACTCTGAAATAATTACAAACGATTAATAAATGAAGTTAAACCATAAAACCCAGGCGAAATTAAAATTTAAAGTAAGGTAGTTAAATTATTGTGGTCGGAAAATGTCAAAGTGATAAACTGAAAATCAAGTACAAGCAAAGCTAAACTAAACTGAAACGGCCTAGTAGTGCAAGGTTGAAAACCTTGAACTAAAATAATCAATTGTCTTGAAGCGCTTAACTAGGCGCCCTACAGTTCTCTGGAAGTCACAGGTCTGATGATGATGAATGTCTGACGAGTAGAGACTACCGCCGTTTGAATTTCAGTCATCGATATCTATTAACAGAAACGTGTATTCTTTCCATCATATTTTTTTTAGTTGTTGGTTGAGTTTTATACCAAATCTTTCACTTTCCCCAAAAATAAAAATTTAAGCAGGCAAATCAGGTGACCTGGGTGGCCATAGAAATAAGCTTTCTCTTCCTATCCACCGATTTGGAAATCGAACGTTAAGATATTTCCGTACATTTTGTGTGAAGTGTGCTGGACACTCGTCATGTTGCAATCACATTATTAACCTTGTTTCTACAGAAATGTAACGTACAGGTCTCCGTTAAGTGGTCCGTCAAAGAAATATGATCTAACAATTTTTCCTTCAATTATACCACACCATACATTGATACTCCATCGATTTTGCCGGTCTGATTCTTTCATCCAATGCGGATTACTGTCCGACCAATAGTGCATAATATTTGTGATAGAAATTGTGATATTCCTTCTAGCATGCTCAGCATCAAATGGCAGTAATTCAGTGTGTGGTCAAAATCAGCTTCATTTAGCGCCTGATGCAATACTATGTGATATGGGGTGCATATTATGGTTTTTTAAAATATTGTGTACAGATATACGGTCACTCCTAGAAATTTGTTGTACGCTGATATGTGGATTAGTAGTAACAAGAGTAATCACATTATAATGTTTTCTTCATGTCTAATCCTACGAGCTCTGATTTGTCTGCCAGGTCTTACTGATCCAGTTTAGCACATATATCTGGGACTAAACACCTTTCTTGAGTAATGTTCTCTTTGGGGATACTGTACAGCTTAGTCTCGTGATGGGACAACAAGATTCCGAAAACATTGAAAATAAATTTCAAGCGTATCAAATGCTTCCTCATTGATATAAGACATCTTGAAAACTTAAAACGCTAACTATTGATAAAAAATACACAGTAACACTGCAGTTAATTAATAACAAAAGTAACAACAGGTAATAAAAACGTACAAAACTGGAGAAAATTAACAAATATATAACACAAAAATCAATAACGACAGACAAATCAAGAAAGTGACATTTATAAAATAAATTGTTTCAATTTCCTTACCTTTGTTGACAAGACATGGCCTACCCTACATTGATTGAAGTACAAAACTACATATGAATTTCTCATGCACTTAACAAGTGTTTAAATGATTTTAGACAAACGTTGAAAACATATTCTATAGAGATTTTGCTATTCATATCCATTTCTGGGAAATGGGATAATTAGCACCAAAATACATAAAATTCGAGTTTTCTCTGAAACAGAAAAAGATATTCGTTTTGGGTTTTCACTGTTTTCTCTCTAACTTCACCTAATTTTCACCATGCTACCATTTGAACATTGTCATAAAATTTGATGAAACTAGACTCTACTCTAACGCCTTTTGTATTTTGGGCATATGTGACTGTTGATTTGAAATACTAATACTTTGAATCCCTTTTGAAAACCCTTTCCAACAAGCTAAAATTAGTGAAAGTATGTCTACTGGTTATCAAGTTAATAGGCATTTTTCAACTTTGATAAAATTGTTTAAAACTGACGAAGATAACTATAAGTGTTATCGAAACGTTTAGATTGTATAATTTAAAATACACCATTAAAAAACCTAAAAAAGAAAAGAAAAAAAAGAAAAAAAGATGTATTTTATTATAGGCATTTGTTTATAAAAAAAATCCTCGTTCCCTGTTCTGCCACTGGTACATAAGGAAAAAAAATTTCTTAAGAGAAGTTGTAGATAAGTAAATAGTGATTACAAATTATTATCCTCACCAGGACTGTTTACCGCTACGTCATTAATTCATGAATTTAGCTTTCTACCTATCCAATTTGTTTATACTGTCTTCTCATATAAAACAGTGAATTAAATAAGGATGGTAAATATTCGTAATGTATTTGACGAAATAGACATAATGGTATTGAATAAGCAAATGTAGTAGAAAGAGTAAACCTATAAATGCGAAATCAATTTATTTTATATGCATATGAATTTAATTCTCATGTGACAAATAATACGTAACCTCCATTTGTTTGTTTATCCTTTGACTGTTTCCTCATTTCCTACATTTACTTCTGTTAATCATCATTTATTACACACTTTAAATCACCACTCTCTTTGTTATTCATTAATCAATGTTCTCTAATTTTTACAAAGTAAATCAGAATTTATTATAACGAAGATAGTTTTGACTCCTGTTTTTCATATTACACCATATGATTGTATGTTATGCATCAAGATTTTCGAGAAATTAAAGATTTTTAGGTAGGCCATGGCATTTTCGCCATCTAGCGGCAGATTTACTTATGCTAATTTTTTTCTGAAAGCTACAGTTTTAACGGTTTCCGAGATATAGCCTGTCCGCGCCCTTACTTGAACAGCCTGCATATACGTTTTTCAATTTTCAATCATTATTTATGCTGGTATATATTATCAAACATAAATGAACCGAATCTAATTAGATTAACTGTTTTAAATGTTCTTTATTTTATATTTAAAGCCAACATCAATACTATAAACCATTTTTTAATATTATTGTGTAATAGGTTCGAGTTTGTGATGCATGCTACGACCAAGTTACCAAACCTACAAGTACAGCCAAAAAGGTTTCCTTTGCAAAGCCGTCAGAAGAAGCAGAATTGCCAGCAGAATACCTAAACAGTTCATTATCACAACAAAGTCAGGTAGATTCTTCCCTATAAGGTTCTATTATTTTGTGGTAAACAACTGCCGTATGACTATACCCGGCTCTGCCTATTCTAGCGCGCGTTCGATGCGTCAGTTCAATATAATTTTTACCATATTTTGAAAATGCATCTTCTGTTAAAGTACATTTCATGGAAAATATCGCGCGACTGTTTGGCATCAGCTAGGAGGAATATTTTTGCTTTATTGGAAATCTGCCTACTGTAATCAGAAACTACGTAATTATCAGTATAATAATAAAATATGGCTTCATAGAATTCGCACGAATCATTAAACTATTTTCATCGGCAACACTGTAACCAAAAATTGAGCTCGACATGGGTCGATGATAAATAACTCTTTAGTTCAATTTCCTAACGAAAACGAAGTACACCAGTATTGGTTTCAGCTGCACGCAGTACATAAAACAATAACAGCGCATCTCTAAAAACAGCGATTTGGGTGGACCACCACTGCCGACCGATTTGGCGTTGTTTAATACATAAACTTCGAATACCGGATGAGCTGAAGTCCAATAATAAATAATCGGTTGGGTTTTCATTCAATTATTTAAAAAAAAGTTGTTTACCACAACATGTAACATCTGTTATAATAATGGATAACAAAATGTTCATTTTATTTTAGCTACCAGCACGTAAATCAGAAGATGAACTTCGTGAGGAAGAAGAATTGCAGTTAGCACTTGCTTTAAGCCAATCAGAAGCTGAAGCTAAAGAGAAAGAAAAGTTTAAGACTCCCACTTCACAACGTCAAACTAAAGGTTAGTACTTTTTTTAATCAAGACATATTAGAGTTTTTTTTTTACAGTTGAGGTACGTCAACCAGAACGTACACCATCTCCAGCCGAGGATAAAGCGTTAAGTCCTGAACTAGCTCGTTATCTTAATCGCACCTATTGGGAAAATCGTCAAGTGGATGTTCCAGAGTCTAATCGCCCAACAAGCCCTTCTGCCCCAGCTACCGCTCCAATTCAAAATACTGAAGTGAAATTTCACGAAAATGGTTTAACTGATGGAGAATTACATGATTTTATAAACACATTGAAATCACAAGTGGAAATATTTATTAACAGAATGAAGAGTAATTCTAGTCGTGGACGTTCCATAGCAAATGATAGTAGTGTTCAAACTTTATTTTTAAATATAACGGCAATGCATTCACAGTTATTGCATTATATCCAACAGCATGATGACAGTCGTTTATATTATGAAAGACTACAAGATAAATTGACACAAGTTAAAGATGCTAGAGCTGCACTTGATGCATTGCGAGATGAACATAGAGATAAAGTACGTAGGCAAGCGGAAGAAGCAGAACGCCAGAGACAACTACAGATGGCACATAAGCTTGACATTATGCGCAAAAAGAAACAGGAATATCTACAGTACCAAAGACAACTTGCATTACAACGTGTCCAAGAACAAGAACGTGAAATGCAAATGAGGCAGGAACAGCAAAAGCAACAATATTTAATGGGATCAGGATATGGAACTTACAAAGATAGTTCGTTTAAAAATTCTCCTCCACACGCTCAGTATGCACCCCCTGCAGGTTATCGCACATATCCATATGATATGCCAATGATGATGCCACCAGGAAGCATTCCTAATACTAATCCAATGGGCCCACAGACCATACCAATTGGACATCCATCAATGCAATCTGCAGGTAATCATTTTCTAATAAATGTAGTAATCTGCAAAATATCTTTCTTCAGGTATACCTTCTGGTTTACCACCTCAAGCGCCTCAGCCTCAAGGACCTCCTCCCGGTTTACCAACTCAAGGACTTCCACCTGGTTTACCAACTCAAGCACCACCTCCTGGTTTAGTTACTCAAGGACCTCGTCCTACTCTAACTACTCAAGGACCTCCTGGTTTACCTATCCAAGGACCAACACAAAGTTTACCACCTGGAATTCCTCAACAAGTTTCTGTGCCTCCTGGTATATCTCAGCAAAATATGACTTCACAAATGCCAAACCAATCAATACCTCCCCAATCGTTACCTTCGCAGCCATCCGGCTTGCCACCACAGCAAAATATACCTACTCAACCAAGCATGATACGTCAAGGAGGAATACCAATGCAACAGGGATTGGCACCATCACACCCATCAATGGCTATGAGAACCATGTCACAACAGGCAACTCCTATGGGGATTCCTCCCCAACATTTTCAACAACCAGGTGCGCCGCCTGCCAGTCCACAAATTCCACCAAATCAACAAAACGGAGATGCCCAAACTGCAGAACTTATAAGCTTCGATTGAAATTTTTCCATAATTTTAATTATTTGATGATGTATTTATATTGCTTGTATATGTATATTGAATTATTATTAAGCAATACAGCATCCTTGTTTTTTTAATACTGTTACAAATCATAGTTAAGTAAATTTAGGTATTCATCACTAACATGTTTATTAAAACAAAAATTCGAAAAAAGATGCTATATTATGAAACAGTTAGATATACTTTTGATTTATTTATTTGTTTTGATGTAGTAATGTTTTTACAACAAAGATGTAGTCAAAATTTTAGTAGTAGAGATAATCATTAAATTTTTAAACCAGATTACTAATAAAAATATTTCACATATACGTATTAGTTTTTAATCAAACCCTTCTGGGCTAACAGCCATATAACAAAGTACTCCTCCACCTGGAATTTGTTTTGCAGATACAAACGCTCTACCATCAGGTGAACCATGGTGAAGCATTGGAGCAATCGGTCCAGTTCTAGGTAAGTGTGGTATCTATAATTTGTAAGTTAATTTTAAATCTACTGTATTTCTTCTTATTAACCTGTTGTGCCATCATATTTCCTAAATTCTCTGCAAGTGGGCATAGTGTAGGAGTTTCAGGAGGAGGAGACATGAATGGACCATGTAAAAAATTATTCCGTACTTGTATCCTTAAAAACTGTGCATATTCGTTTTTTATTCTACTTGATTCCAAGTTATCATCTGGTAAACCAGCCAGTTTTCTAGACCATTCTGAACATCGGACACGATCTAACAAACAGTCTTATTTATTTAAACTTCTTGATTTGGCTATCTTACCATAAGGATTTGATAATTTTGGAGCATGTGCTGCAATATCTCGTAATGCAAACTTAAATTCATTATTATCTCTTGTAGCCATTACTTTACATAAATTTTTAAATAACTGTCAAAACATGACAGAAATTTTGTTATATATGGTTACTTTACACTTTTATTATTATTTAAAAAAGCAATCTTAGGTTAGATAAGTATATGACACATAAGAATTGTGCCACCTAGCTTTATCTAAATTGGGGAAATTCGGATTGAATGTTTTTTAGTTCACTTTACTTTTGAAAGGTAATGCTCGAATATAGGGCTTCTTTGTCTCAGTCGCCATATTTTAATTGCAATAAGAAACAGAAGAATAAGTATATCCCATTGAACCTTGATACTTAATTTTTTCAAACACCTGTAATTCAAAATTATATTTGTGAACCAACATATGTATGTGTATATATAATGAAGTTTAAAGTTTCTGCGTTATTTGGGAAATCTTGACAAGTTGTATTGCATATCTTCCACATGCGGAAATATGAAAATGTTTTTTTGCCCTTATATTGTCTCAAACAGGTAATTTCTATTGCAGATTTTTTCAGATTCAATATTTTGGCTATACATTTTTTTCTTAACCTCTTTCTTAGTGTTCCTATCATAAATGAAACTTGCAACTACAAAACAGCGTCCGTTAATATCACACATGTTCCTTACATAGTTTCAATTTCAGTCTTGATTGGTTCAGTTGCAATTTTGGATGAAGATTCAGCAAGCTCGTTGGATGTACTAATTGTTGATATGGATTAAATTGGTGCAGATCTAAAGATGATAATAATTTTCCAGCAAAAACATCTATCTTCTTTCTTTTTAGCAAAATTGATATATCAGTTGCTTTAAAACCAGACAGAATGTTGTCTTTTATTCTTGCGTCACACCTTATGAACATTTTTTGTAACAATTTCGAAAATTCTTGCTTAGACACGACCTCCCGATTTTTTTGTTTTCATTCAGTCAGTGTTTCCCTCCAAGTCACCTTCACTGGATGGAATACTGCAAGGTCTAGAGGTTGGCATATGTAAGTACTAGTTTTGGGAAGTAATGCAAACGAAATATTTTAATCCTCGCAGACTTTTACTATCCTGTAAATTTATGTGACTTCCTAAATTGTCTCCAATCACAGCTTTTTTCCCTTCAATTCTCTTAATACTAGTTGGAAGAACCAATCTTCGAAAATATCTGAGGCAAACCAACCTGAGGTTGACCAGTTGTATTTAGGAGTCAGGTGCTCGGGTGCAGCAAACATAATTTAAGTGGAGGTTTTTGAAAAATCCATGATTGCTTGCGTGCTTTGTTTTTCTAGAAACAAAAACTTTTTCACGTCCTGGGGTCATCGGTAACATTCGTTTCATTATAGTTTATAACGCACTATGGAGGAATTTCTTCCAAAGTAGATCTCAACTGCTCAATATAAAAAGAAAAAGGAAAGGATGTGAATCGTTATTTTCTGTCAGACTGGATTTGTGGATGTGAAGTTAAAAACGCTTTCTTCTGTTGTTCCGTGTCTTCTATTTTCGGATGGCGCATTATGGTGTAAGGTAGGAGTTGTCGATTTTTTAAAAGAAACATTTAAAAAACATTGACTCTGCATCACAATACATAATGTCATGAATTTTGCTATCCTTGGACGTACGGATATCCACACACAACTTAGCTCTGTCTATCAAAATTCTGTGAAAGAACACAATGAAAAGGTAACCCAAAATAGACATATTCTAAGCAAAATTATGGTTTATGTAAAATTTTGTGGAGTATTCGAGTTAGTTGTCGTGGATTAATTAATTTTGTGGCCGAGCTGGATAAATATATTGATGAAAAATCTAGAAAAAAATTTTGTATTTAAGGGAACTCCAAACTTAATTCAGAATGACACTGGATTGTATTCTTTCTATATCCCAAGTAAAAATTAAAGCTGCAATTGATGCTGCAGATTTCATTACTGTTCAAATAGATGAAACAACAGATAGCTCGACAAAAACACAAATGGCGTTTATTGTGCAACATGTTCTCGACGGTTGCATATACCAGAGATTATTAAGATTTATAAATCCGACATCAACCACTGCTCAAGGTCTCAGCGAAGTCATTTTAAAAGATATGGATTTACTAGGGATCTCCACAACAATAGAAAAACTTATTGCACAAAGCTATGGTGAAGCATCTGTAATGAGTGGTCGATATGCAGGAGTGCAAGCAAAAATTAAAGAAATATATCCAGGTGCTAATTTCATACACTGCTACCCTCATCAATTAAATCTAATAATGCAGAAGCAGCTAGTTAAAATAAGAATATAAAAATATTTTTTGCTAATTTGCATGCATTTCATTTTTTGGAATATCACCTAAGAGGACTGCAAGGTTGTTAAAGTGCGATAACCGAGAGCAGCACCAACACGCTGGTATTAGAATACTAAATGCGAGGGAACAGTGTTTAGACATCGAAGCGATATACTTCTATGTTTAGAAGAAATTTTAGATACCGTAGAGGACCCTAATAGTCTCAACATGGCTCATGGTTTAAAGGGATATTTAAATAACGAGGATTTTCTCTATTGGCTGGAATTCTCTCACTCAATTTTACCACACTGCGACATTATTTTTAATCAACCGAAGAAACGAAGTCTTGATGTCAAAAAACATATTAGTGATTTTGAAACGAATATTTCAAGAATTCGACAGAAAATCTCAGACAATAAAAGTCTTAGTTCTGATCAGGAAAGACGTTCCCGAAAAAGAAATGAAGATGCTAAACGTAGTATCGCAATCGAGGTACGTGATATAATTATCTCGGAGATAAAGCAGTGGTTTGGTTTCAAAAGCTTCTTAGTTATATCTCAGTTATTTTATACCGAAAATTATAAAGAATGTTGCAAGAAGTTCCCTACAGAACTTGTGAAGTTAGTTAAAGAATCTTACCTTATAGTAGTCGACCTGAAATTAAGAACAGATCTTCAAGTACTTTACCAGCGAGAAGATTTTCACAAAGGAAGTGAAGAAGATAAACCTGGCGCATTAACTATCTTACAGTTTTTCATTCATAATAATTTATGTGAAACATTTTCTGAATGTTTTAAATTGCTAAAAATTCCATGTACTTTTGCCGATGACTACAGTAGAAAGTGGACGCTGTTTCTCTACATTAAAACGAATAAAGACTGTTTTGCGGAATTCTATGGGACAGAATCGCTTATGCTCATTAGGTATGTTAAGCATTGAGAAAACTTTTATCAAAAACATTCCGAACTTCAATGAGTTAGTGATCGAGCATTTTGCTAACATGAAGGAAAGGAGAATTGAACTTAAACATAATATTGCAATTGACCCACCAGACACTTCGCCCACGAGCCGCCGACAACTGCTTCTAAAATAGCTTCCTCCAATGTGAGGTTCCTAGTCATGTACGCATATTTGCCAATCCTAATGGGTTCAGCATAGAGAGAAAAATTCCTTATTTCATTGGTTGATCGTTAAAGCGGGAATTTTATAATTAAAATTATGTTCTTTTTAAATAGGAGTATAGTTAATTTATTATTGTTAAGTTATTTAATTTAAATGTATATCCTAATCACATAAATTACATTAAATATATTTTTCTGAATGAACTAATAACCTATATTTCCACTTTGTTACATAATTACATTGTTCACATTTATACTGTTTTGAAGAAATATGTTCAATAAAATCGTATCTCGAATCTGTTGTGCAGTCACATACATTACAACGGTGTTTCATAAATTTTGTTAATAAATTATGTTCCTCTAAATTTTTTTTTAAATTGCTTCTAATTTTGTTCTAAATGAACATTTATTACATCTTAACAAAGTTCGATTAATTTTGGGAACCTTACAATTTGACATTATAGGTACCTAAGATGAATAATTCTTAAATTAATAGCTTGTCTTAATGTTTTTCTTTTTTTTTTAGATTTGGCTTAACAAAAACCAAGAGCACACAAAGACAACATGGAGGAAAGCAGTTACCTATCCAAATTGTGGTAAAATTAACACGTTTAGGGTTGATTTAAAATGTGTACATTTCACTGATAGGAGAGCGAAAGGAAACCGTCCCTCAAAAAATATAAATTGCCCTGCAAAAATGAATATTGTTGTTAAGCGGTAATTTTTTATTCAATTGTTTTTGTACATTTATATACATGATTGAATTAATTTAATTCCAGGTTCATTAAGAATTCGAGAGCAAAAGAAGTAGATACTCTTACTTTGGACTGGCCTGCTATTATTACATTTAAAGATTCACACAATCATTCCATAATAAGCGCGGCTACTTTAAAATATCGTGACATATCGAATGAGACACAAGAAAAATTAAAGACATTGTTTCGACAAGGACATAATCCTTCATCAGCATTAAACTGTCTAAAAACAGATCTTTTACTCGAACACAGTGATAATTATTATCAGTTATCTGCAGATACACATTACATCCCAACGATTTCAAAGGTACATAAAATGTTTGAGAAAGAGTTTCAGGGTGAATATGGCTGTTTCTCTGGAAATCTTATGTTTAAAAATTTAAAGGAAAAACTGGACGAATACAGCAAAAATAGTAATGGAGGTGTTGCAAAATTTTTTAAAACTAAAGATGAACTTCACTATTTTGTTGTGTTATGTACTCCAATTATGATTCGTACACATAAGAATATCAAGCAATTTAGAGAATTAGTCATGGTAGATGCATCTGGAGGTATGGATAAACAGAGACACAGAGTTTATTTTTTTGTTACTCCAACTGCAGCAGGGGGCTTACCAATTACAGTGATTATTTCTGACACTGAAAAGGAATATGTCTTTAATGAAGCACTTCAAGAACTTAGGAACATTTTGCAAAGGGATTCTTTTTATGGTCAAAATTGTCCAACTGTGTTCCTTACGGACAATGATTTAAAAGAAAGGACTTCTTTAAAAGAGAATTTTCCTGAATCAGTTATGTTACTTTGCCAATTTCATTTTTTGAAAGCATGTTGGTCTTGGCTTTGTGACTCTAACCACAATACTTTAAAAAATCATCGTTAAGAATTATATTATTTAATCAAAAATATTGTCTATGCTACCTCTGTTGATGACCTAATGAAACACCACAACTTACTGCTTAATTCTTCCCTATGTATCTCTTACCCATTATTTCATAAATATTACCTTAATATGTGGAAATCTAAAGAAGACTGGGCTACATGTTATCGACAAATGTATATGTTAAGGGGAAGCAACACTACAAATTATGTAGAGGTAGTGTACAGAATATTAAAAGATTGTATTTTAAACTGGGCAATGGCATTTAATTTAATGCAGTTGGTAGATTATATTTTAACTTGTTATGAAATGTATATGGAAAAAAGGCTAATTGACTTTACTAATGGTCGTTATCCAAAGGAGATGCTAGCAAGGATGTTACCTAAAGATGGTGGAGTCAGTGCATCGCACAAGGTTAAAAATCTATTTGGCTGTGAAGTAGTATTTAGCGTAGTTAGTGGACAAAGTGGAGAATATATTGTAGATTTAGCTGCAGGTTCATGTAACTGCATTAAAGGACAAACAGGAATAATCTGCTCACATGGATCGGCTGTTCTTTTAAGTGTCCAATCTGAAATCGAATGTGGATATAATTTAGTGACAAATAAAACCTAAGAACTTATATATTGTCGCCACTGGAAGAGAATCTCCCGCAGATTGGTTAATACCATTAAAAGCGTTTTCATCAAATAAGGAAAGTGAAACCCAAGCTTGCATTTTGAGTACTAATTTAGAAACCGAGTTACAATCTAATGATAACACTAACATCTCTGATCAATCAAATGAAATCACTCTTGAAGGAAGTGGACCATCCATGCAATTAACAAGTGAGGAACACTCAGCATTTGAGGCCATCATTTTTAGGATTGGTAATGGGTTGGAGAATCATCCTAACATTTATGTGCCATCAGTTAGAAAAATGGTCAAAAATTCAATTGATTTTGCCAATACAGAGACTGGCCTAATTACAGCCCTTTACATATTTAGAAAATACAAAGGTCTGTTGCCAGTTAAAAGAACCACATATAAAAATAGCTGTGCTCGAAGACGACATACTTCTGTTATTGGTGTCCAGCCAACTGGCATAGGAAGACGAAAACATTGTTTAAACGCAACGAAAAAATTGTTAGCAGGATGTGCTCGTCAAACAATAAAAATGAGCACAGTTTTAAGAGATCATTATTATACGAACTTCAACTCTCTACCAGTGCAAAAGAAAACTCCCCATAATTTGCAAACGGCAATATATTTAAATAAATGTGTGGGTAAATAAAAAATAAATCACATACTCTATGAAAATCTAGCTGCAAAAATAATACGTACTTGTAAGTTTATTTTGTGTACCTATGTAATATATACCTACTGACTTTCATTTTTCTTGCAGTGTTAAATTTTATTAATATTAGTATGTACCTATAGCTATTGTAAAAACTTAATAAGTATTAAAATATAATGTAATACAATGATTTTTCATACATTCAAATTAAATAACTTAACAATAATAAATTAACAAAATTTTATAATAACTATACTCCTATTTAAAAAGAATATAATTTCAATTATAAATTTCCACTTTAACGATCAACCAATGAAATAAGGAAATTTTTCTCTCTTCCATTGGCGACATAATATATAAGTTCTTTGGTTTTATTTGTCACTAAATTATATCCACATAACACAACAAAATAGTAAGTTCATCTTTAGTTTTAAAAAATTTTGCAACACCTCCATTACTATTTTTGCTGTATTCGTCCAGTTTTTCCTTTAAATTTTCAAACATAAGATTTCCAGAGAAACAACCATATTCACCCTGAAACTCTTCCTCAAACATTTTATGTAGCTTTGAAATCGTTGGGATGTAATGTGTATCTGCAGCTAACTGATAATAATTATCACTGTTTTCAAGTAAAAGATCTATTTTTAGACAGTTTAATGCTGATGAAGGATTATGTCCTTGTCAAAACAATGTCTTTAATTTTTCTTGTGTCTCATTCGACATGTCACGATATTTTAAAGTAGCCGCGCTTATTATGGAATGATTCTGTGAATCTTTAAATGTAATAATAGCAGGTCAGTCCAAAGTAAGAGTATCTACTTCTTTTGCTCTCAAATTCTTAATGATCCTGAAATTAAATTAATTCAATCATGTATATAAATGTACAAAAAAAATTGAATAACAAATTACTGTTTAACAACAATATTCATTTTTGCAGGGCAATTCATATTTTTTGAGGGACGGTTTCCTTTCGCTCTCCTATCAGTGAAATGTACACATTTTAAATCAACCCTAAAGATGTTAATTTTACCACAATTTGGATAGGTAGCTGCTTTCCTCCATGTTGTCTTTGTGTGCTCTTGGTTTTTGTTAAGCCAAATCTAAAAAAAAAAGAAAAACATTAAGACAAGCTATTAATTTAAGAATTATTTATCTTAGGTACCTATATTTCTTTTATTTCAATACTTACTTCTGCAGAATCCCGACCATTAACTTCTTTTATTCGAATTACATTCTCATTAGAAGTAAACAGGTAAGTAAAACCAGAAGGTAGTCCTGTGACAGTCTTGTCTACATCACTAGTATCTACCGTCGAATAATCCATCGTATTATTATCCATAATATTTAACTTTCAAATTTTTCAAAAAGGTACAGTCCAATCAAAAATAAACATATACAATGTAATTATGTAACAAAGTGGAAATATAGGTTATTAGTTAATTCTGAAAAACATATGTACTGTAATTTATGTGATTAGGAATTAAATAACTTAACAATAATAAATTAACTATACTCCTATTTAAAAAGAACATAATTTCAATTATAAATTTCCCGCTTTAACGATCAACCAATGAAATAACGGTAATTTTTCTCTCTATGCTGAACCATTAGGATTGGCAAATAAGCGCCGTGTACTTGAGGCATTGTTCGATATAAGATATAACCCTGCAAATTAGATTTGTTTACTTTTTTTTATAGTCTGAAAAATAATGATTTTATTCAAATGTTATAATGCAGGCATGTTTTTAAAGTTACTCAAGGATTTATTCCATTGCACTGTATGAATATCATCAGTAGATACTTACTTAAATATGGAGATGTTTTACCAACGTCAAAAAAATTGCATAAAACGTGCTTGTAATGCTGTCTAATGCGCAACTGAAATTATTTTGTAACCCTAAACAATGCAGGAAACAACAACATTGAGAAGTTATTCAGCACATCTAATGCATTCGCGCAATAAAAGTTGCCTAACGCTAGAGATAATCAGTACGATAACACTGGTCTACAAAAATGAACTTTTTTTCTTTCACAAGAATTAAAATAACAGATTCTAAATAGTATATTAAAGTATAAGTGGATAAAAATGTCTTTAAAACACGCGCGATTTCTCGAGCACGACGGCGCAACCGGAGTGCTGGAAATAGAGTAAGTGTTTTAAAGACCAGTTATCCACGAATACTTTACACTATTTTTTTTTTATTGGTGCACCTTGAAATCATAAATACTAGTATTATTGCTACAAAAAATGGAAATAAGAACTAATAATGTAAAATATGTAAATAAAAATTAATATATCTAACAATACTAACTGTACTGTCTTTTCATTTATAAAATTAAAAGTGTTAAATAATGTTTAAATAAAGGTTTTGAATTTGTTAGCAATATTTTATTTGATGTTACAAGGTACTCTTGTCAGATCAATAAAAAAATTGTCATTTAGATGAATCTGTTAGTAATATTTTATTTGAAGTTACAAGGTTCTCCTGTTAGATCAATAATCAAAAAATTGTCATTTAGACTCACGTTTTGTTGATGTTGCCATGCTAACTTTAAAAAACGCGCGTTTTTCAAAGTTCGATTTAAACACGCTAAGGCATGCTTTAAATAGGTAAAATGGGGCACCAATAAAAAAGTATTTTGCGTGCTGGATTCAAATATCATTTCAGTGTTTCCCCATCGGGCAGGAGATTTGAATTTTTTATAATACTCTAAAATATCCGTAATTAGCTATCTGCATCTGGAACGTCTCTCTTCTTGGTCCAACAGTAGTCTGCCAGCATATTGGAAGTCCACTTGGCTTGGTACCTCTTCTCAATTGTAGAAATTTGCTCATGAAAGGCTCACCTTATTCATCGCTGACAGCTGCAAGATTTTCAGGGAAGAAGTCTAAGTGAGAGTCCAAGAAGTGAATTTTTAAAGACATGTTGCATCCCATAGCTTTATAAAATGCAGAAGATCAGCCACTATATCACGATAGTTTTCTGCTTTATGGTTTCCAAGAAAATTGCAACATAAGATTTTGAAAGACTGCCAGGCTGCTTTCTCCAGTGGATTTAACAGTCTTTCGAAATGTTCATCTCAGCCGGATTTGTGGTCCTATAAAAATTCCTTCTTCAGTTTACCATCACTGACTGGGGAATTTCGATTTCAAATACAAGGATCGATCAGAAAGTTTATCCACAGCTTTGACGAAATTTTTCATTACTCCTACCTTAATATGCAATTGAGGTAAAAATACATTTTCAGGATTCATTAAAGGGACATACATATGACACATTTTTCTGGCCAGGGATAAGAGATTCACGTTTAGGCCATGATTTTCTAACGTAGTGAGACTTTTTATCTCTGCTGTCCCATTCGCACAAAAACAGCAAAATTTTATGAACCCAAGTTGCAAACCAAGCAATAAAGCAATGACCTTTAAATCACCACAGATATTCCATTCATATTTTCCATATTGTATTTTCTCTAAAATTAGTTTCATATTTTCATGTCTCTTTCATATCAGCGGAATGCGCTACAGGTATTGATGAAAGTTCATTGCCAATATGTAGCAGCACAGCCTTCAAACTAACTTTAGAGGAGTCTATGAACAATCGCCACTTATCTGGCCGGTGTTAATGCCCAAGAGTTTCCATAACTGAACAAATATCATAAAACACAATACCATTTTCTTCAGAGAAACAGTCTTTGAAAACACTATGGCGGCTACTATTACTACATATTCTTACATCTTTTTTGAGTAGATTCCACCCTTTGAGTATGCAAGTTAAAATTTCAGCTTGCTGTTTAGACAGATTTAAATCCCGAATAAGGTCATTAAGGTCTTGCTGATTGGGAAAGTATGGTTCTGATGAACAGCTACTGGCTTCATATGTAGGATCTTTTTTATTTCCATCCGAATCATTTTCAGTTTGAGTTAGGTAAGAATCAGAGTTATCACTTAAGGTCGTATCTGCATATACTGGTACGGGGAACTCTTCATTTGTAAGACAGGTGTCATTGCAGACTGTAAATTCGGATACTTAACTGTATATCTTGTTTTAGATGTGATTCCTTTAATATTTGTCAAACAAAAATAACAATCAGTTAAATGATCTTCGGTTCCCTCCAAACCATGGGAATTCCAAATGGCATGTGATGTGAACCATTTTTCTACCCAGTCAGCAGTCTAACACACGAAACACAGTGTATATATTCAATATCTCCCCGTACGGCACTAAATATATTGTTAGAATCTGTACTATACGTATGTCTATACGTATATGGGATATTTGTCAGTGAACTTCAGAAGCTTTTGGTGCGAGGCCGTTCTTTTTTACCCGAGGCGTAGCAGAGGGATAAAATATAAAGCTGAGCACCAAAAATGTGACAGCGCACGTGTTGCGAATACAATTTTTTGTAATCGTTTACATAAAATTAGAAAAAGTTAAATTTTGAAATATTTGATGAAAATTTTAAATTAAATACATCAACAAAAAAGTTTATATGTTTAGTTATATTCCACTTTTTGTTTATGTATTAGATTACAAAACAGTATAGTATAACATGGAATGTAAGAACATTTTTATGGTACCTATGGCAACACTAAGTTATTAAATTATATTTGATATATATATATATAATATATATTATATGATATATATTATATATATAAATATATATTAATTGTATTTTATTTAAAATAATTTTAAATACATACAGTAAAAGATTAACTCCAGTGGGACCTGAACCCACGACCTACCATTTTGTACGTAGGGCCTTCCATCTGAGCTATCGAGGAGGCAAGTCACTAAACATTTCTATAATTTCATACGTGACATACTTTAAAAGTACAATACCAATCAGTCACGTGTTATCATGTGGAAACCTTCAGAATTTGAGCTCACATGACATTTACAAATGTTACTTGATCCTGTCAATTCTGTGTATAAAATATATAATTAAACATGGAGTACATACAGTTATTTGAATCGATTGTTGACTTGCCTCCTCGATAGCTCAGATGGAAGAGCCAACATAAACCAAAGTGGAGGTCGGTTCAGGTCCCACTGAGTTAATATTTTACTGTATGTTTAAAATTAATTTAAATAAAATACAATTAATGATTATTAAATTGAACTTCTTTCACTAAACCAAATTATTAATATATATATATAAAATATATAATAATATATATAATATATATTATAAATAACAAAAAATATTTCTACCTGTTCATTGTGACTTTGAAAACCTCATCCATCCGATCGCCATAAAACTTTGGGAAGTTATTGAGCCACTCGAAGGTTTTAGGACCGAAACTTTTAAACATCGCCCAAGTGCCCTCATAATCTTCCGACGCAGCAACGAGCACCGTAGGAGCATAGGTTTCATTGGCAATAATGTGAACACGCAGGATATCATTATGTTTTATATTTGATCAAAATAACCAAATAACTGTATTAAATATATGTAGCTTAGTGCTGACTTTTAATGGAGTTTCAAAGTGGGTTAACTCCAGGGTATATGAATTTGTCAAGGGCTAACGCCGTATAGTGTCGTAGTCTATAATAAAACAATACTTGACACAATTAATTAATACAGGATGAAATTCCAGGTCATGGCTAGGAGATAGATAACACCCTGTATTAAAAATTTATCATTACTAAAAGGTACTAGAAAATACAATGATAACTTAAATTTTCAAAATTAAATTCGTACCATAGTTTGAAATTGTATTTTACAAATAAAACATCAGGATAACCTTCACATTGCAATTAATTCAGAAAGTTAGACATAACTTGCAATAATCGGATTAGTCTGAGTTCCTGACATTTATTTTTCTGAAATTTTATGTATCTATAATCAGACATTATAAATAAATTCGAATTGGTTGAAGAGTTAAAATAATATGATGCACTCTTCGAAAAAATCTAAATATAACCTTAAAACTCATAATCAGGAAGTAATAACGAGGTTGACGAGAACCAAGTCCTCAAGACCTCAAATGAACAAAAATCAAGGAAAATTTAATTTAAAAATATTTAAATCTAATCAATATGTAAAAAATTTATTAGTTTATGTTTTGTTTTAAATTGTAAAGTTAAAATAAAGTTTAACGTAAATTCAAGTCATGTAGGTTAAAAATTAAATATTACTTCAAGTTAATTAAATATTTAACTTATAAATTAGATAAATGGAACCAGATAAAGGAAGTATCTTGCCTGTAATATAATTCACAAATTTGGTGCTTGAATAATCGAGATGACTAAATAAAATAAGAGTTGGGGCTTGGTTACAAACAGAATTAAAACAAAAATTAAGTAAAATCATGACTCAAAAAATTAAGGGTTAAAAAATTATTTAAAATTAAAGGTTTGAAGCCAAATAAAATAGTGTGAGAAAAAGTGGCAAACAAGCACAAAAATTGGGTTTTAAAAATTGCGTCTAAGAATATGTAAACAAAATAGATTAAATCACAACCAGGATTATTTAAATACTAAAATCGAATTAAATAATTAAAAAATTACAGAAAAAATAACTAATGTGGTTGAATTAAGCACATTTAATATAAAAGACTAAGGGTTTAAATAAATTGGCTTTTGCGACCAATCGGTAGAGTTGGACCTAACTTTTCAATCCAGAATAGTTAAATTAGTATGAGCAAGGATGAATATAATGATGTTAGTCGCACAGAATTTAAAGTAAAATTAGTCCAAGCCAAATTACGCCAACGTTTAAATTCAAAACAGACGCCTAAATTAAGATTTTGAATTTCTTTCGAAGCATAGCAACATTTTATTTACATTTAAACAATAAGCTGAAAATTAACTTTAATATCAACAATTGTTACGTTATACCTAGTAAATAAATTCTTGAAATCCTTTAGCACCAAAAAATTCCACATAATGGAACTCACAAACCCAAAAGTGAAGGTGAAAAATCTGAATCATAACAGCGTTACTCAAAAAGAATGCAATTTTCGTAAACGAATTTCCAAATTCCCGAAACTTGATGATAATCTTTGAAATAAATTTTCAAGTATTATACAATTTTAACTCTCTAACAAAATATAATTTAAAAAAGATAGATGTAACTCGATAATTGCATAAAAAAGATAACTTTATAAGAACTATTGCAAATTTTAACTTAATTTGAAAACTATTAATTTGGATTAGGACCAATTCCACCATCAAATCCTTAATGAAAAACGTTAAGAAAGTAAATAATTCTCAATAATTAAAATCTTTTAGCAATTGATTAAAAGGGTGAATCAAATAAATCTTGTAACAATAAAATAACTTAAGTAAATGTTACCATCTTAATCTAGAAAAGGACCACTAAATAACCTTAATCAATTAAACTTCGTTTACAAATAAAATTTTCTTACCAACTATACCGATAGATATTAAATGATTGATTGATTAACATTGTTCTTTTAACAATCATATTGAAATAATGTATCTTTATGAAGTAATTAAAATTCATTTAATTCCTCAAAAGTTTTAAATTTACCTCTCAAAATTTTTTCAGTCAACATCAGTATAAATTTTTTAGAAAATCTTTCCTTAAATTCTCGAAATTTTTACCTTCAAACCCCTCAAATTAATGGATCTATGAATTAATCTATTATCCGAAAGTAAAAATCTAGAGTTTATCAACTCCAATTAGAAATAATTCAGGATTTAATTATAGTAAATGGCTAACATCTTTTCAATCTTAAATAACAACAGAAAATTCTAAAAACCTTAACGTTTCCAATTAAAATTAGAAAAATCTTAAACAGAAATCTTCGTAAACTAAAAGTCCAATATATTCAACATCCTAAAGTAAAACAAATAATTAAATCTTAAGTAAATCAATTCCAAAGTTTTTGTAACATTGGATTTCGAATCCCACACTAAAGAATTCATTAAACTAGTTCCAAATAATGAAATTAAAAGTTTCAAAACTTTAACAAAATTGTATAAACGTAATGTGAATTTTAATTTTAAAACAGAAACTATAAAATATGTAATTTGATAGTTAAAATATTCACATTTATCTTTTAATTAAAACTTTATACTTGGCATCATTAAAAACCACTTAATAACGATCCTAACCAAATAATATCGTTTAAATAAAACTGAATGGGATAAATCATGACCTAATTGAATCTATAAATTTAAAGTATCATTGTAATGCAATTTAAAAATTAGATTACATAAAATGTAATCAAAAAATTTATCAATTTAATTACGTCTCTCATCTATTAACCTTTCCGTTCCATTTACAATTAAAAATTTTTAAATCTACTAATATAACGCATCAATATAAAAACATCAATTAAATAATTAAATTTGACATCGTAAAAATATGATAAAACAAAAATACCAAGCGTAAACACCCTTAAAATTCTGTCAACTCTACATAAAATCAATCAAAAATATAAACAATCCAATAATAAGTAACATTGAAACATTGAAAAACAGCAATTCAGGTCCCTTTCTGCCCCACAAAGCAATAAATTTCAAGTAATAAAAATCAAAGTCAAGTCCTAAATTTCAAGTAATAAAATCAAATAGTCCCTTCTCGTCGACCAGTTAAACAAATAAAAGCCAAATAAATTAATGATTTTAGATTAACGTATTTATTAATACAACCCAAAAAGGTTGTTCAACTCCTCCAAAATTGGACTCGAAAGATAAATTTACGGATTCCAACATCTATAGTAATAAATTTGGAACAGTTATTAAAATTAGACAAATAACCATAGTAAAGCAAATAGAAATTTTATTAAGACAATATAAAAAAATTAACAGAAAAATGTACAGAATGAATGATAAATGTGTATCGGTCAGATTAAGTACCAAATTTTAAACTAATACTTGTAACACCGCAAGATTAGTTTCATATCAAATTAGGACCGAAATAAATTTACGAGTTGAACATTAAAACCTGAAATGGAAGAATTCAACCTAGGAATTGAATTATAAGATTTAAATAATATTTGTATCAAAGTTTTAAATATTTAATTTACAGTGACAATTAAATTAGCATTAATTATAATTATAATTTAATATTATACATCTATAATTTCCTTCCATTTACAAATTGAATAAAATATTTTACAATCATCCACATTATAACGCACAATTTAAAAAAAATTAGAATAATTAAAATTTAGACATGAAAAAATGAATAAATACAGATTAGAATACCAAAGCTTATGTAGAATTCCTAATCAGCCTTCAACTACATCAAAATGACTAAAAAAAAAACCAAACAAGTGAATATAAGTATCATTAAATTGAAACAACACAATTCAGTCCTAAATTCTTCACTAACAAAAATTTTAAGTTAAAATAATTCAAAGTTTAGCTAATTAAGTAATTAAAATTCCAAAGTTATGTCCCTGATCGGACAAATTGAACAAATAACATTAACCAAAATAAATTGAATGAAATAAAATTAACCGTTGTACATTTATTAATCAACCCAAAAAAGGTTTAAGGAAAAGTTTATAGATAGGTAAAAGGACAATAAAAACAAATTATCATACCAAATAAAAATAGTGACACAAACATTTTTAAGAATGCCTCTACCGAAGATTGTAGAATTCTGTGAAAAAATCATACCAATAAATATCTGGAAGTTAATAATATTTTACATCAAACATTGTCATTGTGGGGTCACTTGTCAATCTTTCTTCTCAGATGAGCAACGTTCAACATGCTCAAAATGTTCGAATATTGGAGACACACGAATCCTCGAAGTCTTTACTTGAAAATCATACTCAATTTCCAGTTATAATATTATAGAATGTGCTTGGTGGTATTTTCAGGAGAAACCACATAAGTTGGACATTTTCTCAATGCTAACTTAAGCGGTTGATCGATCTGGAGATCTTACAAAACTGCAACCTCGTAATCCGTACTAATTTTCGGTATGAAATTTTATGAAGATAATCTAGTTAATCGTCAACTTGGAAATAAGTTCCCAATCAAGTAACCAAGTCTCCTGCATAAACATATCAAATAAATTTGATCTTAACTTGGTGAGATTTGGATCGGATTGGACGACGAGGTCCGATAGAATGGCAGCTCGGTCACCAGATCTTCACCATTACAACTTTTTTCTGGTATTAAAAATCTGCAGGTTTACGCTACAGCACCTCGACAGTATGACATTTTGAACAAAGAATTGTTGTAGAATGTAGAGCAATTTCCGCAGACACATTTGAACTAGTACAAAGAGTTTAGCAATAGGATGCATTACTGTCAGGAATTAATGGCACATTTCAACATTTACTATAAGAATTGGTCCTTGAATCTTGATTAATTAAATGCCAAACTATAATTTTAGTATTTATTTAATTTTTCTATCAAAATCAACCTATGCTAACAAAATTAGTACTACTGAATAGGTAATTTAATACCTTTCAAACGAGATTACTTCCAAAGTCATTTAAAATTATTGGTCTGACCATGACGTTATTTGCTAAGTTCGTATTTTGACTAGTTAAATTATATCCGGTTATATTCACCTCCAAATTTCATTAATATAATTAAAACCGTTGAAAAGATACAAGGGGAGAGACTTTTGACTAGCACGTTATATATATACTATATAATATATATATTATATATATATATATATATATATATATATATATAGTATATATCGGTTAAAACAAAATGTCTCTACCTGTGTCCGTTGTAGACTTTGAAACCATCCATCCGATCGCCATGAAACTTTGGGGTATTAATATCACTGAAGGTTTTAGCATAAACATTTTTTAAATATCTGCATCCTCGTAATCTTTCGGCGCAGCAAGGAGCACCGGTACGGCTAGGTTTCATTGGCATAGTAGAACACGCAGGGTATCCATTATGTTTTATATTTGATCAAAATAACAAAAATAACTGTATTAAAAATATATGTAGCTTAGTGCTGACTTTTAATGGAGTTTCAAAGTGGGTTAATCCACGGGTATTGAATTTGTCAAGGGCAACGCCGTATAGTGTCGGCTAGTCTATAATAAAATTAATTATGTGCTGCAATTCGTACTTAATACAGGATGAAAAATCTCCAGGTCATGGCTAGGGATGATAGATAAAAATCATGTATTATAAATATTTATTCATTTACGTAAAAATTAGCTAGAAATAAATCTTCACTTGATCAACTTATTCATTTAAAATTCAACCCATGATCTTCGTAGTATATTTTAAGTTCCACTCGGCAATTTTATCTCTGAGTTTATGTAATAGACTAACTTCATCGAAGAGTTCGTCCTCATTAGTGTCAACCCAAGAGTTATTAAAAGCACATCAACCAAAATTTATCCTGAAAGGTTTCTCAAATTTATCCATTCAAAGAGCCTTAATTCATTTAAATTTGACTCCAATTCTTCAAGTAACTCACACAATTTGAATAAAATAATCTAACCTGTGAGATGAAGTCATCTCGATAGTTTAAACTACCTTCCCAATTGTCAAGTTGTAAAAGTTCTATTTAAGCGGCAAAATAATTCATTCAAACGATTTGCAAGCTTATTTTGAAGATCGAAATACTCTAGAGCGGCCTCTGTTGCGCATATTTTGTCACCCTCTACCTTTAATATGACTTTGTGAAACATAGAAGCAATGTTGTGTACAAACCACATCCAAATTTCCTGGTGCACTCAAAAATTGCTTCAAAATCATTGGACAATTTTCAATAGACAAAAGTATGCTTTCAACGGTTCGTACGTTTGTAGAATTCGTTCAATTGCGGGCATCAGACTTAAAAATCTTGTTATAGAAAATGATAACATCTTTTTGTATTCAACATTAACAAAGTCGCAGAATTGTTTAAGTTGATTTACTCTCACTGTATAAATATAGAAATGCTTAATACTTAACAACAATAACCTAGTCCATTGGTAAGACGTCCGTAGCATTTTGTACGCAATTGTTCAAAATGTGTGCAACAAACCAATGCCAACCAGAGGTTTGTCACGAGAACATTCAATTTTGCAAATAGGTTGTTCACTCCTTTCTTTTCATTCCAAAATTTGTATTGGTATTATCAGCATAATCCAATACACTTGTCCACTAAATTGTGGGTTTTCAAAGTATTAAACACATAAGTATTTAACTGTTCTGATGTTTCACAGGTAATCTTGCAACTGAAGTAATTTCACTTGAATACCTTTTCACAATTAAATTATCTCACCAACAAAGGTACTATTTTAATTTCTTTGTGGTTGGACGAATCGATCATGATGCTAACAAAATGTGCTTTGTGTAGATCAAGTTCCAATCGCAACTGGGATTCTTTAGCAAAAACATTTTTACAATGGGTTCAGTTTTGGTTCGAGCTGCCATAAATTTGGGCTCAAACATGTTCGCTATTAGCTTTGATGTGCAATCCAAAGACCTAAAACTCTGCTGATGCTTGATCGTATGATACGCGAAGTACCTTCCTTGGGTGCAATTAACATATTTTCAGAGCTGAAGTTTTCACTTTTGAAAAAGTGTTTAGTGTAGCGCTTTTAGACTTCGTATTTGCGTAATGTATGCTTTTTTTGGTTAGATGAGCCTTAATATTGCTGCGACCACTGTTGGAAATAATCAACATCACTTCTACAAATTTCACAGTACACAATATGCGGACTCAATTTATTTTTTATTTTCATAAACGGATATTCTTTCTGTAACTCCAAATTAAAATGACACTTTCTTCGAGGCGGTGCCATGTTTACGCAAATAATGCACAAGTAGGTAACTGAAATCAAACGACGTTGCTTTTTAGTAAGCGAAACCAGCACAGAAAACCAGACTGCATTCAACAAAATCAATTAACAAATAATATGTTCGCTTGCTGTCGAACGGTAGAACTCGTGTAGAATTGAAATTGTTTAGTCTTAGTCCGAGCGCTGTCGCTATTTATATGCGCTAAACTTCGCTTCGATTCTCACGTTCCAGTCGCGGAGCATTCTGGGCTGGCGTCTAGGATAATCGAGTGGACTGGAACGTTCGGGAAACAAACTACGCGAACATTCTCAACAACTTCTTAACGTCGTTATTGCATCATGATCAGTGAATCACCGATAAGCATTCTTTTAAAAAAAATAAATATTTTGGTATACCTATTTGCGATATTTGCATCTTCAAGAAAAGAAAGTACATTAGTGTTCATGCTTCTATTAAGGACCTTAGGACACTGGCAGAAAAGAAAGTACTGTCCTACTAAAATAAGTACGTATGGTCACCATAACTATACGTTTCTAATTTAATGAATGTCATAACCTTAAAAACTTCAAATTGCTTAAACTTTATTGGGGGCGCAGAACACTGGCTTTCCAATATCAATATACCTTTCGTCAGCCAGGTGGCTGACAACTGATTTTCATGTAAATTTCGAATATGAACCCAATTAATACTGAAAGTAGAGTACACTTCGGAAATATAAATCACTATTCAGTTGACCAATCAGACGCTGTAAAACCAGTAGTCAGCCATTAAAACAATCATGGTAGCAGATGGCTGAAACTACAAAACCAGTACTCAGCCTCCTTACTGAAGAACACGTAGCCTGAGAACTTGAAGATCTTTTTTATAGACCATGGGTCGCTAAAAAACCAGTTGTTCAAATATTCCGAAGAAGCATTGAATAATGCGATTAAAATTAAATGATAATTTAGGTATAAAGACAAGTAGAAGGTTTAATGTTCCAAGAGGAACCCTTCAAGATCGCATCCATGGACGAGTAAAATGGGTCCTCGCACTGGCTGGTAACAGTTGCGAAGTGGTTTCAGAAGAAATCTGACTTATCAACAAGAAAGTCTATTATTTCAGAGATGGTCTAAATCACCATTTAAAGATAAAAACCAGGTCAGAAATGGTATACTTCATTCTTAAAACAACATCCTAGACTGGCTTTACGAGAGGCGGAAAGTATTACAAGAGCTTAGGATGTGACAGAAGAATACATCCGAAAATGGTTTAGAGAACTTAAAGATTTTTGGAAAAGCATGAGGTGGTAGATATTTTAGACGACCCTTCGAATTTACAACGGAGATGTAACCAGCTTCTCTATGTGTCCAAAAAGTGGAAAAGTTTTAGCCCCAAGGGCTACAAGAACATATACGAGTTGAAAAGGCAAATGAGAAGGAAACCATTACTGTGCTTTTGTTTTTTCGGCAGATGGAAACACCGTTCCGCCAATGGTAGTGTTTCCGTTTGCAACAAACTATTTAGATAGTGTACCTTCTGAATCGTTTTAGGCCGCTCGGAAAGCGGATGGATGAAGAGAGATTTTTTTGAATACCTGGCTAATGAGTGGATAAGTGGCTCAAGTCAACAAAATTTCAAGACCTGTGCTTTTTTTTGGACATAAGTCGCACTTGTCTATGGAACTTAGTGAGTATTGCCATAATCATGCAATCATACTGTACGCACTTCCACCCAACACAACTCACTTGATGCAGCCTGCTGATGTTAGTGTATTCAAGCCGCTTAAAACTAGCTGAAAAAAACAGTGCGAGAATGGCAAGCTAAGAACGAAAATATAAATTGGTGTTAAAAGTTACGTTTTGTCCTTTTAAGTACTGTATTACAGGATAAAATTTGCCTGAGACCATAAGAAATGGCTTCAGAAAGTGCGGTTCTATTTCCTCCACCCGATGCCGTGGATTATACTAAATGTATACAAAATACCATTGAAAACTTACATTCAGTTGCAAACCTAAATGAAAAGCACCTAAAATCACTGAAGACCCAGAAAAACTACGCAGCTAGTTTTGTCAGAATTGCAGGATAGACTCCGTGAAAAAGGTGTCACTAATTAAATCAAATCTAAAAACTGGAACACATAGAGAAGGAGTTACGAAAAGTAGAAACTTTTGAAGTTTTGCCAGATGGTACTTTGGCAAATAGAAGAGTCAAACATAACTGAAGACTTTGACTTATTCATATTTGACTTTGATGGTGGATATATCGGCAATAAGATAACGCAACAGATTCACGGCTGAAACAGGAATTGAACCACAAGCAATAACACATCAGGTCGAAACAAATGGAGTATTTGAAAACAGTATTATCAGAGACATTGAAGCAAGTGGTCTAAGAAATAACAAATATTTACTAGCAGAGACTGTACAGGATGACGAAAAATAAAACTTTTAGATGTGAACATAGAAGACAATTTCAAAAACAAATATCACCATGTCAGTTGAAGTCAGAAACAAGGCTGAGGAAAGAAATGACGAATGATAACAGTTTAAATTATAATGAAACTAAACATGCAGAAGCAGTCAAACAGGTAACAAAATTGAGGAAAATGTCGGCAACACAACTGACTGATGACCAAACAGAAATATGTGAAAAAGTCTGAATAATAGGAAGAAATATTTCAAAACATTACATTATGCAAAAAAAGATACAATAATTACGCTATGTAAACATAAGATACCAGAACTCATGTAATTGAAACTAATATTTTGCAAGATATTACAGCTTCCAAAGACAAATACAGACCCACTAAAAAACCTGTTTTTCCAACCGTAAAAGTAGTGGAAAGAGAAAACAGATATTATGCCATCTGCTATTTCTTCTGAAGAATTTCGAAAAATATTGCAACAAAATTAGATAAGAAACATGAATTAGAAACCAAAACAAGAAAGAAAAAAACGCTTGCAAAAGATTGAAGAAAAGAGTAATAAAGACAGAAAACAAGAAAAAGCAAATCAAGAAAACACAGAACAGCCTAAAATAAAAAAATGTGCTATATGCACTGACGACTTAGAGAGTGATATTGAGGACAACGATTAAAAACTCGGTTGTGATCAGTGTCTAGATGGACATCTCAAATGTACCGCTTTCAAGGATCCAATTATTTGGTTGCAGATTCTGACTTTATTTGTGATTTTGACCACTTAGTAGTATATTGAGACTATTTTTTTACTAGAATTGTAAGTGTTTACTTTTTAATTTTAGAGTTCTAAGAGTCTACGATTTTCATTTCAGAGGTTTTTACTTGAGTTGAAAGTTTTCTTTAGGTACCATTTAGTAAAATTTTTACCTGTTGTTTTATGAATCCATTCTATTATTTTATATGAATTTCATTAAACAACATTATTTAAATTATGTAACATGTTTATTTTACACTTAATTACTACTGTCTACTGAAACATATACCTATGCACAATTAAAACACACCATGGCTGATTACTGGAACAACTGGCTGACATTGAGAATCAGATGGCTGAATACAAGCAATTTTGAGTTTCACAAATTAAAATGTAAACAAATGAAACTGTGGCATTTTTAACAAAACTGGCTGATTTTTATAAAAGTATAATAGTTGTAACACAATAATGTTTGTTTTGTATGTCCAGAAAGGTAACAATGCCACTTTCAGTTGAAACAAACTTGAAAATATGTTAGGTGCTCACTGGCGAACTTACCCTATGTATAAGTTCATAAATGAATACACATGTTCTGAATTAAATGTAGAAATATTTTTTAAACTAATAACTTTCGAACAGTATTGAAGTACAATTTGTATTGTTCCCTTATTAAATTTACTTCAGTTGAAGCACGATTCCCTGTATATTGAGAAGTGATTGGAGTTCCCCACATAGTGCCTGTTTCACCCTCTTCCACTTTTTTGTAATGCGAAGACTCTCTTCTTAAGAAATTATGTAAAGCACACGCTGCAAGAGTTATGCAAACAACTTTGTCATGTGTTAAAAAAATACGGAATCGATTGGCTAAAATTCCAAACACATTCTCTACAACTCGACGTCCCCTACTCAATCTATAATTACAAATACGATTTTCATTGCTTAAATTTCTATAAGGATATGGCTTCATTATATTTCTTTTCAAAGGAAATGCAGCATTTGCTAGAAATACATAAAGAACAGGTCGTTGCATTCTTGGTAATGGTTTATCTTCTGGAAATTTCAGTGCATTCATTTCCAAAGCATGTCCTAAAGTGGAATTTTGAAATACCCCTCCATCTGAGACTCTCCCATTAGTCCCAACATCAACATATAGGAATTGTAATTAGTATCCACCACAGCTAGCAGTACTACACTGTGGAATTCTTTATAATTGTAGAATGTTGAACCAGCACTTCTTGGTGGCCTAAATGCAATATGTTTTCCATCTATAGACCCAATTGCATTAGGGATATTCCAACAATATAGAAAATCTTCTGCTACTCACTCCCATTCTTCTGGATTTGATGGAAATCATGAATAAGAACATCATATAGTGTGAATATAATAATTATAATGTATACATTTATATTACAATAATACTGAGATGTATATATATTATCTACTTGCAAGGAATATCAACTTACATGTAAGTATACATCCTTTAAAGCTTATATAGCATCGCATACTTGAGGTATGAATATACTTATAG
Organism: Vesta saturnalis; assembly: GCA_036346205.1. Classification (NCBI taxonomy): domain Eukaryota; kingdom Metazoa; phylum Arthropoda; class Insecta; order Coleoptera; family Lampyridae; genus Vesta; species Vesta saturnalis. The sequence goes on from JARFJB010001442.1 coordinate 2,818,306, forward strand.
AAGAAATGGATACCCTTGTTGTTTGACTGAGGCTTTTGTACGTCTCTCCGTACCAGAAACCTAAAAGTTACTGTTAATCTATCACGAGCTGATATACTTCCTCACAACAGTATTTTGTTTTTCAATTTGATTTTGAATTAAAATAAGGAGGAAGTTAAATGTGGCTTCATCCATTCTTAAAAAATTTTTATATTCATCTGGGTCTTCCGTACGTAGTTCATTATGTAGTAAGCTTAGGGTGTCTTTATCCTTTCGCCTGAGAATCCATGGTTTTACCCACCATCGTCTAACTCTTTCATTTTCATTTAACACATACAAGCCGATACAAAGGTATACATTAAAGCGGTTTTTTCTTTTTTATAATCTGCAGCCTTTTTTTTTTAATTGCATGTTTTAAACAGGTGGTAAGCTAGGTTAAGTTCCACAAAATACCAATCTGAAGTTAGGAAATTATAGGGGCTATCCTATTTACTAAAATTAAATTTGAACGTTTAAAATCCAAGGATCAATAAGTTTATGAAAAAAAAAATTTTTTTCAACTTCCAATTTATAATTTGAACGTCTAAATAGGGCTTTATTGAAAACTAAATTTCTGTTTTTTAATTATTTTGAGCACTATTGAAAGAATACTTTACTAAATAAATACTGTATTCAAAGCTATATCTTTAATCTTATACATTGTTTTTCATTGGTAACCGCATCATTGTGTTTCACTCTTAGCAATTAAATTACTATGTATTGTTTGAACCTCCGTACCCGTACTTACTTTTAACACCTCTACACGGTTTTCTAAAAAATAAATATATTTGTATGTGTAAAACAGGCTTTTTTGATCTTTATGTGGTGTATATGAGTTTTTAACAATACATTATGACATCATATTTCATAACTTTTGGCAATAAATTGAAATGACTACATCTAAATCTATTTGGATTGATAAATTTAAAAATTAACGCCAAGAATGCATATTTACTATAACTAGAAACAAATTTAAGGATAAAAATCCAAAATTAGTATTCGAAAGGCACAATTTGAAATTAGTTCTATAATTAACCGCTTCGGAAACAATACATTGGCGCTGCTAAACGCCATCTTCCTTTAGAAATTCTGTGGATAAGCAGACACGTTCTTTATTGTACATCGTTTTTGTACGGTGGAAAATGAGGTGAGTTATTTAATGATTTATTTAGATACAAATTTAAATTTACAACATATTTCGTTAATAGATCGTATTAATTAAAATTATTAGAAATATGTTTCCATTTGCAACAATTTTGACATCCTGTCCACATGTGTTTATTACGATTAACCCTTTTGAGTACTTGTAGAAAATTTATGGATTAATTTAATTCTTGTAGCAATTAAACCTTAACTGTGTAGTTTTCTTATGAAAACAAATATTTTTCATTTTTTCGTGCAAAGGAGTTGAAGTTATGTATTACCGTTAATAATGGAAATTTTTTTACTTTTTTTAGTTCTTTAAAACTACAAAAGAGGCTTGCAGCCTCAGTAATGAGATGTGGTAAAAAGAAAGTATGGCTGGATCCTAATGAAATTAATGAAATTGCGAATACAAATTCAAGACAAAATATTCGTAAATTGATTAAAGATGGTCTTATTATAAAGAAACCAGTTGCGGTACACTCACGTGCTCGTGTTCGCAAGAATACTGAAGCCAGGCGGAAAGGTAGACACTGTGGTTTTGGTAAACGCAAAGGTACTGCTAATGCTCGTATGCCAAGAAAGGTAATTATAACAATATTTATTTTTTATACGGTAATATTCATGTATTTTTAGGACTTGTGGATGCAAAGGATGAGAGTTTTAAGACGGCTTCTTAAAAAATATCGAGAAGCTAAAAAAATTGATAGGCATTTGTATCATTCTTTGTACATGAAAGCAAAAGGTAATGTGTTCAAAAATAAGAGAGTCTTAATGGAATACATTCATAAGAAGAAAGCTGAAAAGGCAAGAACAAAGTCTTTACATGATCAAGCAGAGGCAAGACGATTAAAGGTAAAGGAAGCACGTAAACGTCGTGAAGAGCGAATTGCACTTAAAAAACAGGAAGTCATTCAGAATTATCAAAAAGAAGATGAAGCAGCAGCCGCCGCTAAAAAATAACTTATTTCTGTATTATTGAATGACTAATTAAATGGTGTTTCTTATTTTGGGTTATTTATATTCTTAACACTATTGGCTTCGTGATAGGAAATTAAAATGTCGTGAACAGTTTTATTTTGGAATTGTTTTAGATAGACTACGTGAAGCTGTTAATCCCCATAATGTTTAATCTGAAATGTGAATGCACATTAATGTAACTAAAAGGGTTATAGGTATTATAGTCGAACTTTTATACAATAATTTTAAACATTTTTTGCTATATGGGTAAGTTTATTACATGGAAATCAAACAACCTTCATGCCATTCCCTTGTGGTGTAGGCAAAACAATCCCTGCATTGTATTTATTTTTCATTCACAATCTTTCTCCATACTTTCCTATCTCTGCATACTTCCCTAACTTCCGCAAGGTTCATACATTGTCTCTATCATGTCCTTTTATTTTTAGAACTTATCTTTCTTTCCTTTATCATACATTCTACTGCATTCCGCCAAGTTCTACGTGGCCTACCAGACCCGACATTTCCACTAACTTCACCCACATATATTTGCTACGTTAATCTTGCGTTGTTCATTCTCTCAAGGTGACCAACACAACATATGTACTACTTTTATATCTGTCTTGTCTTTGCGTATGTGGTTTCAAATTACATTGATGGTGTGCTTTTAAAGGTATTCATAGTATAATGTACACATATTTGCTTGAACTATCAACAGTTAATTGTGATAGGTAGCTGCTTTTACATTGCTCACTTTCCACAGGTTTGATTGATGGCATGAGTGTAATTAACTTTGATGTGTTTTGTATTTATTCTATGTATATAGCTAGTAAGTGGCATCTTTAAGTTAGCACAAGTTATGATTGTGTTTTATTTTTGTGTACTTAGTTCATGCTCTCAGTTATTTCTATGCATGAAGCACCATAAGTAACATATTGTTTGAAAACTCAATGCTGAGTTTTCAAGGGGACTGACATTTTCAGCAGCTTTAAACGTAGATGATTTGTTGTGTCTGTAGACCCGATAACAAAAAAATACGTAACCGATTTTAATAAAATTTTATATTTAGTGTTACATTTAAAATATTTCGGTTTTATCAAACCTTAGTTAAAATTTATTCACTAATGAATAGATTTTATAAAAGTAGCTGAAGTACATTATTTGAGTATATGGAAAACTTAACTTTAGGGAAACTACAATTTCGCATGCACCTAATAGTTTCATATTCCCAAATGGTTTTTTCTAGAATATGATGGCTACCCAGAAATTAAAAAACTACTTTCAAGCAGACAAGATTCAACAATTTTTGATATAGTTCCCCTATAGTGAAGTCAATCCGGGCAACACAATGTATAAGAGGAAATTTAAATGTTGGAAAATAGTCATACCATAACATTAACTCTCCCTGATATATTAATGTAAGAAAGACACAGGCGTAAGAAAGTTATGTGCGGGTCACATCAGATTGTTTATTTTTCTAACCTTTGTTTTATAACATATTTTTCGAAGTAGTGTACAACCGCTGTTTATAAATACCGATAGGTATGTACTTCTTTATTTAAACAAGGAGAAAAATAATAGATTCACTTATTTTATGTATGTTTGGAATTATAACTAATAGCATTACACGGTTTTAAGCTGGTTCTATCATAGAATACAGTGGATCACCTTTTGGGGCACAAAGGTATATTTGGTAGCAGGGAAAGGTTTAAGGTGTAGTTCAGATTAACATAGTCATATATTAGCTTGCATATAATTTAATTTTCTGAACTTTTAGAATTGATTTATTACCATATCTAAAATTAATGCCATGGTGTTTAGTAACCCCATATACTCACTTAATATCTCCATGTACTTCCATTTAATTTTCACATATTGCCATTATACATATAATTACATTAACGTTTAGGTTTACAATATGTATTGACAGTAACACATGGACACTTGTTCCAACCACTTTCCGTTTTGAACCAATATTTTCATTTTTCATTCGTATTTAGTGCCGATTAGTGTTTTAACCCTCAATTTTCATCTAAATTTAGTGCTGTTTTGGCCCTATCGGTAGGCAACCCCATACGCAATTCCTCCAACTTGTTTCTGATTGGTTCTCATACTATTAGACCAACCCAGCTTGCTTTTGATTAGCCTTCCACCTTTACCCCTACTCCTTGTTCCACTCGATGAACACCGTGTTCTGCAAGCCTGTTTAGTGTGGGTTTTCTATTTCTAACAGCTGGGAATCTCGTTTACAAGAATTGGTTCTATTTTTATATAACCTTGAAAATACTGGTTAGTGTTGCATTTGTTTAGATAATCTCGCTTCCGGGATTAATTTTTAGATAATTTGTCCTTGATAATGATAATAAAAATAGGTAGCACGTTGTACAAGGGTATACAGAGAACAATTGTTCTCAGTAACAGTTTATACAAGGTACAGCTTGTCTGGGTGTGCAAATGGATGTTCTGTTTGTAGACCAAAATGGTCATATTTTACGATTATTTTTTCTATTAACGGAGACATGCAGATATTAGATAGCACATTTCTTTTTAAATAGTGTTTTACCTATTTACTGTTTTTCCATGACGTCGTCTACGTGAATCTATTGCTTTATCCGCCAAGTTACAACTTGCAGGCTGCCTAGACATGAGCCATACATCCTTCAGATAATTCCGACCCCAAGAATCAGTTCTATTTTTTAGATCTTGGGTTTGCTTCTGAGCTATGACCTTGAAGAGATTGATGAGTCATGCGAGTCACACTTATCCGAGGCAAGAACCTCCTTTAGCTAAGAATCACACCCTCATCCAAGATATGAACTTTTTAGCGGAGTTGCACTTATTCGCTAAGAAATACATCCTTACCTTTTTCTCTTTTTAGCGAACTTCTGAAATAAGAAGCCCGTTTAGCTGAAAGCCAAGAGATTAACTAGTCCTTTTTAGTGGTCACACCTATTTTGGATTAGAACCACATTATCTGAGAAACAAACCCTCACTTTAGCCAAGGTCAACCCTATTTGCAGTCACATTAAATTACGGGCCCTCTTCTTTAGCCAATAAATACACCCTTACCTATATATGGAGTCACACACACTTATCCGAGGCAAGAACCTCCTTTAGCTAAGAATCACACCCTCATCAAAGATATGAACTTTTTAGCGGAGTTGCACTTATTCGCTAAGAAATACATCCTTACCTTTTTCTATTTTTAGCGGAGTTCTGGGATAAGAATCCCCTTTAGCTGAAAGCCAAGAGATGAACTAGTCCTTTTTAGTGGTCACACCTATTTTGGATTAGAACCACATTATCTGAGAAGCAAACCCTCACTTTAGCCAAGGTCAATCCTTTTTGCAGTCGCATTAAATTAAGGGCCCTCTTCTTTAGCCAATAAATACACCCGTACCTGTATATGGAGTCACACCGAGATAAGAACTTCTAGCCTTCTTTAGTGGAGTTGCACTTAGCCGAGATAAGAACTCCCTTTAGCTGAGAATTAAACCCTCATCTATGAACCAACCCTTTTAATGGAGCGCTTAGCCAAGGTAAGAATCCTTTCTAGCTAAGAAAGATAGCGTCAGTCAAGTTATGAACCAGCCCTTGAATTACACTTAGCCGTGATATGAACCAATCCTTGTAGTGGGACCATAGAAAATTGAGGGGATAGATACACTACTCCTACCATTCGCGCCGTTGTAATAACTTAGTTGTGTATTGCGTCACCTGAGCGCTAATGAAGCACAGGCGGGAATTTATAAATTCATACCAAATGCTTTATTGTAAATGTATAAGAAAAGGCCCGTTTACACCACCTCAGTTTAAAACCGAGGTGGTGCAAATGGGTCTAAAAGTATTAAAACACATAACTTCCATAATATTGTATTTACTAACATAAGTAGGTAGGTATATGAATTCTAATACACAATTTTTTTTACATCACGATAATTAAAAAAACAATTTTTATTTACTTACACTAAACTCGTCAAAAGTAAATTAACATTATAAAAGTAACAAAATTTAATCTATTCAAACACGTATTTATATTTATTTATACAATACTTTGTTCATAAAATAATAAATTTGACACACATATAAGTAATAATCATTTTAACAGAAAGAATAATGTTAAATAAACAGCGCGCCTTAGGGTATTATGGTGGTTAAATGTTGCTTGATTAAAGTCACTAAATATGGCGCCACCAGCGCCTTCGGTGACGTGATATATAACGTTTGGATCCAAACTTAATACCAATTTTATTAAAGGAGTGAACACCGCATGGTTGGGACACTTATCCCAGATGAGAACCCCCTTTAGTTGAGAAATTCACCCGTAGCCGAAATCTGGGAACTTTTATTTCGAGCAATTAAAGAACAGTTGCTGAATAATAGCATGAGTTCGAAGGAAGCAGCTGCATTATTTTTAGATAAAAACAGTTTTGTGCGCTTAAACTGCCACAATGTAATGGAAAAAATTGTTTCCTTGTTTATGCGAATAAGATTTTTTTCGCATTACGTGACTTTAATAAAAAGTATGGTAAAAATAGCAAAGAGACTGCCAGAGCTTCAAGAAGCATTGCAATGAGAGTGCTTTAAAAGATTTAAATAAAGTTTAGAATTTGTAAATTTTCGTTTTTCTTTTCCGTACTTTGTTTTTACTTTACCGAACAGTTGTTCTTGACAAGATACTGTGTGATTATGCACATTCAAATGTCCCGCCAATTTGCGTACCAACAATGGCCGACTTTCGCGTTATTCTGTCAATCTAGTAACTCTATGAAGCATGTTGTCAGTAACCTTTTGCCGCAACACATATGATAGTACCACAACACTAAACACAACATAATCGTAGTATTACTCATAACTGTTAGTAACAATATGTATATATTAACTATCAAGAACGGTGACGTTTACCGTTTAACGGCAACTCCAATTTTGTCGGAGACCGGTGCAACCTTTAACGTCTGTTTTTTGCACGATCGTATTAAATTTAATTGAAATAAATTAATTTCTACTAAATGCCTAAACGTAAAGTCAAAAGTGACGTTTATATTTCGCGACAATTTCAACTTGCTAAATATCATTTAAATAGCGTTAGTTTAGACGTCAGTGAGTAAAACACGTCGATAAGTAATTACAATAAACAAATCCTACTGTCTTGGAAACAAATAAACAAATCATGTTTCAGTTTGTTTTTGCTCTTTGCGTAATTTCGAATAATCTGGGCGCTCGTAAGCATTAAACGTCAAATGTCAATTTTGAAGTTACTACGGGCACACTACCACATATGTTGCGGCAAATTGTTACTAACGACATGTTTCACAGGAGCGGTGCCCCTCTTTCTTTGTTGATCACACAGTATTTTCGATGTAAAAGATATTCTCAAATTACGCTGCTTCGGGACTTTTTCTTTATCGCTGAGCCGTTACCGTAATCTCCCTAGATTTCCAGGGCCGCCCTAAATCAAGAACGAACTGGAATGGAGCATACATAGATGTACACAAATTTGCAGTAAAAGTTGCATTTAATTCCGTCAAAGGGGGTGAGATTGTGCTTCGCGGGGTGAAATTGTGCAAAATCGTATTTTTGAACTTCCCTCTATTTCTATTAGATGTGATTGGTTGTTATGGTAATCAAATGAAGCTCCTACATGTGCTTCACTCTGGTGAATATTTTCCCTAACTGCAATTCCCGCCATTACGTGGTAATACTTGTTCGTTGATGGTGAAGTTGAGGTTTGTTTTCAGGTTATTTCGAAAACTTTGTTACACAGGAAGAGACATATTTGCAATAACAATTCGTGGTAAGCAACAATTTTTAGTCCATTTATTGGTGATTATTTTGATGTATTATACAGTGACTTCTGTTCAATATACTTTTCCTAATATGACATTTGCGTTTGCAAGAACAGTGTGAGGGTACAATTTGTGCCACATGGTACTGGCACAAATTCGTCCCCTAGTTTGTGTTTCCACAAGAAAAAAATTAAGCAAACTTAATTTTGATAATTAGTATTATTAATCGATGCACTATTAATTATTTCAAAACACTTCACAATACTATCATACAAAATTCTAAGATATATAGCACATGAAACTTATTACCTACGAGTAAACTAAGATATACGTACTGTTTGTTTTTTTAGACTGAATAGATTTTCAATAATCGCTCGTCAATATGTGCGGAAGCGTGGAAATCGCCCTTACAAAAACTACACAGATGAAAGTCTAGAAAAGGCACTGCAAGAGATTCGAGCAAAGAAGATTTCTGTACGTGCAGCGTCTAAAAAGTGAATAACACATTTTTGTTTGCTTCAGGTAAGTGGGTAGTGACAACGTTTGATCTACTTTCCTGTGTATATCTTTACTACCGATACCGCACCAGCAGTTTGATAATGTAGCTAGTAATCACACTGGATGGAGTTGTAACACAAAAGCTTTTTTTGTGTTGCAGATTTGGGGTTCACAGAAAGACACTTTCAATAAAAATTAGTGGGACGCATCCAAATCCTTCAGGAGGTAAAACAGTTTTCTCAAATGGCGAAGAAAGCTTATTTGTCCAGTACATTATTGCAATGTCAACATATGGGTTCCGCTGACGTCATTTGATCTTCAGATGACAGTTAAAGAATATTTAGAAAGATGCGGTAGTAAAGTAAGCAGTTTAAAAACAACACCCCAGGGCGGGATTGGGTAGAATCGTTCATGAAAAGGCACAAAGGAAAATTAAATGTAAGACTAGCACGAAATATCAGTCATGGAAGACGAATGGCGCAAGATTTTGAGCGACTGGAAAGACACACCATATGTAAGCAGATGCATTAATATCCCAAAAGATCAGTTTCCGAGACTTTTAAAAAAACTGATGGAGCACTTGGCAACAAAAGGAGAGAATCTAAAGTCTGGTTTTAAGAAATGAGGTCTTATGCCATTCAATCGAGACGTAGTTCTCGAGAGAATGTGTGATACTGTACTAATGAAAGATATTGCGTCTATTGGTGCTTCTTCGCAAACAAGTACCAATGAAAGTTTTTTAGAAGAACTGAAGAGAAAAAGATATTGTGACGTACAAGGAACAGGAAGGAAGAGAAGAACGAAAATAATTGTACCGCCAGGAAAGAGTTTGTGCAGATAATTTTTGGCTAATGCAGATGAGCCGGAACCAAGTACCAGTAGTGGTAAATCTACAGCAGATCGTAAAAAGCAGAAAAATAAAAATCATTCAGATACCAGTAGCAGTGAATCAGAAGCTGAAGATTTAGAATATGATGAAACTGATAGCAGTATAGGCGATGTAATCGAATCAGATTTGGACAAATTTAACACAAATGAATTTCAACCAGATAAGGTAGTACAGGAGAAACGGAGTTAACTAAACACTGTGGTGATAAACTTTCAATTGAAAAACGTTAGTGTGGGAGACTTCGTAGCTTTTATATATAATGGAAATGTTTATCCTGGAACAATTACAGAGACAGACGAATGTGATGTTATAATAAATGCTATGACCAAGACAGGTAAATACTGGAAGTGGCCAACCAAAAAAGATGAAATCTGGTACAAAGCAGATGCTATTATAAGGAAGCTTCCTCACCCAAAACAGTTATCACGTAGAGAGCAGTTCTTGGTCGATTTAAAAAAATTAATATAGCTTAAGCTTACAATTTATTTTATGTTGGAAGTTGTAAGGACTGAGTTAAATTTTGGGATAGTATCATATTTTAGTGTTGTTTTTGTACTTTTTAAATGTGGTTTACTTATTAAAATTTGTGTTTCATTTTATTGATGACTGTAATGTGACTATTAATCCTATAAATTCACCAACCATCAAAGTATTTTTGTGACTCGCAATATTGTAGTAAAGCATAATTTAAACCCATCTTGGGGTTAGATTGTTCTATATTAACTTTATAATGCACACTCAATTGAAAGAATTGTGTGGCACAAACTCACCCTGACATGTGGGTCAAATTGTGCCACAGAATTTTCCACGTTAGTGACTCGCTTATGAAAGCTCAAATATTAATCTAGTTGTCAGCAATTTACCAAAAAAAATCTGAAAGACTTCTGAAATTATTCATAAAAATATACAAGAATTGGCACAATTTCACACCGTTTGCCGATATGTTTAATCGTCAATACCTTGGTATTTTTTTACATAATTAACTGTGTGCTTGTAACTATGAATTTTACTGCTCCTATTTCTATTGATTATCTTTTATCAATGTTAATAACTTTCCTAACAGCCTTTCATCATACATCTTTTATCGCTAAGTTAGTGCAATTAAAACCTTATACGTTTATCAAACAAATATACCAACTTTTACATGACGTCACATTTAGGAATGTGAAAAAAGAAATATTTCTAAAATGGTTAATACATTCTAATTATGACTTGCAATTTTCAAAACTATCGAATTTCTTATAATATTTACAAAAATTTAAAAGCAAACGATTGATTAAAAAAATGCCACATGATCATCGTAAAGAACGCAAAATATTAGTAAGGCAATTATAGGTTAAGTGTTACTTTTACTTCCAATTTCTTGCAGCCTCCCTTATCACCAGGCCCTGTCCTTGATATATCTGATGATGAACTGGTGTCAATTTCAGTACGAGATTTAAACAGACAATTAAAATTAAGAGGCCTATCTAGAGAAGAAATTGTTCGCATGAAACAGCGAAGACGCACATTAAAGAATCGTGGCTATGCTGCCTCTTGTCGAATTAAGCGTATTGAACAAAAGGATGAATTAGAAACAGAAAAGAGTCAAGAATGGAAAGATATTGAAATGATGCATGATGATTTGCAGGAAATGAAAAATGAAGTTAATGTGCTTAAAAATCGGTTTGAAGCTCTAAAAAAATTTGCCATTAATCATAAGATCCCGATACCTCCAGAATTTCAAACATTATAACTTTTGTAGTTGTGAATAACTTGACTTGCAGGGTTTTACATTCCATTATAATACGAATTGTTAATAGTTTTTAAGTATTAAAATTTTTACTGTGATTAGCTCTAAAGTAATAAATAATAATCATTAGATATTTAAGCTTGACAGAATATTTGGGCTTTGTAGCAAAAATCATTTTGAACATAAATATGAATCCTTTAACTCTTTCAGGTAGAAAAACTTCTAAAAAAAGACTCGGTGCTGTAATAATGATAAATGCTGTCCTAGATAACTTAAAAAGACAAGATAATTTGATAACAATGGGCAGTTTTTCCTTGTAGACTGCTACACATAAATGATCACTACTGGAGAAGCTTTTCCAGGCCTTTAGTTACTATGATGGTTGTTAATGTTTTTTATATGTCAGATTAAACACGTCAGTATCGTGAATCAGTAAAATAAATATTTTAATGAAACAATTTGTGACGAAGGTTAAACAATGAACAGTTTACAATTTTCTTAGTACAACAAGAACAGCCAAAGCTTTTGTGCCTTCTAATACTACAACAAACAAAAAATATCAGACTACGATAGTGAAATCAACAAATACAAGTCGGAATATAATAACAAATTTCAAATGTGATACATTTAACCTTGTAAGCACAACCGTAGAGAATTTTATAGGCAAAATGTGGGGTGGTAAATGTCATGATATACAGAAAGACCTACTTATTACATGTTTAACACCAGAAATTTTCTATCAATTAAAAGTAGCGTTTACTACTACGTTTGAAAACAAAGCTACTAAAGCTGTACGGAACGCAGAAAAAATATTTAACCCGTTAACAGATTTTTGGAATTGCACACGGAATAATGACCAGACCATAATGGAACACTGCGCAAATAAGTTAAAAGCATGAACCAGAGATTGCGGATACGAAGACGATCTATTGGAATGACAACTGCGAGATGGATTTGTTACCGGACTAAATCATCCTTCATTAGAAATTGATTTAAAACAAAAATGGCCAGACTTGCGAGAAGAATTAGAAGACGTCCCACTCAAAGAATTAACTTATGCCAAGATATTCGCTATGACTCAATCACGCCAACTAACCGAGGCGAATCATGAAGATACTCGAATCAAATGCATTCAAAGGAAGTCAAAAACAGAACTCACAAAGAAAAATAAAACAACACGCGAGCTAACCGAAAAGCAATGTCGACGTTGTGGCAAATATAACAAACACGGAATCAATAAATGTTTAGCACGAAACCACAAATGCAAAGAATGCGGTACCACAGTCCACAGAACATTTCGGAAGGTGTATTAAATCAGGAAATACGCAACAGTGACAGCGAGAATTAAAACGAAGATCATGTATATTATATATACAATCAATAATCAAAACATACTCGATGTAAAAAAATATACGTATTAACAACTTTAAATGTACAATGGATTAGGATCCTGGATCAATTTACTCCATCATTATAGTGAAGATTTTTGAAAATACATTGTTCTCCTACTATATTGAAAGGTCAAAAACTCCAAGCATGTTGCAACTGTGAATTAAGGCAAAAGGATTGACGCAGATAACCGTCTACGCTGGAGTACAACTTTTAATATGGAATTTCCGCGTTCCGTCTACTCACTACGAGAATAAACTAGATTAACACTAAAACATGTATACTAAACACTTATACTGAACTTTTTGAAAACAAACTAGGTCTAGTAAAACACTATGAAGTCAATATGCATATAAAACCAGGAACCAAGCCTAAACAGTTACTAGCGAGACTGATCAAGTTCAGCATAAGAGAGAATGTCGAAACAGAATTAGAAAATCTAGTCAGCAAAGATATTATCGAGGAAGTGGATCCAAACAACACGCCAATAGAAAAGGCCACGCTTACAGTGAATATGGTAAAATGAAATGGTCAAATTCGGATTTTCGGCGACCACCGTGTCACTATAATTCTGTACTAATTAACCATACCCATCCCGTCCCACTTTCTGATGAACTACGACAGCAATTAATCCATGGAGACAAATTTTCTAAAATTGATGTGAAAGATGCTTACGGATACTTTAAAATGGCACCAGAATCGAAAACACACACAAAATTTCCACGCATAAAAGTTATTTTCAATACAATAGAATGCCTTTCGGAATTTCCACAGCCCCGTCGAATTTTCAACATTTTTTAGATAAGCTTCGAGAAGGTATCCCTAATGAGGCAGTATATTTTGATGACATTGCGCGAACAGGATCAAGACCATCTAGAGACATTGTAAGTTATATTTGAGAAACTGAAGAAGCAGGACTCAAGGTGAGTTTGAAAAAGTGCTCATTTTTCCAGCCAGAAATAGAATACTTAGAATATACCATTGACAAAAATGGTGTGAGATCAACTAAATCCAAAATTCAAGCTATCTCTAGAGCCTCTGCTCCCACAAACAAGAAAGAACTTGACCATTCCTTGGATTGGTACATTTTATGAACGTTTCATTCCACATCTTCATAGTATCTGTACTGAGTTTCATACATTATTCGGTCATCGACAAAAAGACAAATGGTCGAAACTGAAAACAGAATATTTGAAGGTGCCAAAAACGCTTACGAATTTGTGGAATATGTAAAAAAATGCACACATGTTACGTAATAGATATTTATGTATTAAGGGCATAATCAGAAGATTATGGCTCGAGGGAATGTTAAAAGCCCGACGTGAAGCGGAGGGCTTTTATATTCCTGAGAGCCATAATCTACAATTATGCCCGTGGTACATACAATGTTTTATTTTATTTTGCACCATGAAACTGGAACAGAATATTAAAAAGATTCAGTATTTTTAAATGGTAATGCAGTGAAATAAAGTCGACAGTAGGCTAATTTGTTGTTACTAAGATACTGTGATATTGCTATTATATATCATGTCATGTGTTTGCTGTCAATCATGCTGCTCAGCAGCAATGACATTTCCGTGGTATAAAGACCACATTACGCCCGCATTTGGAGGCGTATAAAGAACATTATGGTGGCAAAATAAAATAAACAATTTTATTGGTTTTCAAAATATTCTCCCTTAAGATTTACACACTTTTGTATTTGGTAAAACCGATCTTCAAAACGTTTTTGCTACTCTGAGCGAGGTACCTCCAAAACAAATACTTTAAAAGGTTTAACAGCCTCTTCAGGCGATGAAAAATGCTCACCATCAATTTTATTTAATTTTTTTTGAACAAAAAGAATCATTAGGAGACAGATCAGGCGAAATGGGCAATAAGTAGGCTTGACATATGTCCTGGTTTACCTAAGACAGTCCCGGTCTTTTGCTCTTGTCCTGGTGTCCTGACGGTTTTATCCATGTCCGGAAAACGACTGTAAGATGTAATTCATTTATGTACTTAAGTATCTTGTATAATTTATAAAAGGTTCAAAAAGTAAACGATTAATTAGAATTTAATTATGTATTAAATAATTAAATTATGAATCAACATCATTGAGCGATGAGACAATGCTCACCATAGACGTGATCGAAGGTATTGATATATTAATACAATAGCCGCTAGTTGTCTGACCAAAGAATCATTAGGTGAGTGGCACGTTGCTGAAAGGGCAATAAGTCTAGGCGGACAATATGATATGAAGTTTACCTAAGACAGCCGTCTTTTGAACCTTGTCGGTTAGTCACTGACGGTTTTATCCAGTCCGGAAATTCACGACTGTAAGATTAATTCATAAATGCTACTTAAGATATGCTGAAATTTATAAAAATGCTAGTAATCATAATAAGTTAAACGATTAATTACAAATTTAATTAGATTTATTCAAACAATAAATTATGTAATCAACATCATTGACTAGCTGAATCTGTAGACCGTGATCAACAATGACAAAAATACAATAGACTCAGCAATTAGATATTCGCACACATTGCTAGTTCCTACTAAAGTTGACAACTTTTAGCAATCAGAGGGCAAGGAGTTGAATTGGCTGTAGGAAGAATTTGCGTTACATGACACTAAGTTTAACTACAATATCTGCTTTTCTAAGTTAATGTCTAAAATTTTCGAGGCAAAGTTTTCTCTTGAGAAGGCCAAGTGCGAAGCTATCGTTTTAAACATATTAGCTCCATTGGCTCATGATGAGTTCATTGGTGATCTTAAGAAATGTAATTTTATATCTTTAAGCATGGACGCTTCAAATAAAAAGGTCAAGTTAGTTCCGATTGTAGTGTGATATTTTACTCAACAAAGAGTTCAGGTAAAGCTTTTGCCTTTTAAATCAGTCCCTGGTGAGACCGCAGAGATTTTATCAACTCATTTAATGCCTGGTAATAAATGCACTTAGAAAGAAACATGTTTATTTCTCTGGAGACAACACCAACACAAACTTTGGTGGGGTGAAGAGGAGGGAAAAAATAATGTTTTTACCCTACCCTCATAGTAAAAGCAACTGGGGAGAACCATTAACAGAGTGGACGTTGTCCACAACTGCGTCCAGCATGCAATCGACACGTTGCCCGTTGATGTGGAAGCACTTGTCGCCAAATTTACAGTACTGTCATATTTACACAGTGCGTGTGACTAAACTGAAAGTTTTGTCTATTTGCTGAAGTTGAGTGTAGAAGCACGGCAACACAAAATTTCTTTCCACGATGCGAGCTATAGAAAGGGTATTGCAACTATTTTCTGGGCTGAAAGAATATTTTAACTCACAATGAATGTGCCCTGCACTAACCAAAACTTTCTTGATGACGATCATGGCGAAATGTATTTGTGGTTCGTACATGGACAACTTGCTGTGTTCCACAAGACGATATTGGCAAAGGAAGGAGATAGTAAACGTGCACAGATGTTGTGGAGTCGTTGCAACGTCTTGAGACAAACCTAAAGGAAAAAAGAAAAACTCGCTAAAAGTATTTGTAAAGCCTTGGAAGAGAAAGGTGTTTTTAACTCTGAGATGGTGCAAGAGACCATTGATGGATTGTACTACAGTTGTATTAAGAAACTCACTTACCTGGGAGGATATCGAAAAGACGACAGAGATTATAAACAACAACGAGAAAGACACTATCAATACTGATGTACTGTTTCATGAGGCAAGAAAAATTAATTTTGTTAAAAGTAACGAAGTATTTTTATTCCTTTTTATTTAAAAGTATTAACATTTAAAATGTGTGTTTTTTTACAGGTACGTGGGTGAATTTCAGGTGGTCCTGGCAGCTGGACACCTTTTTTTATTAACTACTAGCCGAATACCCGGTTTCACTCGGGATCTTTGTTAAATTTAATTTAGATAACAACAGTTAATTCTATATGCTTTCCATGCCAACTCCAAAATTTCGGCCTGTTCATTTTTGTTGGAACAAATTTGCTTCGCTCATTTCCCTACCTCGGCCTCTATGTTTCTTTATCGAATCACTGCACTCGTGGTTTACTAACAAACAGATCGGCAAATTTGCTTCGCCCATCTTCCTACCTTGGTCTTCGGCCCTATGGTTAATCGATATTAAAACACTAACTTTTCTATTATAGAGCTAAAGAATTAATGTACCAAATTTCACCACTCCAGCATGCCGGGAAGTTGTAGATTTACTGATCGTTGAATCAGTTAAGGCTTTGCCTTTTATTATTTTAGATTGTTTTGTTTTTTTTTAGTTTTTAATTTATTAGTAAGCAAGTAAGTAAATCGCAAATTATTTCTTACTTCTAAATCAGTATGATTATGTTATATAATTTGTTAGGGGGTCCTGGCGCAAGAGTTTTGGAATGGAAAGCTTGAAGAATGGAAAAAGATGAAGAAGTAAAAATATCTTCAGAGGAAAAATGTAAGTAGCTTTTCAACCATTTCTCAGAAAAAGGAATCGCTGTTCCAAACCTTGGACGTATTTTAGAGTATATATTTTGTTTACCAGGAACATCAGCACCTGTGAAAAGGGTATTTACTTGCTTAAGACCGTGTAATTGTCTAATTAAACAAAAATTTTGTATAAAGTATTTGTAACGAAATAATTTGGGTTTTGTATATTTAAGTTACTTTGTTATTTCACTGTAAATTTCTGTACAAGTTTACTCAAACCTTCTTTCTAGGAATGCTTACGTTGTTTCTGATCATAACTTGAACCACATAATATTTCTAAATAATTTTACCATTAGCCTATTATAAATTTTCGTACCTTTGGTTATTCAAACGTTATAAATTCACATTTATATATTTCATTTAAATTCTGCATTGTTACTCCCTCTGGTGACATATCCTAAAATATAGGTAATTAAGGCGGCTAAGGAGAGCTGTGCAATTCATATTGCTAAAATGGTCATAAAATGGACGTAATCATATAATAAAGAAAAAAAAAACTATGCGTAGGACAAATTCTATGCAGTATAATGATCAATTAATGTAAATCTTCTGCTTATAAATTCAATATTTAAGTTGCAATCTTGGTAGAAAGTTCCTAAGGAGAGCTACCACTCTTACGGAACTTTCGACCAACATTGTAACTTCAATATTTAATTTGAAACCAGAAGGTTTACATTAATTAATCACTATACTACATAGAATTTGTCCTACGCATAGTTTCTTTTTCTTTATTAGATGATTACGTTCAAAATAGCCATTTTAGCAATATGAATTGCAGAGCTCTCCTTAGCCGCCTTGTGAACTATATTACAAGCTTTTAGAAGTCCTCTCTAGATGGCGTTAGTGGAGAAATCACAATTTAGAATTTTTGTTTTTATTGATAGAAAAGGTCGATACAATAGATTTTGAATAGTACAACTTTAACATAAAAATTACGTCTTCTTTCTTTCCTGTGGCGTCCATTTTGCTAAGCTGAAAATTTTTGATGTCTTCTTGAAAAATTACTGTATAGTACTATACGATTTAAATAATCGGATATATCTTCAAGAAGCATAATTTGCAATAAAACAATTGGTGCTTTTCTAATCATTATCTACAAGTTTTGTTGCTCGCTTACATGCGGTTTTAGAAAAATTTTCTTCGGCAAGATAGACATTTGAAGACGTTTTAATCAAGACATGAATTATTGATGCTTTCGTAAAGCAAGGAAAGCACTTCGATAGATTCTTATTTGGCCCGTTCCATCTAAGGGGTTCAACGAATTACCTGGTCCTTTTAGCTTCAACGAATTACCTTCTTCTTTTGGCTTCAACAAAGTACCTTCTTCTTTTAGTCTCAACGATTTAACTTCAACTAATACCTCCATATTATCTACATTCAAGTACTATTCTGGTTTAACTTCTGAATCGTAACTAAAATAAAACAGGATCGTGACAATTTCTGCATATGTTCGTGATCCAAGGGCATTGAGTGAACTTAATTACTACTGCTTATACAAAGGTTAGATCGTTCTATTTCTATTGCCACATGAGCTTTAATTGAATAACTATTGTGTAAACCTTTAGACAAGTAATGAAAGTACATATGCTAAAAATAATGTAAACCAATTAGTCAGTTACAATAATATCTTAACCTATATTTGTATACCCGTTATCACTATATCCTTATTGCTGTGTCATTAATCTTTCACTTCACAACCACGTGACCTTCATTATCTGTCCTCTTATCATTATTTTCTTCCCTCATTTTGTTTTGTAATTATAATAGTAACCTCTAATTGTATCTAGTTTGGCTGCCATTTTTGTGTTGTGCGCAGCATCACTTTAATTGGGATGCGTAAAAGTAGCCTAACTAACCGTTATATAAACATACGTTTTTATTGCATTTGGTGTAGACATTTATTAACCCTTTTTTCCTTTCTTAAAATTTATGCAATTATTAAATTTCCTTATATATTGGATTCATTATTGTTTAAAAAAAATGCTTGCTGAGCTATAAAATTTTTGCTCAATAGAAAAATTATTTCTTTATTAGCTGTTTTGTGTAAACCACCGCAAGTTGTTTTTTTTATTAGTTGGTAATAATTTACGCTTTGTATAGACGTCGATATATGTTCTCTTTTAGGTATACAAAGGAAGGCCTTCCCTTGAAAAGAGGAAATGTTTAAGTTTTGTTAAAAAAAAATTAAATAAACAAATTACTGGTTCACAGGTGACGACGAACCCAGAATAAAATTATTTTGCTTGCGAACGGTATTTAGTTTTTTTTTGTACATTTGGGATATTTACATATATTGTTTTTGTTGTGGATTAATTTGATCCACACCCTCAACTATTTAGTTTTGATTTTAAAAATAAAATATTTATATAGTTGTTTCTTTCGCACTACAGCAGTGTTATTATTTCTATTTCCTGGTGTACTTCCCTCTTCCTACAATCTCCTTGCTCATTCCATTCTGCACCACTGTCCAAGAGTCGGGACAGCGGTGAATTTTATCTCTATTCAGGGAGCGGCTCTTGGCGCCGGCATATTTAACATCCTTTCTTCTCTCACCCCGCCCTATCCGATACTTTTGAGCTAGTTCGGTGTGCTCACTATCTGTGAATGAGCAGAGATACCTTTCCTCCTTCCTTTTTCTTCCAGCTCCTCTTTTAAACACATAACATATTTTTAATTTAATTTTATTAAACTTCCTTCTTCCAAAATGGTAGACCAAAAACAAATTGTTACTAAAAAAGAAAATATATATTTTTTGAAAGTAGTCAAAGATACTTTTTTATTACAGGTGTGCAACTAAAGATTTGGTATTCTGGATTCCCCCCTGCCGTCACTTGCGTCAGAGGCTCTTAGAAAGGTTTAAAACTTACCATTTTGCTTCTAATTTTTTTTAATTTTCCGGGTGAGGGCCCCCTTCCCTGGGGGACCAGAGCCATCCCGTATACAAGTGACCCAGATTCACTCACCAAAGATATGGCAACCCTAGCAATGAGTATTAATTTGGCATTTTGACTATACTCCGTTTAACGAACAGATTCAGTAAATGCTCCTCCTACAAATTTGTAGGTGCGTGCTACTAACTGCACATAAGCCTTATTTACAACCATCAAAAAATTACTTTCTGGGTAATACAGTGGTTGAATTACATTCAACGGTTATTTAATGTATGCATATGAATTATTGTAGTCCCTAAAATGTATAATTATGTAGTTTTAACAGTAATCAAATAATAAACATATTTAGAAATATAAATATTTTAAAATCACACATTTTTACGAATCAAAATTCTCTATCACCAATGAATCGGTTTTAATACGGTTTGAAAACGAGCATCTTTAGTCATGGGAATGTCAACATGCTGTACATAACTCGTTAATGTTTACCAATCTGTCAAATCTCATATGAAGTCAAGTCAAATTGTCAGGGCACGTATTTTGGAAATCGAAAAATAACATTAATTTATTTGTTTGTCAGTGGCGGATTAAACGGTGGGCGTACTGGGCGGTTGCCCAAAGCCCACAAGCCCAGGGGGGCCCACCGAGACTGAGGCGTATATAAAAATATTTTCTTCATAAAATAATAGATACAGAAAAATAAAATAAGACAAATATGTTTATCACATAATTAAAATAGTGTATTAAGTTTCTGTATACATCACCGCTTTGTTTACATTATGATTATAGAGTTAGGTCCGAATTCGGCGAATAAGATAATAATTTAACCTGTCCCAATCAACACTCTATATTTGCTGCCTACTCATCGACGTGCGATCTGAGAGACCGCTCGTTATAAGCACGTTTTAAAGAAAAAACAGAAATTTTTGGGAAATTTATTGCAAATGTGTAAAAGTATAGTATAGTAATACAAATTCTAAAAACAATCTGCAAATTTCTATTGAAAATTCCATAATTCTAACATTAGTCCAACGCAAAATTTCCTTTAATATTTCATCGTAAAATAAAGCCTATACGTCTTATGGAGTTTGATAGACCGAACCCGCGCAATCATTCGGTTGATAAGGAATAAGAAAACACAAAACGTAAACGTAAATAAAAAATACTTTAAATTACAATCGTTTTATTATTTTTCATATATAATAGGTCCCTTAAATTGGTATAAAATATAATACCCATTTTGATTTTACCGCCCAGGGCCCCCAAGCAACTTAATCGGCCACTGTTGTTTGTAAAAGGCCATAAGTCGGCCAGCTAAATAGTAAATGAATAGAACTTTAAGCTTACATTTTATTTTTATAGGAATTTACAAGTCAACTCCTTGTTGATATCAGAAGTGTTTGTTTATCTAAACAAACTGCAAAATGCAATTATGTTACAGTTGACAAAAACCTCTTTATTTTTTAATAATTGCCACAAAAACTTTATCATAAGTAGTGCCTCAATTCACAATTCTGTAGCTGTATTTGTATTTTTTACTAAGTCTGAAAACACAAATGCTAAATGACAAATTACTTTGACATTTGTAGGTTAGTATAACACAAAATTTTTCGTGGTTGTGTAAACTCGGCTAGCCAATAGAAATGTGTCATTTAAATTTGGCGTTAACTCGTGGGAGAAGCACTTACTGAATCTATTCGTTAAACGGAGAATAGTCAAAAATTCTGTAGTTTGTCGTGCTTGCATTGTCACGATGCAGAATGATTCGATTATTTATATTTTGTTAATTTTCACCTGGGGGCAACAAATTTAAGTATACCAATCAGCAGTACTGTTCTTCGATCCTCCAATGCAACGTGCCGTTTTTCCGAAAAAACGAGTAATCATTTTCTTTAAAACGGTTCGCGAGCGCACCTCATTTTAGATTCATTTTGGAACACGCATAGATGATTGCTGTTTAGTTTCAGGCTCATATGAATATATCCATGTTTCGTCACCTGTTACAGTGTAATATACAGAATTTGAACGACCATGGTCAAATTTTTTAAGCATTTCCTTGCACCACTTGACATGCTTCTTTTTGAGCTCCTGTCAGATTTTGAGCACTCTAACGACTTCAAAGCTTCCTGACATTTAAATGTTGTTTGAAAATTGTATGTATTTGTTTCGCCGCAATACCTATCTCACTGTATATTGCATGTCAATCTGATAAATTCATTTCATGCACAGCATCAATATTCCTTGCGACTGTTGAGTTATCGAAATTAAACGAGGATTTAGTTTAAAACAGTATATTTTATTGATACGTTTGCATTGCAAGTGTAAAACCGAAACTAAAATTAAATTAAATACATACATCACTCGAAAATCACGATTCGAACTATCAATTTTTTCACAAACTTACTACTTTTAAAACTCTACTGAAATGAAACTGCTCTGTTTACAATCAAACTGCAAGTTGTACTAATGGTATAAAATGTCAAATTTTACGATTATGACAATCGCATAACCTTAGCAGTGCAAGGAATACTTGATTCCGCGAACTTTAGCAGTGATCCTTGTATTCCATAACATAAATTATAGAATACAAACTATAGAAAATATTCATGACATAACTAGTACCATTTAAAGAGGGCAAACATTTGTACTTAGCTTGTGACGCCTCAAAGAAAGGTTTAGGTGCTATAGCCTATAATATACTACCTAGAGGGCGTTCAAGAGCAACCAATTAGGCATTTTCAAGTGACGGCACAACCTGTAACCTTACCTGATGACAGATAACTTTAACTCACGTTCTTATGGGATGATTGTTTTCTGACAATGTTATCGAGAATCGTAGGCGGTGAAAATGTGCCTGTGGTAATACTTGTAGATGAAGATTGTGTCGATACGATTCACCAGAAATACGTGAATGAAGTGAACAATTATGCTACATAATATTGACGAGTTCGTGCGATTTTTAGGTTAGTTATCATAAAATTCGTCAAATTAAGGCTGTTTCGGCTATTGTATATTAAAATGTGTATGTTATAGATTCGTTACTACACTGGAATATCAAGCTGTAAAGCTTTCAATATAATACTTACAAAATTAATTGAACCTTATATCAAAATAGCACCACAAGCAGTTATTACAAATAAGTTCAATCATTTTTTGATAGTGTTAATAAAACTCAGGTTAAATTTAGATTTTACTTTGTTTTCTTATACATTTCATGTTAGTATCCCAACCATTTCTAGAATTTTCTGTTCGACACTACATATAACGTACTTTCGACTATGTAAATTTATTCTATGACCTTAAAGAGACAAATTAATAACAGCAATGCCACCTTGTTTTAAACAGACATTTGGTAATAGAATCACCATAATTATAGATTGCTTTGAAATTTAAATCACAAAAGACAAAAAAATTGGAAATAAAGTGCACAACTTTGTCTACCTGTAAACATAACACTATCAAAGTTCTCATAGGGATAACACCAGCAGGCTCGATATCTTATATTTCACAAGTAGATGGTGGAATCACTTAAAGCGATTTGTTCTGGAATTTACCAAACTTCACATGGACTTTATTAAAGCAAGTAACAAAATACAAATTTCTATTGCAATGTCATGGTCATAAAATCTAACCCAACTGTAATATACACTAATAATGTTCACTAATTAACTATGAAACATCTTAACATTATATACTAACACTACAAAATAAGTCAATTATCACGATTTTTTCAGGAGAAAACACTCAAAAATCACGGCAAAACACCTATGAAACGCTAACACAAGTTGTCCAAGATCAGCTGTTAGAGGCGGAGCTTGTGGCGTACTTGAAAATGCCTAATTGCATTTGCATCTCGAAAACTGAAGCAAGATGAGAGCAGACATTCTGTTATTGATCGCGAAGCACTGGCACTCGTTTTTGGAATAAAAAAATACCAATACTTAAAGCAGTAAATTTACAGTAGTCACCGATCATAAACAATTTAATATATTAGGAACTAACCGGAACCTGCCGAAACTGATAAACAATCGAGTGATGAGCTGGGCGTCGTTAATATGTTGCTATAATTACAATATTGTATTCAGAAAAGGAGAAAACAATGTCATGGCCGACTATTTGTCGAGGAAGCCAAATCCGGAAGAACGACCTTCAAAGGAAGAACGTATTATCAAAATAATTTCGAATCAGTGCCAACAAATAAGTGAGCTAAAGCCTTATTTTAGAAAATTATCATGCGGCAAGGCAGAATCGTAATTCCTGAAATGTTACAAAAAAAAACAATGATACAAAATCTCCATAGAGGACATCCGTGTAGGTATATATCCACTGGTGAGATTTTATGTGTGATGGCCTTCGATTGAGGAAGACGCTGATAATCACGTCAAAAACTGTCAAGAATGTCAAACAAATAGACCCAATACCTATAAATTTCCTGTACATTTGTGGTCTATCCCTGATTTAGTGTGGGATAGAATGCATGTAGATTTTGCTAGCCCAAGGGAAGGGAAATATTAGATTGTCCTCTCTCATGCTTTGTCCAAATGGATCGAAATAAAACCGATGACGTGAATTACTACAACAGCATTATGTGAAAAACTAGAAGAAATATTTACATTTGGATTACCAAAAATCATAGTCTCTGATAATGGACTCCAATTCACATCAGACTATTTCAAGTCATACTGTAAAGAGCGAGAAATATTACATGTAACGTCATCACCCTATCATCCTCGAACAAATGGCCTAGCAGAAGTCAGTAAGGACTTTCAAGTAGAATGTCATCAAGTAGAAACCATAACCAAAGTCAGGTACACAGACTTAACGATTACCTTTTTACCTATCGTAATAGTCTCCACAATACAACTGGCAAATCATCAGCTAAATTGATGTTTGGAAGGCGATTAAATTGTGTACTCGAAAATATACGACCCAATCAAAGGAGGGACTTTGAATATAAACAAATCCAAGCGAACATAACAAGCAATCAACATATACACAATTATAATCCGAATGATACAGTGTATGTTAAAACTCAACTGGACTCTGGATTGAAACCGTCAACCATTGCTAATAGGGCTAAGAAGTATTCATATTTTACTAAAACAACCAAGGGTTTAGAGAAAATGAGGCATGCAGATTATATTTGTCTGTGGGTTATGACTTGTGACAAGAACACAAAGATATAATACCTTCAACATTTTTCGAGACTGAAAACAGGGAACCAACTACAACAGTGCAACTTTCGTCAACATGGAGGAATAACAAACCATCACCTTGAAATCCAAACATACTACCAAGTACATCAAACAAAGCATTGGGAAGAGGGTGGAAGTGAAAGAGACTCCTAAACATTTCAGGATACTGCCCATTCTACGATGCAGTAACCGAACAATAAAACTACCACAGCGCCTCGTGAAGCAAATGGGATAACCGTAGAGGAATGCTGTAATATTATAAACAGGCCTTTACTTACTATGATTGTTTGTTAATATTTTTTATATAGGTTGTCCAAGTCTTGTCAATCTTTAAAATAAATACATTAATGAAACAAGGGTTTTTTTCATTTACACCAGTAAAAAAATTATCGAAAAATACTAGTGATTTTGTTTATAATATTAGGAGTCAGTATTCACAACTCGTTTGCTGGGATTTTTCTCGATTTTACTTCTAACATTCCTCGTCTAAATTTTTTTTTTTGCAGAAGTAGCCAGATGAATCTGCCAAATCCACATCTTTTACCCTCTTATGACAGGTTTCTTAAGCATATATTGTTTTATTGCTATATAGCCCTTACATTTTATCATCGGTTCTTTCAGGAGTTGTGCTAGTGTTCAGAAGATTTTGAATAAAGTGAGGCAATCACAAATTTACAGTGAACTGATTGGATAAAGTACTGTTTTTCACCTTTTTTTCCTTTTCATCTCCATTTCTTGCAGCTAACAGAGCTAATAGTGAATGATCCTAGGCATTCCACTCAGAATGCTCGAAGAACTGGCTCACCAACAATAGGTTCCCTATCAAACCTTAATAATCACCATCCACATTGATACTTGAACTGAAGGTATACTATGAAAATGTAAACTCACCATTATTACACATAATTCAAATACTTAGTTTTTGGGTTTGTAATTGTGTATATTTTTATATTTAGATTTATACAAATAAATTTAAATTTAAGGATGATAACTATAATTGTTATCGAAACATATAGATTTGTATAATAAACACCATTAAAAACCCAAAAGCTAAGTATTTGAATGAATGAAGGTATACTAGCTTACTGATCAAGTTCATCTAATTCAATGTAGTGCGAGACGTTAGCGGAGTATGACATCCTTTCGTCTAATATTCATTGTGCAAGAAGTATGGTAGTAAAGTTTCTGTACACTAAAATAAATAAGAAAAAGTTGAATCACGATTACAAAACATTTGCTAAAACGGTAGTTGATTGCCTTATGCAGTATGTTTAGAACACTTTCTATAAAGTTTAATACAATTTCTTAAACAGTCAAACATTTTTAAAACACAGTGAACAGTAGTAAGATCATAACCGAAAACAGCACACCTCCATTGACACAATGTCACCTTACACCATGATTTGTCGATATTTGATGAAAACATGCACACATTCTAAAGTATGTATGTACTACGTGATACACATATTAACACGTTCGCTGCTGCTTAAAAAATACATGTGCTGTCCTGGAAGCCATCATGATATTTTTATTTAAGATAGTACGTCAAATTAAGGCATACTTACTTGTTCGATGGAGTATGTAAGTGTTATCTAGCAATTCCTGATAAGAAAAAAAGATGACCACGTAAGTGACCGGCGGCACTGACCGAGATTTTGGGTAAAATATTAGTGCCAAGAACCAACGGCCACATACGGGGTCCCAATGAAAACGGCACTAAGAACATTTTTTTATATTAAAAACAGAAAATACAGGTGCAAATCTGTATCACATCGTGCAAATATAAAAAAAAACTTTGTAATCATAATGTATTATGATATTTTTCGAAGCATTGCGTCCTGACTTTTCTTTGCAATTATTGCACTGATACATAGTGCGTTTTCTTCCTCTTCCTTCTTTGGTACATTGGCAACGCCTGTTATAAATAAATATTAAATAAACAAATAAAATAAAAGCTAAAGAAATAAATACCTTTTTTGTTTTATTCTAGTGTAATTGCTGCTATCCGTATAAGTTTCAATTATCCTAACAATAGAATGATTTACTCTTGCAGGTGGTCTTTAGGAGTGGTCGTTTTATTGGTAAAAGTCCATTGATTATAGACAGCCTGAAGTCGAATAGGGTCAATTTTTTAGCCCCAGAATATGCATTATATAATTTCAAAGAATATATCATAAGAAGTTGCACTGTGTGTATAAATAGTTTTTTGTACCATCTAAAAGTTTACCTTTCACAGGGGTAATACGATAGAAGTTGCTGTTGATGATCGATTCCGGACATATGCTTATTGTAATTTACAACTGCCAGAGAACTTTTTGAACTTCAACTTTTCTTTTATTTTGAATAATCTCAAATTCATTCTCGTATTGAGTCACATGTTTCCATTTGCCCACGTGTATGCCGTTTTTGAACTTTGAAATATTTTCACCCTTTTTTAGCTTTTTCTTAACTACTTCCTGAAGATTTTCTTTTCGGTTAACTCTTAGTGTTCCTGTGTTGTAAGTTTTCTTCTCCAGAAGAGCATCGGAAAGACCACAGCTGTTGTAAAAATTGTCTATTATCTAAAAAACCCTCCATTAGCTTCATCACGACTTTTGAAGCATGCTCTTTACCGCTTGTCCCTATATAAACGCAGAATCGGAGATTAGGTTCATTAGCTCCATCCTCTTCGGAAAAAAAGTGCAAACATCTCAAGATGAGTAAAAATCGATTTCTGCTCATCTGTTCCCTAAATAAAGGTAAATTGAACAGTCTATCTGTTTTCCAGTAATCCTGAATTCTTGATAACGAAATTGTTCCCATGTGATACATAAGCCCACGAAATACTCTGAATTCATCAACCGTTAATTCTTTCCATGCAATAATTCGTGATTTATCTGAAGTACTTTGAGATAAAACTTCAAATGCATTTTATTTGTCTCCTCAACAATAAAATTAATGAATTCGTTGTCGACTAATAAAGAAAAAAAATCCATAGGAGCATTTCCTCGATGCGTTACTAGTAATTCTTGATTTTTGGTGAATACTAAGTTTTAATTTTTCAAATTTGACAAAATTGTTTACTACATCTTTAACAATTTTTAACAAACATTACTACTGACGAAGATAACTGTAAGTGTTATCGAAACGTTTAGATTGTATAATTTAAAGTACACCATTAAAAAATCCCAAAAAAAGATAAGTATTTTACTAAGTTCTTCAAATTGTTTGCCTTTTGTGAATTATCTGTCCAATCCATAACAATAGTTGTATTGGGTGGGTCTTGTTGTGCGTTAGTGGCCCGCGCTAAGCCTCAATCATCTGTTGACTATTCTAACTCTACTTCATTTTTTGCATTGAAATCAGACTCATATAGCTGAAACTCTGATCCGCATGATAAAAAAGGTTCTTCTCTACTAAAAGTACGGTTTAATTCATACTCAAGTTCTTCTCGAGGAAGAGGTCGTTTTTTGTCAACGACACGATAATAATAATATATGATCTTGCGCATGTTGCCAATTATTGTGACGTCACGCGGTGGTAAATTTCTATAATACCGGTTATAGACCGTTGTGGTTTGATAGTTTTGAGACATTATATAATAAGATTTAAGAATTAGCTGTTTTGTAGTGATATTTGGGAATTAATACACCTGCTGTGCCTTTTAATAAAATACATTATTTTTAAAGACAAACCATAATTATATATACAGGGTGTCCGGTTTAAGATGAAATGCATGGGGATATTGGAAACCGTTAGAGATACGAAGATGGTTAAATGGAGAAAAAGTTGCGTCATTATATGCCCAAGAAGTAACCATGGTTACATGTCAAAAAATCCATTCCATTTACTAGACACAGGGTGATAACTGAAAATATGCGTTTTCTAAAATCGCTATATCTTGTTTCTTGCAAGAGATACATCCACGATTTTTGCAGGATGGGGTAACAGGTAGCGAGGATTTCAAAATGATTTTGAAAAAATCTAGGCCTACTAGATTTTGAGATAATGCACGCAACTTTCGATTTTCTTATGGACGCCATATTGGATTTTTGCATTTTGAATTCTTCATAAAAATGCTTTTCAACCATATATCATATGTTTATAATCTGCCAATGAGAAAGTGTCAAATTACACAATTAAATTTATATCAAAGCAACCTTGACATATTATGTATTTTAATTAAATGAAAATTAATCTACAAATTAAACTAACTATTGAGAACAATATTATTGATTATTAACATAAACCATAATAATAATAAAAGTGACAAAAACAACAAAAATAAAATTTAATATTATACTGAATTTTACTATTAATTAATCAAATGCTCGAATAAACCTCCATTCTCTTGCAATAATTGAATAGATGGTTGATTGGCAAAGGCCTAGTTTGATATAAATTTAATTGTGTAATTTGACATTTTCTCATTGGCAGATTATAAACATCTGATATATGGTTGAAAAGCATTTTTTATGAAGAATTCAAAAATGCGAGATGATAAGGAACTCTTGTGATGCAGTGCTAACTCGATGCAGATGGTGGTGGCCGATGGCACTGGTGGATAGAACCAGGTGTCCCCGTAAGTGGCCGGAGGCAATCAATGTATTAAAGAGATGTACCAATTAAGTGTTTACCTTCACTTTGGTGTTTTATGTTTTAGACCACCATACAGTAAGATAAGAAAACAAAGTGGTTCAGATTGTAATCCACCGTACTTGACAGAATTAATCATAAATACATATTAGGTAACTGAATGAGTACTCAAAATGTTGTCTTTGTTCCTTAAACATACATTTAACAAAATTGAATGTTATAATAATTTTATTAACTCCGAGACAACTTTAACATTTATACTATTACCAAGCAACATATATTTCTGCTTATCTGTAATACTAGCGGGAAAATGAAATGTTTCAGGAAAACACATTAACCTGCAAACTTCTCTTGGTGTAAAAAACCTCAAATGTAATTTTCGAATACACTTTAAATATTCATCGTTATCTTCCTTATATCTACTTAAGTCGTTGTACACTAAATCTACTTCATCTTTAGTTTTATTTGTATACACACTGCCAGTTCCAGTAACATACTTTCCATATGATTTTGTAAAACAACAACTTCTTGTAGAATTCTTTAAACATATATCTAACACCATTGCACGTTTTATTAAGTCTTTATCAGGTATAAGGTATTTGTCAACATTTTCTTCAAGAATCTCTGAAATCATATAAGGCTCCTTATATGAACAAATTCCTTTAGGATAATCTTCCATCTATTAAAAAAATCTATCTCAGCAAATTTTAAAACAGATAATCCAAACATACCAAAGATCCACACTCAAAACTGAATTTGTCCGGTAATTTCTTTGCAAGACAGTAATATCGACTCCTTGCATTAGGAATTCCAAATTGTATAGGAGTTAAAAGAAACTCTTGATATTGAAAATTACATTTCTTTAATTTACTTATAAATAAATTTCTCATTTCTGAAGTTTCAAATCCTTTTACATTCTCCATCAGAATATTAGCAATATTTAATTGTGGCAAGATATTTATAATGTGCATAAAAGAAACAGTTCTATCATCATGCACATCTAATTTTAAACCATTTCTAGTAAAAGGTTGACATGGTGGTGACATTAACAGAGTATCAACTTGTAACTCGTTAATGTATTTTGAAGATAAACTTTGTATGTTTTTATTTAGTAATAAAGTGTTGCAGAAATTATAAGCGTACACTAAATTCGCTGTTTGATTTATATCAACAGATGCAATTATTTCACCTTTTACACCACTTTCTAAAACAAAATATATAAATAATTTCATATGCAATTAACACTAAAATTAAAATCACAATAAATTATATATTAAACATTAAACTAACACTGCCATTATTGTATAATATAAGAAAAAGCCTCGGGGTCTACAAATTGCGTACATTCGCAAATGTAATTTCTATGGGCAATATGCAGATCAGGAACTTTTACTATTCGGGGTACGCAAATGACTCACGTCTAGGTCGTGTGCTGATCACTTCAGATAACCTCAATCTGTCTAAAAAATTGAAATAAATCTATGGTAACCTAGGATCCTCTCCTAGGTTACAGTAGATTTTAATTTTCCTTTTTATTTCTTTATTGCCCATACAAACATTTGCGGACGCGTAGTAAATAAGATTGTGGGTCCGCAACTTCCGGACCCCGAAACTCTTCATTATTATGATTGACTGCAGGTTACATCAGTATTTATACAACATGGTTATGAATAATTTATTTTTACCTTTTAAACTTAAATGCATTCCACCAATACCACTGTACAATTCCAAAATTTTCATTTTTATAGCATTAAAATTGTTTAGGGTTAACCAATTAAAAAACAAACATTGTTGTTTGTTAGGGCCAGTCGGTAAAGTAGGCTTTTGGTGTAACTTTAAAACATGGTATTTAATATATGGTTGTGGTTTTTACAAATAATTGTGTAATTTAAAATATGAGTGCTGCATATGGTTGTAACAATTTTGTACTAACAAAAATCCTGATGACACCTTTTTTTTGATAAATAACTATTTAACTCAAACACTTTGGCATTAACCTGTATCATTAGAAGTAAAGGATTCGTATTTTCATATTACATGATTGTAGAAAATATAAAATTCAATTCAAAATTGACTAGCCTGAAGTTACTTCCGCTTTTTTTTCAAGGACATTCGCTTATGGAATAGTACCAACCTAATGAGAAATAATAAAATAACTAAATAATCCGTCTCGAAATTATATTCGCTTTTTTTTAATACGAGTATATCAACGCCTTTATTTCGTATTCAATTGGAAACACTCCGCCTCGATGTCGACAATTGCGCGTATACAAATATATAAGGCGTGAATTGAAAATTAATTTGCAAAACTTGAGCGAGTTTTGGAAGAAGAGGATTACTCATACAAAGTGGCACAAGGTCCCACCTTTAATGTCCCATAGGCCGCTTTTCGAAAAATCCACCTCGATGTCGGCAATTGTGCGTGTACAAATATAGAACGCATGAATTCAAAATTAATTTACAAAATTTGAGCGAGTTTTAGAAGAGGAGGATTCTCGTACAAGGTGGTACAAGGTCCACCTTTAATACTCCATAGGCCGTATTCCGAAAAGTACTCCACAATTCGAAAAATCCACTTCGAATTCGGCAATTCATTTACAAAATTTGAACTGCACAATTCGAAAAATCCACCTCGATGAGGGAAATTCCGCGTATACAAATATAGAGGGCATGAATTCAAAATTAATTTACAATGTTTGGGCGAGTTTTGGAAGAGGAGAATGGCTCGTACAAGGTGGCACAAGGTCCCACATTTAATGGTTTTTCGAAAAGTACTCCACAATTCGAAAAATCCGCGTATACAAATATAGAAGGCATGAATTCAAAATTAATGTACAAATTTTGAACGAGCTGTGGAAGAGTATTCAAACAAGGTGGTACAAGGCCCCACCATTAATGCCCTATAGGCTGGTTTACTATATTTTCTATTTGTTTTCTGTATTTGTATATTGACGGCATTGAGGTGGATTTTTCGAATTGTGGAGTACTTTTCGAGAAACGGCCTGTAGGGCATTAAAGGTGGAACCTTGTGCCACTTTGTTCGAATAACCCTCCTCTTCCAAAACTCGCTCAAATCTTGTAAATTAATTTTGAATTAACACCTTCTTTGTTTGTATGCGCGTAATTGCCGACATCGAGGTGAATTTTTCGAATTGTGGAGTACTTTTCGAAAAATATTGTGACGAATATTGACTATTGATCGCAATCTTCGACCTAGAATTGAGACATTCCTATTTTTAAGATATACGGATTTTTATTTATTTTGAACAAATGTTGCGTCAGTAAAAACGGCACTATCAATTACTCTCCCCATATGGTGATAGGAGTAGGGTCACATGACTCGCCCCTTCCCACGTGGCCACGCCCAGTTGCAGTTAATTGGTCCGACGCACGCCCCCTGGTTTCTGATTGGTGGTGGTTGTTTTAGCGGTCAGTTTTGTTTTGGTGGCTACTTTTGTTTTGACTGACATTTTTCTTCTGTCGGCCATTGATTGGAGGTCTAAAGCTCTGCATTCTGATTGGTTGGTTATGTTTGATTGTTTGTGGCGCCATCTAGTGGCGTATTTCTAGGAATAATGAATGGTTTCTGTAATAGAGGTTGATCGTGGCTCAACCTAGTGATATATTTTAAAAAGTAGATGTAGGTCCCTGTAGTTGTTATGGCGGGAAAACTTAAAATTTGAAATTGTATTGTCATAAGACAACTACTGGGCTCTGGAACTTGTTCTCGTGTCTTCACCCCTTTTCGGGTCTTCGCCCTTTGTTAGGTCCTTTTGATTATTATAGCGGGAAAACTAGAAATTTGAAATAGTATTCTAATAGGGGGGGGGCGAATACTATCTCATATGACAGATCTAGGGCCCCTGAGCTTGTTCTAGGGTCTTGGCGTTGTTGGGGCTCCTGTTTACTATGGCGGAAAAACTAGAAAATTGGAGGAGACTTCTAATAAGGGGGACTGCAATGTATCTCATAAGACAACTATAGGTCTCCGGAACTTGTTCCCAGGTCTTCGCCCCTTGTCGGGACACTTGATAGTTTATGATGCCATGTACTGGCCAATGTTTTCTGTAATTGAGGTTGATCGTGGCTTCACTGAGTAGTAGTATATTTTAAAGGTAGATTTAACTACTATGGTGGGGAATTTGAAACAGTATGGGGTCCGCATACTAGCTCATAAGACCTCTTGTTTGTTTGTGGTACCGTCTAGTTGTGTATTTTATAAAAAGATAATTGTAGATTTCTGATCGTGGTTCTATCTAGCGGTATATTTTAAAAGTAACGGAAGATTGCCGGAAAACTGAAAATTTGAAATAGCATTCCGAAACTAGGGTCTCATAGGAAGTTTCCTGTAATAGAAAGGTAAAAGGTTTTTAATAATTTATTATAAGTAAATCAATACTATGAAACGAATTAATTAATAATAATAATACATAGATACGGACGTGGGTTTATAAATTACATATCATTGTTTTTAAGGTTACATAAAACCGTATCTCGTGGATCAGCAGCAGCATCATCAGACTCCTTATCTGTTAGATCTACAGTTATCTCTTCTTTCTCCTCTAGCTTCTCGATGCCTGTGTATTAACTTTGTCCTCACTCTCATACTCGCCTCCTTCATCTTCTTCTGCGGCCTTATCAACTTCAGGCGTTGTTATATAATAATAATTTAGCCTTAAATCCCCAAATCTCGAATATCTTCAACTGCGGGTTCATAATAAGGCGAATTCATTTATGTTGTTGCAGATGAAATCACAGCTTGAAAGTTACTATCGCAAAAACAAAGATGTGTTTTATTGCACCCAATTTTCACCATTACATAGTAGATGTACGATATGTATAACAAGTGTGTGCTGATTGAGTTAAGGTTTGCAACAGGTTTAGACCAGTTGACCGAGATAAACACGTGGCGGTATATTTTAAAAGTATCGGAAGGCGAGAACATCCAGTGTTTGAACTAATATTCGACGTGGATCCATCCACTTATATATTTTAAAAGTAAATGTAGAATTCTGTAACTGTTATGAAGGGCAAACTTAAAATTTCAAATACCATTCTAATACTAGAGCCCTATATCAACTCATAGTACGGCGCTAGGCTACCAAAACTTGTCCTGGAGTCATACATGCATTGCAATTTAGAAGTAGTATTCTAATGCTGGGACTTCATAGCATCTCATAGAATACCGTTAAGGTTCCAAAACTTGCCCTAGAGTGTTAGCCCCATGAAGCACATCATAGGCTTTCCTTGAGGTCAACTTTTACATTTTAGACAGATTTCATATATATATATATATATATATATATATATATATATATATATATACACACATAGCGAAAAAGGGTTTAAGTTTCACAGTCATGAAGATTACATCATATATGACGCTTTATTTAAATGTCTGGGTAGTAAGCAGGTGGAATGCATCTATGAGTGTGCACATAAAATTTTAAAAGGTCGTGTACCTCTGTCAGCTGATCAGAAGCAGAGACTCTCTCAACATAAGCACACTTTAAGACGGCTGGCACAGAGAGGCGAATCTATAAAAAAAGAAACAGTTTCTCGTACAGAAGGGCGGGGCATTTTTACCCCTCCTGTTAGAACCACTGCTTGGTGGAATTCTGTGTAATTTGTTTCAATAGCTATGGACCACAATCTGAAGAAGATTATTTTGCCTCTGGATTTTATACAGCGTCGGCAAGCGCCAGATGTCACACAAAACAACCTTTTAACGCAGCTGGAGAACAATATGGATAAAGTTTAAAAAATCAGAATGCCCGACTATGACAAATGGCAACAGTACTATTAAGTTCTTCAAAGATATCTACACTTTTCCAATCACTTACGTCAACCTGCTAGCATAACAATCAGCGGCGATGATAATGATATTAGAGATTTGCCGAAACGCAAAGGTCTGACGAAATAGTATCAAAACCGCCGACTTCATATAGGAAGAAAGGTGATGCTTTCTTGTGTATACTGAATATGGACGGTGATGTATTTTTGGATAAAAGGGGTACTGTCGCAATAAACGGTGAGATCATCCCTCATTCCAATACTATAGATCTGGTTCACGAGACGTTAAGGCAGCGAAAAACTACAAACCCGCACAGATGGCGACAGTTTGCGACGTACATTAAAAAAATAAATATACCACGAGAGTTTATCGGAGATAATCGAAGACGTGATGCTGCTGCCGTATCACCTAACATTGAACGGATCCTTTCTACGATGACTATAGGTGACAATTACGAGGCTGAGAGTGAATCGAGGGAGACACCGAAAGGAATCTCTCCAGGAAGAAGAATTTTACTAGATTGGGATACGTGGCGGACTAGCATGGATCCTGTATACTGTGATCCGGTGCATCCGGCAGGGTTCTCGGGTATAACACATTTAACTAATGCTGTAAAGGGTAAATATGGCGAGATAAAAACCTGGTTGCAGGCTCAGAAAGCTTATACGGTTCATAAACCAGTCAGAAAAAAGTTTCCTCGCAATAGATACATTGTGAGCAGCATTTACGAGCTGTTGCAAGCGGATCTTTGCGATATGCGAACTTTAAGTAAACACAATAGTGGCTGCAGCTACATACTAATGGTTATCGATGTGTTTAGCAAGAGGACTTGACGAGAGCTCTTAAAACGAAGACAGTCGCATCTAGAATTGAAGCATTCGCCGATATTTTTAAGGAAAGTGATAATACACCAGCGAATTTACAGACGGATAAAGGCAAAAGTTTGTGGCGGTCAGTGTACAAAACTTTTTCAAGAAATAAAATATAAGTTTCTATGTAACGAATAACCTTGATGTAAAAGCATCTGTAGTTGAAAGATTTAATAAAACATTGAAAACAAAGATATGGCGTTATTTCGTCTACAAAAATTCCTACAGGTATATCGATGTACTCCAAAAACTTGTGACTGCTTACAATTCAAGTGTAAAAATGGCCCCAGCAGCTCTCAACGATGAAAACATTTTGGAAGTGTGGAATAACCTGTACGCGAAAGGATTAGGCACATCACGTCATCCTGAATATAAAGCCGGTGAACATGTTTGAATCGCCAGAACACCTTTTTACAGTTAGTGCAGTGCTAAAAAGAAGACCACCAGTTTACCGCATTAGCGATCTTAATAACGATCCTATAGTGGCCATCTTTTACGAGGAATTCCAAACTGGTCACGGAATACGAAGTGGTTAGGTGGTATATTTAGAAGTATAATACCGTTATTTAAGTCTGGTGCAAAAGCTATTGGAAAAGAAGCTCTTAGAACGGGTGCCAATATTCTTGGTGACGTCATAGAGGATCGGCCTGTTAAGGAATCGTTTCAAGAAAAATTTCACGAGGCAAGTAGAAATCTTAAGCCCAAAGCCGATGAGAAAATCGATAAAATGATGGAGGGTTCAGGCTGTAAGAGAGTACGTCTGGCCGACAACACCCAGTCTGTACCGAGAGCTGTTGCTGCTAAGAAGATAAAACCTACTTACGACAATATATTTTCAAGATAATAATGGCTTTTCTACATGCGCAATCATCTGAATGGGTCAAGTCCGAATTGGATTTGTTTCCTTTTCTGTCGACGCAGACAAGTATCGAGAGTGGCGAATGGATATTTTACAAGCCCTTATCAGCTCTTAGTGATGACGCCCCAATAGAGTTTATAGTGTCCGGACACGGAAACGATTACATAGATTTAAGCAGCCATGTTGTACATCACAGCTAAAGTTCTAAAGCAAGACGATACAACACTTACTGGCGCGGATGTTGTAGCACCGGTAAACAATTGGATGCATTCGCTTTTCTCACAGATGGAGGTTTACTTAAATCAGAAGATGGTGTCACAACCAAACAACACCTACGCCTACCGCTCATATATCAAAACGTTGCTAAGTTATGAGAAGGAGGCCAAGAGTTCACATCTAGGTTGTACCTTATGGCACAATGATACAGCAGGTCAGATGAATACATTGGGAGACGCAAATAACGGTTTCTCAAAACGTCAAGTACTTGCAGCGACCAGTAAACGGGCTGAGAAGATTGGTCACGTGCACTCGGATTTGTTCAATCAAGAACAGTTTCTCATAAGTGATGTTGAATTAAAGTCTAAATTTGTACGATCAAGAGATACCTTGAGTCTAATGGCGGCGCACGGTTCAACTTACAAGACGAGAATTATGGACGCTGGTTTACTGGTGAGACGTATGCGAATCAACCCCACCATTCTAATTGCACGCGCTAAAGAATTAGAAACAACTTCAGCAAAATCTCCTGTTACAACGTAGAAGTGTTAACTATACCTACAGGCATAGAGCGAAAATCATTGGATAATGTCTTCCTGAGTCAGTTACCTAAACGATGCATCGTAAGTTTTGTCGCAAATAAAGCCTTCAACGGTGATTACGCGTCAAATCCATTCAATTTTCATCACAGCAATATTAACTGCCTGTCGTTACATATTGACGGCCAACAAATTCCTTCTAAGGCCTTACAACCATACTTTACAGCTAATGGTTTATATGTAAGGGCATATCACACATTATTCTCCGGTACTCGTATTCATTTTTTGAATGAGGGCAACAATATATCGAGAAGCGATTACCCCAACGGCTACTGTTTAATGGCATTTCACCTAACCCCTGACTTGTCCTGTTTGGTGTACGCCGAATTTGATAACGTGATTGAGATCGATAAACATCGGAATGTGGTCGTGGATTTCACCTGTTGAAAGGGACAACTCTAGATCACAAGCTTCAGTGTACAACAACAGCTGAAAGAAGATGGACGCATACTTGGACATACAAGGGTTTAGAGGGTTGATAACGAATTTATACCGAAAGAAATTGCCGTGATTACAGATCATGGTTCGTTACTGCTGTTGCTGATTAATTCACCTCGAGATTATTTTATATCAAAACCCATGTCAAGACAGATTAGGTATTTAGAGGATAAATATCACGGTTTGAAATGGCGGTCAGGGTATGTGCCATACAACGATTTCCAAGAGGAGCTGATATGAAATTTGCCATTTAACAAAATTCACGTTAAGGATAGTGAAAAACAACACTTTTTAAGATTCCTTAACAAACCAATACTAAACTTGAACGAGATTGGTTGCCCATCGATTAAATAATTGAAAAAGGAAGCAAAGGCGTATAGTTGTTTAAACAATAATATCGAGGAGCCTATGTGTGCTCTGGAAAACGCATTACTACTGCAAGACGGCGCATACCAACTCCAAAGATGTATGCGGTACAAGTGTTGAAATGTTGAAATCGGTCCCCAGCCACGAGAATGTGTTTCGACTTGTATGTGCTTCTAATCAGCTACCGCGACTCGCACCTAGACCTAGTGCAATTATTGTGAACACGGATCCAGCAAACAAACCAGGTCAGCATTGGACTGCTATCTACATTGACGAGAATGGTAACGGGGAATATTTTGATTCCTTTGGACGACCCCCGCTAGGTTACCATTTACGTTTCCTTGAGAAAAATTCTAGATGGTTCCGCTACAACAAAACAACGCTGCAGGATTACCATTCGGATGTGTGTGGACTTTATACGATAATGTTTTTGTATTTTAGAATAATAAATAATTTACCAATGCTTGATTTTGTAAATAAGTTTTTCACTGCATTTTTAGTTATAAATGATGAGA
The DNA here is from genome assembly GCA_036346205.1 of Vesta saturnalis. Lineage (NCBI taxonomy): Eukaryota > Metazoa > Arthropoda > Insecta > Coleoptera > Lampyridae > Vesta > Vesta saturnalis. The sequence goes on from JARFJB010001442.1 coordinate 2,857,497, forward strand.
TAATCAAATTACTGTATAATGCTTGTTTTTCAACCATTCTACTCTGATAAATAAAAGCGTTTATAGTAGTTTAGCTGTTTGAATTAACAGTTCTGTAGCAAGAGATAGGCGTGCATGATCAACTTTATTGCAGAAAATGTTTATTAGCCTATACACCAATAGATGGCGCTACAACAATCCCTAATTAGTCCTACCGCTAAGTGACGCTACCTTTATTACAGAAAAAATATTCATTAACCCATACACCACTAAATGACCCTAAAAGCAAATTCAAGTTTCGCAACAAGGGATCAGGACAAGGTGTCGACGCCCTCGAGAGTAAGTTGTGAAACCGTACACTTGTCTTTCAACTTACGAAAAAGCCTTAAGTTTTTCCTAATTTTCTCGAAAACGGATGAACCAAATGTAAATTCAATTGTAACATAAGAAGCAGCCTTTTTTCCTTAAGAAGTTTTACGTTTGACATTTTACTGTAAAATAATTAGGGGAGCCAATATTTACAATAGTTTATTTTAACATGGGAATTCCCTATGTCCAGAAATTCAAGAGACACAGTGTATACATATGTAGGTATAGAAGGTTATGCTATCGACTTTTTTTTCACTATCGCTAAATGGACTTATTAGCTCATGTTACAACTTTTGGCCATGTTTCGTCGAGATCGACCATCATGTCTGGATGTCGTGCGTGTCTGTGTGTCTGATGGTCCGTGGGTTCGTATGTCCGTGCGCGCGCACGTAAGTGTGTGTATGGATGTATGTTAGTATCCACGATAACTACAGAACAAAAATACCTACGTACTTAAAATTTTGTATTTAAGCTTGTTTTCATTTGGCTTAGAGTTGATTACATTTTGGGAGAAAATATGGTTTTTATCAAATGTTTCTAAAACAGCTGCATATTTCAAAGATATAAAAATACCTACATATAGACCTTTAACATATCGATTAATTATGTTCTATGCAATTTTTTGAAGTGACGCGTAATTTAGCAGCGAAAAATCCTAAGGTAGAATTGAAGTGTTGGTTCAATTTTTTCATTACCTGAATAACGATTAATTTTATAAGAAAAAGATTAGACGTGTTTTTTGAAGAAAATTTGATTTTACATAAATTTTTCTTTATAAAGTGTTTTAATGTAAAGCGAAATAAATGGAAAAATTCATTAAATATGATTGAAAACGCTAAAGCTTTATTATCGATATTTTTATAGAAGCGGGCGGCTTTGAAATTTTTTTACGTTAACATGTATTTATGTCTATAATATGAATCTCTATCTGACATGAAGTTTTAAACGTCATTCTGACAGATTATTGTTTTTGTTTTTACAATGTTGCATTTTTCGTTATGAACGTATAAAAAGGAGGTTACATATAAAAATTGAAATTAAAATTATTTCATTTCTTTTAATTTAAGTTAGCATCTAGATGTCTGTCTGTCATGAAGTTTTAAACGTCTGTTGTTTTTGCGTTTACAATGTTGCCTATTTTCGTAATGAACTTCTTATAAAAGAGGTCGCATAATTGTCCTTAAAAAAATGTTATTAAAATTATTTCATTTCTTTTAATTTCCATGTTGTCGGTTGGAATGTCGTATGGTGTTCTACACCCGATATTTTTATTTAAAATAAAAAATTGTTCATTCGTTATCATAGCAATAAACAATAATCAGGTTTGAGAAAATTTGCCATGGAAGGTTACATGCACTTTATTCAGATGCAGTTAGGGCTAACTTTATCCGATATCAAAGTGACAAATTCATCGCGGCTTATAGAATTTTTATAGATGAATTAAATTATCACAATAATAAAATTTAGGTTTTGTTAAGTCAAAAGTTTAATGTCAGAAATGATTGACAACACCGGACAGAATTGCCAATCTAAATCAGTTCTACCTGCATCCTATCGTGCACAATAGGCGGGTTCTAAAGGTGGTTATGAAACAAAGTTGACGCAACTGTCCTGACTCGTGAAAATTGGTATATAATTTTTTTCTGATAAAGTTTCAACCGTGCAACTACCTAATTGTTAATTAAACATTTTACAATAATTAGTTACAATAGTTTCATTGCAAGGACGTAAGCATATGCTTACACTAGTTTGAAATTTTGATCGACCGTAGTTTATTGGTTTGGTCCACTATACACGTACAACGGTATGCTCTAGCCCATGTTATCTCTGTCTCTCTCTCGCACAATGTGACGTCACGTGAATTGCACTTCGTAGTGCGTACAATGCAATGCAAACGATGTAGCCCGTCCCGGGAGCGTTTTTAGTATAGAATATAAGCAGCAAATAAATTTATTCCGCCAAATTCAACTATTGACTTAATTTAATCGATAAATCAACAAATTTGTCAAACTTTTGGGGAAATTATTGATGGAAAATTGAAAGAGGAAATTGGTTTGCTTAATCCAGTTGAAACATTCTGTGGTTTCATTTTTTTAAACATAAATGTTAAAAAAGAATGTATACACACAGTCCTATATTATTTTCTTTCAAAATTAACTTCAGGGCATTTTTTTAAATATAAACTAAATAAATTGAAAAACCTCAAACCAAATGTTTTTAGTTAGGTTGGTTTTCAAAATTTATAGAACTAATGGTTATTGAAATGGCGAATATTATTATTAATGTCATTTATTAGTAATTGGTCATAATTATCTTAAGTACAGGTAAAAATGTAGTTTTGTTCTAGGAATAACTGATAAGGATAAGGGTTAATGAAATTTCTTAATTAAATAAATTATTATTTTATTCTTTGTGTATTATTTTATTATTATGCATAATATGCATAAAAATGATGAGATAAATACAGGTACTTATAGTAAATAAAAAAAAATTCAGATTATTTCTTTATAACCGACCTTTTCCTATTTGGTACCTACCTGCTTTGTTTAAAATAATTTATTACGTACCAAAATGTAATGCATTTCAAGTACAAGTACCGCGCGCTGCACCGGACCTGAATGTGATTGATCCTGCAATCTCAGTGTGTCTTCAACTATAGGTTGCGAATTACCCCTCGGTATTATTCTTCTTTTTATTAACTCACCATTCTTTACGTTAATTTTTGTTTTACGCCGACAAGCAACAGGCCACTTTTTGGCCAACACACTATTACTCGGATAACGTAAATATTTTATATCCGTCCCCTATGTACGCCTGCAATAGTTCTTACACGTGGCCACACCACAATTTGACATTTTTATTAATAACAAAACCTCGCAATTATAAATAAATCAATATATAAACCAAAACTACCAAATAATAGGACTGCAAACGAGTCAACTAACATCATACCTCATGGTTTGGCTGCCTCATGACGTCATGCGCAGACATAGACGAAATTGGTCTACCATGTAGCATACCGTTGTACGTGTACCGTGGTTTGGTCGCGGTGTCAGACTTCCTTTATGTTTAAACTATTTTGTGTTAACGTGTACATTAAAATTTTTAGATGGTCTTGGTTTAAAATAACTTTTGACGTAAATTTCCTAAAAGTTTGAACGAATGGGAACGTAACATAGAATGACATTTCAGTAATATTTTAATACGAATATCAAAATTCCTGTAGTTAATTCTACGTCTTAAGAAATATGATAAATAACTTAGTCAACGCATTATTAATAAACTTTATAGTAAAAATTAAATTAAGAATTGTTCAATAACCAATGAAGTACAAAACGTCATTTTTTCAAAACAAACGCTTAAAAAAGTATGTTTAGAAGTAGAAGTTGGTTTGGTGCAGGTTGGGGACGTCCTAAAAATCCACATTCTTTAGAACATCTCAAGTATTTGTACAATGTCCTTTCTAGAAATCAAACTGTTTCTGAACATAATCGTGGATTACTTGTTGAAACGTTACGATCGATTGCTGAAATTTTAATATGGGGCGATCAAAATGATTCTTCTGTATTTGAGTAAATTAATTCAAAATACATCTTTAAATCAATCTTATTGTGCCTTGTTGTAGTTTTTTCCTTGAAAAAAACATGTTATCTTTTTTTCTTCGTATTATGAGACAAAGAAGTGGTGGTTCAAGTTATGTTTGTGTTCAATTACTCCAAACTCTAAATATTTTATTTGAAAACATTCGTAATGAAACTTCATTATGTAAGTATAAAATGCCAACAATGTAATATTTAAGTAAACATTGTTTTAGATTATCTTTTGTCTAACAACCATGTAAATTCAATTATCGTTCATAAATTTGATTTTTCCGATGAAGAAGTGATGGCGTACTATATTTCATTTCTTAAAACATTAAGTTTAAAATTAAATGCTCACACGATTCACTTTTTTTATAATGAGGTTAGTAAAATTTCATATCTAAAATTTTTATATTTTGTGGTATTGATATAGTAAATTTATATATTTTAGCACACAAACGATTTTCCTTTATATACAGAAGCAATTAAGTTTTTTAACCATCCCGAATCTATGGTTAGAATTGCAGTGCGGACACTTACACTTAATGTGTATAAAGTTGATGATGCAAGTATGTTAGCTTTTATAAGAGATCGTACAGCTGCTCCATATTTTTCCAATATAGTGTGGTTTATTGGTAAACACATACATGAGCTAGATGCATGTGTAAGAAATGATGCTGAGTAAGTGTCTTTTATCCATCACCTAATAAAACTTAATCTGATACTTTTAGCCACCAATCTCAGAATCGTTTGTCAGATTTAGTTGCCGAACATTTGGATCATTTACATTATTTAAATGACATTCTACTGTTAAAAATTACAGATTTAAATCAAGTTTTAACAGATCACCTTTTACATAAATTATTAATTCCTCTTTATATTTATTCTTTATCTTCAATTCGAAGGCAGTCTGAAATTACAATGGAAACAGCAACACAAAACTTAGCACGAGTCTTAAATAAATCTGTTTCTTCATCAGAAATGAATTTTCAACATGAATCTTCGAATGGCAAAGTATCTTGTGTAATCTCACTATTTTTACTTTCACAAGTATTTTTGATTATTTCGCATTCACCTTTAATTAGATATTTAGCATGGATTATATTAAAAACTGAAAAAAGTATTTTTGATCAAGGTTTAGATAAATTATTAGAACAATATGAAATTTTCAAAAGGAAATATGATGTCCCAGAAAATGAACAATCTAATCAACTTGAAATTGAATCAAATGCCAGTAGTTCTGGTTCAAAAGAGAATTTATTAGAGGAACCAAAGAATATCACTGATGAAGAAAAGGAAAAATTAGCCTCGACACCCACTGAAAGTACAAACATATCAGAAAAACCATTTCTCGAAACTGTATATAATTCATTAGATTGTACAGAGAATGATTATGCTGCCCTATTTGCTTTATGCTTGTTGTATGCTTTGGCAAATAATAAAGGTAAAGATCTGTGTGAGATGTAATATGGTTAAATTAATGGTTTTTTAGGTGTAATGCCAGATCTATTAGAACTAGTATTAAAGCCAAGGATATCCACTTCGAAATCTACTAGTAGAGATATTAAATATTCATACAATACATATTTAGTAGAAAAATTATTACACATTGTGATATTATCATGCCAACCATCGTGTCGGGTGCGTTTAGTAACATTGGAGCTTGCTTTGAAGCTATTGGTTCAAGTTGTTACATGTGATGGCCAAAATGTAATGAATGATGTACATAAAACTTCCATTGAAACAGCTAGAGCTCAAAGTACAGCTTTGTTACGTAACTTTTATAAAAGTGAAGAAATCTTTTTGGATATGTTTGAACATGAGTTAGTAACATTTAATTCTAAATGATTATTTGCTCAAACTAAAATGTAGCAATAAGTAGATGTGGGCATCACTAATTTTTATATCATACCCATTACAGAACACTGTTATATTACAAAAATCTGGATTTTACAGTAGACATTTAAAGATTTGGGCTGTTCAGTTTTTGACACTGTTAGTACAATCTGAAAAGTAGTCATGATTCTAGGTGGAATTTAGTTCAAAATTGATATTAACCCCTAAAATTACCCTTGTTTGTATGTTATGACAGTTTTCTTGACCAATGAGCTAATTTTCATCCCACACTTAGTCACTATTTTCTTGAAATCGACTTGATTTGATTTAAATGTGTAGTTGGTAAAATAATGTGGTCTGATCGTGGGATTACCGGAAGGGTATTTATTATAAGGCCTACATTACATGGTTATTTATTATCAAATATTTTATTAAAAAAGTACCTGCCAGAAGTACGCTGGTTGGTTTCTGCAATCCAAAAATATATTTTTAAAAAAGTTGATGACTTGATCTTTGACTTTCTAAATAGGACTGTATAAGAAGATAAAGAAAATAATCAATATACAAAGAATATTTTAATATTACGGAATAAATTGAATAAAGTACAACTTAAAATTAAAAGCAAAATTGCCCTATGTATTACTTTACTCAGCAAACAGACCCTGGTAGTAAAGTGCATGGTTTTTTGGAATGTGGTTTGTGTTATAAGTTCCATGGTCCCACTTTTCTTGTTTGCAGATATTTCGATTTTCCGTTCATATGCTGGGGTGAGCTATATATTCTCGATAATTTTTTCTTCTTTTTGGCTGTCGTTACTTTTTCTTGTCTTTTTGTTAAATGCTACGTTAACTTTATGGTGGAATTCATAATTGTAGGTTGTTTGCACAAAAAAGCTTAAAGGTACATCCTTTTTGTAGGTACAGACTTTAAATTGTGTAGTTTGCAGCGTTTTGCGTTATCAATGAAGTCAGTATGGGTCATTTCTATTAACTCAAATAAAGGATTGCTAGGTTTTGCCTTCTTGATTATGTCGGTATAGGTGGCAGGGGACTTGTTTTATTGTATCTTTTAACTGCTGCCTAATCACCTTCGTTTTGTGTGTGGCCGCATATTAAAAATTTGTGATTGATTGTAACGATGTTGGGCAGTTTTTGCACCGCATACAAAAACATTGCACTGACAAATTTGTTTTTATTTTGTCCAGTGCAATTATCGGAATAAAATGTAATTTTTATATTGTCCTTATCAACCTGTTTCTGCGAAAGTAAACATAAATACTTAAATAAGCAAGGGCAATTTAATTTGCTCCTCGTTTTCCTTCACCTTCGTGCCAGAAGAAACAAGTGGTTTCTTTTGAAACTATTTTTGTAATGGTAAAGTTGTAGCAGTTCATTTTCGATTTGTAATGGAAAACTGAGGTGTTACCTGTTGGGCATGGTAATACGAGACTGTAAGTCAAAGGTGCACACTATAGCGCTCACATCCTCTCAATTTCTTTGGAAATTCAGTTCAGTTCTTATTGAAAAAGATGTTCATCATAGTTGTCCTCCATTTCATCGTAGTTGTTCTCCATCTCATTACTCACTGTTTTTGATTGATTCACACAATGTGCACTGATCCTTTTCAGGATAAATAGTGAAATATTAAAATCAGTGTAAAAAATGCTTTTAAATGAAGCCTCAGACACTGGGACTGCCCCTTTTGCTTTTTCATCTATCTCATAATCTCTAAAAATTTGCGCCAGACTTCCATCTATGTACTCTCTAGAGGTCTGAGCTCTCAGGTAATGACTTTCGGTCCTTGGTATTTTGTTTATGAATCCTTTTACTGCTTGTTTTCTATCTTTGTCAAGTGTTTTGTGGTTATCATGCTTCCCTCTTTTCTCTCCTTCTAAAAATTCATCGTCATCTTCCGTTTAACTGTCCTCACCGTTCAGTCCGAAATACCAAGCGTGTTTACGAAAAATAACTTGCAAACCCTGACCTCGCTTGGCCAACAACGAAGGAAAACGCAGAGTTCCAAGTCCTCGGCTGGTCCTTTTTCGAGAAACGGCAACATGACTTTAGAACTTTGGAGTTCTTGGCAGTGAATTCTTGTTGACGTGTTACATCTAATGCTCAATATTGATCAAACTGTTACTTCCTTTTGCTTTCTCATATACGTATGTATAAAGAGAAAGATATGTAATCGGTTTTAATTTTCAAACACTTTTTTACATATCTCGAGGTTTTGTGGCCTAAACAAAACAAAAAACATATTTTTAGAAATAACAATTTTGTGTCTGATTGTGTGTGAGTGTGCGTGCGAGATCTTTGAATCATTAATGTTATCGATAAAAAACTCATTTTTAGAAAAAAAAATTTAGAGTTTGTGTATGTGTTTGTGCGGGGTGGGGTATCTTTTGAACCATTAAAGGTATCAATATGAAGTTTGGTACAAAAATTCTTTGCCATAAAATCTAGGTCAAGTTCGTTAATGAGCAAAATCCAACCAGTGGCGAGGCATTTTTAGGGGATGAGAAAACTAAAAAAATTCATTGCTTCAAATTTTAAAGTTACATAATTAAAATAAACTAATACTCTTTTATATAATTTCAAAATGAACAAATATATAATAACCCGTGGCGCACCGTTTTTAGGGTGAAAATTGTACATTTTTTAATTTATCAACCAATTTTTTTGAAAGTCAAGTATTGGGGTTTTTTAAGATCCCGAAGAATAAATCATTTGTCCAAATTAAAAAATTTAAAATGGCGAATCACAAATGGGGAATTATCGTGTTTAAAAACCAACATGACTAAAATTCCAGTATTGTGGGATTTGAAATTATTTATTTACATATATGAGAAAGCATTATGGCAGATAATTGGGCATCAGATTTAACATCTGAAATGATTGAGGCATATTTCCACTTGCACTTTACGCTGCAGGGAGAACCTATTATTTTCTCTGGCATTAGTTTTTTTGTTTTCGGACTTAGGTATTCTTTACCAAGGTTTCTTTTATTTTTGAAATATCTTTTAAACAACATTTCTTTCTTTTCTTGCCTCCTATCTTTAGAGGAGAACTCTTAGTGGGAATGTCATTGTCACTTGTATAATCCGCTGAAGTTAATGGAGATTCTGGCTGGTAATTTGAATCAAGAAGGCTATCATCACTGCTAAAACTATACCTTTCTTCTTCAATGTTGTTTGAGTTGTCCTGCATAATCTCTTCATCCTTTTCTGCTTTAGTTTCATCCAGGTACATCTTTAAAGCCTTTTCTATTTTAGTTCTGTTTGGAAAATTTTAGCCTCATTTAAGTTAACCTTCATAGACTCTTCTGGTTGAGTTTTGTTTGGGCGATTTTCAATCTTTTCTGTGTGAGTCTCTTCTGAGTTATTCACAGCCTTTTGTTTGGTATTATTTTCTGCGTCAGCTTCTTCTGAGTTATGATTCACAGCGACTTGTTCGGTATTATTTTTTTTCTACGTCAGTCTCTTTTGAGTTATTTCTCACAGCCACGTTTGGTATTATTTTCTGCGTCAGCTTCTTCTGGGTTATAATTCACAGCCACTTGTTCGGTATTATTTAAATTTCTTTGCCTAGCGACTGTTCGTTCCGTCTCGTTTTGGATATTCTGTCCACTTATATCATCTGCATCTGAAAATAAAGAGTAAGTACAGGGTGTCCCTAATGCGAGGCTTCGAGGTACGAAGTCGGTTAAATTATGGCAAAGTTCGCTGATTCCAGTGTCCACTGCAATCCCCAACAAAGGACTATAAAGTGTTTTGCTTTGTGCAACTGATTGGATGTTTTATGTTTCATGTTTTATATTACCTTTCTTTGGAAAAGAGTCTTATTCTATGTATCCAGGTCCTTCATATTCATTTTGTGCTTCTCCTTTACTTACAGGATTTGGCGGTGTTTGTGGGCGGTTAAGTATGTGATAATTACCTATAACATCATCTAGTTTTTGGAATGTAAGTCGTAAACAACGACCTACTTTCACTTGCCAGTCTTTCTAAAGTTAAGGTATTATTTATCATTACTCTGTGTACAATAAAATATAAATTAAATGAAACAAAACAACAAATAGCTCATTACCAAAATAATTAATTAACCCTTATTTTCAAAACTTAGTCCACTAAACAAAAAAATAAAATGCATGATGGCCCCGTTTTAACAAGGGATTTACTGGACAAGATAGTGTTTCTACTCACGTGTACAGATTAATACTATTTTATTTTAGATCCCTAATTTTTAATGCAAAAAAAAAACGGAAAATGTTTAAACGTTTGGCTTTAAAAAAAGCGCAATTGTAAGACGATAAGTCACTTTTTGTAATCGAATGTTTTGTAAACTTCTGCCTAATCGACATGGAAAAGTGTAAGCTTAATTATATTACACGTTTAAAAAAAAACAGACAAGAGTCAATATGTTAAACGTTTATTAAATATTTTTTGCATGATAGAGCTCTTTCGTTTATTTACCATATCTTTTCCAAAACAGTAGGATATGTTTACTGGTTGCGAGGCCCAACTGGTGGATAAGTATTTTACTTACCTATGTCTTTTACTTACCAACGTAAAATTATTTATACCTACTATATTTCACAACAATAAGAACAAAAAATTTGGACATTTCTATTTAAAACGTTACTTTTGACTTTCGTTTATTTAGTAGAAATTAAATAATTTCAATGTGGTAAATTTAATACAATCATGCAAAAAACAGTATGAGCATCACGAACATTAAGTGTTGTACCGGTAACGGCCAAATTGGCCGTCGACCGGTAAACGTCCCTTACTCTTCTTGATACTCAATATACTATTATGATTGTCTATTGTACAATTGCGGCCAGCGAAGTTACCACTATCATTTTTCTATTGTAATTCAATACATAACCATTGGCGTACGAACTTGATTAAAATGAAAGTGCTGCCACCATAGGCACTTTTTAAATTATGAAGCATTTTCAAATACTTGCATTATGATACGCCACTGTAAATGAACGTCATATTGACAAAAAATCCTTGTACTTTATTCAAAAATGTCAAAAAACGATTACTAGATAAATGTAAGTGGTAATTTTTCCGTGGCCGCAATCGTACATACCTCGGTAAGGAATCGCGTATTCACTCTCTGACGGTCAGTCGCAAACTAACTTGAGATACTCTTTCTGCACGAGATGAGCTCAAAGGCGGCAAAATATAAAGTCACATCAGCGCGCCACGCGGGAACTGGACTAGTTAAAAATATGCGACTTTTGCAGATCGTTAGATCTCAATAAGAATAGTAATAATACGCTGAAAACGCATCTTTCAAAAGTTTTGTGTTATGACACTGTTCTGTAACCGGTGCGATATGTTGAATAAAAATAGGTTCATACCTACCTCTAACTTTACCAGGTAAATAATGCACTAATCCCGCTAATAATTCAATGATCATATCATAATTTAAAAAAAATATATTTTTTCATACTCTAACTTCCAAAGTTAGACTTTTTGTACTTTTATCAATACATAATTAACATACAATATAAAAAATTTGGTACATATATTCATCAACAAAATAACTAAGAGGTCTACTAAATTTTATTTATTCCCTTTCATTTTCAAATAAATGTTTTGATTAAAAGTATATCAGCGAAGGGCTAAAGTAATGTTAACCCTTTTGAGACTAACGGGACAATACGTCCTAAGGCAGATTTCATTTTTACTAGTGGGCACAATCGTCCCATATTTACGTGTATAAACGCCAGTTCAGTCTTCAACGACCAAGGTCATATAACCAGGTGTTATTTACGAATAAATCGAGATAACCTTAAATTTATCGAACTGGGGGGCGCATGTAGTGCAATTATTCGCGTTTCTAAGTATTTTTTTAAACACTTAGAAATCTTGTAAGTACCCATATAGTAGCACGTCTAATGTTTGGAATCTATTAACGCATTGGCTGATGTAAAATACGTTAGGTTTTTCTTTCATGGGACATTATGTCCCAACAGGCTACTTTAGTGGGACTATTTATCCCTGTAGACATAAAAATGTTTTTTTGTCTTTCCAGAATGAGCAAAAAATTAACTGAAAGGGAGCTCGAGCAACTCACTGAAAAATTTTCTGAGAGTGATGTTGATCCTTATCTTAATAGTGAGGATGAAGACCCAGACAGCCACTTCAGGTTCTGGAAACTAATTCATGTGTGTTATTTTAGAACTGATGGGATATAGTGTCCCAAAGTAATGGACTAATGGAACGATATGTCCCACTAAAAAAAAATTAAAAGGTCCGAAAAAATCTGAAAAAATTACAAATATCTTAAAAAGGCTTTTACTTTACAAATATGAAACAACATATTAAGTTAGAGTCCACACAAAGAAAAAATAAAAATCCGTCTTGAAAGGGTTAATGGGCAGTGAAAACAGGGTAACTAAATCTAAATAAAGATTATAAGAAAGCACCTAGAGAATAAAATTACGAACCGTTTAATACTACATGTGTTTTGGAATAATGAATTAATATTTGATAAAAGTATAGAAATATTTCTAGATTTTATTAATTTTGTAAAACAAGGATGACGGATGATACACCATGTAGAATTCGCGTTTCGAGTATTTCTCCCACTTGGTTAGGAAAGTGTCATTCATTTCAATGTGAGTGGGGGTTATAGTACATCCTTTTTTCTAGCTAAGTTTATGTCATGTGACGTTTTTTCTATAATATTGCGTGTTTAGTAAGATTTGTGGCAGGTATACATAGTGTGACAACTTCACTCATTACGTGTGTGTTTACGTCGGTAAAAACTTAAGAGATCTAAAAATATTTGATTTACTGGTCACATTCTAAGTTATTTTATGTTATGTTTTGTAAGTTAAATACCTTCGTGTGACATTTGTTTTATAATATTGCACATGCACATGTAGTTAACATTTGTGACAAGTATATATAAAGTGTGAGAACTTTACTTATTACACAAGTGCATGTTAATGGAGACATTTTGTTATTAAATTTGTTTTGTAAGTATCAATAGGAACTTTTACGTGTTACGGAAATATACATTTTTTAGGTCTTTAAAACATAAGTTGAGGTAAAAGACTTGCAGAATTGGGGCGACTACAGTATGCAGAAATGTATTCAGAAGTACCTACATGACTGACAGTTGAAGAGCAAGAAGTTATTAATGATACCCAAAACCATCTTGACATAGAAAGTGATGCTGCAAGTGACCAAATCAACCGTGAGACAGGTTCTGAACAATGATGATTATAGTATACTTGATGTTGAAAGAAATGTTTTGTTAGATTACATTGGAAAGAATGCCAAAACTTATTAGATGATGCACCCTCCTAGGCCAAATCGACGTACTTCCAAATGATCCATTTACCCAGTGTAAAACTAATGGCAGGAAATGCAGAATCTATAAGAGAATGTTGGGAGTTGTTTTTTCATGATCCGTGATTGACCATATACTAAAGTGTACAAACATTTATCTTAATAAGTTAACACCCAATTACACCCACAAAATGGATTGTCATCACACAGATTCTAGTGAAGTATATGCTCTAAATGGGATTTTACATGTGGTTAAAAAGGCTCATTATTTAAATACAAGAGAGCTATGGTCAAATGATATTAGTGCACACCATTTGTTTAAGCTTACAATGTCTTGAGAAAGGTTCCTGATTTTGTTACGAGTGATGTGATTCGATGACAATAGTAGGCTAGAGAGTCAGAAGCATGACAACCTAGCCGCATGCCCATACATTTTTTCGAAAAGTTTCTCATTCAATGTAGAAATAATTAAGTTACCAAGTACTGCAGCATTGATGAAATGTTAGAAAGTTTCAGAGGCTGATGCAAATTTCTGCAATATATGGCTAATAAACTCGCAAAATGTGGTTAAAAAATTTGGACATTGGTAGATTCCAGAATGTTTTATACGTGCAGTTTGGAAATTTACTCAGGGAAGCAAGCCGATGCACCACTCAGTGTGCATAATTCTGAAAGCGCCGTTGTCAAACGAATAACCGCACCAATTAATATTGGAAGGAACATTACTATGGATAACTACTTCACTTTGATGCCTCTGGCTAAAGATATGCTAGAAATGGGAGCAACTATAGTTGGAACATTACAAAAGAATAAAACGGAGTTACCTCTAGTTCTTGTAAATGTTAAAGGTCATCTCTTGAGCAGTAGTGTTTTTGCCTTTCAAGAAAACATGGTTGTTTCCTAGAAACCAAAACGAAATAAAAATATTTTGATGCTTTCTACTTTCCACTCTCGCTACACAATCGACGTACAATCATGTGACCTTATGAAACCTGAAATGATCATTTTTTGTATGACAAAGGGTGTATTTCATAGCAAGGGGTTTGTTGGAGGTGGCCATTGAGGTTGTTTTTTACAGTATTGGATATTGTAGGCATCAACGCACATATAATACATAAGAGTAACATAGGTATGATCCAGGATCGTAGAATATTTTTGAAAACATTAGCAGAGGATTTATCCAAGCCATATCCTATTCAACGTGCGCCAATTATGTATCTACCATTGTCATTACAAACATGAATTAGACAGACGTTACGTTCAAAGTCCCACAGTGGAACGTGCGGTAGACGTAAATAAAACTTACATTATGCTTTAACATGTTATTATTTGTGATCCGGTCCTGGACAGTGTGTAGCAAAAATGAATTATTTTGAACTAGTGAACAAACATAAAATAACAGTGATAACAACACAATTTAAATAAAAATTTCGGTTTGGTAACAAGTTAAATGAATAGTGATTAAAATAAAGTGATAAAATAGAAGATTAATTCAGTAAGTAAGGAAGTTTTAAATTTATAATAGGAAATTCCTGCATGCTTAAGTAAATAAACGTTTGAACTGTAGAGAAGATAAGTTAATGTGCAAAGAGATCAAACCCTGCTGCAATAACAAGCATATAGAAAGAAAGAAATTTTTAAACTTGTATTTACACATATAATTTAATAATAATAATTTGAAAAAAAGAGAAAAAATAATTGTTAAAAATAAAAAAACTTTAAAAAAATTAAATAGAGCCTGGCCAATTACGCCAGTCTTCGTGAATGTTGGGAGTTGAACTAAAGTAGATTACCAATACTTAAACTTCATGTGGAACAAAAGATTGGTTAAGCTACAAATGGAGGGACTCGTTAACCAATTAAAAGATAATTTAGATAGAATTGAAGAGAAGATAGACAATATGAGTCAAGAACTAAAAGAAATTAAGAAAGAAAACAATAGAATAAGACAAGAAAATACACCTTAAAGTGGAACTAGTCAAGGTTAATAAAAGAGTGGAGATGCTGGAATGAGAATTCAAAAAGAACAATCTAGTAATACATAGAATACAAGAAGCAGAAACGGAAAACTCCCAAACGGCAAAAATAAAAGTACAAGAAGTGCTAATGAAAACAGGAGTACCAATGAAAGAAGAAGAACAAAATGAAATAAGAATTGGAATAATGAGAAAAAATTAAATAAGATCGATACTCATAGAAATCGTTAACGGAAATAATGCAAAGATTAAGTACAATCAGTTAATTATAAATGGAGAAGAGTTTACAATAGAGCAAGTCAAGAACTGGCGAAAAAATGGAAGTAACAACGAAACGTAAAGTATAAAGGAAGAACAATAAGCTAAAGATCGCCGTCAGAAGAAACGCAAACCAAAAGTCGTATAACAAAAAACTAAACAAAGAAAAACAAAAGCAAACCCTGATGACAACAGCAATTAAAAAAGATAGAACAAAAACAAAAAAAAAGTAAGCAAATTGAAAAAAGAAAGGATGCAAAAACCAGAAAATAAGGATAGGAACTTGGAACGTGAAAGCACTATTAGCACCAGGAAAAATGCAAGAAGCGGTTAAAGAACTAAAAAATACAAAGTCGAAATAGCAGGCCTACAAGAAGTAAGATGGGGTGGAGTGGGGGAAAATAACAAAGGGAATTATGCAATTTGGTATGCTAATGAACAAAAGCATTTGTTGTACAAGAAAAAATGACAAACCAAGTAAAGTAATTTAAAGCAATAAGCAACAAAATGTACCTCAGAATTGAAAACAAACCATACAGTATCTCAATAGCAAATGTATATGTTCCCTCTGAAAATGTAGATGATAACATAAAGCAACAATTTTATGAAACACTAGAAGAGCTGTACAGGGTGATACCAAAACGAGATATGATTATGATAGGTGAATTCAATGTGCAGATAGGGAAGGAAGAGTGGCTAGCTGAAGTACCAGGACGACACACAATACACACAAGAACTAAGGACAATGGGCAATTATTATGCAACTTTGCAGCATTAACGGAAATGTATCTATCAAGTACCAAATTTCAACACAAGAGAATACATAAAATAACATGGACACAACCAGGTACCAAAGATGGAAATCAAATAGATCACATTTTAGTAAAGAAGAAAAACTGTAAATTAAATAAATGATGTTAGATCATATAGAGGTGCAAACATACATCCAGATCATTTCCTAGTTATTGCAGAAATTAAAATAAAATAGTGAAAGACAGAAAGAAAAGAAAGAGAACCAAAAAATGGGTTCTCCAAAAACTAGAAAACAAAGAAATAGCAGACAAATATGGAAGTGTAGTTGAAAGAAGATTAAGAATAACTGACCAAATTAATGACAAATGAATATTCGAAATAGATCAAAAATCTGATTATAACAGCAGCAGAGAGTACAATTGGATACAAAAAAGGCAGAAAGAAAAAGGAATGGCTTGATAATGAATGAGAAGAAGTCATAGACAGAAAGAACAAAGCAAGAATGTTATTGATAACTAAAAAAGAAGAACAAGGTAGAGTACAATACCAAGAGTTAAAAAAAGAAGCGAGTAAAATGTGCCAAAAAAAGAAAAAAGAATTGATAGAGAAAATAATTGATAACATTTAGATAGAAAACAGAAAAAATAATACAAAACCACTGTATCAATTTATAAATCAGAAAAAGAAAAATTGTGAAGTAATGGAGGGAATAGAAGAAAAAGAATGGAAAGATTATTATGCTACTACCATGAAAAAAAAGAAATAGTACTAGAGTAAAATCAATATCGGAAGACACCAAGCTGCGCAAAAAAAGTGACGTCAGAGTGTAAAGCTCAACAAAAAAATATACGTTTGAAAAAATAAAAGTTTAGGTTATGTTACTTTGTTGTCCAACAATACAATTTTAGAAGTAAAAAATCTTTGAAATAATCATAAAGTAAAATAATATTTTATTGTCATAATTACAAAATCTAGTTTTTTTAAAATACATTTGCCAATAACAATTAATCTTCTGATTTTTGGCCAGATTTAAACATTAGCAGAGCATTATTTATAAAGCCCATTTCACCACCTAAAATAATGATAAATAGCAACATATTTATGTTATAAAATTAAATAAACATACCAGCATGTACGATTATAAGGCGATTTCCTTTTCCAATAGGAGATTTAAGACCTGCGTTTGTCCCATCCGTCCACGAATATGGTGTCGTATGAGACGAATGTATGTGTTGCATCTAAAATTTACATAAGATTATGCAGCAGAATCAAGAATGTATAGTTTATAATCTTCAAAACTAACCTGTGTATATAACTGGTCGTCCTGCTTTCCGATAATTAGTGATCGAACGTATATATGCACAACGCAAAGAATGTATTTCTTGTCGTTCTATTATAATCTTACGACGATCGGATGTTTTTTTTCCACCTACATAAAACCCAAGATAAGATATGATTAAAAATTAATCAGTAAACTTACCTGAAACCCATTTTTAAAAGTAAACTTCTAAATGACGTTTTCTTTCCCGAATATCCAACTGTTTCGTCGTCTTATATAGGTTATAAATTGCTTGGAATATTACAAAATAAAACGTTGTTATCCAACTGCTTTTTACCTGAATTGATACTTTTAAACTTTTTGTAATTGTTCCACACAATCTTGCGAGCATCTTCAGATAACACATGGCGTTTTCTTGCTTGAGGTGCTTCAGCGTTATCAGATATACTTGCGTCGCACATTATATAAAGAAGTAGATTTGGTTACATTAATATAACATGAAATTAATAATTAAAGTAACTTACTTATAAATTCAATACAGGCAGCGGATAGTTTTAAAATAAACTGTTTTGTAGAATATGTAATGAACAAATTTGATACGCCGGAAAAACAAAGAGGTTATAAACAAAAGTTGGCAAACGATCAGCTGGAAAGTAACGTTTTTAGAGCGCACAGTACTAATATCTGTGTCATTTTCCAATCATTACTGCATCTTTATCTAGTTTAAAAATGCGTTTCTGCGCTGGTGTCTTCCGATTTTGATTTTACTCTACAACAAAAAGAAATGCAAGAAACTGCAACTACCGAAGAGGCAGATAAGATTGCTGACTTCAATGAAGTACAAGAACACATTAAGAAGATGAAAAACAGAAAAGCAACCAGAAGTGATAATATTAACGCAGAATTACTAAAAAACATATGGAAAGGGGAAAAAAATGCCAAATGATTGGAAACACGGATTAATTATGCCAATACCTAAACAAGGAGATAAAATGCACTAACTACTTTATTAAATGTGTGCTATAAGATTCTAACCAGTATAGTAAACAGTAGACTGACACAACATACAGCAGCAATAGTTTGGGAATATCAAACAAGATACAGAAGAAAAAATCAACAATAGATGCTATCCACATGATAAATCACAGAAAAATGCTATGAACATGACATAGATACCTACATGTTATTCATACATTATAAACAAGCGTTCGATAAAATGAGAAGAAAAAACATAATAGAAGATATAAAAAAAATAGAAACACAAAGTAAATTAGTAGAGTTGAAAGGAATGACAATGGAAGAATCTCAAGCGTCCATATTAACAAGTCAAGGGAAAACAGAAAAAATAAAAATAAGAAAAGGAGTAAGGCAAGGCGATGCATTATCCGGGCGCTACTTTTCATAACAATATTGGATAGCGTAATTAAAGACGCACAATAAATAAGAAATCCCCACAAATAATAGTATACGCTGACGATGTAATAATCATAGCAAGAAACATAAAATAATTACAAAGAACATTTACTACACTTGAAGAAAAATCAAATGAGAAAAGACTAGAAATCAACAAAAAAGAAACAAACTTCATGCATTGTAGCAGAAAGCAAAAGAACAGTTTTAAAAACATAACAATCGGAAAAAAACAATTTTGAAAAAGTAAGGAAAGGTCACGTATTTCATTCCCTCCCCAAGGGAGAGGGCGGGCTGTTTGAGCTTTCCAAGCTCCTTCAGCCACAATCATGGATACCCAGCATATATACATACATTACGTATTTATGCATGGTGGGATTAAGGATGGGTGTGGTCAGGGTATGATCGTAAGGAACGAAGTTAGGGTTCTGAGGGGGTAAATACTACTCCAGCATTCGCCTAAGTAGCCGCACATGGTGTGCATATACGCAGTGACCGTGCCGCTACATGTGTATGAGGAAAACCCCCTGAAAAACCTAATACAAGGTAGACGGTAACAGGAATCGAACCCATTACCTCTCGAATGCTAAGTAGGTCGTGTCACCACTACTCTACCAGCTGAAGAAGTAGAAACCTATAAGTACCTCGGAATTGTAATACACAGAAGAAATGAAAGAATTAAAATGAAAACCAGAATTCAACAAGGATATAAAGCACTATACGCAATTAGAAAATTATTAAAAAATAACAAACTAAGCAGAAACACAAAAATGAGAATATATGAATCAATGACAAGGCCGGCAGTAACATATGCGGCAGAAGCAGTGAGCATGACTAACAAGGAAGAAGAGCAACTTATAATATTCAAAAGAAGAGTTATTAGAATAATAATAGGACCTAAGAAAATAAGTCAAATGAATCATGCAATCGAAAATTTGTTAAATAAAGAAAATACGTCAGATGGTACCGGTACATACTATGGAAAAATAGAACAACACCACAATGAGAATTAACACACTGGATGCCAACAAATAACAGACCAAGAGGAAAACCTAAAGAGAGATGGAAAAATCAAGTCGAAAAGGACTTAAGAAATATGAAAATTAGAAATTGAGAAAAAACAGTACAAAATAGAATAGAATGGAAAAAAATAGTTCACAATGCAGACTCACCAGGACCTATAAGAGATGAATGAAGATAAAGACAAAGTGGGCTAATCCACCCCGGTAAAGTCTAATCTACGGTCGAAGTCATCTTCACTTAATTTTTGCAATAAATGAATTTGGTATGGTTGAAATTTATTCTTATGTAATACACGTAAGACTGAAAAATGACCTATATCATGTAATTGTGCTACCCTGCATGAGGATGTATGTGGATCTTCAACGAAACTTTGCATTATATCTAAAATTTTGTTTTATAACTGTTTTTGGTCTACCTGATCGGTATCTATCTTTTACTTCTCCAGAGTCCTCAAAGCGTTTTACCGTTTTTTGTACCTTCGCCTTATGGATAGGAGAACGGTTTGTTAAAGTATTGTTCAACAAGTTGGCTACTTCACTATAAGATCTTTTTTTGTCGCCGTACCCTCTCATCATTAGAATAGTAATTCGTTTTTTTTCATTAACAACCATTTTAGAGAAAATTTACTTTGCAGAACTTTTCAAAACACATCAAACTACTGTCAGTTTTATTTAATAATGTAAACGGTGAACAAATGTCAAAATTGCAGCATTTTATATTTAAACATTTAAATTTCTTCAAAACTACATATTTTGCACTGTTTTATGTATTTAAGATCTTCTGGACTACATAAAATCATTAGTGTTACATATGGTTGAACTCGTATTGAAGAGGAGACTCCAATAATATGACTGCATATACAGGGTGTAGTATTTAAAAAACCAAAGTGGCTAATAGTATCAGAGAAACGGCAAACTTGGCAACATTGGAAATGTCAAATCTGGAATCTCCATATCCCAAAATAGGCTTATCCCAAATTTTGTACAATGCGGACTTGCAATTTACGAGATAATTGGGCGTTTCCAGACTTTTGGTGTACTCTGTATTTAAATAAAATGTAAATTCATAATTAAATATTTCAATTTCAGTTTGCGTAACGAAAATTTTTTGACTTGGAGATAAAAAGAGAAAAGTTCGGAATTCAAACAACTCTCTTTACCTGGAAACCTTGTTCACATAAGCAATAAACTGAACTAAATACGAAAAATATATGAGCATGTCTTTATTTGCACAGTGGGTAAAATAAATTGTAAAGAAGTAAAAATTATATTTTTACTGTGACGTTTGCGAAAAGTCTGTTGTTTCTCTGGAACTTAAGCTGGATTTATGCAGATAAAATTAACAATTAAGAAGTAACAATTAACAAGTAACAATTATCAATTAAGAAATTAACTGTATACTATAGCATTCGTATATTCATGCTACACAATTAAGAATTAACAAGCAACAAGTAAAAGTTGCTCAACTTTTAACTTTCTTACTTTAATATGACTATTTTGCGAATACTGCGCAGAAAATTACGCACCGCACGAAATAACAATTCAGACGTTTTGCTTTTTTGGTTATGTTTTGTGTTATGTTCATACTACATAGAGCGTGTTAACAGTTTAATGGAATTAGATGATTTTGTTCTTGTAGATTTAATCCGACAATTTGAAATAACTTATAATAAAAATTTTAAAAATAAACTTATGCGTGAGATTGCATGGTTAACCATTAGTGAAACACTAAACTGTGATGGTAAGTATAATGTTGTTTGTAAATTCAGTGTATTAAAATTTTCATTATTACTGTAGTTGATAAATGCATGAAAAGGTGGACAGTGTTACGAACAAAGTATGGTGTAGAAAAGCGAAATGAATTAACACTTCCATCTGGTTCAGGTGCTAAAAAGGTGTGGCCATTACTATCTGCAATGTCCTTTTTAGATAAGCATCGAGTATTAAGAAAGTAAGGTGTTAAAAAAAGTGTATGACTCTTGTAATAGATTTTGATTATAGAACCACTGGAAACATTTTGCTTCCTTCAATCCCATGTTCAAGTACATCAACATGTTCCCCTGATTCGGATAATACTAGCAACATTAGCATATGTAAAATCTCTTCATCACTGTCGTTTGTATCATGTCGAAACCAATTGTCTACGTCCATTTTGATGTAGGACAATAAACACCCAATTAAATAAATTATAATATATAAAAATACTTAGATTATGAAAGAGAGTATTGTGCTCTAACCTCTAACCCTACTTTTAAAATAAAACAAAAACAGTGCGCATTCTGGTTATTTCATACTTTACTTGTGGTTGTACGAATACGTTCTTAATTCATACTTTTTACTTGATAATTGTTACTTGTTAATTGTTACTTCTTAATTGTTAATTTTATCTGCATAAATCCAGCTTTAGAACTATTGTTCAAGGTTTCAATCAAAGTGAAGATCAATACAGTTTACTTACAGTATAAATATGTAATTAGAGGTCATGATTCCACTGTTTACACTGGAGTGCTAGAAAATGTGACCAGTGGATGATATATATAAAATTAGAATGATGTGGGCGTGGAAGAAGAACTCTTGAAAATAAAAAAAAAGGAAGTAATCATTACCTGACAATGAAGATGCAAATAGGGATATGGACCTAATACAGTGGTATCAGACCTAAGTAAAAAGGATATCATTATAAGAAAAGAAAAATTCACAGAAATTCTACACCCTGTCTCTATATTAAAAAATATTTTGTAGGTACAATGCAAATTTTACAACTCAAACCATTTTATATAACCGAAAACATGAAACGGTATTAATACCAAAGTACCAACAATTAATAAATACAGTGATAAGCCTTTTGAGTTTTTTTATTTCGGAAGAAAATCTCTAAAACTATAATGTTTAGAGCAGTGGTATCTTATACATTTTTGTTAAGTTTCATTACGCCATTTAGTATAACATTTCAGTCAGGGCGTTTTGCCAGAAGTGGAGATTCAGCTTCGTTTCCACCTTTTTGGTGGTCTTCCTGGCTGTCATTTGCCTTGAGAATTAACGTCACGAAGAATTTTTATTAGTCTGGTGTTATCGCATCTTGTAACGTGTTCATTCCATTCTTTCCTTCGTGTCTTTATAAATTTATGTATATCCTGGATTTCACATATCCGATCCACATTGGAGAGTTTGATTTTTGTTACTTGTATCCATAATTATTTAAGTTTATAAGAATTCTGTCGTCACATCCTAATCTCTAACCCTAATCATCTCCTTGTTCTCGCCAGTAGTAATGATATTATGAGCTTTTTTGTTTTACAGAGGGTAGATAGCTGATCTGGTCCTTGAACCCTCCTTCTTTACACAGACTCGGTGACTGATTTCTTTGTAATTTTGTGTTATTCTTGCGTCTTTTGTTCTCATTATTTGTATGGGAAATCCCTTAATCGAAACCGTACCAATATGGTGCCATGAGCACCATATCAAGATCGTCGCTAAGACTAGTTTCTCCACATCAAAGTCACTTGCAGAACGCTGTATAAAGGAACTGGGGCTTACAAAATTTACTGCTGCATAAGTAGTATAGATCATATTTCGTATCGCCTATATTTTGTTCTTCCTCCGACTGTTTTCCTGGAGCAGCAAAAGGCTTCATTGGAATGACATCAGATTGTCTTGTGGTTAATCCTGATTGTGTTTGATCAAGAGCGATGGGAAAATTAGAGATGTGGTTAAAGATTTAACATTGTATTTTCTGTGGAAAGACCTGTGCACCATCAAATTGGTATACTTATATGAGGAACTATTGCTTATGACAGCAACATCCTAATACCCTTCCTTCAAGGAAGTATGACATTGAAAAAGTTGTGCAGCCTCATCTACTTCCATACATTTAGAAGCTGCAAGATCCAATTTTCCAGTAGATCACACTCGTCATTAGACAGCTGTATCAGCTGACATCACTTATCAAACATGTATGGGAGATATGAAAATATAAACTTTCATTTTCATAGTAATAAATGCTTATCTTTTGGATTTTTATAAATAGTGTATTTTAATATAAATTATACAAACCTTATAGTTTTTTATTATTGCAGTGCCCAGTGGTTATCTAAACGTATACAATTTGTACAGTTTTTTGTTAAAATACACTTGTTAAAATATCCAAAGATAAGAGTATTTATTATTAGGTATGAGGCATGGTATGCAAAAATCTAGGACGTTTACCAAACCCCCATTAACATTAGATGATCTTTGACAAGAGCTACATATTGTCTGGGAGCCCATACCTCAAGAATATTTCAGTACATTAATCAGTTTAATTCCAAGAGGTCTAAATGAATGTATTGGCAAGGGTGCTGTCAACATCTTATTGAAAATAAATGGATTAAATTAGTTGATTTACTACTTATTTCCTAAATTGTTCAGTTCTTTTACGTGTCTAATTCATGTATATACATACAGATATGAATATACAGTAACATATACTAAAAAATCTGATTTGGTCAGCACATAACTTTTTTACTTGTATGTAACCTTTCATTAGTAAATATATTTAATATTATATTAAATGTACAAAAAAAAGTAAGTCTTTTTTCTTACTCGCAACTAAGTAATTTTAAAATTATTGAATACGTGTACAAAAATTTTGATAATGAAAAAAAATCAACCTTAGAAGATTTTCTCTCTTTATATACTAAAATGTGACTTATTTAATATTTAATTCCGTTTATATTATTAACTAAGTGACCATAAATTAAATACATCAATACAAATGATGGTTCTTTAACATTTGTCAATATAAAAATCATGGCCATAGTAATTAAACATTTTATTACGCAATAGTAACAGTTGGTATGATTGTTTTTAAGCAAAAAAAAACAATTTTTCAATTATTGATCAAAACTTGTAGTGCCTCACCAAGAATATCCGTTATTTTTAGCACTTGATGTTACATATAATCTATATTTTAGTTATGGGCAGAAATATTTCTTTTTGATGTACCTTTCAATTTTATTCTACAAAATGAATTTAATTTTAGATACTGTGATATGTCAAAAGGTCCTTTAAATGTAGAATGGTTGTGTATGGATAGTGCAATCTTGTTACCTCCAACTGGAACACCTATGACTGGTATTGACTTTACAAAAAGGTTACCTTGTGGCGAAGTAAAGTATTAAATGTGTTGCAACCAACAAAATTTTGATTTTGAAATGCTTTTAGGTAGAAAGGGCGAGAAGGGCAATAAGAGTATTTTTTCTAGTAAGGGATGCTGTATTAACATTAAATAGAGAGATTGAAACGCAGTTACCTTTGACGAACCCACAAAGCTGCGTGCAAATCGACACAGCCTTGGATCTGAGTATACCTCGTTGTGTGTCACTATCACAAAAATCAAACAATTGCTAGTGTAAACAAGTATTATGATTTGTACTTATTGTATTGTATATTTTTGTATATCAAATTAAAATGATTTTATTTTTATGCATATATTTATTATCTAGCGATTGTAACATTTTTGTGGTGTTTTTAAGTCAACATGCACTTCATAATAGTTTTTTATTTTCAGATAATTCAGATTTAATTGCGTGTACAGTTGTTTGGAAAGATGGACAAAAAATACGAAGATTTTTGGTAATTGATGTTATGCAATTAATATTAGTTGAACCTGATACTAAGAAACTTGGCTGGGGTGTTGCTAAACTGGTTGGTTTTCTTCAAGATATTGAAGTTTCTGGAGATAAAGATGATTCTCGTTGTTTACATATTACAATTCACAGACCTTTATCAAGTGGTTCAACAAACAGAGTTCCTTTATTATCAGCAAAGTTTGTATTTGATGACAATATTCGCTGCATGGCTGCTAAGCAACGACTCACTAAGGTATGTTATGATCAAAGAGTGTAAGGCTTAGGGGTGATTGATATCTGTAAACTTATAATTTTTGCTTTCAGGGAAGAATTAAAGCCCGCCAGAAAAAAATGCAACATATTGCACGACTTTTAGATATTCCTGGACAAACAGGACCTCCAAGTCCTGCTTATGTGGGTGGGGGTTCTTATGTATCACGTGGTATTGGCCGAATTTCACGTGAAAATCGCCCACTTTTTCATACAGGAAGAGTACCCGGATTTGCCGCTCCACATCGTGAAAATTTTCCTGGCATTATCCATCGTGCAGATGAAATGCGACGTAAATCTGTAGAGAGTCCTGGTAAAATTACCAATGTAGGTGAAAATGGAAGTATAAGAATTGAAAGAAATAGATCTCGTGAATCATCTTGTAATAGACTAAGGTCACGTGAAGGAAGCCCAAGAATGCCTAGACCAAGATCGGAAGAAATACCTTTAGAATTAATTAAAAAAGCTCCAAACTCTGTTGTAGAAGTAAGTCCTAAAATTTCTATATTGCCAAGACCGCAAACACCTAGAGATGAAATTGAACCTTCAACATCAAGAGAAGAATTAAAATCACCCCCACATGAAATAGTGGTTGCAAAAATATCTGAAGAAACGTCTTTTATGGCGGAAGAAGAAAATTTAATTCAACGCAAAAAAGGCGCAATTGAAACAGTATAATTATCCTTTGTTTATAGGCGAAAATTGTTGAATATTTATAAGCATTGACTCCTTTTCATTCTGTTTGAATAAATAACACATATAAAAATATAAATTATCTATACAACTTACCTTACAGTACATTACCGTAAATTGGGACAACTTTGCCCCAGTTTTTTAATTTTTCAACATTGAAGCCTCTTTCTCCTATCATTCTATCATCCTATCATTGTTGTAAGGAATAACTCAAAATTCTTTATGTTAAGTAAGGATTTTCTGAATGCATGTATGTACACTCGTTTTGGAAAAAATCGAGACAAACTTTTTGAAGCAACCTTAAGTTTTAGTGGTGTGAATAAGGTTCCAGTGCAAGAACCACCTGATTCGCTACAGGTGGTCTACCCAACACAGCAGGTATAAAACCTGTAACCGAGAACAATGAAGTGTGTGTGCATAAATAAATGCTTTCAGAAACTCATTTATTATAAATTGATAATAAATTTCAAGTAAATAGTAACAGGATAACTATTTATTCATAAGTAAAGAGAAAGTTTTCTTTTATTGTAAAGGCTCTCTGAATACCTTTACAAAAAGAACTTTGTAACTATGTTGATACGTCATTAGATAAACAAAAGCAGTTGTATTGTCTACCCAACACAGCAGGTATAAAACCTGTAACCGAGAACAATGAAGTGTGTGTATAAGTGTGCATAAATAAATGCTTTCAGAAACTCATTTATTATAAATTGATAATAAATTTCAAGTAAATAGTAACAGGATAACTATTTATTCATAAGTAAAGAGAAAGTTTTCTTTTATTGTAAAGGCTCTCTGAATACCTTTACAAAAAGAACTTTGTAACTATGTTGATACGTCATTAGATAAACAAAAGCAGTTGTATTGTCTACCCAACACAGCAGGTATAAAACCTGTAACCGAGAACAATGAAGTGTGTGTATAAGTGTGCATAAATAAATGCTTTCAGAAACTCATTTATTATAAATTGATAATAAATTTCAAGTAAATAGTAACAGGATAACTATTTATTCATAAGTAAAGAAAGTTTTCTTTTATTGTAAAGGCTCTCTGAATACCTTTACAAAAAGAACTTTGTAACTATGTTGATACGTCATTAGATAAACAAAAGCAGTTGTATTGTCTACCCAACACAGCAGGTATAAAACCTGTAACCGAGAACAATGAAGTGTGTGTATAAGTGTGCATAAATAAATGCTTTCAGAAACTCATTTATTATAAATTGATAATAAATTTCAAGTAAATAGTAACAGGATAACTATTTATTCATAAGTAAAGAGAAAGTTTTCTTTTATTGTAAAGGCTCTCTGAATACCTTTACAAAAAGAACTTTGTAACTATGTTGATACGTCATTAGATAAAAGCAGTTGTATTTATGTTATGAATGTAAAGTTCCACTTGTCCGTTAATTGGAATATAATCGAAATTAGTCGACAAAATTAATATTAGGAGAACAAACTCCATAATTTCTTAATAAGTAATGAACAATGAGGAATTCTGGAAATCCTTAGGTCAAATTGTATTTTTTAATAGAAATATTGAAGTTTTATGTATTTGTCGGGCTTCTAGGCCCCCCCCTTTGGCGTGAATAAGGGTTAAATCCGTTTAAATAAAATTGAATCTGATTTTACGTAAGAAAATGATTACTGGTAAAAACATATACCTACTTAGGTAGATTTATTTTAAACGAGTCTATATTGTCCCACCTTTGTACAATTTGGCACACTAACAGTTTTACTTTTATGGGGAATATATTGAAATCAGTGAGTTAAAAGTGGCATAAAGTTGGTCATATGACAATATTATTTTGAGAGTTGGAGGAAATTAAACTGAAAGTTATTTAACCATCCTGTGTATTAATTAAAGCAATTAAGGATTAGATGTTTCAACACGTGAGCTCAAAAACTTCACCTTAGTGGTGACATACAAAACACATAAAAATAAGACAGAGGCCTTTATACAGTTGTTAGAAATCAATAAAATTTGTTACTTAAACTTAATCGGAGAGAATGGACATGTGCTTGGACAAAAATTTGCCCAGAGTCGGCGCCTTATCTGATCCCAGTTTGTGTTTTAGAACAGGCAACGGTTATTTTACGTAAGATAAGAAATAAGTTTCAAATTGTGTAGAGTGTGAGTGTAGTGATTAAAGACAATTATAAAAACTTAATAACAGCATGGCAGCCGTGAGAGAGGAAATACACCCATTATTGCCAATTAAGAAGAATAAAAGAAGCCAGGTAAATAAATAAATACTATTCGCCCTGGTCAATAATTTAAATTTTATTTATAATTTCATGTGGTGCACCAAAACCAAAAAGTACTGGTAATAAACTTATATAAGAAATTAAAGGAAGACACTCCACAAATGTCATATGAAGAATCGGGAAAAATACAATAAAAAAAATTATAGCGGAGTATAATAGAATTGGTTAGGTGACGGAACCAATTTTAAAAAAAAGCTCACCTGTCTTATAAAGAAAATATTGTTGAGTTCGATAAGAATGCTATAAGAAGAAAAGTGCTTGAGTTTTATCGAAATAAGGAACTACCGACTGCGAACAAAGTTATGCAAGCAGACGATGAAGAGTTGCCACAATTCAAGTATTTAACATTTCACAAATTGTTGCAAGAGTTGAATTTTGTTTTTGTTAAATGACAACGAAACAGTTTCCTGACTGAGAAAAAGAAAGAGATCGAATGATACAGACTAATCAGTTGTATAATGAACGATGGTTTTTTTATGTTTAAAACAATGAAGTCTTTTTTAATGTTTTTACCTTTTATATAATAAATGTCTTATTTTACGAATATTCAGAGATTATATTACATGACTTTTATGTATGACGGTCCTGTGTAGCTTGTTAAACACTCCTACCACTTTCATCGCCAATGTGCAAAGCAAGTTCATTCTCTCGTTGGATGTAGTTTAGATTTTTTGTACAAAAGGAACAAAACTATTCAATTATAGCACAGAATAACATCTCCTAATTGCTGTGGGTTATATTTCCAGCTTTATATCAGCAAAGTCATGTCAATAATTTTTTTTTTTTCTGCTGGTCATATTCAAAAGTATGATTTTCTTTTTTTATACATCACCTTAACTTTTTTTTGTATCCTTATCTATAGTGAATCCAACAATTCTGGGATATAATTCCACATTGCAGTCGACTGCATCATAATTATTGTCTTAATTATTCTTCCCATAATTTAGTGACAGCTCTTGTAGTTGAGCATTTGTAAGAATGTTCTCATTTCCACACTGCAGATCTGTGCATCACCTTTCCCTTTTTATCTTTTTCAGATTAATTTGGGACACCAACACTGGCACATCCAAACGTGCAGATGTGATTCCATTTTAACGTCTAACTTTTGAGTTTTCTATTTTTATAAACCAAAGAGGTAGAGTCTGACGGCCTCAAGATTGATAAAACATTCAGTACCAGTGCCTTAGCATCATCAGCCTTGAGAGCATAAGATGAAAAAGGATTTAACTTTCTGGACTTCAAAAATGTGTAGTGACTCTTCAAGGGCATTGCCACAAAACGACTGAGAAAGATGTTTTTGTTTTCATTACTTGGCCAATATATTTCATACCTTGCCATCACAAAAATTGTTTATTGATTATCAGTGAGACTGTGTCATCTTAATTTCATGTTTTCAGATGGAATTATGCTTTCCAAATTTGAGATATAGGCTTATCCCGTTTACTATTTAAGGATATAGGGCAGATAAATTAGAATATTCTGCAGAAAATATTTTCAGTTGGTCACCTGGTGGAATGTCATGGAAGTTGAACATTCTGATCCATTTTTTCTGAATATATTTTTCAATACGCTAGGTGAGCTCCTTTGTCTTTTTCAGTTAGAACTTTCTGCTTACCTGCCTATTTGTGTGCACGCTCACATTATATAGTTATTAACGTCAAAATGCTGATGTTTAGCAAATATTGGGTGTGGTTGAAGTTTGTAATAGCCGAGGTTTATAACCAATAAGTCAGTTATTTGACTATTGGCTGTGTCGTTAACAAGTTTCGTAATATGCAACAAGTTGCGGAATTCTATTATGTTAATGTTATTTTAATTCTAAAAAAAATAAATAAACATGCAGATATTACAAAAAGTATGTTTTTTATTGTGCTGCGTAATGTATTCCAAAACTTTACTGCAGCCCTTTGAGACAGTCTCCCTTCAGTTATAGCATTCAAATACTTCTTCAAAGCATCTTTTGTTATAGTTTCCTGTTTTCTTTTCTGTCTTTCAGTATGTTATACCTGGAACATAAAGTAAAAATGGGGCCCACACACAATCCAAAACAAATTTGAAATACCTGTACCAGATCACTGGGGAGGCTTTGGCTTTGATATTGTGTGGTTTGAATGGTATGATGTTTAAAGATATATAAAATAAAAAATGGAACATTAGTCACAATGCTCACTCCATAAAGGCAGTGTTCTTAACAACCATCATGTTCATAATGGTCATTTTCCGACATTGTTCACAATGAACACTTTATACATAACTCCCGTAAATACATTTTTGTTTGTAACGCCCACTTCCTTCATAATGCCAACCTTAATTTTTTTCTGAGATAAAAATTGCAATTTACTTGAGCAATATTTATTCTCTTTACTGCTGTATACTATAGATATGTAAAACAGACTTTAAAGCTAATTAAATAACAAAGTAGGATAAGAGGTAATAATGTATGCTATAAATTTCTGTGACTATTCTAGAAGCTATTTTATGTGTTATTACTATTACACATATGTATGAAAAAGTTTGCCTCTTATAAAGGAAGGTTAATCGTTTATTTTAGTTTGGTTTTACTCCTGATGTGTATCTTTTATAGATGCAGTTAATAAGTATGATTGTGTTTGAAGTAGGACCATGAGACTTTATGTCCAAACATCATGATAATATAAAAGGAAATTTTAAATAAGATGATTACGTTTAGATGTGGTTGTATTGACATAGTTTTATAGAACTGCATATTATTGTTTAACTGTCTGCATTTCAGATTAAATATCTGAGAACGTAAACGCAATTCATTAAAATTCATACTGTTACTATTAACAACTGTTTTCATATACGTTGTAAAATGTTTTACCTTATTTCGTGGGTGAAGTTAAAATTCATTTCCGTACTTGCAGATATTGAAAATTAAAGCGAGGCATATTAGCATAGATCCTTGGATGTAACCATTACAACTATTACCATTTCTGTTACTGTTATTGTTGTTGGGGGTAGTGGTGGTATTGTTTTTATTGTTGTTGCTTTTTTCTGTTGGTGTTGACGTCCCTGTCGCTGCCACTCTTACTGTTACTGCAACGTTATTGTTACATTTACTATTACTCTTATCACCATTGATATTCCTATTACTATAACTGTTGATGCTAATACTACTGTTACTATTACTATAATAAAATAAAATGATTTATTACATCGACAATTATTGGAGTTATTGGTAGCTTGTCAAAATTAGTGAAAGAAATTGTAAAATTGCCACTATCACTGCAATCTCAATTTAATTGATTTAATATGTCAGTATTATAATTGTTTTGTAACTGTGTCTCATGCTTGAGTTTCTATTTCGACAGTTTTTATTTCTATAGCGCGACGTTTTGGATGCGGACTCTGCTTCCGGAATCAGGCCTAATCCTGAGAAGGACTGTTTTCGCAGTTGAATTCATTTACCTCTTAATTTTTTCTTAAGCTCTCGACTACAAATATACAGGGTGTCCACAAACTCTTCACAAAAGAAAACTGCAGATTCTAGAGCTGATTTTATGTCGATTTAACGTAAATTACCTTAATACAAAAATACTTCCTAAGTGCTGGAGCTCTTGGAAGATGGCGCCCTAACATCGGTTTAATTCAAATATCTTTAAAATGGTTTCCCTTTAAATGATAGCGTTCTGTACATTTATTTAGTGGAATATGCCCAATCGTATGGCGTGAATATGATTTTTTAGTTGTAGGTACTCATAAGCGGCTCGTTTGGGCGGGGCATTGGACATTGTTATTCCTAAGTTTTTTGTTTTTCAAAATTTCGCAATTTTAACATAAAATTTAAATAATTTCGATTTTTTCATAAATGAATGATACTTTTGTTTGAAGTCGCTACGGCGCACCGTTTTCGAAATAAATCGATTTGAACTTTTCATGTGTTAATCATACTTTTATGAAATTAACTAACGAATTCATTTACAATTATAAAAGATGGCTATGGAAAATAAACAAATGTTATAAATTAATTTTGCTTTAGAAAATAAGAAATAAACTCGGGTAAAAAATAATCGTCTTTAATACAAAAAAATGTTGCTGACACAATAATAAAAAAAATTCAAAATGACAACTGAAAGCATGAAACAGAAAACTGAATCTACAAAAGATGCTCCACATGACGACCATCCGTTCCAATGCACAAATTTATTCGTTTATGTAAAGATTGCCGAATTTTTGTAAAGATTCCCCAATTGTTCCTAAATTCGTCACAGGCATCCTGAATTCTTCTCCAAAGCTGATCGCGTGTTTCTATTGGTTGGGCTTAAACCATTGGTTTTGGTTCATGATACTGATATGCGTCGAGTGTTGATGCATAAACAATAGCATGTATAGTTCCTCTTTCACGATGTAGTAAACCCAGCAAGCATAAAGACGCCGCAAAGATTAGTAGATTAGATTAGTTTACATACAGTTTACATTAACATTCTAAAAGATAACTTTTTATAAAGGAAGCGAGACTTGAGACTTAAAAATAGTGTAACATACCGGAAATGGTGACTCATTATTCCGAACAATCTAGATGTATGAATCATAATTACGATGCCTCGGCAGACGCAGACAGCAGCTTACGTAAATTATTAGTCATCGAACTTCTAGAAGATTCGAGAAGGGTTGCTTGCGTCATCGGTACTTATATAAGCAACGCTGCAACACACGATGAATTCATGGGGTTAGTACTTGTTATAGTTATGTTTTATGTAATATTATTATTATGAGCTGACAGCACAGTGCTGTGTGAAATAAAACATGAAAGCAAACAAGTAACCACTGTCAAGGCCAACTGCCACAAACAACTAAGGACTAAGGTAATTTTACTTATTTGTATGTTTGTTTTATAAGATGTTAAAATTTTGATGGGTGAAAAAAAAAAGGAAAGATTGCATCACAAGTTTCAGCTAATAATAATAATAATAGTTCAAAGTTAAAACTGCAAAGGGATTTTGATTTGTACTTTCTTTCACGCCTTTTACTTGTTTCCCCATCAGTGTCCGAGCAGTTAGCTTCGGTGTTTATAAATTTGTTTTTATTTGCGTTGCAGATTGCAGATTGTGGGCGGTTTGAACATGAAGAAATTCAAAGACACGATCGTTTTTCAAATCTGCCACAAATCAACCCGACAAAGATGAGACTGAGACAAGGCAAACGTCTACTCCAGTATGTGACTCAACAACAAATATTGACATAGCTTCTGATTTAACACAATCTTCAACTTCAAATATAGAAAATGTTGGTGGAGGCATACGAGAAGATGTAAATAAAGCCGCTGAAGAAGGGCAAGGTAGTAAAACATCCGATGTTTTTACATCTGCAGAAACAAATCAAAGAGGACCAAATGATCCAGAAGATCAAGATCTGGGTACTCTTGATAGTGGTCCTTCGCAGCCAATGGGCCCAAGGGTTGTTTTTCCAAAAAGTTCATTTGGAGATAGACGGAGATCGTTTTCGTCTCAATTCTTTGATACTTATCAGTGGCTTGAATACAGTGTGAAGTTAGATAAAGCGTTCTGCTTTGTCTGCAGACATTTTCGGCATTCTGCAAATATTCGAGATCAAAATGAAAAGTTTTCGATTAATGGGTTCAGTAATTGGAGGAAACTAAGTGAGTCGCTGAGAAAACATGACACCTCTTTGGCTCATAGTGACTGTATGCAAAGGTTTGTAGGCTACAAGCATTCCTTGAAGGCCGGAGATGTTCATAAGAAGCTAACCATACAACATGAAGAAATGATAATACAGAACCGAGATTATATGATAAAATTAATCGACATGATTTTATACTTGACACGTCAAGGACTGCCACTCCGAGGACACCGAGAAGACGCAACATCTACTAACCGAGGAAATTTTCTGGAGTTGGGTGAACTTATGGCAAAACTTGACACGAAATTTTTCGATGCATCTAGACAGACATATCAGTTATTGCAGTTCCAAAATACAAAATGAAATAATAAGCATCGCATCTCAACTTGTTATTGAACAGATTGTAGAAGAAGTGCGGCAATGTGTTTTTTTTTTCGATAATGGTTGATGAAGCTAGGTGCTACAAACAAGAACAATTGTCCGTGGCAATCAGATATACCGTAGGCTTGGAAGTTGAGGAACGTTTTCTTGGTTTCGTAGATTGTTCTTCTTCTAGAGATGCCG
The DNA here is from genome assembly GCA_036346205.1 of Vesta saturnalis. Taxonomy (NCBI): domain Eukaryota; kingdom Metazoa; phylum Arthropoda; class Insecta; order Coleoptera; family Lampyridae; genus Vesta; species Vesta saturnalis. Next base: position 2,892,276 of record JARFJB010001442.1, read on the forward strand.
AGAGTTTAAAAATACTTATTAAAAAGTATCTAAGTAAATGCAGTTTGTTGAATAACGCCATATTAATTGGCCAATCTTATGATGGAGCCAGTGTTATGTCTGGGAAACACCAAGGACTGCAAGCCAAAATAAGGGAGGATCATCCACAAGCCATTTAATTTCATTGCTTGGCATACAGGATGAACTTGGTAATTGTCGACAGTTGTGCTAAGGTGTCTACTGAAGCTGCATTTTTCAACACTCTGGAGGCAATATACGTCCACTTTTCTCAACTCGGTCATCATTCTCATCTCATAAACGCCCGTGATGCTCTAGGTATGAAGTCGGGGGGCGAAATGGGAAGTCTTAGTAGTACCAGGTGGTATGAAAATTGCAAATCCCTTTTGAAAAATTTCCAAGCAATTCGAAATGCTCTGGATGAGGAAATTGAACAAGGGCGAGACAAAAATTCTGTAGAAGCACTTGGAATACAGACATCAATGATAAAGCCACAATTTATCGTTTGTTTGTTGGTCTTCCATTCAGTGTTAATGGTCGCAAATGTACTGAGTAAATATTTTCAGAGAAAAGATTCCACACTTGGTCAGGCTAGTGATATCATAGATAGCACTATAAGTAGCTTTAAAGAGAAGAGGAACAAATTTGAGGACCTGTGGAGTGAAATAGAAAAATTCTGAGGAGAACAAGACATTTGTTTGGGGCCTTTAAGGATTTCAAAAAAAAAGGAAGCAACCACAAAGGCTTAATGAATATCTATCTGACTCAACCCTGGGTAAATCATCTCTGATCGACATACCTGCAGGAACTACAGCTCCCGAATACTGGAAAGTCAACATTTACTACCAAGTCATGGACGACGTGATTGGCAATATGAAAAAACGATTTGAAAATCTTCCCCTTGCAAGATCGATTGATTCCTTTATGAAGCTAGATTTGGATCAAGCATTTGAGTTCGTCGCCAATTATCAGAGGGCCTTCAATATCGAAATCTCAACACTTCAAGCTGAAGTTTTAGTGATACGAAATTTATTCAAAATAAAAATCTTGAAATCACGTTGGAAAATCTAAAAGTTCAAGTGAAGGGGGATCTGACTCCAAATGTTTACAAACTACTACAAATTGCTATATGCCTTCCAATCAGTTCAGCTGGTTGCAAAAGAAGTTTCTCCGCTATGAGGCGGATAAAAACATGGCTGAGAACCACAATGGTACAAGATAGATTTTCAAACTTACCACTTCTCTGTATCGAAAATGCTTTAGTTAAGCAGAAATTGTCGGCTCAACAAGTTCTCTCTGTTTTTATAAAACAGATAGAAAACTAAAATTAGTTTGAAGTTTTTTTTATTCATACTTATATGTTATATTTCCTAAATAAAATGTGAAAACAAGAAAGTCTTTTACTTAAAGTAGGTATATGACAAACCATGATGATGAAAACCAAAACTGTTTAAAATTGAGAGTGAAAACAAGATTGACGTAGTTTTCATGCGCATGCATCTATAAAAAAGTGGTGTGTACGCTCCAACAAAATTTTTATACGCACCCCTCCCCAAAAAGAGCCCGTGGGGCCTGCCCCCCCTCCCCCCAGAAAAATTTTGTAGTTTCGCCACTGCAGGTCCAAGCAAATTATCACCAAGAACACTTATCCATACATTAATGCTAAACCTTTCCTGATATTTACTTTCCCTTATCGCATGAGGGTTTTCATTAACATAGGAGTAATAGTTTGCATTGTGCATATTAAAGATTCCATCTTTTGTAAAAGCGGCTTTATCACAAAACAAAATCTTAGAAAAAAAATCTTGGTCTTGATTCTCTTTATTTTGCATCCAATTGCAAAAATCAACACGGGCAGGAAAATCACCTACTTGAAAGGCCTGGACTTTCTTGAAATGAAAAGGATACGAGCCTTCCTTATGTATAATGTTCTACACAGAAGATTTTGACACATTAGGATACATTGCAGCCAACCTTCTTACGCTTATTTCGGGATTGTACTCAATTTCCATTAAAATATCATCCTGATATTCCTCCATTACATCAGCATGTCTTCCCGTTTCATTATTTTTAGGAATTACCGATCCTGTTTCCCTAATTGTTTGATGAAGAAGCGTAAATGATTTAGGAGCAGGATGACTTCTACCTGGAAATTTATCTGCATATCTACGTACTGTTGCCCGAGCGTTGCATTGCATTTCGCCGTATACTAAATGCATGTCGACATATTCTTCTTTACTAAAGTAAACCATTCTAACAATATTCAACTTTTTGTATTTACGGTAATATAACTAAACAATAAAAAATCTTTCATTTAAGACTCATTTGACACTTTAACCTCAACTAGTATCTGTAATACCAGTTATTTTGACGTTCACGCAATTGTTATTTTGTTTATTTTTCATAGCCATCTTTCATAATTGTAAATGAATTCGTTAGTTAATTTTATAAAAGTATGATTAATACATGAAAAGTTCAAATTGATTTATTTCGAAAACGGTGCGTCGTAGCGACTTCAGACAAGAGTATCATTCTTTTATGAAAAAAATCAAAATTTGTTTATATTTTATGTTAAAATTACGAAATTTTGAAAAACAAAAAAACTTATGAATAACAATGTCAAATGCCTCGCCCAAACGAGCTGCTTATGAGTACAACTAAAACATCATATCCATACGATTGGGCATATACCATTAAATAAATGTACAGAACGCTATCATTTAAAGGGAAATCATTTAGAAGATAGATATTTGTATTAAACCGATGTTAGGGCGCCCTCTTTCAAGAGCTCCAGCTCTCTTAGGAAGTATTTTTGTATTAAGGTAATTTACGTTAAATCGACATAAAATCAGCTCTAGAATCTGCAGTTTTCTTTTGTGAAAAGAGTTTGTGGACACCCTGTATATATATATATATATATATATATATATATATATATATATATATATATATATACATTATGGGCATCCATATGGGTTTTCGTTTGCACACTAGCCTAGCTTGTCGGATTTTGAGCCAGTGCTACGTAAGAGGCTTCTTTGAGTTTTCGGAGAGTTGTATTGACGTCCATTCCACTATCTGTATCTTATCCCATTGCATCCAGTGGTCTTCCTTCCAGACATTTTCGGCGATTCTGGATCTTTCGCGGATGTCGTTTTTACGTTTCTGTGTTCTAACTTTGAGTGGTCTACTGCACTCTCCTGTGTATTATATGGGCTTCATTGTGTTTTTTGAGTATAACTCTGAGCATTATTATGGATTTGAAGGTAGTGCATATCTTGTATTTTCTACCCATCCTTCGTATTTTATTCGAGGTACCTGCCATATGTGGTTTTACCACTGTATTTAGGTTCTTCTTTTTTTTTCAATTACTCTTTCCCTGTTCAGGTTATGTGTTAGGTCGGGATTGCCATTTTGTTTGTGTCTTAGCGATAGTTTTTTTTTTCTGGTCTATCGTACAAGCATCTTGCTTCACGTCCATTATTTACTAGACACAACTACAACTAGGTGTAAATAGGTACCTAATTTATAGACGATGAATAAGTGTGAGTTTATTAATAGTAATTAATTACCTATAATATATTTATTAGGAACTTAAGTGATACTTTGGCTGGCAATTCTGTGAGATCTATAAAATATGCGATTTTATCTGTAAGTGACAGGTGCCGATTAAGCTTAGAAAATTCGTTTTCTCCAGACCGTTTAGCTCTACTCGTAAATTCAACAGCTAGAGACATATATCTACAGGAAAGTAAAAAGTGGGGAAGAAAGTAAATAAAGCTACCTCAACAAAAATTGTTCTCAAATTAAATTACTAAATTCAATAAACTGGAAAAATATAGATCTTTTTTAAATGTGTCACTTATTAATAAATAACGGTAGTAATCTTAGTAATAGTCCAAACTCGAAATTTAATAAAGTTCCAATCTTGTTTAATAAATTTTTAAGACTTATTTGGCTCGAATTAAGAAATCTAATAAAGAAACTTATGCAAAATTAAATGTTTATAAAATATGTGTACACACTTCCTTATCTCAGTGAAACTTTGTCAAACGTTGAAAAATGAGCTTATAAGCCGGATAGTGAAAAAAATGTCAATTGTCTTACCTATACCATTGAGTAAAAAATATAAGTTTTCAGTCAACGCCTATACCTACATATGTATAAATTGGGTGGAAGGTAAAGAAAGACAAGGCGATTTAGACCTAAGCGCAAAAGATGAGGAGCCATATTCAACTTCGAACTTCATTATGTGTAGAAATGTAATGCAACATATATTTAAAAAAAGTAGATTTATTTTTGTATTGTACTTATGTGCCATACCATTTGGTGTTATTTAAAGAGAGTAAACATATTTAGGAATCGAAAGAAGTTAAAAGTGCTTGGAATTTAACTGCGCCGTCGAATTTTATCTCGTGTTATGAATTACTTTGTAGAGTTTAGTGTTGTGGAATTTGTACTGAAACACATAATAAAACCATTCTTACATCCACTAATGAAAACTACAAAAACAAGTAATAAAAACATATATGTTTTATACAACAACATAGAACTACATTTCATTTTAGTTTTGGCAATTTACACACTGACAAAATTTGTGTTTTCCAAACACTGGATGTGGAACCAAATGGACACATTTATGACATTCAATGGTTGGTAAATTATCTACAGCATTCCATTCTCGCAACAAGGACATTTTTAGAAACCCATTTTTTATATTTCTGTAATATTTCAAAGGCATTTCAGTTGATACATTGTTTGATTAAACCCAAGGAAACTTCTCTGAACCTTACGTTATCATTTTTATCTTCAATATCAGATTCAGTGATATTGTCTATTGATAATATCACAAGGGTTTCTTAATATCCACTTTAGGATTGCACCTTGATGTACGTGGTTAGGTAGTTTTATAATGGCAATACTTTTCTTTTTCTCTTTGAGGGAATCCGATAGCTATTAAATTGTTTCATGTAGAGTGTCTTCTTTTTTGTAAATGGTAGGTAGTTTAATAGCTGTGGTTATGCTTATATTACTTTTGTCACACATACCTTCATTTGCATTCTTATTACAGTTATCAATATTGGTGTTAATAAAATTATTATATACATTTTCACTCTTCTTAGCATCAAGAACGTCCAATACTGTGTCGGCAGTTGTTTCATATTGGTTTAATGTGAAAAGTAATTACTACTTATTTCTCATTGATATAAGATTTCATTTTCCGAATATTGATGTTTTTCATGTTCAATACTGCAAGGGATACTTGAAACTTCTTCATTATTATCCACTAATTCTGCAACGAAGAAATCACATAATACTTATTATTCTTATGTTAACTGTTAAATAGTTATTTACCTACCTGAAGAAATTACTTGAAAATCATACCGATTTTGTTCTAATGAAGACATTATATTATCTAAAGTAGCCATAATTTTTTTTTGATCTCTTCTACTAAAGAAGCAATGCTTTTACCTTTAATGAAAGCACATTTGTATTTGTCCTGCTGATGAAGAATTTTATGAGCATCAGTATTACAACCGTATCAATATTGGTTCACAGGTTAGTATTGTCTTCAAATTTTATTACATTATTTTTCGGCTATTTAAAAAACTTTGGTTGCATAAAATACAATGTAAAGTGCTGTTGAGAAAGAATTTTAGGAGCAACAGTTAACAGCCGTATTGGTTCCCAGGTTAGCATTGCTTTCAAAATTTGATACATTATTTTCATAGCATTAAAAACATTTTGGTTGCGTAGAATATAATTTAGTGCATCGCTGATTTACAAGACTAATATCAATGAATGCAAATGTATGTTTATCGGGTGATCCCATGCTATTAAGAAAGAAACAATCGTAAGTTTGTGGAAAATCCTCAATGGAAAACACTTTTTTCTGAATAGGTTTTACTTGTGTTAAAATTTTCTTAAAGACATAATCACTAACTAGTTATAAATATTTATGTTGAAAACATATCCTTTTACTAAGTTAATAACTTCTTTTATTTAAATTGCGAACCAGTCCACTTTTTTCTCCTTTTCCAAAGACTACGATTTTAATTTCAAAGATAAATTACTTTCTTCACCTGTTGTTTTTAATTTTTTGGTTATTTCTCTATTAAACATTTTAAATGTGTGAGAGATACAGATAAAAACTTTACCTTGTGAAAAACATTCTTTTAGTACTTCCGTTCGGCCCAATCTTTGTTTACCGTGATATTTTTTAATATCACACATTTGGTTTGCGTTAAAAATAGTCTAAAGACTCCCTATTCTTATTACAAATTTTCATTTTATACTGTCCTACTGACGTTATTAAAAAGGATCATGTTTAACCCTGTATTTTTGATACATAACAGAGAGGTCCAAGACTCTTAACTTTCAGGGGAAGGTGGTCTTGGGAGTGGGTAACGGGAGAAATTTCAGTTAGAACTTTGTTTTTTATTTGAATAGTTGGGTCCTCATCGTCTGTTACATCATCATCGATGAAGTGTCATCGCTTAATGCGGAAGTGTTACGTTAGGGCCGTCTTTTTAGAGTTAATGGAGGTTGTAACTTTTTAGAATTCTAACTGCAGCTAGGTGGAGGTGTACTATATCAATTTCACGATTATTGTTTGTAAATAAACTACTTAGACCTGGAACTGAGGTGTCTTCCCTAATGCCCAGTTCTTCATTTTCGTGTGTTGCTGAGTTTAGTTTAATAAATTCCTCTTCCGAAAAGATGTACTTATCCATAGGATAAATACCAGTGACTTGGAATCCTTTTACACCTTTTTCTATAGTACCAACTCTATTGAAGGCTCTGCCGAACAACTCTGCTACGTTAGACAAAACAGTTCTATCGTAGTTTTTGGATTTAATATACTGGTTACATGTTTGATGGTAAGCAGTCTTCAAAAGACCAAAGAATGGCACATCTAGGGGCTGTAGCTTATGAGATGTGTGTGGCGTCAGTGATAAAACTTTGATGCATTTAGATTAGAGTGAGTCTCAAAACTAATAGCACTGGATCTGTAATAGAAGCTTTCACGAAACGAGTGTTTGACCCACTCAGTTATCCATCCGAATGGAGAACATCAATAAAGGGAATCTGTGGGTCCATTTCTACCCAAGCTTTCTTTCATCCTTATTCGTTTAAAAATAAACATAGGGGGCACATACTGTCCCGCAGCACTTATGCAACAAACTACGGTGGTCGTCTGACTTCGTTCGCCACTTGTGATGGTACTAACTTGCTTTTGTCCTTTCAATGCGAGAACACGAAATTGTCGATACATGCAACTTATTCCCTTTTCATCCACGTTAAATACACCATGAGCAATGAATTTATGTTCCTCCATCAGTTTCTAAATTTCTGCAAAATAAATCAACTTCTTCACGATTGAAAGTAAGTACTCTATTCAGACTAGTTGCTTCTGATCTTCTCAGCGATAATCTAGGATTACGTGTCATGAAGCCAGTCTTTGCCACGCATACTTTTTTCTTTATTAAAATTATTTTTATACCATTTTCAACTGCGTAATCATACGCTAACTTTCGTACACTTTTTGGAGTTAAACCATAAAATAGCTTAGATAATTGCAATACGTGATTTGCAAGTTCTGTTTCTTGATCACGAGTGAAAACTTCTACCAAGCTTTAGTTTCTTATTGGGAAATAGTTTGCTCAAGCGATCCTGAAGAGAGAGAGAGAGAGAGAGAGTAGCATAAGGAATTTCGAAATCTTTTCCTGCACTTCTAATGCTGAATTTCTTCCTTTGTACTGCCGTGACAGCGCGTTGCATGAATTTCGGTCCAAGATGAGCGAATTGTTTTTCTGACTTCTTTTCGGCATCTAGAATTTTGAAAACAACAATCAATGTTGATTCGGGTAAAATCGACCAGCCATGGGTAATACGGTCACCTTGGTCGGTATTACCCGCCACACTCTCTTTATATTAGATCTACCAGGGCTACCTAACCTAGTACTTTTCAAGTAATCTAACCACATCAAAAATTTGTCAGTTGCAACCCCTCAACAACACCAATACAAATTCAGTAAAATAACCATCCTTGAAGAACACTTACCTTAATGCAGAAAGCAGTAAAATTGTTAAATTATACCAACATTTATAATAACGACAAAAACTCCATCTTAATTTCACACACTCACAACAAAGCGTACCACTACTGTTTCAGGACTTTATTACGAGATCGCAGCACGTGTCAGATTTTAAGTACGAGCGGTGATTTTTAAATTATTTATGTGGTCGATATTACAACTTCTTTCCCTACAAACATAAATTCATCAAAACCTGAGAATTTCGGCATAAAGCAAAAAAACCGCTGCCGAATTTTCTGCCATAATGCTTTCTCGTATATGTAAACAATTTTGACCACAAACCTGTAATAAGCGACTTCAAAGCCCACAATATCTCAGTTTGAGTCATATGGATTTTGAAACATGATAATCCCCCATTTTTGATCCGGCATGTTGAATTTTCTAACTTTTACAAATGGTTTATACTTAGCAATCTTAAAAACCTCCAATACACGACTTTCAAAAAAATCCGCTTATAAATTAAAAATGCACAATTTTGCACCCTAAAAACGGTGCGCCACTGGTTGTTATTTTTTTTATTTTGAAATTATATAAAAAAGTATTATTTTGTTTATTTTTAATTTTGTAACTTTTTAAAATTTGAAACAATGAATTTTTCTAAGCCTCTAAAAATCCCCTTCCACTGGTTAACGAACTTGGCCTAGATTTTATGGCAAAGAATTTTTGTACCAAATTTCATATCGATAGCTTTAATGGTTCTAAAGATATCATGCACACAGACAGACACGAATTTTTGTCCTAAAATGTGTTTTTCGTGTTGTTTAGGCCATAAAACGTCGAGAAATGCAAACAAATTTGAATATTTAAATTATATAGCTTTCTCTTTATTTGTAAGTATATGAGAAAGCAATTATCTCAAAATCTATTAAATACATTCATTTCCCCATACCTGAAAGACGTAGTTTACAATAATTTTGAATTCGACCACGATGAATACCTTATACTTGTCCGGATACTGAATTCTATTATAGCAGTGTGAGCTCTAATGTACGCTCATTACACATGAAAGAAAATTACGTTGAAACCTTAATTAGACATTGTATAATGTTTTACGAGTGGGCAATAACATTATGCATCAAATTTAGAAAGTTTTAAAGTTATTTAGCCCTTTTAAATGGCTAAAACTTACCACATATTAATTTTTACCAAAGACAACTCATTTAGCGATTCAGTGTGTACTTCATTTTAAATATTTAAGTATGTAATATTCCTAAAAAAACGAAGTAATTTTCGAAATTTATCATTCGTCGACTATTATAATTTGTACTTTAACATGAACTAAAACTTCTTTAATAAATGTACTCTACGTTCAAACGTAAATGCTTTTAACTACTTACATCATTATCATTTCTCATTTTAATTATCAAAGACTGGCTGTAAACAAAAGCTCCAGTACCGTGCTTACAATTTTTACATTTAAGGAATATACGGAAGCTGGGGTCCTGCATTGCAAGTTGCGGAGCTTCGGCCTGGGGTGTGTAAAGACCATCCAGAAGCTCCCAATCGAAAAGTAGGCGTGGCCTGTCCTTAGACACCCAATTAGAGAGCACCGCCTGAGGCAGGGGGCAGAACCAATTACCAACCAGGTAAAAGTGGCTGGGGTCATGTGGGGTGAAGGAGTGTGGTTCATGTCGTCACGGGGAGAGGGTATGATTTTAAAAACCGAAGATATTTTTTTATGAGGTTTTTTGTTGATAATAGCATTCATAAATAGTAGTTATAGTAGCTTAAAATTATATATATATATATATATATATATATATATATATATTTATGTATCACCATAATAGAATTACAAAATGTTTTGAATAAACAATTACCTATTAGAAAATATAAGAAAACTGTATAATTTGGTTGGAAAAGCAGCAAATTTGAAACAGTAAATAATTATGGACATAAGTTATGGTTTAGTTCCAAAATTTGCTAAAACTTCAAGTTTATAGTAACAAATAATGCGTGAGGTACAAATTTCTTTATAAAGGAATGGAGGTAATTAGACATGTTCATGTGTTTTGCCTTTATAGCCAAATTTGAAATCCTTGAATACAATTAGTAACTGATACTTTCCAGATAAAGCCAAATACTTTGAATCAAGTGTATAAGTGGGTACTGAAATCTGAGAACAGGATAATACCCAAATAGAATAGAAATAACGGTTCAAGGTTGATTACTATAACTTGATTAATTAATGTTTGCTAACAAGTTGGAGCATTCGTGAGCTCACACGGTATTCACTTGTAGTGATATAAACCTTTTTCAGGAATTGTAAACCTAGTGTAGTCACTACATGAAAGTTTAACAGAAATTTGTCAATAAACATATTTAATGTCCATTAAACATAATGTAAGGGTGTTTGCGGTCTGTAAGTGAAGCTTGCAGTCAGCTTCCACCAATACATAAAATTGAAACTCGTTTGGAAGAACATTTGATTTATTCGGTTTAAGTATAACTTATATTTATTTTAGTTACGGTGTCAACTCCTGGGTGGAATGCGGATGAAGGTTTTTTTGGTACAGGGATTGAAGCGGGTTAAACGGATTCGGGCGCCACCCAAAGATATGCTACAGTTCAGGTTGTCTTTGGGCCAATCCTGGACCTCGTCACGGCTTCCAAAAGGACTGCGCAGGTCTCTCATTGGAGAATAGTTTCAGGGTTTTCTACGGCGGTTGAAGATGTGCTAAAACAAAATTAATTCGGACGGTTTAGGAAGTAGGCAAAGGTTACAGGTCCCTCTTTACAAACAGGCTCTTTCAACATTGATTGATGATTAAATGGATGATTGTTAACAAATACGAGCTCTCCCAATTTAATTAAGTTTCGGCGGTTAAAATTCAAATATACGGTTTCCGGTAGCAAAAAAATCTTTACCACAAGTATCAATCTAAATCAAATACTTTCAAATTTAATCTCAGCCCAAGTATCTATTAAAGTAAATTTAATTAACTAATTTAAAACTACTATTTTACCCCATACTCTCAAATAGGTTCAAGAAAAATGACGGAAAGCCCGTACGACCTACCTATATAACGTCGGTACGATCGCAGTAGGTGTCTTTTGGAAATTCTCATTCTTTCTATGATCAGGTGGGAGCGTCGCAAGTTGTTTTAATTAAATTAATTACTGATTCTTTTCATTTCATATTATTGCTTATTAAATAACGAAGAGATTGGCATAAAAAATTTTCATTTCTACATAAAAAAATGCTTATTCTATATAATGGCTTAATTAATAATTATGGACACTTCCGTCAACACACAATTTAAATTTTTCAGAAGTCGGTTGCTTCCTTTCACATGTGTTGGCGTTTGAATGTACTATTTAAAAGTGTATTAAATTTTGCACAATGACGGGTAGATTAAATTCCATTCTACCTTAGAGTTATTTGGTTATTTGATCGTTAATATCGAAAGTGACCCAATGAAACTTATTTTGTCTATGTTGACAATATGAGTTGAGTTACAAAGTCATCTTGCTTACACCAAAACGGTACCCGGCAGACGGCCGTATTTTGATACTGGCATGTTTCTTTTAAATAAAATTTTACCCACAAATTCTTCACGGTCAATCCATCGACCTAGCAGGATTCAATTGAGGTATCCACGGACGTCCGTATGTCAATGTGGAGGGGCACCGTCTTGTTGGAATATGAATTCCTGTTTCTCTTCGTCGTCCGTCAATTGTGGTACTAACCAATTTTGTAACATGCCCAGGTAAACGTTTCCATTGATAGAGTTCTCAAAGAAAAATGGGCCAAACACACGTATTTTAGTAACAGCACAAAACACGTTTATTTTTGGACTATCACGAACCCCATATCCGAACTCTATATCTATTGACTTTTCCAGTTAAATGAAATGTCGTTTCGTCACTCATTATGATTCGTCCCAACAAACTCTCGTCCTCTTCGATCAGGGCCATTCAATTCTCACATAATGCTAATCTCTTTGCTGGATCATCAGGCTGCGATTTTTGAATCAGCTGCAATTTGTATGGCAATAACTGCAATCGCTTCCGTGCAATCTTCCACACTGTTAATTTTAGTATCTGCAACTGTTTACTGGCTCTCCGTACTGATTTTTTAGAGCTCCTTATGAAGCTCTCACGGACTCTTCAATCGTTTGTTCACTTACACGTGGTCTTCCCGCGCGGATTTTCCCTCGATGACAGATACATCCTCTGTCGCGTAATTGTTTGTACCACCTTCGGAATGACCATTCGGGAGGTGCAGGACGTCCAAATTGGCGTCTAAATGCCCGTTGAGCCGGTACAACACTCTCTGTTCGTGCATATTCAAGCACACACCAGCCTCGTTCGTTTGGTAGAGCGGCCATTTTCTGCAGCAACAATGACAAATGTAAATATGACAAATGAAATGAAAATCTTAAAAATCAAAAATTAAAACTTCCCTCTTTCTAATGCATTTATGCTAAGTGTTAGTGAAGCTATAGCGTTATGAAATCCGTCAATAATTTGTGGACACGGTGTATTCGAATACACAAGCTTTAACATTATTTTTCTTTCTTATTGCATAACATTTTAGGTATTAATCATTTGTATTCTTTACGCGATACATTATAAATATTTAACGCAATTTATAGGGTTGATTTCGGATTAATTCTTTTAAGCGGATAATTTTATTTATCTATTCTGGTCTTACTACTGAATATTTTTACAGTTAATGTTAGCAAATTTTGCTACTTCGGTAGCGAAAAAAGAGAGGAAAACTAAACTTCGCATTAATTAGTTGTAGATATGCATCTTTCACTGACTGCTATTTTATTTTAGGGTCTATAATCTGTACAACGTCCATAACTTTCTTCTGTTTGCTTTGGGATTAATAATACCAGAGAAATACCAATACTTTGCATATTCAATTATATCAAACCCCAACATTTTTTTGTAATTTGGCGTCGATAGTATTTTATTTATGCTGGGAGACAGCGCTTTGGAATTGGGCCTAACACAATATTATATTTGACTGCTGTTGTAAATTCTATGTTACTTCCCAAAGCCTTAAATGATTATCTAACAAGTTTTTTAATGCGGCACGTTGCTCAAACATTTAAGTGTTTTGGACCTGAATTCCACATATTCAACTTTCAGAACAGTTTTATCATACAATCAAGAGAATATAATGAACGTTAATAGAAAATATATTTTTTAAAGTCTGCAATTTTAAACGATTTGTCACTTTGACAGTAAACTATTTTATTCATTAAAATCGTGTGACAGTCAACATGCGGTGATAAAATTATCACCGATTTGATAGCCTATTCTGCGATTTTGTTTTTGTATTTTAACCAATGAAAGTAATCAAAAATGTACCATGTGACATATGAATTATGTTCTCTTGTCAATATAGGTAGGTACTGTATTATCACATATCATATTAACCAACTGAACCACGTATTGTGTACTATTATATATTCTTTGCTAGAAGCCTATTTTCGCACAGGCCACACATCGACGGCTAGTGGTCCTATTCTATGTAATTGGGTTTTTGAAAAAAAAATTTTGTTGTAATAAATGGAAAGATCATATATACCTACGTTTTATAACAAAGCTTTTTAGTTTTTTTTCGCTCTAATTCAATAGTTATATTACATTAAAAATACATTTTTGAACCCAGTACCGGAAACACGCCGAAAGTACCCGAACAAACCAAGGCGCGTGTGACGTCACAATGTTTATTTTTACTCATCATAGCATACAGCTGATACAGTGTTTTGACTTTTAATCGATTAAATCTTGTTATTATAGTCAATATATTGATAAATATATCAAAAATGTCAAACCTTAAAAGTTTCTTATAATAATATAGTAATTAATAATTATTTATGTAAACGTACAAATTGAATAAATAGAATTCAATAATAAGATTTTTTAACTAAATTCCAGAATCATAACTTTTAAAAATCATAGCATCAAAAAAATTTCTATGAATGATTTAAAACGATTAAATAATAAATTTGTACTCGGTTATTGAATGGTTTCGGTTTAATTTAGTATTTTATATTTTAATTTCGCGCTAGGTTACGTACTATACTAAATTGAAATTTTAAAAGTGTATATAGTTATATATTCCGTTATTACAATGTCATTTAAGAAATTCTCATGATTTGATGTTTTTTTTAACTGAAAGCAGACATGGAGAATTATATTTACTATACTACAAAGGGAAGTAGAGCAAAAATTAAAGTAGATGTAGTACCGCACAAGTTTAGTTGTCAACCTAAGCGTAAACTTTATCACATATGACTAAACAAGCTTTTATAAATAAATTTTTTGCACTAAATTTCGTATATTTTTAGTCAATTTACATGTAGAAACCGTTGACACTGTACTATTGAGAATTAATTTAACATTATGACGTCATAAACATGCCGACCAATCGTTATGCGTTTGTAGTTGCGTGATTCTTTTTAAAATTTTAAATTGCTTATAAGTCAAAAAAATTTTTTTTTGCATGGACTATTAATATAATTTATAGTCAAATTTTAAAATACATAAAAAACAATGACTTTTTTTTCAATAACCCAATTGGTTGAATTTTAGCACAAATTTTCTGAGGTAGTTGTGCAATTTCACCAGTTCTATTATACGTTAATCCACGGTGTAAATTTATTCGGTGAAATATATGAAGCGCTAAGACAAAAACTGTAGTGTGCAACAATTATTAAAAATACATCGGCTATTTATATACGTGCCCTTTTACAACAAACGGATCTTCGATATTCTACATATAAACGAATATTAAAACAAGTTTTACTTTGCATCTTTATCGTTTGACCTCAGTTAAGACGATTTTGCCAACAAATTATCAAAGCAGAGAACAGTTTCGTCAATGGTTTTTTACCATTACGAATGATGACCTTTTAGGTCTCACTTTTTTATCTGGTGAGCGTTGTTTCGTGTTTCCGGATGTCAATTCTCAAAATGTGAGAATGTGGAGTACCGATAACCCTCACCTATTAGATGGAAACGTCACTCCATCCCTCGGAAATAGGCGTTTTTGTAGGTTTAAGTCGACGACGATTAGTAGACCCAATTTTTATGCCATTCTGTACTAAGATACCGAGATGAAATTCTTAACAATTTTATTAATGAACTCCACAACACATACATATTGGATATTGGAACTGAAGAACCCAACCTGCCTGAGAAACTACAAGAATATTGTGATGATCGTCTAATTAGTCAAATAGCTTTGGCGGTTACGAAAAACTTGACAATTAAATTCTTAGTAATTTACGTATTAACACAAAATAAAATATTATGCACGACGATAAAGGGTAATTTTGATGGAATTGAAATTCGAGGCTAAGATTTTCACAGTATATTCTTTATTGTACGCCAATTTTGTTGGAGTTGCGGCAAAAGCCAAATTTTTTATTCCATGGGTATTGGTCAGTGTTTGGGCCGAATTACTGTTATCGTTACTGTTGCTGTTGCCGTTGCGTTGTCGTTTTAAGGATAATTAAATTTTAAATAAGTTTTCTTCATGAAAGTTTTTGTAGGAAATAAGTAGGTAAACCCTAAGAAATAAAAAAGCTTCAGCACTACTTTTTGGTGAATATCTGAAAAGCTATCCACTTTTATATATACTTTTATTAAATGTAATTCAATTTTAAATAAGTTTCCTTTCTGGAAGTTTTTATTCGCAACTAAATAAGAGTTTCATTACTTTAAAAATCTGATTCAAAATATTTTTGGCACACGAGCGATTTTGAAACATCTTTCTTAAGTTGGTATTTAAATGTTTACTAACGTTTACTGACATACATTATTAAACTCTATTCTGACAAATTATTTTTATCTTTACGATGTTACCTATAATCATTAGCATGTTCCACTAACGTTAAGCAAAAGAATGTAAAAAATTATATCTTTGCACCAAAGATGTCAAGTTATTAAGTGCTATAAATACTGTACTGTACTGTTGAAATTAAGATTATTTAATAATTTGGCATCCAAACAGTCTGAACTGTCAGACTTGTTGGTGCTCTACTATTTAATACAGGTAAGTACACAACACGTGTACGTATAACAAATAGTTTTCGAACTGGTATGTTTGTATAAATATTTTTTTACGTTTTTGTCGAAATTTTGATTGTTTATTATATCATACTTAGACATCTGCAATTCTTATAATACAATTTTTCTATGGTGATCAGTGAAACGTAAAACAATGCCATTATTGACAGTACACTCAAACTTAACTAAGATCCAAAATTCTTGTGTAATGCACACTGAAACTAAAATTTTTAGCTTCGTAATAATGAATAAACTGTGTGCATTCAAAAGAAACGTAATAAAAAATGGATTTACATCTTTCAAGTGACAACTATCTGTATACATCTAATTTAACATGGATTCGGCTTTAACATTTGTAAGTGTCATCAAAATGAAAGAATTCTACCAACATAATTGGGCAGAGAAGCCTGTAATTATATGCCGAAAAAAGAAGTTAAGCAGAATCGCAATACATTATTTTGGAAAAAGTGAAAATGAATATGAATTGTAAGTAAATTTTACATTATATGCTCATTTCACCTTTATATTTGAAACTACAAATGAGAAAATGTTAACTGATGACGTAAAATATTTACCGAAAAAGTTTTTTCTTGATGTTACATTAAAGTATTGTGTAAGTGTATGTGTATGTATGCATTACAAGACAACGATGGTTTACTACGCCCAACAGAGGGCGAGGCCACTTAGAGTCGTTTTTTGAAATACAAAATTTTATGAAGTTTGTAAGACAAAGATAAACAGTTATGTAACTCAACTACAGTATTTTTACATTGAGGAGTACAGAACTATCTAAACGTTTGTCTATAATCTATTTTTCTTATTTCGGCCTAGATTTGGGGTGTTTTATTATTACACCAAAAGTATGCTGGTATTAAACGATTCTCACTAACCTTAAATCTGATTATATGTCAAAATTAATTTAACAGTTGCCACATTTAATTGAAATGAGTAGTAACTACTGTATAATAATAGAAGAAGCCTATTGAATTTTGATTGAAGAAATAGGGTTCCGCCGTATTATAACTTACCTATAAATTTATTCTGGGGTGTCTTCTAATTGAAATAAAAGATTTTCATTAAATTTCACAAAATAATTTGATACAACTAAAAAACATTTATTTGCTATATTATTAAAAACTAAAGACAAAAACCACACTAGTTTGTCGTTTACTGTCCTTCAGGTAGTTTAAAATTATTTAATAATTGCCAATTGAATCGTGAGTTGAGATTCTTTCAAGAGATTCTGAGTCAAAAGTGTCTAAGTCCTTATACCATCTCGACTATCTCTATATCTGAAGTAAGTTCATCATTTTCAGAAGACAGTTCTGAATCTGAATCCGATTCCTCGAGAGAAATAACGAATGGTGGAATATTCTCAGCAGAAATTGACCCCATTAGTTTTGTCCAGTTTTGTCCAGTCTTCCAAAATTATTTTTTCACAATGAACCTTGCCACATGTCGGACGTATATTTTGAAAGAGCAAGTCGCCATAAATATGCAACCATATCTTTTGATTTACAATTACTATATTCTCGAAATGGTATAATCAACTCCCACAATTGCTTTTTTTGTTCAATTGTAGTTAATTTTCACATTGTGGTTAATCAAAAAATCCTGCATTTGAGTCTTGCTAGAAAAAGTTGGTGGTTTGCTCAACTTCACCGAGTGATATGTGCATTGTCCATTACCACCACACATTTTGATTGCAGTCTATCCAAAGCAAAGCAGGAATTAACTAATTAACCACCAAATTTTTGAAAAGTTCTGCAGCCATTGTCTTGTAATAGGCAACGGTCATTATTTTGTGAGTCCAGAAAGTAGTCGCACCCCTCTAAGAAGCCAAACTTGCAACATGCGTGTAATATTGTAAAACGTTTGCTTTCAGACTTAATTGTGGGAGGATAACTTTTCAAATCAGTATCATGCACATAACAACGAATATTACTACCATTTTGGTAAATCTACGTTGCATACAAAAACACGAATATCACATTCTCACTTGAATTTAGAAATTGGACGAGCTTCCTGAGAAAAGTGATCTTTAATTCAACGACATGTTTACGCCCATAAAAAATGTTGTACTTGTACCCCATCGATTTTATAATTTTGAATGTACTTGATCTACTACCCTTAAAATCCAAATGTTCGCTACTGTCGTCCAAAAGTTTGTCGATCGTAAAATGTAAAATGTTCAGATTTTGAGTTGTATTGCCAAATGACCTATCATTTTTACCGTCCAACCTACATATACATATGTAGGTGTAGAAGGTTATGCAATCAACATCTTTTTTCACTATTGCTAACTCGACTTATTAGCTCATTTTACAACTTTTGGCCAAGTTTCTGGATGTGTGTGTGTGTGTGTTGCGTGTGTGTGCGTGTGTGCGTGTGTGCGTGTGTGCGTGAGTGCGTGAGTGCATGTGGGCGTGAGTGCGTGAGTGCGTGAGTGTGTGAGTGCGTGAGCGAGTGAGTTCGTGCGTTTGTGCGCGCGTGCGCGTGCGTGCGTGCGTGTGTGTGTGTGTTATATGCTTTTTTTAATATGATGCGTAATTTAGCGAGAAAAAAATTCCTGAGATAGAATTTAAGCGTTAGTTCAAACTTTTTCATTATCTGAATATCGATTAATTTTATAAGAAAAGGTGTAGACGTATTTTTTAAAGCAAATTTAATTTTACATAAATGTAAAAATTAAATTGAAAATGCTGAAGCCGTATTATCGATATTTTTTACGTATTTGTCTATGAATCTCTATCTGACATGAAGTTTTAAACGCCACTCTAACATATTACTGTTTTTGTTTTTACAATGTTGCCTGTGCTCGGTATGAACGTATAAAAAAGAGGTTGCATAGTTATCTTAAAAAAAATTTATTTCATTTCTTTTAATTTAAGTTAGCATCTAGATGTCTATTAATCTCTGTCGGGTGTCTTTGGAATTTTTGTTACGTATTTATGTCTATGAGTCTATCTGACATGAAGTTTTAAACGTCATTCTAACATATTACTGTTTTTGTTTTTACAATGTTGCCTGTTTTCGGTATGAACGTATAAAAAAGAGGTTGCATAGTTATCCTAAAAAAATTTAAATTAGAATTATTTCATTTCTTTTAATTTAAATTAGCATCTAGATGAATATTAACCTCTGTCTGTCATGAAGTTTTAAACGTCTGTTTGACAAGGATTATTGTTTTTACGTTTACAATGTTGTCTATTTTTGTAATGAGCTTCTTATAGAAGATGTTGCATAATTATCCTTAAAAAATGTTATTAAAGTTATTTCATTTCTTTTAATTTCCATTTTGTATGTTGAAAGGTCGTGTGGTGTTCCACACCAGATATTTTTTTGGCGCTACAGAAGGGTTCACCAGATTTACACATTTAGAAAATAGAATTAACTGTTCATAAGCACATCAAAGTGTGATAAATTCTCTACAATAAAGGGGTTTATGATTATGATTTTTACCACTGTTTTGGAAACACTTCTTTTAGTGCAGTGCCAGGTAAATGCGGTCCACTATAGTCCTTATCTGTTTCAAAATAATTAATAAATGAAGCAATAAACTTCTTAGATTTCTGCGACAGGCTTTTTTGAGGTTATACCTTGAAGGGAAACATTTCTTGTAAAAATTTCAACACAGATAAAAATTACGGTTGAAGCGCGAACGAATACTCGTTTATAAAGGACCGGGTTTTTAAGACCTAAAAGTAACAAAATAAACAATATCTGGTGTGGAACACCACAGGACCTTCCAAACTGCAAAATGGAAATTAAAAGAAATGAAATAATGTTAATAACATTTCTTTAGGATAATTATGCAACCTCTTCTATAAGAAGTTAATTAGAAAAATAGGCAACATTGTAAACGCAAAAACAATAATCTATGTCAAACAGGCATTTAAAACTTCATGACAGACTGAGGTTAACAATAGGCACCTAGATGCTAACTTAAATTGAAACAGATCAAATAATTGCAATTTCAATTTTTTCAGGATAACTATGCAATCTCTTTTTTATACGTTCATAATGAAAACAGGCAACATTGTAAAAACAAAAAAAACAATCTATATCAGAATGACGTTTAAAACTGCATGTCAGATAGAGATTAATATATACATAACATGTTAACGTAAAAAAAATTCCAAAGCTACCCGCTTTAAAAATATATTGATAACATTGTTTCAGCATTTGCAATCATATTTATTTAATTTCTAAATTTATTTCGCTATACAGAATTCTGTATACTCTTTGGTTGAATCAACGGGATATAACAGGCAATCTGTGAGGACAATCCTGCACAGAAATAAGTTTCGCCCATACAAACCACAATTTACTAACGTTTTAAACAAACAGTATTTCGAAATCAGAATGGGTTTTTCGTTTTGGTACCAAGGGACGAAGGAAGAAAATAACCGTTTCCTTTATCAAATACTCTGGACTGACGAGGCAACTTTTAGTTCAAATGGGACCGTGAGTTCACAAAATTGCCGTTGGTGGAGTCAAGAAAATCCGCATTTTACAATCGAATGTCGCGACCAATATTCTTTTAAAATAAACGTTTGGTGTGGTATATTGAACAATCAATTAGTTGAACCATTCTTCTTCCCGGATAATTTAACGGGAGTAAGTTACCGCCACTTTTTGGAGAATGAAGTAAGTGACTTTTTAGACAATGTACCTTTACTTACTAGAAACGATTTGTGGTATCAGCTCGATGGTGCACCAATACACCAAACGAATGAGATTAAACGTTGCTTGCGAGATCGTGATAATTATTGGCCACCTAGGTCCCCAGATATGACACCCTGGACTTTTTTTGTAGAGTTACCTTAAACAAAATGTGTGTAAGCATAGGCCATTTGTGATCTTAAAGTATTTGAAGAGACAATTAGAAACAGTTGTGCCAACATTAAGCGTTCACATTTACAAAATGCAATTAAGGCAGTTGACAATAAGACTATTGTCTGCATAAGCTTGAAGGCCGTCATACAGAGATATAGTTCGTGTTTGTTGTTTTAATTCGTTCCTTGTTGTCATCATTGTTAGTAATATTTTCTTCTAAATTGTTTTGTTTTGTATAATTATTTAACACATGTTACTTATAAAAAGTATGTGTTTTATTGCTAAATACAAAACACTGGAGATTACGAGTTCGAAAATGCAAAAATGCCAAACTTTTGTTTTTCATAGCCTACTTGTAAAAATGTCAGTGCCTACTTTCCCCTTTATGATTTCTGATCAAATTTAACGTTTTGCATTAAAAAAAGTGGGTTTAGAAAATTAACTATCATAGCGGGTCCTATTTTAAAGCACCACTAAATTTTCAGAATGTGTTTAGAATTTATAATAATATAGCAATTATGTAGCTATTGAAACCTTGCATCACTGAAGTCAATTTTTTACAAACAAATTTTATTTTTCCTTAAATACTAATAATTGAATCGATAAATTTAAATGAATTTCTTACCATCAGCTAAATATTTCATTAAAAAATAGACTAGCATCCGTTTTTTTTGCTCTTATTTTGACAAGAGGCTGCTATTGGTTAAAAATTGCCAAAAAATCAAATTTAACCTAGATGTCTGAAAATTGGTATACATAGTTAGAATTAAAAAAGAAACAACTTTTGCAAATAAAGTTTTTCAACATTTTTTTAAATGCCAAATTTGACATATACCCAAGAGCAACAGGTTGAAATTTTCTGTGTAATTTTGGATCAAATTCCAAGCAACAACTGACGTCAAAGTTAAATTTTACCTAAAGTCATTAATAAAAAATTTTCCCATATGATACGGACTTTATTGTGTCACTGTACATATATCTATTTTTTATATTTGATAAAAACTAGAACTGCCACTAATAAACCCCTCTCTCCGCCGCTGGATTTCTCCCAAAATCTAATTAGCTCCAGCAGAAAAGAAATGAAGCTTAAATACAAAATTTCAAGTACGTACGTATTATAGTTCTGAAGTTACTAACATACATTCACACGCACACGCACGCACGCATGCACACACAAGCACGCGCGAACAAAATTCCAAAGCAGCGCATGCTTTGGAATTTTGTTCAAATTAGCATCTAGGTGTCCATTAAGCTCTATCTGACATGAAGTATTAAATATCCATCTGGCATACCTTATTGTTTCTATTTTTACAATATGGCCTATTTTCGTTATGAACGTATTAAAAAAGGGGTCGCATAATTATCTTTAAAAAAATAATTGAAATTATTTCATTTCTTTCAATTTTGTAGGTTGGAAGGTCGTATTTTGTACCACGCCAGATATTTTCTTATGAATTCGTTCTTGAGAAATTTCGTATAGAGTTTAGTTTTCATTGATCTAAATTTTGAAATACCGTTTAAAATCATTGTAGAAATGTTGTAAATGTTGCGTTGCTGTTCATTTCTTGTCATGAATTTGTGTGAAGATAACCTTGTTGTCGTCCCTGTGACTAGAAACTACCTCTAGTTTTTCGTTTTTGAGAATTACTTTTTACCGACATATATGATACTGTTTTATTCTTTTACTTTTACAATACTGATGCAGAGAGTACGCTATACAAGGCGTGTTATCGAAAATTTGTACCCCCGTAAAACTCAGCAAAATAAATGTCTGACAAAATACGTTGATTTTTATGTCAAGGGGACCCATTTATCTGCAAAAATAATTTTTGCAAATTTTAATCCTGCGCGGGAGGTAGCAATCTCCTTCAAATGTTTAAATAGGGTATGGGGTCGAATGATCCTTAAGTTGAAAGGGCTTTTCAGTATTTCTTTTATTTAATTCCATCGAATTTTTACTGGTAACAAAGTTAAAGAATGTAAGATTTGGATTTGTAACCAAATTGTATTAATGTATGGAAATTAGTGTAGGTTATTTTATTCAATAAATGTTTTTGTGCTTTTATTATCTTATTCATTTTTTTGTTAACAATACATTCGATAGTTTGAAAGTTCTTGTGCTTTCATTAATTTTTATAAATTTTAAAGTTTAAAACGCAATTTCTTAACAACAAATGAATCGAAAGAAAATACGCTTGTATAACAAAGTCAAACTATTACTTTCTGTTGCGATACAAAAAAAATGAGTTGTATAAAATACTAAAATAACCTATTTGGTTATAGATAGAAAAACAATTATAAAGCTCAAGTTTATGTTCACTTATAAACATAATTATTATAGTTAGAGTTATACCGGAAGTCGGTACTTAGTCGCTTATTTTAAATGGATCACCCCGTATATTAATACATTTTTGGATTCTGTGTCGAATTTTAAGGTAAGTTTGTTAAATAAACTAGATACGAAATTTCAGTCGTTTTAAAACAAAAACATTTTTCTAAACAAATTGACAGGTGCGGTCTTAGTAATAACTCGTTAATTGTTCTGTTCCTGTCAAACAATTTGAATAAAACTTTAAGGTGTTGTAGGCAAAGGTTTATTGCAACAGTCTGCAAAAAATGACATTTGTATTTTTCATAAAAATAAAATTATGAATGTCTAAAAATGCAAGTTACACAAAAAAATCAAATGGAAACCCCTATTTTTTATTACTCAGATCGATTTAACGTCAAAAATTAAGGTAAGTTTGTTTAAAACTTTATTTGCCTAAACGTAATATACATTATAAAAAAAGTCTCAGTTTTAAAATTTGTGATAAAAATGAGCTACATACTTAAATCTAGTATTCCTTGTTCGTGGTCACCATGGAAACCAAATAATTGAGAATTGAAATAAAGAAAAATATTTGAAAAAGTTAATGCAAAAAATTATAAAAATTGATAATTTAGTGATTCAAAAGTCATTTTTGCCAAATAGAAATTTTCTGTCATTTTTTTCAATAATTCGATATACAACATAAGTGTAAAAATTTAATACTTTACGAGTAAATCGAAAAAAACTACTTTTTACTGCGGAGGTAGTAACTACATACTTATCAGCGCATCATTACACGATAAAGATGCTTATTTATTTTGTTTTTCTTTTGTAGTCAATAATTCAATCAAATTGTTGACAGTTTGTGTTTTTCTTGATGAAATGGCTCTACATGAATATTCTAATACAGATTATTTGAATTTAATTTTAATTCACGGAGAATGTCATAGAGTTGTAAAACGAACAGTAAGAACATTTATCGAACGCTATCCTGAGCGCCCCCGACCATCAGCAGATACAATAAGACGTGTGGTTCAAAATTTGAAACTGTTTGGCACATTTAAACACTCTGCGCCTCGCAAAAAAACTGCTATTGATATCAGAAGAACTCTTAAGAAACGTAAGTTTAGACCATACTGTTTACAAATAGTTCAACATTTGAAAGAAGCGGATTTCTTGAAACGTATCGAATTTTGTGAAACAATTTTGCTCAAAATACAAGAAATTCCTAATTTTTTAACTAATATCATAAGGACGGACGAATCTAAATTTACGAAAAATGGCATATTTAATAGCCGAAACTCGCATTACTGGAATAACGAAAATAACAATCCAATTCACGAATGCCATTTTCAGGAAATTTGGAATTTTAACGTATTTTGTGCTATTCGGAATAACGAAATCTTTGACGTGTATTTTTACAACGAAAATTTGAGAGGTTTAAAATAGTTGATTGTTGCGATTTATGATTACAAATTTAATTTCTAGGAGAAAATTATCTTGAGATATTAAACACTCGAATTCAACCCCGATTAAATCTAGAAAGGGAAAATTTATGGTACCAACAAGACCAACGCTGTTTCCATGAAACTTTATCAAATTTTTGAAGATCGTTGGTTTGCCTATAATGGTCCCTTTCCATGGCCACCTAGGTCACCTGATCTTACGCCAATGGATTTTTATCTTTGGGGTCGAATTAAAAATATTTTTTATGCTGCACCACTATCGACTAAAGAAGATTACATTGCAAGAGTGCAAAATGCCTTCAATTCTCCTTCTCCACAAGAAATTCAAAGGGCTACAAATGAAGCCGTTATAAGACGGGTTCGACAATGTCTTGCGTTTAATGGGCAACATTTTGAACATTTATTGTAAATTAATTTACATTTGATCACGAGCAAGAAATACTAAATAAGCGACTTTATCGTGTAAGAATGCACTGATAAGTTCAATTTTTATAATTTTTTGCAGTAACTTTTTCAAATATTTTTCTTTATTTCAATTCTCAACTATTTGGTTTCCATGGTGACCACGAACAAGGAATACTAGATTTAAGCATGTAGCTCATTTTTATCACAAATTTTAAAATTGGGACTTTTTTGATAATAAGTATGAAACTGTTACGTTTAGGCAAATAAAGTTTTAAACAAACTTACCTTAATTTTTGACGTTAAATCGATCTGAGTAATAAAAAATAGGGGTTTCCATTTGATTTTTTTGAGTAACTTGCATTTTTTGATAGTCAAGTTTAGACATTCATAATTTTATTTTTATGAAAAATACAAATGTCATTTTTTGCAGACTGTTGCAATAAACCTTTGCCTACAACACCTCAAACTTTTATTGAAATTGTTTGACAGGAACAGAACAATTAACGCATCCATCAATTTTTTTAGAGAAATGTTTTTTTTTAAACGACTGAAATTTCGTATCTAGTTTATTTAACAAACTTACCTTAAAAATCGACATAGAATCCAAAAATGTATGAATATACGGGGTGTTCCATTTAAAATAAGCGACTAAGTACCGACTTCCGGTATAACCGGAAGTGGTACGAACGTAAAAATATTTTAGATGAGTTAGCCCTAACATCATTACCGTCACCAAATTTTCAAAATTATAGTAAGTTTGGTTTAGCAGATACTCATAGGATCAGTTCCCAAAGGCGGACCCTGTATAATCGTAACGAATACCACTCGAGCAATCGAAAATAATGATTATTTTTCAATTTTTGTAACTCGACATAATCCTTAAAATACCATTCGAGTTACGCTTCCGTGGTTTTCGTAGATTACGTCTCGTTGCTCCTAAAATAATGGACAATTTTCGATGCTCTTGTGATATTAAATTTCTTCGCTGTGCTTTCTGCCGTAGAACGGTCGCGTACGAAAATGCCGTTAGTTTTCTTTTTGGCACTTATTGAAAATTTTACACAGGTAACTAAAAAATGTGCTACAGATAGCATTCTCTGCAAAACCACAGTTTCGATTTAGGTCGCCTAGACAATCCTGTACATCGCATATGTCTCCATAGAAGACACCCATTACAACAAAGTGCCGTATGACTTTTCTGTGTGTCTTCACCACACACAGAACAAGGCCAACGTTGCCGAAGTCGTTTTTGCTCAACTAGATTGACAATTTTTTTCAAAGGCTTCGTCGGTGCAAAAACTTCTAAAAGTAGGAATTTGCATTGTTAGCTATTAATTTGGTAAATATTAGGTATCGCTAGACTTACCTAATCATATGGATATCAACAGCCTCATCAAGTACGGCATGTGATATTCCTTCGGGAAGCGTTTTAAGGTCTAAATTTTCAGGAAATTTCTCATTTATGATATCTTTAACAATCCTTAACGAAGAAACCTAGAATTACATTCTGTTTTTCATGATGGTATTGTTTTGCAAATGCTATAGCACTTCTTTTCTGTTTCTTTGGTAGTCCTATGACTGTCCTGCTCTTTTAGGCGTCCTCGTTTTTTTATTGACATAGGCATCTTAATTGTTGAAAAGCGATATCATTGACCTCAGACGAGGGAAAGGGATTTCCGTTATCTAATACGAACGTTTTATTTATATCTTCTAGAACCACTTCTTTACAAAACGCAGGTAATTCACAGATAACTGACCCAGAGATGATGGATTTGCATTATCTGATACGAGCCCTTCATTCGTATTGTTTCTGTCTCGTAGAACCACCTCGTTACAAACCTCAGAGTGTTCCACAGAAAACTGATTTTCAATTTCAAATAGAACTTAATTGCTTCCAATAAAAAATTGAGTCTGATTTTCATCTGCATTGTCTACATGTACAATTGCTGCAACATCAGTGTCATTGGCCCACAGCGTTTTAAGATTTTTTAATACATTAGGCATTTGCTCAAACAGCATGCCCATCCGTGGAGCTGCTAAGTTTGCCAGTTCTGTGCATAACAACAGACATTTGTTTCGTCTTCGCGTGTAGGTACTTGGTGGTTGAAATCGGTTTGTGGTCAGTTCTATAGATAGAATATTATTATTAGATGTACTTGGAGAGTCCTGTTCAGTCGGTTCATTTTTTTCTAGAAAACTAGTTAATGTTCGTTAGTTGTCTTTGTAATAGGCTATAGTCCATAGTCCATCTCAGTTTTACAATTGTTCTATCAAAGAGCTTAACATTCAAATACTTTCTTAACGCAAAAATATGCATGCAAGGTAAAATCATTGCAGCGCATATTATACAGCTTTTTTGGGTAGACACAGGTCAGGTAAATCATGATTAACGTAAAAAGGGGGGGCGGAATGAAATTTAAGTGCCAAATGGTGAGTTTTTATGTTTTGTGAGTGCATTTTTACTCTCAGTAAAATAGGTATAATAAATAAAGGCTGGATTGCGTCAAAATGCTAATTTATTCAAATGAAAATTTGAATAAATGATCACTTTGACGAAATCAAGGTATTGTAACGTTTATTTATTGACTTTATAGAGTAATATTGGCTTAGACATCAAGGTATAATAAGCTAAACAAAATAGTACCATACAGTAATTATTGTAATTATTAAACAAATATGTTTTATACCAAGAGAAAAGAATACATGTTATTGCCTACGTATAAGGGTCACATCGATAGTTTATAAAGAAATAATCTAAATCAAAGTAAAAATCATACAAGTCGTTATGTAACACAACTTAATATGTCCACGTATGAGAGTTCAAATAAACAGTGTATTTCATGACAAACTACAATCTTCTGCCCTTCTGGGAAGCAAATTCATCAACGACAGCATCAGGTTGGTTGAGAAGTTCATAGCTTGCTTCCTTTTCAAAGGTACTCCTAAGCTATTCAGTCTCCTCCCAGTCATTGTAGCTCTCAAGTTTGATTTTATCCTCCTCATTGTAGAGAATGTCCTCGCAGAAGTTGCTGTAGAGACGGACTGTGATCAATTTGGTGTTCGCTTCGTAATTTAAATAAGTGATTAATATACAATATAGAATGGACTGTAATTTTTTAAGTGGACTTACCCTTTATATTCTGCTTCATTCACAATGGCACATATAGGATTAATTATAGGAAGGAAGGATGAACTTGCATATATATATATATATATATATATATATATATATATATATATATATATATAAGTGGTAATTCAAACTTAATTTCTTTTATTTTATGTGATTTCGTACAATCGCAACTACACTCTCGTCTACCCGTCACCAGTACAAAACGATACTAAAAATACTAAATCCGATGGGATTTCCCAAATTTTCTATGTACAATATTTACCTGCAAAATAAATTAAAACCAGCTTTATCTGCCATCTTAAAACTAATACAAAACTTAAATTATAACCGGCCACAACATCATTGTCAATAAAATTATCATAATACACTGTAACTCTTGAAATGATGGGAAATCGGCCAAATCTTTCAACATATCCATACTACTTTTACAGTCGCTAAACATTGGTTTACCTAGACCACACTGCACCTTTAACGTAGATGTAAAATCACTATCCTTGCCGTGAAGTACTGCAAAATGACACAATAGTTCTGGATTTAAGAAATCTTTTGATTTTGGATCACAGGCGGTGATACACTTCATTTGGATGTCATTTTTGGTAAACCTTTTGTCCATTTTACATAATGTGTTATCGAGAACATTAAAATACTCTGCTTTCAATTTTGTCTGGTGATCACATTGACTCTCTGAATCAGATCTTCCTTGCCAGTAGTCTTTATGACAAAATAATCATCAAAACTTGCTGTTGACTTTTGTGTCCGGCGGCCAATGTCTCTTTTATGATCAACTTCACAGTTCTTGCATAACTGTACTGTTTCTTGGATAAATTCTTCAAATTTTGTATCTGTTCGTAACTGACTTAATTGTTCTGTTGTTGGTCTTACAAGCTTAAGACATTTGCATACATCGATGGTAGATGACTGCAGTTGTTTTGATAGGATATTAGCAATCTTTAAAATTCCCTCAAGGATTACTAGAGTAAAAACAACGTCAAAAGATTTGATTTGCATCAAAATGCCTCTAGCCTCAACAGCTTCTCTTAGCTTTGAACTTTGCGCACATTTTTGCAAAGTCTTTATTACCGAGCCAAGTTGGTTCTTAAAAAACTGCACTCCTTTAAACTTTGCTGCCCATCTAATGTCGCTATGTTGAGGTACTGTGATCACTTTTCTCCCCGTATTAGTCTCTTTGGAAAAAATAAACATTTCATGACGAAGCGTAGAGTAGGATTGGAAAGCATAAACCCACAGTTTCCCCGACTATTTGTACATTCTTAGCTACCTCAACCAAGATCAAGTTCAGTCTATGTGCTTGGCAATGCACATACAGGCAAGGATTATTGATCGTTTTTATGATTAATTACAGCAACCTATTAAATCTTCCCGACAAAAGAGGCGCACCATCAAACGACTGGCTTACACAATTCTTCACTTCTAGACCAATCGATTCCAAAAAATCTTTTATTTTGATAGCTAAAGATTCAGCGGTGAGTTCTTGCAACTCAGCAAACCCAAGAAACCTTTATTTAATCTTAGACTAATGAATGTAACGGCAACAGATACTCATTTGCTCTTTTTGTCCTTCATATCGCGCCTCATCAACTATGATACTGTATATATTAGTACTTTTAATTTCATCAACTATGCCGCGAGTGACTAGATCTGGCAGTAGTAAGACTTTCCTTTCCTGTGGCAGAAAAGTGCCGACAGAAGAAACAAAATATAGCGTCATTTCCACCCGAGTATTCTATCTAAGAATATTTATCATACCATTTACTCTGGAAAGACTGTTGCTTTCCTCCTATGTTTCGCTTAAGAAAATTAAGCTTAGGTTGTTTTGGTCCATCGTTAGCACTAGATCAAGTGGTCGTTTCATTTGATACTTTTAGCTTTTTATGAGTGTTAGTGTCTCCTAAGTTAGAATTATAAACAGTGGAGCTACTGGAAGGCTCACCATTATCACATGTATTTGATTGTTGATTGTTCGTCTTTGAAGAAGAAGGTTTTTTAAACTTTATTAAAAACTTTTCCATAGCACTTTACTTAAATACTTAAACTTAATTTTACTAAAAACTTGAGAAAAAAACTTAACGAGTAGTGAAGCCGAGAAGTGTAACTTAGAGTAACAGTAGTTTTAAGTTACGAAAACATCCGCCGCTGTCACCGTGTCACCTGTTACTGTCGCCAGCCACAGCCAGACTGCACTGTACGCCACGGTATAAACACTAAAGATAGGATATTGCGCACATGGGTGGTCTTCAACTTGGCGCGAACTACGTCACTTTCAGAGTAGTTTCAAACGGAGACCGCACTAATCTAATCGGTTCATATTCATGTTGTTATTTCTACAAAGGCGGCATTTTGAGGGGGCGGGCGGAATATTAAATAATATGATAAGAAGATTAGCAACATTCAATCGATATCTAGCAGATACAATTACAAATTTGCTACCCAATCCAAAATTAGGGAAATTTAATATTAACTCCGGAGCTGCATGACGGCTTTATAAGCATTTTTAAGGTGACTACCGAGAAAAGTTAATTATGATACAGAATTTCCACGAATTCAAGCTGTTTCCCGATAACAACAATTTTCATTAATCATTTCCTAAAGTAATTTGGAATTTTAATAAAAATTGATTTCAATACACAGTTATTTTTACAACAAGATTTGAAGTTATTTTATTTTTCACAAATTCGCAAATAAAGAGACTTTTAAAATGTGTTGTGCACAATTTTTTTTTTGCACAATAATTTCTGCCAAAAAAATGAAGAAAAATCTCGTCGATAACATTTCAGCATTTCACCATTTTGTTGATCCACAAACTTTGTCGCTACAAAACAATACAAATTTTAACAAAAAAGCGTCTTGTTTTCACCTAACAATAGTAAAAGTCTTAATAGTAATACCATTTTCGAAAAAAAAAATTATAATAATTTGCAATTGCTTGTCATAATTATATTTGTGCACACAAACAGGTTAATTAGTTAATATTTAATTTTATTTGTCTGTTTGTTATATATTTATTAGTCAAAGTTGTACGAAATTATTTTGCATCCATCAAATTAACCAATTTAAAATAAATTCAAAATATTCCTTCATATTCTTGAATTTCCTTACATTTGCATATACGCGAGAATGGTGTTAACTCTGAGAGTGACGTCATGCGCAAAGTGAACGCAAACGCGTTCGCGGAGCATCCGGGTCTGACTGCACGCAGTGTTGCCACCTCATTCACACGGTTTCAACTTATCACTCGGAGGAATTTCCCCGCCCTGCTCGCTAATGCTGAAACGTTGCAAAGTGTCAATGCGTATCGTGAAAGTGCTACTTTCTCCTATTCTCCCAACTCCAACTCCTATTTCTAAATAAATATTAAAATGTTCGGTAGGCCCGGGCCTACCCATCTGGTGCCGTTCCTGCACAGCTGCACGAAGAAACTGTAGTTTGCATATATCCCCGACTATCAGTATTGGTGTAATAACTGTCGGTAGAAATGGTAATTTTTCCGATGTGTTTTGTAAGACGAATTTCTCTTAGCACGTACTTTGATGCTTCACGTATAAGCAATCCGAAATATTTCTTTTCATGTGAATCTTCCGGGTTTCTTTAAAATACCATAAATTGCTTTATGGTCTCTCTCTGTCTGTAAACTTCAAATGATTGTAAACAAGCTGTTTATAAAATGTTCCAAGGGACTATTTTGTCTATAACAGATTTTAATTTGGCGTTTATAGACTCTAGGCGGTAATTTGTATTATTTAAAAATTATTCTTAAAATAATTGTTTCCCAAATTCCACTCATCTCTGCTACTATTCCAGTTTTTCGTAAAATACTCATACAAAGTTCGAGGTACATTATTCTTTAAGGTTCCAAGTATTTTTGATAATCATTATCCGTTTTCGAATAAACCAATTTTTGAATAAGTTCCAAACTAAGTGTACGTTGACTTGGAGTGATTCCCAACTTTTGACACGAAGACTCACGATGAAAAATTTTTAGTGTGTGGAATACACATATTATAAGGTTTGCAATGGGAAAACAATTCTTAATTACCTTTCTTTCATTTAAGTCCTTGTTTGTCATTATGCATTTCACGTTGATCCATAATGTATTTTCCTGTTTGAATGTTTCTAAGAATCAGGTAAAACTTTCCTTATCTTCAGATGCCAATATACACACACCCGCTATTTCCGCTTGACAATTAGCGTCTTCAACATTTATGAGAAATACAGGTAATCCTATTTTAAGTAATTTATATGTAACATCCACTGCGAGAAATTCTGGAAAAGCCTTCATTGGTCGGATTTTGAATAAAAAGTCCTCTGAAATTATTGTCTTCATCACGCAACACAGCTGCATGGGCGCACAAAAACAGTAGTTATTGGGATGAATAAGATTTTTTGGTTGATCGTATTTCTTCATATTTGTTATATCTTGTAAAGTAACACTTTCACCAGTGCTTTATTGCTGTATCATTTTTCTGTTGGCCTTCATATTCAAATGATCCTTTACGCTTTCTTAATGCTGCTGGAAAGCCTTCTTTGCCTGGGGGTATGTGCATGTAGGACCTACAAAATATACCCATTATGAAAATAATACTATTCGAGCAACAGTTCTAAATTCTTTATTTCAACTACTCCCCGAATTTACCTTTGAAGGGACATGCTTGGTTTGAACCGACGTTGCCTTGAATCTTAAATGTGATAGACAGTCTTCTTTAAATGTCAAAGACTCTCGAATTTTTTTCCCACTACTGCTTTCCACCGTGATTACATGCATAGAGAAGTTAATAATATATCATCTCACAATTTTACTGCTTGCAATAGTACGTGCACCTCGTTTCTAAAATGTTGTGTACGTATTTTTACCAAGTTCCTCAATCGCTTGCTTGACGTCCGCAAACGAGCTGAACATGTCGCCAACTTTCAGCATTCCCGGCATTATCGCCATGTATTTCAATACCTAACATATAAATAATGTATCTCTAGCTACAACTTAACAATCAGAAAACTAAATGAGATACTCCCCAGTCTACACCAATAATATCCAGATGCACACCTTATTTGAAATTAATTTGTAGCATTTAGCACAAATTCGCAACAGCAATTCGAACGCGGCGTCAAATCGATTAACGGCATTTTAGTAAGTACGTGACCGTTCGACGGCAGTTTAAGCACAGTGAATAAAAAGCCGCCAAACGCGTCATTTCAATGACGTCATATCTCTTAAAGGCATTTTAGTAGGCTACCATTTAACGCAGTTTACGTACGGCGTATTAAAACTGAAAAAATTAAAACATTAGACGTGAGGTTTTAATCGTATCGGTGCATTCCTACCTTTATTTGATACCTACCAGAATTCACAACTTTAGTTGTATAGTTTGAAATGTTTTGATAATTATAAAGATTTGGTCAACATTTTCTGCCATCTCAAATGTAGAAGAAATGTATTCTAGATCATTACAAATGAGTAGCTAAATTTGTTCGAAATCACGAAAATGTAATAATTCTTTTTTAAAATGCGAAACCAATTTATTGTAGGCCTGAATCCTTAATCTGACCTTCCACAAAAAAAAAATTATTGTGATGGGAACAGCAAATCACGATTTATACAGCTTTTCCTAAACGGCGAATCTGCGATTTTCGATAGCTATCATACTGTTGATGGCCATTAGGGTTTTTTTTTGCCAAGTGGGCCTTTGTCCCTCCCAAGTACACGGAAAACTGTAAGTATTTATCGTGTATGATTCGTCCCTTTGAACTAGATAGAAAATCTTGTACACACTAACCATATAACTTGAAGTAAACGTATTTGGATATCCTATGACATAAAAACATAAAATGGACATTTGTATTAATTAAATTATTACACATCTTTGCTAAAATTGTGCTCGAAAGCTTACAATTTATTATAGGTACAATTTAAAAAAAATATTAGAAATAGTCATCCAATTTAAGGTTACCATAAGCGGTTTTAACTAATTAGGGTTATTATTTTCAAATTTGGTTGTTAATTATGATTGATATATGTTCCAGTTTTTTTTAATGTTTTTTAGAGAGTGGTCATATAATTGTATGTTGTATGTACACATTCTGGAGAATTGGTAACGGTTACAAAGTCAGCTACTTCCAAATAAGGAACAAAAATTGAGAGAAATCTTAACATCAGTTAACATTTTCATTATGAATCACCTTATCAGGTAAAAAGTGGTAATCACGGTTACACAATGTAGTTAAGCCGCCTGGTACGAAAGATCCGCCCTAATTTCGTATTTTATGATAAAACTGATGTTCTAAGTGTATGACTCATCGAAGGTACAAAAAATGCGACACGTTTAGTTTGAATTTTTTACCACGAATTTTTTGGTTAAATGTAAATTTAAACAATGGCGGTTTGAATGATCTCACCGGTACAAACATCCGTTGTTCATTTAATGATCCGTTATGTTTAATTATTTCAATTGTAGTTAGCGTTATGGATTAATTTATAAAAATAGTAATTCGATGTAAAGGGGGAAGATACTGTTAATTATTCAATATAATAGAATAATAGAATTTACTTAATGTTTACCGCGCCCAATTTGAAAGTGTTTTCTCAGTCGGTACGGATCGGGCGCGGTCGAACAACGGTCGCTATGATTTCACTCACACTACTGTCATTCACATAGCAAACATTAAGTTGTGTTAAGTTTAAAAATACGTGTTCGTTTTTTCTAATTTATTTCTATTAAAGTACCCAATTTTTATACAAATTAAAGTTTTATTTTGCGGTTGCATGTATTCGATGTGAATTTTATATATAAATTAATTGTAATTTTTTTGTGTGAGTGCGGCTTTTGTTACTTTGTGCACACCTAACCATGGCCGACGCGGATTCAAAGGACCGATACGATCCTGAACTAAAATATCTCTCTGTGGATAGGAACAGTTATAATGATCCTGCTGCCCAAGCGGAATGGACACAAAAACGACTTGTGTGGGTACCTCACGAGTCTCAAGGGTTTGTCTCCGCTTCTATCAAAGGTGAACGAGGCGATGAGGTCGAAGTTGAAGTACAAGAAACCGGCAAACGTACCTTCATCGCTAAAGATGATATCCAAAAGATGAACCCTCCTAAATTTGATAAGGTCGAGGACATGGCAGAATTAACATGCTTAAATGAAGCTTGCGTTCTTTTTAATTTGAAGGATAGATACTTTTCTGGCCTTATTTATGTAAGTGCTTTTTGTTCATATTATTTGTATTATCACTATTCCTAAAAACAAACCATTAAACCTATCTTAAAAGAGCTACTTTAAAACGACACAAAATTCAGATAAAGTTAATCTTTTTCCAGTTATTAAAAAAAAAATCCATCAAGCAGGTGTCCTGTTTTATCACATATGAAGACTCCACAAACAATTTCAGCAAATATGCTCTTTTGTTATATAATAATAAATAAGGGCCACTCGTAAAAATGTACTTAAGCAGAATTTCGCCAATTTCAATTTTTTTTTGTTTGTTGCATGACGTCATCGGAATTTTTAAAGTTGAACTTGCTATTTACTTTACACTTCAATATAGTCAGCATTTTTTATTACATATTGCAAAAAATAATTGAAATGGTATTTTTCTTTTGTATTTAATGTGAACAACCAAAGCATTCTTTTCAGGTCTCAAGGTCAGATAATCTTAATTATGAAATTTACCCCGGTATGTTAATGTTTTCACATTGAAATTTTTGATATTTTCAGACGTTAAGTTTTTAAATGTTTTGAGATAAGCTTAACTGTGCCTAATACGTAGACAATTTTTTTTACATTTAAAGACCTTTGTTATAATAGATCAATTCGATATAATAAAAAGTGTCGTTTGAGCTAAAAAAAAGTAGGTATTCAATTTGCTGATATGAAAATATTGCAGTCATTTGGAATATTCTCAGGTTGGCAACCTAAACTTTAAACAAATTAATTTTTTTCGTATCTTGTCGTGATCAATCAACTTTTATCTTTGAGTAATTTCAAATACATCGTTCTCTGAACAGAAGCTAGTAACTTCGTCGAATAAATATCGCTAAATTTAATGAATCATCATTATTCATCGATAAGAACTGTTTAAATTCGATATATTAAGATCAGTATCCGTAAAAAAACAGGATTAATTATGGGTGTTGTCATCAGCTGTTGTCACTATAAGAACATGAAATTGTTATAAAAAATTATTTTTTTATGCCATAGCCATCTTTTTGAAATCTAACTAGAATATCTACAAATTATCAAAACGAATTGGCGAATCAAGAGGGTTATTTTTCTTTCTTGGTTAGCGCGTCTAACAAGCATTGCTAGATATTGCATTGTTGGTACCTACTGTACTTCATTATGCAATTATCAATTTTTATGTAGATGTAAGTATAACGAAAATAGGAACGATTATTTATTTATGCAATATGCAATTAGAGTACCTTTTTCGGTTTTTTCGATTTCCCAACCAATTCCCTTTACAATAAAATACGATAAGACTTGTTCGACTGCATGTTATAAACCCTAAAATTTAAGACCTTTCAGTATAGCGACTCCAACTCATATTTGATGAAATTTTGTATAGTGGCAGGCACGTAATCATCAGTTAAAGAATGAAGTGTGCGCTGTTAACCGTTTCGCATTAATTAGTAGTAGGATTAAGTAAATAGACGATTGGTATTCTATTACTGTATAGTAATTGTCTGATGGAAACTATTTTTCTGTTTATGATATTTCTTATATTCACTTCAATGTTGTTGTAACTAATTACATCAAATTTTTAACTTTTTTATGTAAATTTTACGCCTTTAGAAAAGTAAGGAAGGATTGTTGCCTCACCAACAACGTGCTACAAATTTATACATTAATTTTATTTGTTGTTCACAAGTAAGCTATAAGTAAGCCTCCAAACATTTTCTGATACTGTAACTGTAGACGTTAATGTTCTAATAGTTTGGCATAAAGATACACCTTAAATGGGTGTGGTTAACTTATCTGACCCGCCAATGCAAAAAATCCAATATGCTAAAACGTCAGTCTACAG
This sequence comes from Vesta saturnalis, assembly GCA_036346205.1. Classification (NCBI taxonomy): domain Eukaryota; kingdom Metazoa; phylum Arthropoda; class Insecta; order Coleoptera; family Lampyridae; genus Vesta; species Vesta saturnalis. The sequence goes on from JARFJB010001442.1 coordinate 2,929,602, forward strand.
CATAAAAGTTAATCTCATAATTAGGTGGAAGGTGTTAATACCAACAAAATGGATCATCACGAACTGCGTCGTATCAACATTACAAGTTGCTTTAATTTCTTTTTGTTGTCACTAAAGTTTAAATTAATTATTAATTTATATGTATAAGTATAATTTTCAGTTTTGTAATTTTATGAAAAAAAAAACGGTTTTAGTATGCAGAGATACATACCAGACCAAACTAGTACAAAAAACAAGCCTCCAACATTAATTCTTTATTTAGACTTAAACCATATGTTTTTTAGGTTCCGAAATAAGTGGTCTTTCGGTGTAGAAGAATTTAGGCTTGGTCGTCATGGCTTTAAACAGCGAACAAATGGTGTTATTCTTGATTCCGAGTAAAATCAGTTATTTACAGATAACTAAAATATTAAAATTATGAAATAAGTAGTTTTACGATATAGATACTAATAGCAGTAACAATTATGGTGGTGTGGATGCATTCAAATTAATATACGGCAGAGAACATCACATTAAAATAAAATATATGTGAAAATGAACACAAAAAAAAAAGAAAGCGGTAGGCAACAATATAAAAAAAAGAGAAAAGTCTACGTGTTTTATTCTCTCCGCAAGGAGGGCCGGATGCGTGAGCTTTCCAAGCTCCTTCAACCACAATAATGGATTCCCAACATACATACATTAAGTATGTATGCAAGGCGGGATTAAGTCAGGATAGGATCGGATCAAACAATTTTGAGGGGGAAATTACTACCCCAGCATTCGCCTAAATAGCCGCACATGACGTGCGTATAAGCACCGACCGTGCTATGACAATATAAGAAAACGAACAAATAAAAAACTTCCTCTCTGGGAAGCCAACTTATAACAAATAATAATTTTGGCATATGTAAAAAAGGTAAGTTTGCACCACGGCTAGCTCAACGATTACTGTAGATTGAGAGCTCTTTTCTTTATAAGGTTGCAAGGGAAGGCAGAGATCCATAGCTATAATCAGATAAGCAAGTCAGGCGCCACTCATTTTTCGTATAATTAAAATACAGCACAAAAGCAAATAAAATAATCCTTATCGTTTCGGAAAGTATTACTTAATCGATACCTAAATTATACATAAAATATATCCTTTTTTTACGTAGAATTATTTCAAAATGAAAGTTAATTGAAACTGAATAACCTTAATATAATATGTAAAATTTCTTTCTGACCTTGTCAACAAAATACAACTGAAGTAAGGACTAGATTTACTTTAATGTTAGTAAAGCAAGTTATCTAATTTGGCCACGTAATAAAACGTAATGTGAATTAAAAGGATACGTACTTATTGTTGTACCGGGTGGGTAAATAAACGAGGTAAGCGGATGTATCTCAGGACATGTCAATCTGACATCAGTCGGAAACATTTTTTGTTATGAATGTGGTCATGAGAAAATGCTGGAAATTTTTTGAAATTGCGTATTTCACCGCTACGGGGCGCAATTAAAAATTAAATAATAAAATTCTAAATTTCTCCCTAAACTCCTATGCAAAGATATACATCGTTAGAAAGTCTCGACAATTCTACATAATTTTGGTTTAAGATTCATTGGCGTACTGACCATAATAAGAGTGGGGAGCTATCGAAAGTGTAATCATTAAAGTTGCTGTAAATTCTATACCACATATTCAATTTTAATAAACTAAAGCTTGTTTAGAAGACAAATGTAGGGATCCCATTGTTGCACAATAGTTCTTAATAAAAGTGCTAGAGGGCGCAATTTGTTATATCAATTTTTTTCTACTTTACTTCGAAAACTTAAATCACAGGGTATATTTTTCGTATTCGAAAAGTAGATTATATTCGCAAGAAAAACGTAAAAAACGCAAATTGAAATCTTTGCTCGTTTTAAAGTTGTACAATGTCCTTCAAAAGACCCCATAAGTAGAAGTCGAGGCACGTCAAATCGGGTGACCTCGCCGTCCAAAGAAATAAGCTTCCCCTTCCTATTCAACACTCTTGAAATTCTTAAATGTTCGTTAATATGGTATTGCACGATAAGGGAAAAATGCGTTGGACACTCGTACAATTGTAGCTACACGTTTCGCCTAATGTCCAATGTCACATCTAACAGGACTGACAACTTATTTATTAAAAACTAAGAGGTTACCAGTTAGCGCACGATCATGGCCGCATTCATAATAATTTTTTCTTCCCAATTGTCAGATTGACATGTCCTGAAATACAGCCGCTACCCAGCTTATTTGCCCACCCGATACATTCAACATAAAGTTAATATGCGAAATGAATTGCTGTCGAGAATTTTATTTCTTGACAATACGATAAGCAAAAAATAAGCTATTTTGCAGCACTTCAATCATGTAAAGGCTAAGGTAAGGATCCTTGACACAGAGCAAGCAACACAGATATACTAGAGCGGCCATTAACTAAACAGCATGGGTAACTAAGCAGCAAGCGTAAAGTGGCCTGTTAACATATTTAAGGACAGAAACAAAAGGTATCTCCAAACTTTTCTTTAAAATAACGTATTGCATCATCGAACGTAATATATGCACGCCGTTTTGAACTTATGGCGTCGTTCGCCACGCTTCCTTCAACATGAAATCGAACTATATATATATATATATATATATATATATATATATATATAACACTACGTTTCAAATGAAATGCACCACTTAGAAATAATAATGCTATGATCTTGAAAGTATGGTAAAATAATGCTTTATTAACATGTATAAGATGATGAAATTTTGAAGGCAAAATATTAACAGTTAACAAGAAAATGTTAATAGTGTGTAGCATCGCCACGCACAGCAATGCAGGCGTTCACTCTCCGAGGCATGCTTTCTATGAGATGGTCTATATCCTCCTGAGGAATTTCATCCCAGGCTACCTGGAGATGGTATCGTAATTCATCCAAGTTGTTTGGGGGCCTTGGTAGTTACCTTAGTCTTCGACCCATCATGTACCACACATGTTCAATAGGCGAAAGATCTGGCGATCGTCCAGGCCACGGGAATACTGGTAGCTGCACTTGATCCAGAAACCTTCTTGTAACATGTGCGGTAAGTGGTTTAGCATTATCTTGTTTCAAAATACCATTTGGCAACGTCTGCATTAACGGTACTACCACTGGCTCCAAAAGATTATCAATGTAACGCTGAGCACTTAATGTGCCTAGAATGAACGCAAGAGGAGATCTTCCACCAACGCGTATGGCGCCCCAAACCATGACTCCAGGTGTTAAACCTGTGGGTCGTCTTTCAACAAACTCTAAATTTCGACGTTCTCCTCGAAACCGCCGCACCTTCTGACCACCATCGTTTCGCCACAAACAAAAACGCGATTGGTCGCTGAAGACGATGTTATTCCATTGAAGGCCCCAGTCGCCGCTCTTGACACCATGCCAATCTAGCAGTCTTATGCTCTTGAGTTAACTGGGATCGTCGGTACGGACGATACGAATGTCAGCCTAAAGACTTAATTCTCCTGTATATTGTTGACATTGATAGGTGACGACCAATAGCTCCTGTCCAGTTCACCGCAACAGACCTTGTTGACTGAAACCGATCTCTTGTAGTTATCCGCCTAAGAAGTCGTTCTTCACGATCATTGGTGCTGCGTGGTGCTCTTCCACTGGGACGAGGTCTATATATATATATATATATATATATATATATATATATATATATATATATATATATATATATATATATATATATATATTCAACTACAATATTTTCATAGCGCACGGGGCATAATTTCCTAACGCCAGAGATGGATTTTATTAACGCGAGGGGCGTATGTTCTTGACACAAGGGGCGAATTTTCCCTATTAGATAAAATAAATTAGTACAAAAATGTAATTAAAAGCACTTCCGTACCTAGTAAATTTTAAATACTACTATGTGCATTGGAAGGCAGAAGAAACGGATATGATGCTCAAGTACACGTTGCGCATAAAAGAGAAAATTGATGTTTCTAAATACCCATTATAGACGATATACCTGACATTCGTAATTATGTATACTAAGAGAATATCCACTATCCACTAAATTCTAATTATTGAAAGAAAACACTACTGCAATATATACAAATGTAAATAAATTTGCAAATAACACATCCGAAACTGACATTCAAGTAACGGTAGACACACACGCACGCACGCACACACACACCCACACACACACTCCCGCGCGCACACACACCTACGCAAACACGCGCGCTCACACCCACACACGCACACACACCCACACACACCCACGCACACACGCGCATCCACCCACGCACACACCCGCACACTCACACACACACACCCACACCACACACACACACACACACACACACACACACACACACACACACACACACACACACACACACACACACACACACACACCCACACACACACACACACACACACACACACACACACACACACACACACACACACACACACACACACACACACCACACACTCAAACACCCACCCACATACACGCACACACCCACACACTCGCACACACACCCACACCCACCACACACACACACACACACACACACACACACACACACACACACACACATACATACACGCACACACGCATACACTCACACACCTACCTCACATGTAACTTGAAGTTGTGTATACTGGATAGTCACTACGTTCTACTTCAAATGGAATGTGTTACGACGAGAAGGGTATACCAGGCTGATGAGTAGTTTACATATAATCGCTAATTCAAAACTGGAAATATTCATTTTAACAAGTACAGTTAGTAATTGCAACGCAAAAAAAAATAGTATTTGACGTCACCAACAATTGTTTTGTAAACATAAAACAAAATAAACTATTTGTATACGTCTATTGTACTTATTTAAAATTTCTAATATTAAAGAAAAATGTATACTTTAATTCAAGCTGTTTGATTTTCTACTTGGAAGGTATCAGTTACTAATTTTACAAACTTATCAGTGGGTGGTTTAGGGTCGATTATAACAATTCTCATATTTTGCATTTACATGGCCGGATTTTGAATTTGACTCATAACGTTAAGAAAAAGATCTGTGTGGAGCATAGAGTAAGGACGAGAGGCGACGTACCAATAGTTTATAGGCGTGCAAATTGGAAACACAGACGGAAGGGGGAACGCGAGAATTTATGCAATCAGTGTAACGCGTTGACCAAAACATTAAATTACCATATGCTCTAATGTGATTTAATATCGCGTCGATTCTTTCAATTTTCCGCTTTAACTGATAAGATGGGTTTAACACATTTTACAAGAATAATTTCTTTACTTATAGAGTTAGGACTAGGCATATTTTTCGTAATAATTGAAACAAATTAAATTCATCAAAACTGTTTATAATGCTATTATATAAAATCAAAAGCATAAATTTTTAGTAACATTTTATAACATAAGTTTGCAATAATTTTATTTAGAAAAACACATTGTACATACGTACATACATAGGTATTTAGTGACCCGAAAATATAACAAATTTATTATAAAGCATCCGGCTTGAATATGAACTTTGAATATTCATTTTATACACATAATATAAATTTCACATATTGATGAACTAATTGTATTAGATAAATGAGTAGAAGTGTATTACAATGCTATGTCTCAAACTTAATGGTTTTAGTACGACAGGTAATAAATACTTTTGCACGACTGAGCTTTTTCGTTTATTTACCATATCTGTTTCCAAGCCAGTAGGATATGTTTACTGGTTGCGAGGCCCAACTCGTCGGTAAGATTTTACTTACTGAAGTGTTTTGACTTACCAACGTAAAATTATATATGGGTACTCTTCACAACAAAAGAAACAAATTTGGACATTTCTATTTAAAACGTCACTTTTGATTTTTCGTTTATTTAGTAGAAATTAAATAATTTCAATTGTGGCAAATTTAATACAATCGTGCAAAAAATAGTATGAACATCACGAACATTAAGGGTTGTACCAGTCTCCGTCCCTTGCTGTTCTTGATACTCATTATACTATTGGGGAACATACAATTAAATGATGTGAAATTTTATTTTCGTTTTAGAGAAGAGCGTAATGACTTTGAAATAATGTATTAATTACTTAATGTACACTTTAAATTATTAATACAACTAATGTGAATCAGAAGTAATGGAAATCAATCAACCAAATTTATTTAAAATAGTACTTAATACCGAGTAAAATATTTAATTTAATTTCTTTAATTTTATGCTGAAATATTAAATTAATTTTTTAATGTTAAGTCGAAGCCTACGCTACCGGTATTTATTATAATTAATCAGATAAAAGTAAACCAATACTATACTGTACTTACGCATGGAACAAAATGTTTTTTCCCGCTTCCGTGCTTCGTTGACCTAAAATTTTTTGTGCGAGTCGGTTAGCACAACCCACAACACAACATGTAATCATTTTCAATCGCTTCCGATCAATTTTTATGCACTAAGTTAAAAATGCGTTTATAAATACATACGGGCCCTTTGCTAATTTCAAAGGTTATGGTCAACACGTAACATAAGTTGCCTACCCATCAATTTCCCGTTTAGTTTCCAGTTAAAGTTGCTTATGTTACCTCTCGTCTTACGCTATTATGAGGAGTATATAAAATAGAAGATTTTTTTAGCACAGTTTTGTTAAGGTAGAACAATCTCTCTTCACGGTTAGTATTTTCCCTACACATTTTTTGTAGGCGTAGATCTGTCAACATAAAGTTGGTGTGTTTTTTAATTTTCTTTACGTGGATTTTTGTTAATAATTAAAATTCATTAATAGTAGTTCTTTGCTTAAAATTAAACATCTAGTTCCTTATCAGAAATAAAATATGTCAAAATTTTGTCAGTATAATTAATAAGATTACAAAATGCGTTAATTATTAGAAAACTGTATAATTTGGTTGGGAAAGCAGCTAAATTGAAGTAGTAATAAATAATTATGGAAATGATTTATGGTTTGGTTCGAAAATATGATAAAACTTTAAGTTCACTATAACTTATAAGTATCAATTTTTGGATCTAACGTAAACAAAATAAATAAAATGTTCCTCATTAAATATTACTAGAGTCGGTATCTTTGTCTTCATCTAAATGAATAATTAATGTGTTTATTAAAACCAAATAGCTTGAGTTAAACTATACATTACGCTGTGAATAATACCCATAATGTTTGCTGAACATACTGTTAATTGAGCAAATTTTGTTTAGAGATAAACATCTGCAATGAAGCTGGTATTATCTGTATCAGAAACCATTTAACACGATTTTTATACAAAGTGGTTCATTACACTCAATCTGGCTAATATATTTTCAAGTCATTGGTTATATGGGAAGTTGGCAGTTTATGCATGTTTACTAAACATGCGGCCAAACATTCATCAAAAATGAAAAATTATGTAGCCGAAAGTTAAATTTGTACTACAAAAAGAAATTTTGTACCGATCGCGATTTAAGTGTAATAAATTAAATTAGAAAGTTGGACTTGGCTCAATAGTATCTTTGGTATTTTTTCATATCTAAAAAAATAATAATGGTATATTTAGTCTGGGTTGATCCTATGAGGTCCCTTCACTGCAATCTATTGACATATTGTGTCCCGGTAAGATCTACTCTCAATCTACACCTCAAGAAGTCGTGTGTCTTTTACGAAAACCAGGTTTTTGTTGAGGTGCGCTTTGTTTTTTTTTGTTTTCAAGTAGGAGTATTCTCGCCTTAGTTAGATTAGTTATGTGGCAAGTACTCTTATCTAACTCACCGTAGCCCATGTATACCGAGGTGTTGGATAGTACCACGTTATACAGGTGCTTATTCATAAGGCAGTTGCCTGTCTCCAGTGCTCTTTGCATAACATTGCCAGCATTTTTTTTTTGCCTTCAGGCTTTGCAAGTTGATAGGTAATTGGTTTCCTGCGATTCCTGCATGTCAAGATATTCATACTAGGGTAATCTTGTATATCTCATGTTTAACATTTCTATACATTTGATAACCAGTCCTGAAGTGGCCATAAAGGATTGCAGCAATCCCTTATCTGCTGCCAGTAAATGTAAATATTTTCCTCTTTACAAAGTTCTTTTTTAATATCCACTTGGTAGCTGTCAGGATTGCATGAATCTCGACTTGAAACTAGATTGTTTTTTGTCCCAGGATTTCAGAAATTATGTGACCTAGACTCTCGATTTGAGTGAAGATAGCCCAGCCCTTCTTCGTTATCAAAAAAATAATGGTTGTGCTAAACGTGTGCGATGTTGTGCCGTACCCGTTTTTATAATTTTTAAAAATTGTCCATTTTATGATAGTCGTCATTTTTTGTTCTCAAAAGTTGTGTTATAGGCTATATTTGTGCGTACATTTTTTTTTTAATTTTTAAAAATTGTGCATTTTATGAAAAAGATAAGCTCAGCAATTTTTTGCTATCAAAACTTATGCTAAGTTGTGCTCGTGGTGTGCTACGTTGTCCTGCGGATTTTTTAATTTTTTGAAAATGTACATATATTTTGTTTGTGTGCGTGGGCACTACGTACATGTCCGCCTGCGGGTTTGCGTGTGTGAGTGTGTGCGTTGTGCGTATTTAGGACATAAATGTCTAGATCCCAGCGATTTTTCGTGTTGGTGAATTTGTGGGGTAAATGTGTTTTTCTTTAGACCCATATATTGTAGGCACACACTTTACTGTCACTTTCGATCACTATATAACTTACTTTGGCTAATGAACACGAAGGACTTTTCACGTCGAAGTGGCCCGTTGGATTATAAGATAAGACTAATAAGATTTCACTATTGTCTACCGCAAAGGAAAATTGTTGTTCATAATGAACTTTCTTGGTCCATGTGGATCGTCGCTTTAATGCTACATTTAAATATGTAAAACAATCTCTGTGGTGCTGTTCTGGATATCTTTCACAGTATATCTTGACTGCTCACACTGAATTCTTGGTGCATTTACCATCAATTAACATGCCCACTTTTTCATTGTGAGAAAACATTGTTAATAACAAAATAAAAACTTAATTATTTATAATCAGTCAATTAAACTGTCTTAACAGCGAAATATCAAGTTTGGCAAGAATAAATTTGTAAGTTTATCAATTTGCAACAACATTGTAAAAACGGAAACAATAATCTATGTCAAACAGGCGTTTAAAACTTCATGTCTGACAGAGGTTAATAGACATCTAGATTCATGACAATAATCTGTCAGAATGACGTTTAAAGCTTCACATCAGATAGATATTAATAAATAGGAGTCACCCCTGTAACTTTTGAACGGGTCGTTAGATTTTGTTCAAATTTTGGTGGGTTATGTTAGTGTCAGTTTAGGAAATGACTCAAACGCTGAAAATTTAAGTGGATATATTTTTACATTTTTGGATTCTAGGGCTTCAAATACATATAGTTCATGTGTCAAATATCAACTCAGGTGCCATTTTAATTTTATTTTTAATCTTAGATCATTATGACGTCATCTAAATTATAGATAATTCACCTACAATTACCCCCACAATATTATTTTTGTGAAGTTTTTTAACGATCAAATTTAAAAATTGCGGTTTTTTAATTAAAACTCACTCTTCCCAATAGAAACATTAATGGGCCACCCTGTATATTAAATAGCTCTTTCAAGTACTAGTAAAACGATATGCATAGTAATTTCCTTAGTTCCTAAATAAAGCAGTAACTTTAAATTTTTCTAATTTTTATTAACACAACATGCTCCTGAAGCCGACTCAAAGTAAAATGGCGTTTGAGTGGACATTTGGCAGATGAACTGTATGTATTTGAAGCCGTAGAATCCAAACATGTAAAAATATACAGGGTGTTCCATTTAAATTTTCAGCCTTTGTGTCATTTCCGGTGAAACCGGAAGTCAGCTATATTGTTTTTTTTTTATGTAAAAATCTCAAATTTGCACTAATATAACCCACCAAAATTTGAACAAAGTCTAACGACCCGTTCAAAAGTTGCAGGGATGGCCGGCCCCTATTTGATTTACAGCCGGTATACATGTTAACTTAAAAAAAAATTCCAAAGCCGCCCGCTTCTATAAGATATCAATAATCCAGTATAACCATTTTCTTTCATATTTAATTAATTTTTTGACTTACGTTGCGTTACATTAAAAAGGGAAAGTTATGCAAAAATAAATTTTCTTTATAAAAAATATGTCTACACGTCTTTTTCTTATAAAATTAATCGTTAATTCAGATAATGAAAAAAATTTAACTAACTTAAATTCTACCTTAGAAATTTTTTGCCGTTAAATAACGTGTCGTCTCAAAAAATTGCATAGAACATAATTAATCGATATGTTTAAGGTCTATATGTAATGTCTGTTGAGCTAGGCCCCCCACCTTATAAAAATAAAAAAACAAATACATGAAAATTACGAGCTATTTATGAGCTTTTATATCCGCAAATTAAAAATTTTGAGCTCGTCATACAAGGGAGAAATTTAAAAATGTCAGCAGGGCTGCCCAGTCGACGTCGACTCAGCCCCCCATCCTTACAAATAAAAATATTGAATCGTTCTTTGCGCAGAATTAGGAGCTACTTATGAGCTTTTAAAATACTATAATTTCGATTTTTGAACTCATTGTTTTAACCCCAAAATTACCCATTAAATAATTTAACTCAAGTGAGAACTCTGTCCAGCACACAAGATCTCTGATGAGAAAAAAATGCGTGGTGATTATTTTTATAAGAGTTTTAATTTAATAATAAAACACTTGTATTTCCTACGCTAGTAAATCGATAAACAATATTTAGTCGCAAAATAAATTCTTTTACTTTAAGCATAGTTACTGTTGTGCTGGAAAGATTTGGGACTAGTTTTATTTTAAAGAATTGTATGTAGTTCAATAATTAAAATATACGTATTTTGTTCAGAAACAATTTTTCTTTAATAAATCATAGTATGCAACTCAAGAATCATTTCAAATTATAAGTTTAAAATACAATTAAATTAATTACACAATGTTTCGGCATATTTTGATAAATGTTTTTATATATTCTTTTTATAAATTATATTTTGATGTACTAAATAAGTATTACCTCGAGTATTACTGTATGAAATATGAAAACAAATTTTAAGTAATATACAGGGTGCTTCATTATGGGTGGCGACAAGCCGTATCTCAGAAACCGTATGTCCTAGAATTTGGGGAAAAAATTCTTATAACAAAATCGGCCCTAAAAGAATGATTAAAAATGTTTTTGAGTCCATAGTTTTCCGTTAGGTGGCGCATTCTATCACTTACAAAATATAATTGCATTTTTTACAAAATATTCCGTATCAATTTTAGAATCTACTGTCCTTATTCTACAACTCTTGTTGAACTCATTTTTCTGTATTACCTATTCTGAAGTGGTGGAGGAAGTGTTCTTTCGTTGACCATTAGTTACGGACTACCCCGTATACATAACTACACACACACGCGCGCGCGCACACACTCGCACATTAATTTTTTGAAAATTAAAAAAAAAATAAAAAATTTTTGAAAATTCAATTTGGACATGCAATAGTTTCAATCAACTTTTGATGTTGTTTTATTCATTCCAAAGAGTTCTTGTTACTTAAAAAAAATTATAATAAAAAATGAAAAAGTTACAGTCCTTTTCCTTAAAAAAAGTAAATGTAATCCAAAAATATTTTACACAGTTCTAATAGTTCTCTCAGCAGATTTGGATAGTATTCGAAAAGTTCTGAAAGAAATTTTAATGATCGAAAGCAATCCGATCAATAATTAATGTGTTACACAAAAAAATTCGGATTTAGCACCAAAGTTAAAGACTTAAAATCATTAAAAAATAATAACCTCGCATTTTTTTCTCTTCAGAGATTAAGACTTTCTTTCTTGTGTGCTGGACAGACGAGAGGAGGTTTTGCCGTAAAAGGGTTGCAGCTCAATAATCAAAATAGACGTATCTCGAGAGCTCATAAATCGATAAACAATAATTATCTACAAAATAGTTAAATTTTTTTAATTTTAAGCATAGTTCTTGTGCCAGAGAAACCAGGGATAGTTTTACCGTAAAAGGGTTGCGTGTCTAAAAATCAAAATACGTATTTTTAAAGATCTTAAATCAACAAAACAATACTTATCTGCAAAAGAATTTTTGTGTAGTTCTCACTTATTTTAGTTAAATTATTTAAAGGGGTTAAAACAATGAGCTCAAAAATCGAAATTATAGTATTTTAAAAGCTCATAAATAGCTCCTAATTCTGCGCAAAGAACGATTCAATATTTTTATTTGTAAAAGATGGGGGGCTGAGTCGACGTCGACTGGGCCGCCCTACTGAAATTTTTAAATTTCTCCCTTATATGACGAGCTCAAAATTTTTAATTCGCGGATATAAAAGCTCATAAATAGCTCGTAATTTACATGTTTTTGTTTTTTTATTTGTACTAGGTGCTGGGGGGGGGGGGGGGGCTAGCTCAACAGACGTCTGTATGTAGGTGATGAAAACCAAAAACTGTCGCCAATAAACTCCCCTTTATCCGCCGCTGAATTTCTCCCAAAATCTAATCGGCTCTAAGCCAAATCAAAACAAGCTTAAATATAAAATTTTAAGTACGTAGGTATTTCGTTCTGGAGTTATTGTGGATACTAGCATACATCCGCACAGACATCCAGACATAATGGCCGATCTTGGCGAAACTTTGCCAAAAGTTGTAAAATGAGCTAGTACGTCGATTTAGCGATAGTGTAAAAAATGTCGATTGCATAACCTTCTATATCCATATATGTATATATAGGTTAGAAGGTAAAAAATGCAACATTCGAAATATTAAAAAAAAATTAAATTAACTGGAAAAAAATTATTTTTGTACATTATCTCAATTTCTAAAATGTTTAGAAATTTATTTTTTGACGCAGATTATAGACTAACTTGAACCATTTAAGATCCCTCAATCAAATTTTAATTATATTCTCCCGTTTTCGCACAGTAAGGGCATCGAGTTTGAATCACCGTGTATATTAAAATCGATAGTTATTCAATCAATCTTTCTTAAATTAACTGCTAATCCACTGTAACAATTTGAGACCTGAAATATAGAGGTTTTCAAAAACTTGTATATCTAGAACATTCTGTGTAGTTTCTGATTTGAAAGTATAAAGCAAGTGGGGGCTTAAAAATAATTGTGCTACAAACAGTAGATACTTTTAATAAAAATTATCGTTAATTTAGCTCTTATCACCAGCTATTAAATTATTGTGTGATAATCGATAAACAAACTTATTTCTTCGGTTTGGATTTATAATTAAGCAATAAAATTTGTAAAAATGTATGCCGATTTATGATTGATTTCTCGAAACTGCATTTATGGAAATTTCTAGAAATGATATATTTATCTCTTTAAGAAAATTTAAAATATCATTGTTACGAGGCAATTAACGTAGTGAATCACTTTAATTATTTCAATTATGTCCTCTTAAGACATGTAAAATTATTACTTTTTTTCAGTATTGCTTAAGGTTATTGGAACAAATTTTATCGATGACAATCAAAATTTTAATTATTATGTGTTTGCTTGTTAGTGTATTTTTTCTCAAGGCTTTCTTTTCTTGCTATATACCACCGTATATGGTATTGAACTATCCAGTTTTTTTCTAGTTTACGTTACGTTAACTTGATCGACATTGACCTAAACTGCAACTGTTTAAATCGTGGTGGTATAATCATAATAATAAACAACCGCGTTGTAAATGATTGAAAATGAAAGCTTATAACCCAGCTGTTACGCCACTGACCTCTTTTATTCAAATACTTGTTTGTAATGTAAGAGCCGCAAATCTGTTATTTATTTAATTAATTTAATAAAGAATGCGACTCTGTTGATAAACAACGATGTTTAAAATACGGTAGATATAAAGTCCTGTTTTGATTCACTTTATTATCGTTGTTGTAACATCAATACGGTGGGTGGTACAAAAAAGATTTCAAAGTGGAATCACTGCACCTGTTCTTTCTAGTAAGCACACACAAAGTGATAATCATGTGGAAAAATTACTTGAATGGAAAAGCGGTGCGGTCGTGTGATTCTACATTTTTTGGTAACCCTATTTTTTATCTTCCAGTCTACATACACATATGTACAGTCCCTACTCAAATTATTAGACTCACTTACCACATTTGGGTTTTTATACAATATAATTGTTTTTAAGATTATAATTCTGGTGTAAAGGCTGATTAATAAACAGTTGTTATGTTAGAAATTATTTATTTTAGAAAATATATTATAGTAAGACTTAAAACAAAAAAAAACTTAATATTTAGTTAAATCGCCTCTGGCTTTAACTAGTGCCTCCACCCTCCTAGGCATACTATCTATGCAATTTAGGGCGATTTTTTTTAAGTTCTCATTGTGGTTCCAATGGTAAATTATTCTCTCTATTAGCTGAACCTTGGTAGATATCTTTTCTTTAGCCAGCTCCTTTTTTAAAAATTCCCAAACATTCTCGATTGGGTTCATATCGGGTGAGTTGCCTGGCCATGGTAGAATTGAAATGTGGCGTTCATCCAAAAAATTTTTATTGATTTGGCTATGTGGCAAGGTGCCCCATCATGCATAAACACCTTCCTGTCATTGCAAAACCATTCCTGCAACTGGGGAAGAAGTTTGCTTTCTAAAACTCTTCGATACTGGTCTTGTCGCATCGTTCCCTCAACAACATGCAGGTGACCTAGACCTTTGCCACTAATCACCGACCATATTATGACCGATATGGGATGCTTAACAGTTTTTATAACACAATCGCTGTTAAATTTTTCATCTGGCCTACGCCGGACAAACTGTGACTTGTCATCCAGAATGTGAAAGGTTGACTCATAGCTGAAGCATGTCTGTAATAGGGAAAAAGTATGTAAATAAAAGGAAAAGTTAAGAGATTTAATTCAACCTACGCGCCAGTCATCAATGGTCAAGTGTTTATGGGCATTTGCCCAAGTCAACCTTTTTTGAACCATGGCTGGTGTTAATCTTGGCTTCTTAATTGGCCTGCGACATTTGAAACCCAGGTCGTACAGATTTCGCCTCACTGTAGAAATGGATACAGTGCACCCAGCTTCCTCAAATTTTTTTTTATTGTACTAGCACTGCCCCATCGACAATCTAGCACAATATTTCTAAGGGTTCTTAGCAAACCTTGCAAAATAACTGTCAAACAGAAAATATTAACGTACTAATACACACCTTAAAATTCTAACCTCTGTATTATCAAATAGTTAACAACTATACATTGCTAAAACTTTGACTTACATCTAAAATAACACCCACTTTAATCCAAATTTAAATTAATATATACATTGCTTAAAAATATAACAACTTTACAAGTCTTGCTAAAGATCACTAACCTTAGCAAAATAACGTCAAACAAAATAATTAACTGTTAAAACACACCTTAAAACATTTTAACTCTGTATCTATCAAATAGTTAACAATTAATTAAATTTATATTATCGACCACTTTATGTTTCTAAATTTTTAATATATAATTAGGCAATCCTAACACCAACCCTGTCTACAAGTTTGCCTGCATTTGTAGGCGAAAAATTAAGATAAATTCCACAATGAAGGTAATTTTATGAACGAGTTTAATAATTTGAGTAGAGACTGTACGTATAGCAGGTTAGACAATAGACTTTTCTTCACTAACGCTAAATCGACTTATTAGCGTTTGGCAAAGTTTCGCTAAGAACGGTCATAATTTCTGTGTGTGGGTATATGTCAGTATCCACGATAACTCCAGAACAACACGAACGTACTTTAAATTTCGTATCTAAGCCTGGTTTCATTTCTCCTGGAGCTGATTACATTTTGGGAGAAATTCAGCGGCCGTGAGGGTGCGGGTTTAGCAGCAGATTTGAGTTTTTATTAATTATTTTTGAAACAGCTGTATACTTCGAAGATATAAAAATACCTACATATAGTGTAGTGTCTTAAGGTACATACCCTATCTTTAAAAGTGTAATTTGAACTTATTCGCAAAAATGCAAATTTAAGAAAATAAGATCGCTTAGGGATGTATCTTGACTTTATTAACGATAATGCTCCTCCGACTCGAATTAATTTCTAGCCTTACATTGCCTTTCCTGCGCGTTCCTGGCAATAATTAAAACATTAGAATTTATTTACAAGTCTAATATTTAATTACTCACAAACCTCAAATCTGATAAAAAGAATTGGCCGTCTAGTGGTAGCTACGGCGAGTTATGTTAGTGAGATAGAATTGGATGGTGGTTCAACCCATTAATGTGATAAATTGGACAAGAACCACGAAGAAAACTCAATTTATTAATGCATAAGAAATTGCACAAATACATTAATAAATCAAATAACAAAAAACAATGAAAGGGTTCGATATTTACCGAAATACCATTATATTAGGTTAAAGTACGTACAAAATTACAAAATTAAGTAACAGAAAAAAAAATTAAAAGCAATTTAACTAACTACACATAAACACAAAAAAACAAATAGCGTAATCACACCAACAATTGTGTCATAAATAAATCAGAACAAAAATTGTAACACCAAACATGCGGTCCTTATACAACCTATCATGCCGGTCTTTTAAGTTAACACAAAAGTAAATAAGAAAATAATAAGACAGCTTAAGGTACATGTAAAATACAACAAACAGTATAAGTAAACAGGTAACGATAAGGTAACTGCAATGCAGTTTACCTACGCGTAGACATGGAAAGGGAAAAAATAGGCAAGTAATTTAGACATACACAATTTTACAACAGTGAATAATAAAAGCACAAAAAATGCACACGTACAATTACAATAAATTACATATATAAGAAAAATTAATTCATAGATAAACAGTTCGATCAGTTCGGTCATCTACACATCTCGCTGCATTTAAAAACAAGAACGGTTTACTTTAACAGTAACAATTGAATTAAAGGCGGTTTTAAGGTCATGTGGACCCGTGTCTGCAAACCCCGGTATCGTTATAACAATTTAACTGGGACTCTACACGGGCTAAAAGAGTAGTAAACATTCAACAATGCCAACTCATACAAGCAATGAGGTAGAGGACACTGTGCAGTCTGCGTGGAGTCCTTTTATTTTAACCGATTTCAGCCGAATGAGCGTGCTTGCGCAATTAAATAGATACTTCTTGCAAGGCAATGATTGATTTTTATTAGGTTCCATAGGCTTTTTGAATTGTTTGCTGCGAGCTTTAATTTGCATTAAAATACCTACTTACGTATTGTTTACACGCCCGCTTATTAAAACTCCAATATTTAGCGATACGTTTATTTACACGACCATTTTAATTTTGTGAAAAACTTACGTTAAAAACAACATAGAAAAGAAAAAAAAAACAAATTCGCGGTTTTACTTTTACTAAAATGTACACGATAAAATATTTATAGACAGAGTGGTTTACTCTGAGGGTTTGTAATTAAACAATTAGATCGATCCCACCTGCATCGAGACTCCAACTGCAACTAGCGTTTTTACTTCTCAAATCCACCCCCGTTTTTAAAAGTTACAAAAATGAGAAATATTACGTGGAAATATTTTCATATTTATTACCAGAACAAATATTAATTTTTAAAATATGCACTTGTCCGTAACAAACCCTATATCTAGGTCTCGAGTTTCAAAGTTACAAACAAAGACATCTTTTGATTTACGGTGTGTTCCGACGCAATTAATTACTAATTAGCGACGTTTTTGCGTCAAGAATGTGCGTATAGAAATTTTCAACGTTTCGTCACAGTCTTTCGCTAAATGCAGTTTCGAGCGGACACCTGTTTTCTACCCGAACATATGTTTTTCTTTTTCGTTTCAACCCTTAGTTACATAACATACATTATCCCGAAAACATTATCAAATTACGACTTATTACCAAGATATTCAAACACATTAATTATCTTTTCTATCGCGGTGGCAATTGCGTTTTAAAAATGTTTATTACAATAACAATTTCTCGGTCCGCTAATCTACAAACGCTAACCTACAAACTGTATCGCAGTAGACAAATTTGGAGAGAACTAAAGACTCACAGAGATTTTTCTTGGTTCCACTCCTTTTTTTTTTTGTATTTGTCTTACCAAATTATAATGGAAAAATGCAGCGCTAGCGTTCATTTGAGGAATTGGCTTGGCGTGATGTAAACAAATTCTTTTTAAATAAGGAAAACTACGGTTATAATACAGTCTTGTTTCAGTTAGCATATTGTGCTAAAAAATCATTTTTACTAGAAGTTACAAAGGCACAGACAAGAACTTACCTTAGACATCTAAAAAACAGTGACCAAGGTTGTGATAAAAATTGTTTACTATGCAAGCGTTGAGTCCGATTTAAGATTTGGGATTTAGGGGCATATTTGGTTTAAAGTCTAACCCCCTTAGTACGCACATAAATAGCTATTCAGATCAAAGCATGACTCGATTATGTTTTTTTTTACCTCGACCAACAGCGATATGGTATGTAAAGTTGTGTTCTCGCCAATTACCTTGACTGCAAAAAAAAAACAACTTTCAGGACGCCACCGTAAAAATAAAAATCGAGTTCATAGTAGGCCATGGAATAAATTTATTTACTTTTAGACAACTCATCAATTGCCAAATGTACCAGAATACAGGGCTATAAAGTTTCTTGGCCAAAGATTTTGGGATGTTTCCAAATGGCATACAGTGTACTTTAGGTGGCTCAATAGTTGCGCGATATAATGTGATAATTTTTGTATTGTACCTTATAGCTTTTACCACTCCCTGAAAATGTGTATTTTTAGACCAAACAGCTGATCACTTTGTACACAAAAAAAATAGTTACTTGCCCAGAGATGCTCGATCAATGTAGACTTGTAAAATTACGGAGTTGGATAGTACTGTTGACATGTGGGCAAATCTCTTGGTTTGGATTTTAAATATATCGCAAATTGATAACATTAGCCGACAACAATTTCGATACCCTATTTTCCAAGTTTTATTTTAACGCGCCATTGGAATTAATTTACTGTCCGTTGTACAACTACTATGTGCGGTTAGTGACAGGAGTTGTGCTAGTTTGATATCAAAAGTAAATTGCTTACATGTATATAGATATTTAAAACTATGTTGGAGAATTATATCTCGTTCTAAACGACCTGTAATTAGGGTTACCTTATGAGTTCGTGTTTGGATGACAATGTATTCATTTTCCGGTGTTCAAAAATTATTTGAACTAAATCGTAATTTTCCATTGAAAATATATTATTTATTCCGGCGGATAGACATTCCAATTAATAATTAGCTACTTAATAACCATACTGAAGCTTTATTGTATGGAATTTATTGGTTCGCTTAAAGCAGTTCATGATCTTCAACACTTTTAAATATGAACGGTTCAATGAGTACTTGTCTGGAAAATTAATAATAACACTAATCCTTCGACCTTAGGTCAAAGATGCTGTGCTTACTATGTCATTTCCATTGTTTTAAGAAGGAACGATGTTCGGTTTATTAACCTAAAATGCCAGTGACGTATACTCCAGGGCAATACTGGTCCTAAAGAATAGCCATTCCGTTTTGAATCGCTCCTCTAGATCTGTTACGGATCCGGGAAGTATGTTCGCAACAAGAGCTATATTGTGTTGTCGGTTTTCGTGCAACTTCAATCATTCCTCCTAAGGTTTCCAATTTTCCATTCGTGTTCTTTTGAGAGGGCTTTTTGGAGTCTTCCCGTTACTGGCACCATTTCTCGACACCATCGCAGTATCTTCTCCAGGTTTTTCTTTTTGTTCGCTCTATATTTTGTTATACTGTGTCTAATTATTGGTATTCGGAGGTGTTCCTTCAACCTTTTGATCTACAGGATTACTGGCCTTCGAAGGACATTCTTTGAGGTTTCCTTTTATACAGGGCTCAATCGGTTTTCCTCGGCTTTCTGTACATTGCTGGTCTAGCAATCTCTGATGTGATGTCAAATCTGATGTACTTTGAATTTGAAAGAGATGTTTCTTTTGATACATGCCAGTTTGTGCCCGTATAACATGCTGCTGAGGTGCACAGTTATGCCAATGATCTTCTGTTCTTAATAGCCTTATGGTTCTAGAATTCTACCATTATTTAGTGGAAAACCAAAGCCAAACAAAAGTTAGAGTGCTAAGTCGCAAAGTAAAATCTCAGAATTGGTAATAACCTCTTACTTATAAAATATGTAATACAAAGAAATTTCGGAAACATTCGTTAGAACTACTTGCATTGATAGACATATCGAAAACTTATGGTGATAATCTTATATATATATATATATATATATATATATATATATATATATATATATCTCGGATCGTATCCCTCTAGATGTTTGCCTCTGCGGATAATTGAAAGGCGATATGGATGAATAATAATAATAATGCTTTATTGACAATAAAAATTTAGTACAATTAATAAAGCAACATGAGTCAGAGGCGAAGTTGAGCACAGAAGCGCTACTATACCACTTAACCTGTGAAGATAATTAATACGTTGAGTTAGTTATTATACAAGACATTGTTGGCACAGTAGATAATATTGAGTTTGTTATTCTAACACTACCAGCTTAGTATTTAATCAGTAATCAATGTCAGGTCACTAGGAATAGTGCTGCTTTCTAGAACACCAAGACAACCTCAGAAAAACTACACTTCGTCGCCCCAAAATTACAAGGTTGTATGTTACATTTTTTTCAAAACTGAGATATTAGTACAACAAGGTTGTATGTACCATAAGCTTCATTTAGCTGTTAAAAACTAGATGACAGCACCAATATTAAGCTCAGAAAAGAAGGTATTACAATGGTATATGTTTTGAAATTTGGTAGTTGGTATAACAGGGTTCTATGTGGAACATACAACCTTGTTATAGGCCAAGTTTTATAATATTATAGTGTTACATAGTTGCAAGTTGTTACATACAATTACGTAAAACTTATTTGGTAAACTTTTAATTTGAGGTTAATTTGGTTTGTTGTGAGTGCACGCTTTTAGTAAAAATTTTGATAAACAAAGTGATGATAACATTAGTGATGATGATTTCTGGGATGGGTACGACTCAGGTAAAGACAAAGAATATGTACTAGTCCAAAAATAACAAAATAGGTAAGTTTTTAATTTAGTGAGAGGTTATAAAAACAAAATGGCGTTTTTTTCAGTTGTAATTTTCTTAACAGGTATTTATTGTATTTCTAGATTTCAAATCATCAACGACCTACAAATTTCACCAGTTGCTGGACAATCATCCGATGTTCAGGAGTATTATTCTACAGACGACAGTAATTTCACAGATGAAGTTAACATTGTGCAAGATTCTCCTAAGATAGTTAAAGCCATTACTAACAACATCGAGACTGATCAGCAATCATCACCTATTACAGGACAACAAGTGAAGGTTAAAACAAAATCAAGGATCAAGTAAAGAGATGTTTTTCAGTGGAAAAGCGTTATTCGTAAGAAAAATTATGATAGAGGTCTAGAATACGTATCTGTCCGAAAGAAAGTTGTACCTGCGAAAAAAATAACTATTAAGAAAGACTGTACAAATAAATGTGTTTACGGGTGCAGCTAGAACATCAGTGACGATGACAGGCAAACCATTTTTGCACACTATTATAGCATTTCTTCTAATGAAAAGCACCTATGTTTACTTTCGACAACCGATATATATATATATATATATATATATATATATATATATATATATAAACCTGAGAGACGGCGCAAAAACAAACGTGAAAATAATTTTAGGAGGACTGTGTCTTATACATACTTCTTTAAAATTCACTCTGACAAAATACAAGTATGCAAAGTATATTACTGCAGTACTTTATGTATTAGGCCAAAACACACCAAGAATCCACTCAAGGCAAGCACAGAAAGTGCTTTACATCAGAAAGAGATGTGCAGCTAGTAAAATCGCACATTGAGTTTTTTTCCCGAGTTGACTCACATTACTGCAGGGGAAACTAGCGAGAAATATTTAGAACCAGAATTATCAATAACGAAGATGCATCAGTTTTACACTGATTCTATGAAAGACAATGATAAAACTCCGGTTAAGTTCTGCATTTACCGTAAAAATTTTTGCAAAGACTACAACCTACATTTTCATAAACCTAGTAAAGACCGTTGATGTATGTGAGGAAGTTAAGCTTAAACAAAAAGAAAACTTGATTTCAGAAGAATTAATTCAACAGTATGAAATACACTCACAGGAAAAAAGAAAAAATGCGACAAGAACGAATAAAGATAGAGGACAAAAAGTTCCTGTACTGTACTTTGATTTTGAAATTGTTCTAACGCTCAAAAGCCGAAATTAAGAATTTTTTTACAAAAGTAAGTTGAACGTATATAACATGACTTCTCATCTGTCAATTGGAAAGAAAGTATACTGTGCTATTTGGTCAGAAAATGTAGAAGGACGATCTGGAAATGATATTGCCAGTGCAGTTTACAGAATTTTAATGTGCACGGAACTTAAATTATGCTGAAATACCTTATTCCTAGGTATGTATGTTGGAATTTACTAAATGTATGTGGACAGTCAATAGTCATGTACAAAACTTCTTTTGGACAAGAAGATTTCGTTACCATAAATACTCGACCATCTGTACGGAAAACTGCCATTAATGAGAGACCTGAGCAACTTCCATAACCAAAGACAATAAATGTGAAATCAACTTTAGCTGAAAATAAAATTTGAAACCAACTTTAGCTGAAAATAAAATTTTGCATTACGAAGTATGTTGAGGTAGATGCCAGAGACTGATAGAAGCTATTATGAAACTATACTACCCCCAGTAGATAAAAATAAAGATGCCCATGTGGTAAACAAGAAAAAAGTTAAATCACACGTTTAAAATCTAGGATATCCGATTTCCTTTTTTCATATTACGTTCAGATTTCTGTTGCGTTGCAAACACTGAATACTGTTCCTTTAATTAATCATAGTTCTATGTTACCTTTTTAATACTGTTAAATTAAGTTAAGAATGTCAACGTTGTATGTTCAAATTAAAAAAATTATAGTATGCGTAATTGTGTTTTATTGAAAAAATTTCAGAGCGCATACTGTTGATAGTAGCTTCCAAAACTTTCCTTAAGGTGCGTGTTTTCTATGCAGATCAATTTTCAAAGTGTTATTTCTCAAATTTAGGGTACAGTAACTTAGAACCTTGTAATTTTAGGGCCACGATTTGCTGTCAAGAGAAGTCGGAAGTGCGTTAAAGTTGGATGTGGAAGTTATATTAACTTTGAACTTAATCATTTACCTTTGTATAACACCTTCTGTGAGTATTTATTTGGTTTACATTGTCCAATAAAAATTAGACACGTGTTAAATGGGATGAAAGTACTTGTCCTTTTGGACATAAGTTGTCTAATTAAAAGAAATTTTTGTAAGCTTTTTTAAATGTTGCAATTACGGCTACAAACCTCCTCAGTAAAAGTAGAAAAGTGTTAATAAATATTTGTTTACTCAGATTGCGAGGAATTAAGGCTGCAGTATGACTTTTGTAAGCATAAGCAATATGGCATCACAATAAGTCGCGCGTAGTGGTATATTTTTTGGCAGTCCATTATAGTGATAAACGAAGTTTTATAATATATTTTTAGACCCGATTATGGAAATATCTTACATACATTCCCAATATACCGCTGCAAACAATGTGTAAATGTTTTCAGTCACGTATTCGTTGATGGTTTATCTTATTTTATACAGCACTGGCCGTACCCGTCGCGCGTTGCTGCTATCTCAAAATTGGGGTTATATATATTATATATATATATATATATATATATATATATATATATATATATATATACAGGGTGTCCGGAAAATGTGGAAAATCTCTCGGATTTAGATAGAACACGAAAAAATAACATGACAAGTTCCTATAATTTTTTTTTTCTACATTTTCGTTTAAGAGTCTCGATATCTCTGTTATCAAAGAAGATGCACAATTTTTAAGTTTGACGTAATTTTATTGAAATGTAGTACTTACAGCACGAACAGACCTTGTTTCTTTACGAAGAGGTTTATTAATAAGTGTAAGGTATATTACAGACATTTGTCGAACCACGTCGTTCCCTTTACTCCTGACATTGGAAATAATTTTTTATTAATGAATGATAATGCAAGACCTCATGTTTCCCGTATGGTCTGGCTATTTGAATGAAGATGGTATACAAACCAAAGACTGGCCACCCTGTAGCCCTGATCTCAATCCCATAGAGAATTTGTGGGATATTATTGATCGTCAGTTGAGGAGCCGACATCCACCACCTGTCGTTCTGGGCGACGTTGAGAGGATGGTAAAAGAGGTTTGGGATGCAATTGATCAAGACGAAATTCGACGCTTCATTTTAAGTATGCCTCGTCGCTGTGAAGAAGTGATTAGTAAGAGAGGCGGAAATACACGTTATTAGGTGATTTTGAGAGAATTGTTTAAGGATTATGAGTGTTTCTTTAGTTTTTACCTACTTGTTTAAAATGTTAATAAAAATTCTTTACCTTTAAACTTGTGTATCTTCTTTGATAACAGAGATATCGAGATGATTCTTTAATGAAAATGTAGAGAAGGTATACCGTTATAACGTAATGTAAATGGAACGTAGCGATTGTTTCTGATAAATTCCACAAGGTGTTGCAAAATTAGAAGAAAAAACAACTTTCTTTTCACACCCCGTACATGGGTAAAGCGTTGACATTTCTCAGAAGCCATCAATACATTTCTTCCTTAAAAATCAACCTACACCTTGAAGAAAGAATCACCAAAATCCATCCATTGATTCAGAAATAAAATAATTTTAAACTTGAGGCATAATTTAGGTGGTGCGATAATTTTGGAGAGGAGTGTATATATGTAGACTACATATATTAGATAAACTGTCGCTGGTTAATTTTGTAGATCGTGAACATTTTTTTCACTTATGTTTATTATACTACTTTACTTTTGTTATCAATATTAAACTTCAAATTTGCTATGTAATCAGATATATCTTGAAACCTTGTACTACCTATCTTTTTTTATCTAAACTAAATTGAAGGATAACTTGCCGATATATTATTTTTTACTCAATTTTTTTTTTCATATCAACGGAAATGGATTATTGATTATTAGCTATAATATTAGCTCTCTAAAATACGAATTTTCAAGCATATCTATCCACATCAATTGGTTAATAACTACGCTTATTAGAATTTAACCCATAACCCTTTAAAACACTTTAAGAAGTGAACTGTTCTTTAGCGTTATGAAAAATTATTTTCACAGAAAAAACTATGAAACCAAATCAATTCTCAGCTGGCACGGGTATTGAGCAATTGCAACGGTGTGCAGTTGCATTTAAATCACCGAGCTGGTAGCGTAGTGGTAACACGATCTGCTTAGCATTCGGGAGGTAATGGGTTCGATTCCCGTTACCGTCTACCTTGTATGAGGTTTTTTTCAGGGGGTTTTCCTCATACACATGTAGCGGCATGGTCACTGCATATATGCACACCATGTGCGGCTGCTTAGGTGAATGCTGAGGTAGTATTTTCCCCCTCAGAACCCTAACTACGTTCCTTCCGATCCTATCCTGACCACACCCATCCTTAATCCCACAATGCATATATACGTAATGTATGTATGTATGCTGGGAATCCATGATTGTGGTTGAAGGAGCTCGGAAAGCTCGAACGGCCCACCCTCCCCCTTGGGGAGGGAATGAAAAACGTGGCCTTTTCCTTTTTTCCTGCATTTAAATCAATCATGGAAATCGCAATGTACGCCCAAAAAACGTGTTAAACAGAAGCGCTACACATGTTATTCAGGGTTTTTTTAAATTGACGGGAAATATTGTACAGAGTGATTTTTCAACAAAAATTAAGGGGGGTCTTTCATATAAATTTTTGTTCAAAACCACTTTCCCTCCAAGTTACAGCGCTTTAAGTTTGTGGAAATATGTTTTTATTTTATATCTTCACTATGGAAGAATTTAGAAGAATGAAATTTGGTAGATAATAATTGATGCTAATAAAATGACATTTTTTGGCGGTTTTTGTGACCGTGCAATGTTTATGCAAGGGGGTGAGACGGATTCACACTTTTTTATGTCTCGACTATTTCTCGTAAAATCGTTAGTTTGATCACAAACAAAAAAAATTAAATATTACTCATTCCTTTTTCACATAAATTCAGAGGGGTTATTGTTTATCAAATGATGCCATAATCACGAATAGTTTGATTATCCTGTTTTTTAGAGACTTCTGTGAATACTTTGAACTGTTTGCACAACTACTAAATAGACCTTTATTTAAAAAATGGCATTTTTATTTAGTCTGCCGAATTTCATTCTTCCATAGTGGAGATAAAAACTTTAAGGGGTTGTAAGTTGAGGGGAAAGTGGTTTTGAACAAAAATTTATAATTTTTGCAGAAGAATCGCCCTGTAAAATATTTCACATTAATTTAAAAACACCCTGTATAATCGGTGGTTTCGATTGTGCATAATACACAGACCCGAATTTGAAGTGAGCCACCCTAAATATCGATTTTTGAATTATTTTTTCTAAATTATTCAGATTCAAATGTCAGTTTAAAAATACTTACATTTTCTACATACGCTGCCTCTACAAGGGTGATATACGTGAGCAGGTTTTTTTAACTTTTGGTCGCGTTTATTAACTCCACGGTGAATGTTCGAAATTATTTAAATCGGATACTGGAATCAATCGTTCTGCCATATGCACAGGCTCAGGGTCCAGCATTTGTTTATATGGTCGACAATTCCAGGCCTCACCGCTCTGTTATTATCAACAATTATTTTGAAGAGCATGGTATTACACGAATAGTATGGCCTGCATTGTCTCCAGACCTCAATCCTATAGAGCATGTGTGGGACGCTCTTAAAAGACGAGTTTCAAGCTGCTCTCATGCTCCGAATAATGTCAACAACTTGACTATTACTCTGCAGGAAGAGTGGGACGCTCTACCCGGCGACGTAATCGGCAGGATTATAAGACGATTTGACGCAGTAATAAGGACTCGATGGAGAGCAACTCATTATTAATAATAATAATAATAATAATAATAATAAGAATTGTTAACCATAGCTTAAGTTTAGATAATTGATGTCATGATTATGTTTTAGATGTTTTGTGGTTCTAATGGTCAATGGTTACTAAAGTGTCGTTACAATTTTTTTTCAATTTATCTCTTGATCTATAAAGGATAGAGCTAAAATTCGAAAACTGGTATGAGGATAACAAATATAGGTAGCTATTATAATATAGAGTAAATATACAGGGTATCCAATAATGCCGAGCCACTCCACTGAAAAAAAAAGTTTAAAAAAAACCTGCTCATGTATATCAATCACCTTGTAGAGGCAGCGTATGGAGAAAATGTAAGTATTTTTAAACTGACATTTGAATCTGAATAATTTGGAAAAAAATAATTCAAAAGTCGCTAAAATCCATCAATAAATAAAAATGTTACGGCTTTGTAAACGTGATCGATATTTAGAATGGCTCATTTCAAATTCGGGTCTGTATATATTGAGCATACCAATAATAACTGAATCTTGAATTCACCAATACACTGTAATGAAGAAACTATATAAACAATAGACTAAAGGTGCTCGGAAAAAGGGAAGAGTTGTTCACTTGGCCGGAAAGGTTATAGCCACCTCCTTCGGCGACCGCCGTGGAGTTTTTGTAGATTGTATTCAAAACGATATTAAAGTCGGAACAACGAGAGGTGTCTTATGACTCATTTTACGAAATGTACGAGTTAATTTTTAGAAAACGTATGTCGTTAATAGTTTCAGAAGTATACTCAGTGATACCAAATGTAACAAAAATAAGTTACTAATCAACACAAAATCAGCTGATTATATAAACAAATTAATTTGCAAATAATTGTTTATATACCCACATATTTTTTGTTGTAAAATGAAGTCGAATTAGTTGCAAAGTCGACCTACAAACACTTCTTTAATTAATCACCGGTTGGTTTAAACACAATTTTTAAATCGTTACTTTTATTTCTATTTAAATCAAATACAATAAATATAACTATAAGTTCAATAATAGTTTTTATGTGAACTACATTTCATATCTAGGTACATATTTAATCACTACATTCATTGTCGCTGCTTTCAGTTCCACTAGATGATTGACCTAAGCTTTTTGTAGGAAACACCAACGACGAATTAGGAATAAATCCGTTGTTATTACCTGCGCCCACAATTACAAGCCTAAATCAAATCACATAATACTTAATCAATCATTATCAATTACATAATTTATTTTACCTTTTCCCTTCTCCATGAGGTTTTTTTCTTAAACTCGACTAAATACCCAAGATTCATTTAGATATACTGGATCATATGTAGCCTCTTGTTTGTTTTTGGAGTGATTTCTTAAAAATATTGCTCTGGCAGCAGCTATGATCTTGTTCGAATAAACCTCTTCTGGGATCTTCCATTTTAAAATCGAAACCAATAGAGTGTAACAGTAGCTTTAAGCTTGTACTGAGCTAGTAGAGTTGTGGTAACACCGCCTGCTTAGCATTCGGTAGGTAATGGGTTCGATTTCCGTTACCGTCTACCCAGTATGAGGTTTTTTCAGGGGTTTTCCTCATACACATGTAGCGGCATGGTCACTGCATATACGCACACCATGTGCGGCTATTTAGGCGAATGCTGGAGTAGTATTTTCCCCCTCTGAACCAGTCTGATGCAATGTATAGGTGGAAGGCATGTATACCCCATGCCACCCGGTGCAACACCACCATCTTTACCGTGGGCTCCTTAAGATTGGTGCTCCAATTTTCTGAATTCGGTAAGGGCGCTGACGGTCACTATCTCCTTTATTCCTTATGTACTCACCAACACGCAGCCAAGCGTGGCGTTTTAACGGCTAAACCCTTAAAATGACGAAAACAGACGCTGTACCCCAGGCGAGTAGGATTTGGGGGGGGGGGGGGAGGCACAAATTCGTCAACACCAAAATCAAGACTAAGAAGAGCAAGATCTGCCAGGAATACAATTCTACCCCATTCGGATGCCCGGGAGGGCAGGACTCGAGCGACCTCGGTCATTGAAAGTACATTCGGATACATTACTGCAACATACGTGGTATCAAGTCGAATCTTAATGCTGTTCACCTACACCTTGAACAAGTTCAACCGAACATTCTGTTTCTATCAGAATCACGTGTTTCCCCTGGAAGCACTGAATCGCTTGACCTGCAATTTCCCCGATGCGACCTCCACTCTAACATTCGCCTTAAAGGCGGAGTGTGCATATACAACGTAGGTGAAAAGTAGATACTAATCGATAATAGGTTTCATAAGACATAAAACGGACCCTTCTTGAGATATTGACGCTTTTATGTAAAAATATTCTAAAATACAAATTTACTATCACAATAGAATTTAACAACACAAATCAGGTAGGCTAGCCGCTCGTAATAAAGAGGAACAATTGCATCTATTGTTGTGACGTATGTATAATCATTAAGATATTGTTCCATTAGTTGTTTTTGTATTGTCATTTTGTCAGTTTTTGTATAAAGTGAATTTTTCCAAAGAAGAAATTGTCGATATGATCTTTATTTACGGCGAAGCTCAAAAAATGCTTTGCTGGCTACCCGTTTGTACTGTGAACGATACCCAGAGAGTAAACAGCTGCGGAAAGAATTATGAATGTAGCTGAGACATTTATAAATTCTGGAAGTGTCTGTTATCCCAAGCGCGCAAGAACAATCCCAAATGAAGAAATTTAATTTCAAGTTGTGGCGTCTCTTGTAGAAAATCCGCAAATTAGTACCAGAGAGCTAAGTACACACCTAGACCTAAATAGAACTACAGTTCGCAGCTTTATTAAAAAAAAACAAATCGCATCCTTATCATATCGAGCAACATCAAGCTTTAAGTGAAATAGATTTTCAAAATCCTGAATCTTTTGCCAATGGGTAACTACTAAAGTCAATGTAGAACCCAATTTTGTTAATAGCAAAATGGTAACAATAATCGCAATATTAATACGCATAACTATCATCACTATTCAGATACTAATCCACACATCTTAAGAGTTGTTGATCACCAGCATCGATGGTCCGTTAATGTGTGGGGTGGTATAATCAATTTTAATGTGGTTGGTCCTTTTTTCTTTGATGTGAGTCTTATTGGAGAAATTTATTTACAGTTTTTGGAAAATGATTTACCCGAGCTTTTGGAAAATATCGAGGTAGATAATATTCGTATGATGTGGTTTCAACTGGATGGCGCCCGCCCGTCCACACTATGCAATCGACGTTAGGCAATATCTCGATAGAAATTATCCGATGAGGTGGATAGGACGAGGTGGTGTGCAAAACTGGCCAGCCAGATCACCGGATCTTACGCCGCCCTTGATTTCTTCCTTTGGGGCTACGTTAAAGAAAAAATGTACCAACATCCTCCCACCATACGCGAAGATATGAAAAATAGAATTAAAGCTGCGTTCCAATCCATTTCGCCTCTAATGTTGTGAGTGCATCTTTCGTTTACCAAGCGAATTGCAGAGTGTTTAGCTAGGCGTGGTCAGCATTTTGAACATTTAATTTGAATTTATGGTTTTATTCGTTTATGTTTACTTGTTCAACTTATTTTTGGGTGTAGAGAATTATTTTATTGTTTAGTTATTAACTAAGTTTTCCTATCAATTAAAGAATTTATTTGCCATTCGTATTTTCTTATTTGCTCTGGATTTTGTTTTATTTGTTCTTCTGTATGTCAATAATTTCAAATAAAGCGTCAATATCTCAAGAAGGGTCCATCTTATGGCTATGAAACATATTATCAACTAGTATGTACTTTTCACGGGGAATCGAAATGTGAAAAAATATACAGGGTGTTGCATTTGAAAAAATTGAAAAAAATTACGTTGTTCATTCTGTATAGTTTTACATGTTTTCGAAAAATTTCCCAGTTTGTTTATTAGTAGACTATTATTAATAGTCGGTGGTATAAACAGATTTACAAAATCGTGGTGACAACTCCCGCATCGTTGTTCCAAAGTTAAGTCTATTTTGGTACTAAAGTGACGATAACTGCAGAACGGTTAGTGATACAGATACAAATTTCTACACTTTTATTCTAAATGTAACAGTGAATCCAAAAATGCAAAAATATACAGGGTGTTCCATTAAAAAAACAGGTTTGGGTTGGCTTACTTTTGTCAGTCACCCTGTATATACCTAAATATTTTGTGTAGGTCTATTGATCGTGTATTACCACACCAAAATTGGTTTTGATATCTCTAATAGTTAAGGAGAAGTCCGTCCAGGTAGTAGACACCCACCCTGTATATTGATGCTAGTAGATTTTGTTATTTGAGTAATCACGTATCATGTATTTTTATAAACACAGTTCATCCACAAATTTTTACAATTTGGTCGGTTATTTGAGGGGTGGATTTTTGCTGACGTATGTTAGAAATTATCAAAACCAGTTTTCAACACAATAATGTGTGCTTGTGTTTGTTATTGTAGGTGATTGGTTAGGACTTGTGACGAAATATCAGGTAACATTATAGTCTGACATAGAACTTTTGTAATGTCATATAAAACATTTCTCACTAGCTCCAGTTTCAACCTAATAAAAAATGTCATGGCCTACTACATTGCAAAAATATTGTGGATGGTTAAAACAATACGTACTCAAATAAAACGGTAGTTCAAAACTGGATGAAATAGGAAATTCACACATTAGCCACGTGACAATGTTGTACCTACCATTCACCGGCTAATAAAGTCAATTGGCATGAAAAACGATAATGACATTATTGGTTGGCTATTAACATCTTTCGAAATTAACGTGCTTGACCGTAACATATTTATAATCAAAGGTGTATGCCGCCCGCGGTTGTGATTCGCATTCTTTGTGAAATTCTAAAATATGAATCTACGGAACGTTTGTAACGGATGATAGTCCCAAACTAAAAACTGTTCAGTAACGGGTGAGTAACTGACAGGCCAAGGAAGTTTGTATAAGTGCGATACATTTGCACACTGTAATGGGTCTTTTTTTTTTGAGAATTGCTTATTTTAAAAGTAAGAAAACACAATAAACCTAGTTTGACCTTTACACAATTAAGTTAGCAAGATATTTATTTTCACAAAGTTCTCTCTCTTCTCTCTGTTTTTAATAGTGTTGTGTAAAAAAAATTTCGACATTCATAATCCGATTTTGACATATTGTAAAAAAAAAACTAACTGCACTAACTTCTTTTGTACTGTAATTTTCGTTAATTAATATCATATACCTAATAAAAATGTAAGAAATTTCAGTGCCATGATCTGGCCCATAATTGTTCTTTAATTAATGGCAAATAAGTTCGATTTTTTAAAATACACAAATACCAATAAATAAAGTAAATTAACTAAAAATTCAAAACAAAATTAGAAGACTTATAGAAAATACTAGTGGAATTAGCTTTTAAAAATATTCAACATTTACTGCATATCAACTTCTTACAAAAGCGTGCAAATGTCTAAACTAGTTTCAATATTATCGTATGCACGAAGGTCGTCCACAAAGTAACCGCTGTTTACACGTAACTCGAGAAGTAGTGGGAGTAGAACCACCATTTTAATAAGCAGTAACTCGGGACTCTTCTAGTTGTGCAAGGTGGAGCATCGTACTGTCGCGCGATAGCTTTTGTAACCTCCGTACTGTCATGCGATCGCTTGTTGTAACCTCAAAACTTTCTCCAAGTGTGAAATGCGGAGCGTTCTAAAATTTATATGGACGAGAAATCTTTTATCAGCCGAAATTCATCGTGAACGTGCAGTTTATGGTTCAAACATGAGTGAAGCTGTTTTCCAGTATAAATATTAACGATGAACACAGGAGAGGTAGGCTAGGCTTTCTCTTGTCCTAATGAACAAAGTCAATGACAAATTTCGTGAGAACGTCAGTTCACAATCTCGCAACTTTTCGAACATTTTCCTGAAGTTTTCAAGAGTCTTGTACATAATAAAGTGACCGTAAAACTAGGTTATAGCAAGTTGTGTTCTCGTTGGGTACCAAACTGCTGATCGAAGTCCACAAAACCAAACGAATGAGTTTTGTTCTACACTTTCTGTTCCGGTGCGATATTGAAGGAGAAATTTTTGTACAGGGTTGTTACTGGTGATGAGACTTAGATGGCATACGTGGCGTGAATGCTAAGACAAAAAGCAGTCAATGCGATGGGGACACACCGCTTCTACAGCAAGCCAAAGAAATCCCGCGTAACTTTGTCAGCCAGTAAAGTCATGATTACAGTCTTTTGGGATGCTTTTACCCATTGATTTTATGGACGTGGTATGAGAATCACCTCTGCAGTTTACTGTTTGAAAAAACTGAGAAGAGCTACCCAAAACAAGCGTCGGGGTCTTCTCACGTTTGATGTTGTGGGTGCAACACAGCTCGAAGAATAAATGCACTTTTGGCCAAGTTCAAGTGGGTTGTTTTTGACCATCTCCCGTACAGTCTGGAGTTGGCTCCTAGCGACTTTCATCTGTCCCCATACATAAAACTGACTAAGAGCTTCAAAACGCTGACAGGTTAGCTAAGTTGACAAGCGGCAGATTTTTATGTAGAGGGTATTTCAAAAACTGTAAACAGTTATAAGTGATGGAATTTGTTGAGAGATTATGCCAAAAAATAGAAAAAAATTGTAGTTTTAATATGTATGTAATAAAATATTTGTAACTACACTGGTTTGGTTTTTATTTCAAAACGGCGGTTACTTTGTGGATCACCTTCGTATTTTACGCTGTAAATTATAATGGTAGGATTAGGCACTGCAGTGCGCGATGATCAAAATCTAAAAGATTACACGGCGCCAAACGCAGCGTAATGATTGCATCGGCAACTTTATTATTATTTATAGTCAGAAAGCGCATAGAAATCAATCTAATGTAATATCGCTCTTGTTTAGACGATGTTAAGGCCCATCTCAGTTGATCGTCGGTCATCTCGAAAACCTCTAGTTATGAAGGATTTGCATTGAAGGAGGGAAGCCAGGCCGCCTAAAATATGGCAGAAACATCATTCAATCGAATTAGTACGAAATGTGCACTACTTTTAGAGGCGAATACTTATCAGTGATGAGATATATTTCATACTCAAAGAAGGAGTAAATAAACAAAACTGTCAATTATATGGGGCACAGAAAACCCTCAAATAATTTCTTAAGAGCATTCACACATTCAAAATATTACTGCTTTCAGGGGTGTAAGAGCCACACAGAGATCACTCTTCTGTAACTGGTAATGTAGAGTGATGATCAAACCGCTGTACTAAAAATCTGATGTCGGTATGCTTATATCTTTACCATTTTGCATTAGAAAAGATTAAAACTTACCTAATTGAGATATTCTTAAACACGCTCTATCCTTGTTGATCGAATGTTAATAGTTTCTGCATATGCAGAAAAAGTGTTTTTGGGCTCGAATAAACTGTGACGTTTGCGCCCCCCACATAAAAATGTCTTAGTTCTGATTGGACTTCTAGCTTTCTTTTGAAGAGATTTGGTGTCCTACAATAAGAATTCCAAGTGTTCCTTTAATTAACGGTTCTGAATTTGAGTCTAAAAATTCAGAGCTAACTTCACTCTCGATTTGAATGCAATTTTCCAATCTTTTTTTCCATTTATCAAAACATTTTTTAAATTCATCTTCTTTCATTCCTGACAGCGCCTCCGCCATTTTTTCTTCACATCATCAATGTCCATCAAACGCTTTCCTTTCAGGTTTTTTTATTGGGGGAATAAAACAGTCACAAGGAACCAGGTCGGGTGAATACCGGGGATGGTGCACAGGGGTCATACTACTGTTTGTCAAAAATTGGCATACTGACAGCGCTCTGTGAGCAGGAGGAGCGTTGTTATGTTGGAAAACCAATCACCTGTCGCTCACAAATGAGGCTTCTTTCGTCGAAAACGCTTTTAAAACGTTGACAGTCTGACCAGGTGGAACACACTCTGAGTGGACAACTTCTCTCACGACGAAAATTGTATTGACATTCTATTTCACTTGACGAAATTTTTTTGGCGAGGGGACTAATTTGATTGTTGCTTCGTTTTCGGTCAAACATTTCTTTCAATTCACGGCACGCTTCCATGCGTCGTTGCTTTTTTTCAGCAGTCAGCAACTGAGACGCACATTTGGCGACCACTCCGTTCATTCTAAAATCATCAGTCAAAATGCGCTGGACTGAACTCCAAGTCAGTCTGTACAGTTCCACCCGTTCGTCAATAGTTCGGCGTCGATCTTTACGGATTCGTACCTTAATTTTTTCGACCTGGGCGAGGTTGGTCATCACTTGACATTTCCACTTTTTTGAAGCGGGAAAACCACTCAAACACTTGCGTTCTCCTCATTGCTCCGTCCTTATAGGCCGTCTGTAACGTTTCAAACGTTTCTATGCCACTTTTCCCCA
This sequence comes from Vesta saturnalis, assembly GCA_036346205.1. Lineage (NCBI taxonomy): Eukaryota > Metazoa > Arthropoda > Insecta > Coleoptera > Lampyridae > Vesta > Vesta saturnalis. The sequence continues at coordinate 2,965,050 of JARFJB010001442.1, forward strand.
GCAAAATGCAAAATTTGTTGATAGCACGCTGTTCACGGAAATCAACCATCGCAAAAAACGTCCAGCACGTGAAACAAGTGTCGCGAGAAACTCGCGCGAACGGAAAGGGACCTTCTAGGCCTAGGGCATCGATACGTCCTAGACTGACTGCGGAATGTCAGTTGTATATGCGCCTAGCGGGAGAACGCTGTGCTACCGAAACTCCACCCACCATACAGTCAGTTCGGTTTGTTGGGTACCCCCTCGTATTAGAATTACTAATAAATAATATAAACACTTTGTTTTCGCAAAAAAATTGATTTTGGTACAGAATAGTTCTGATGATTTCCATCTCCAGACATAACGAAAAATTCCATAAGACTAAATTTCCGTTATACATAGTGTGTACGATTTCCAATAATTCTGGCCCTAGTTTTCACTAGTATGCTCAGAGTTCTAAAGGATAATATTACGGCAGAAAGCGATCCAATCGTGCATTAGGGCGATATTTTACTTTAAAGAACGTTGATTGGAAAAATTTCCGTTTTGTTGAGAATTAAAATTTGGGACTTCCAGTAGTTCTGGTACAATTTTTAGCTAGTATTCTTGAAATACTAAAGAAAACTACGCCGATCACACATTAAAAAATTATTCAACTTCAAAGAACGTCGATAATTGTTTACCTAGTATTCTTATAGTTTTAAGGAAAACTGTACCGAAACTTTGAAGAACGTGATTCGAAAATTTTCCGTTTTGCCAGAAATTATGTTTTGAGAGTTCCACTAGTTCTGGCACATCCTTAGAATTCTAAAGAAAACTATTATGATGGAAAAAGTTTTTCAAACGGAAGTACATTGAACAAGTTTATAGGTGTGCTTTATCCCTAATATCCTTTACCATTAATTTAATAACGAAAAGAGTTCTCAATTGGCAGTTTACAGTAAGTATTTTATTTTATGTCTGCGTTGAGTAAGCAACCGGTGAAATACTACCTATATTTTAGTGACAAATTTTAACTCGCAGCCCATTTATTTTTTTGTTAGAAGTAGGTTGTTGTTATAGTCATTGTAACTGATTGATCGAATAACGGTCGAGTAATCGACTAACCGATTATTCAGCTAACCAATTCGTCACCTAGTCGATTAGTCAACTAATATGACTGATTGGTTAGTCGACTAAGATTAAAATAGATTATTCAACTAGTAAAATAATTAAAATAACAAGTCAGTTATCAAAGTTTTATTTTTAGTCATTGTTTGCCTTCAGCCTTTTGTTAGCTTTCTGGCCTTTTAGATAGGTGTAATAAATTAGTGGTTACGAACCACTAGTGAGGTTTTGGTAGTGGTGGTAAGGTAGCCTAACTACCTAGTGATCACATTATTAATAAACCGATTTTTTGTTACAAAGTTCTTGAACCATCAGTTACTTAGCTAATACAGTATACACTTATCGTTCTTTGAGTTTTTTCACATAACCCATACACCATTTGAGTCACTATATGGCAACTGGTTTCTTTGAGGTTACAATATGTCTTATCTAAGAATGTACTTTCAAAATTCTTGAAACATTTTTAGAATGTTCTTGTGACTAAGAGAACTACCATGGAAGGGTTAGATATTTTATGAATCATTACTTTAAGAATAGAACTTTAAGCTATTAGAATAAGACCAAAGAAATGAATATCAAACATGCTATTATTTATTAGGGGATTACGGCTAGACTAGTCGGCTAGCTTAGTCTACTTCCATTAATCGTTTATGGATATTTAAAAAACCGTGACTATGGCTAGTGTACTAAACGATTAGTCGAAAAACCGAGTCATGTGTCGACCACTATTAAAAAATTATTCAACAAAATTGGGATCTCCCGTTTATTCCTAATATTTCTCAAAGTTTTTTTTTCCCTGAGAACTCAAAAACGATTCTGAAAGGAACCTAGGAAGAAAAATTTGGGATCTCTCGTTTATAGCATTTCTCAAATTATAAAACCATTCCGAAAGGAAGCTAGAAAAGATAACTACGTAAGCTTTATGTTGGAGTGCTAAGTTAAAAATAACAAACATTATCAAACTGAAAAGAATGGTAAAAATACGAAACGTTGAAAATAAAACAAATTATCGCACTAACTTTAATCGGCTTCTATAAAAATGTATTAATTTAGTTCTGTGTAGTGGGGGGTACCCCCAAGTGAGAATTTGGTAAAAACACTAACCTATTTTAATCGTCCTTAATTTGTCCACGTAGGTCCATAATGAAGTTGTTTCGTTTGTATCCCTTCAAAGAAAAGTTAGGTGGATATAAAGATTTTTGAATTTTTTTTTCACCTTGAAATGGAAAAATTTTACAAACCAACTACTCCAATCGATTGTCCACTTAAGTCTACAAATTTCTTTCATTTGTCCATATTCCAAAAAAAGTTGGTGGAAACAGGTTTTTGATTATTTTTAATCGTCATCTTCAAATGAAAAATTTTACAAACTACGCCAATTAATTGTCCAGAAGTTTCTTTCCATTGTCTACCTTCCACCAAAAGTTATGTGTTCTTCTCTAGTGCCCTGTCCGTTACCGAACGTTGGCTATCATATTGGCTATGGTAATTTTGTTAACAGCGAAATAATGTTGTAGATCTGCTGTACCAGTCTCGCAGGTTTCGGAGCCGCGATGTCCGTCTTCTGCCTAGGCCTCTTTTTCTGATTATTTCCTTTCATTGCCAGATGCAAGATATTGTATCGTGTGGGGTTTCGCATCACATGCCCGAAGTACTGGAGTTTTCTTGATTTTATTGTTTTAACTATTTCTACTTCTTTCTCCATTCGACGCAGTTTGTCTTCATTGCTGACTCTATTCATCCCACTCACTCGCAGTATTCTCCGGTATACTCACATTTCGAAAGCTTCCAGTTTTTTCAATAGTGTGTTTGTTAACGACCAGATTTCATATGACAGTATTGGGAATATATAGCATTTGGCAAGTCTTATCTTCAGATTAAGGTTGATATTTCTGCTACAGAGTATTTTTTAATTTTAAATAATGCCGTTCGCGATTTTTCTATGCGAATTTTTATTTCATTCGCCATGTCCCAGTTATCGTTGACTTGGCATCCCAAATATGTTATTTTAGCTGTTCTCTCGAGTGGAATGCCATACGCTGTGAGCCTTTGCGAATTCTCTGATGATTTGCTGACGATCATAAACTTGGCCTTCTTAGTATTAAGCTTTAAGCCGTAGGTATTACAAACTTTTGTCAGGCTATCAACCAATAGTTGTAGTTTTGGCAGGCTGCTAGTTATTCGTATGGTGTCGTCTGCGTATCTTAAATTATTAATTTTTATTCCGTTAACGTTGATACCAACATCTGCTGCGTCTAATGTTTCATTGAATATATGTTCAGAATATATATTGAACAGTAGGGGTGATAGGATACACCCCTGTCTTACTCAGCGCCGTATGTCTATTTTTTTAGAAAGGTTCTGGCCTATTATTATGTTGGTTCGCTGGCTCCAGTATAGGTTTCGAATTGTCCGTAGGTCTTTATCATCAATACCTGTTTTTTTTTTTTTGTGTGTGCCTGACTCGGTCAAACTCTACGAAGCACATGTATACTGGGTGATTGACTACTGCACTAATACTTGGATGCTAAATAGTGTTTCTCTAGTTCCGAGATTGTTGCGGAAGCCAAATTGTGTATCAGCCATATTTTCTTCTCTTTTATTATGAATTCTCGAGTGAATGACTCGCAGGAATATTTTTAATACGTGGCTCATTAGAGTGATAGTTCGATGTTCGTTGCATTCTTTTGCGTTTGCTTTTTTCGGAATTGCCACGAATGTATATCTCACCCAATCCGTTGGGTTGACTCCTGTGTCATAAATTTTGTTGTACATGTGAAGCAGATACTTTTTTCCTTTCTTCTCTAGAATTTTAAGCCTTTCAGTTGGTATGTTATCTGGACCTGTCGTTTTTCTTAACTTCGCTATTTTTATCGCATGATCTACTTCGTCTATTGTTATTAGGTGACCTGTTCTAATATATTGTATTTTGTATTCTTGTCGCTCGTCATTTAATAATTCCTCTATATATTCTTCCCATATCATTTTCGCTTGTTCCATCTATAATAAGTTTACCGTTATTGTCTACTAGCCTTTCTATTATGTATTCCAAGTACTTCTTTGATGTTCTTGTACATATTGAAATCATCATGTTTCTATTTCCGCGCATCTATCTTCATACCATTTTTCTTTTGCATGACGCATTTTTGTTCTGATTTCTTTGTTCGTCTTTTTATATTGTTCAGTGTCTCGATTCTTGAATTGTCTTCTCTTTTCCATTAGGTCTAAGATCTCATTTGTCATCCATTTTCTTTTTGTCTGTCTGGGTTTTGTCATTTTAGCCATTTCGTTTTGTATTATTTTCTTAAATTAGTTCCATTCCTTTTCTATATTGTGTTCTTGTTTATTTTCCATAGATTTCCCTATTTGTTGTCGGTTATTGTTCCAATATTCATTGTCCAGTCGCCAGGGAGCTTCGCGGCGTTTCATCTTCTTGAGTCTAAGTTTTATTTCTCTTAGTAGTAAACAGTGATCTGAGGGTACGCCAGCGTCAGGGTAGGTCTTAACTGATTTGACGGCATTTCTATAGCGTTCGTTGAATCTGATTTTTTACAATCTTATTTTGTGAGTCAGTTGGAGATTTCCAGGTGTATAACCATCTTTTAAGCAATTTCAGAAAGTGTTCATTATGCATAAGTTCTTTTCCAAGCAAAACTCCACGAATCGGTCTCCTCTTTCATTTCTTTCGCCAAGCCCAAAATCCCCGATTATGTTCTGTTGCCTACTTTCGCCGATCTTGGTATTAAGATCGCCCATTAAAATAGTCAAGTCTTTATTTTTCAGTTGTCCCATGACACTTCTGAGATCTGTACAGAAGTTTTCCAAGTCGTCTTCGTTGCATTCAGCTGTAGGAGCATATACTTGTATTAAATTAATATCGGTTGGTTTCGCATACATTTTAATCATAATAATTCTTTAAAGAAAACTGCGTTACTGATTTGATGCTCTGGTCAGTTTCTTTCGTTATAATACGATGGTGATTACTATTTTCTCCTGAGTAATAGATTTTGTGGTCATCTATAGTACAACATCCTGATTCAGGCCATCTCATTTCGCTTATGCCCAGTATAGATATGTGTAGTCTTTTCATTTCTTTTATAGTGTTGTGTACTTTCCCTGCCTCGTATAAACTTTGTAGGTTCCATGTACCTATTTTTACCTTAGTTTTAATATCTATTCTATTGCGGCCGAACGTAATATTCTTAGCACCCGTGGCCCATTTAAGGGACGCCCGTACTCGGGGCCTTGATTTAGTTTACCAGCCATAATGATGTTTCTGGGAATAGTCGGTAGTGCATTAGTCATTCCCTTGGCTTTCTGCACTTTGAGGATGTGGTTAGGATTAGGTTTATGCTTGGTAGGAGTTAGGGTTGACGATATGATCTTCTCTTTTGATAGTGAGAAAATCAAAGCTCGCGTGGTCAGGGTCGCGTCCCTGAAGTAGTCCTATCTTCACCGGGGTCGTGAAGAGCGACTACCCGCTACCTCAAAAGTTATGTGGTAATAAATAAAAAATATTAAAAATCTTTATTTCCCCTTTTTCTGAAGGTGGACAAATGAAAGAAACTTGTGGGCTTTAATGGAAAAATGGTTAACAATCGATTGGCATCATTTGTAACATTTTTCATTTGCAGGTTTTAATAGTTTTAAAAAATCTTTATTACCACATAACTTTTTTTGGAAAGTGGACAAATGAAAGAAAATTGTGCACTTAAGTGGACAAATCGTGTACATTTGATTGGCGCAGTTTGAAATTTTTTTGATTTGGAGGTGCTAATGAAAGTTTTCCAAAAATTTTATTACTAAATTTTGCGTAGTTTGTTAAATTTTTCATTTGAAGGTGCTAATTCTGTATTATAAGTGTTTTGTAACTGTGGTCTCATCTTAGTTGAGTTGATCGACTTATTTCCACGATTGATTGCTTTTGTAGCGCGACGTTTTGGAAACGGACTCTGCTTTCGTCATCAGACATAAGTCCTGTGAAGGACTGATTTCGCACTCGAGTCGAATTCATTTACTATGATTTTTTCCCAAGCATTTGACTACTCTTAGATTCGAACTTGGTATCTTTCACTTACAAGTCTGACACCTTGACCGCTGGTCGACTAAGTAAAAATCATAGTAAATGAATTCGACTCAAGTGCGTAATGTCGCGCTACAAAAGCGAAAACTGTGGAATAGGTCTATCAAACTCAACTATTAGGTGTTAGTGAAAAGAAATTTCAAAAATCTTTATTTCCTACATAACTTTTTTGAAACACGAAACAACTGTGTGGACAATCTGAATAGATTGTTGTTTTTACGAAATTCTCGAGCCGAATTCGCAGACCTTGTTAACTAGAAAAATCTAAAAAGTTCGAAACTATCAGGTGGCAAATAGATATTAATGGAAACAGAAGTTGATTACAAGAAATATGCAACGTGTAAAAACTATAAGAATGAAACTCCTAGAAACGGCAAGACAGCCAAACTAAATTTTGGAAAAGGTAACACCAAAACACTACAATAGCTAACAGAAAATCCAAACATGCATATAATATACTGAGCTCATATTGGAAACTTTTGTTTTTTACACTGGACCTTTAAATATACAGTTTGATAAAATAATTTGTCGCGTTAGCAAATCGCAATCGTGTAGATTATTACAAGCTCTTTCATTTTAATTAATGAAATCTTTTGTTTGAATTAATATCTATGAATTAGGAGAAAGATATGGATGAAGAATTGCACAATAAAGTATTACATCCACTTCTGAAATTGTGAAACTGTCACTACACGGAAAGTACAAACTATTATCGGCGCATAACCTATATTCCTTCGTTTAGTTTATCATCGTATTTACCGAATATGTATCCTCATCGTCAACGAAAGTAATAAATTAAATATTTGAAATGTTACAGTTTCTATACGATTTGTCACTATGATGGGGTCTTTGCACTAAAAACACGTAGTATTTATTGGAATGTTGTTAGAATGTAATTGTGTTGAAATTTTTAAATTAATTTTAATGGTTTTAATATATGTCCTTTACTGATTAAAATTGTAATTAATTAGGTATTAAACGCCTTAAAGACAGTAGTATTAATTTATCCTCGTATGGATTTGAAGCGGTGGTTGGGTGACATTAGAAATATTCTCCACGGAATGTGGTCTGTGCCAGGGTCAATGCCATACCCCGCCCCCGCGTCATCAGAAAAACATATCCAACGAGTTCTTTCAATCTTCATGACTACTTCATGTATATATTAGTATGTCGCGACGCATACTCTATTAATTGTAGCAACTACATAATGCGAATCTTGTTTAAAATTAATGGAGTAAAGTTTTTGCTTACACTTTTATAAAAGAAAACGTAATAAATTGGAGAGCTGTGGCTTGTTTAATTTGGCAATAACACTATAGCATTATTTTTAGATCATTTTTTTTTGTCATGAAAAAGGGTGAAGGTGGTTTACGAATTTTATAGTTTTAAGTGATGAGAAAGCGTTTATTTTTGCTGACTATAATTTGATCATTATGTTAAATTACACAGTTTTGTTTAATTCATTCACCTTTTATGTGTAATTCCGGAACTGATGACTAAAGAACTTATCAAAGTATGAAGGAATTTGGTTAACCTCACACATAACTTATGTAAATGAATTTTTTTCATCTTTTTAAATGTTAAAATATTATTTGGTTTAATTTGATATCTGATGTATATATTTTATTTATTTTCGATTAGATATCATCACTAATTCTACTGATTACCTGTTCACACATTTCCCGTGCAGCTGTTTGTATATACTGTAGCGTCCCCCTGGTACCCTATCTTGAAAAGTGTAATTTGAACATATTTGAAATAATGCAAGGTACCCTATCTTGAAAAGTGTAATTTGAACATATTTGAAATAATGCAAATTCAAGAACAAAACATCGCTAAGTTCTTTATTTTGACTTTACTGACAATAATGTTACTATTACCCAAATTAATTGGTTCCTGGCAATAATTAAAACATGGAATTTATTTACAAGTCTGATATTTAATTACTCGCAAACCTCAAATCTGTCAAACGAATTTGCCGTCTAGTGGTAAGTACGTTGTGCTATTTGAATTAGATAGGGTGGATGAGGTAAGTGTTGCATCATGAGGGGCAGGTACACAATGAAACTACTCAATGGTGGTTCAGCCCGTTAATCTACTATTGTGGGAAATAACCACCAATAAAACCCACTTTATTCATAAATAATTAATTGTACAAGTACATTAATGAATCAAATAATTCACAAAAAAAAACAATGAAAGGGTTAAATATATAACAAAAACACCGTTAAGTCAGGTTAAAGTGCGTACAAAATTATAACATTAAAAGAAAAATAAATACAAAGCCGTTTAATTATACACAAACACAAAAAAACCCTGTAGTCACACTCACAATTGTGTCATAAATAATCAAAATAAAAATCGTAGTACCAAACATGTGGCCTGTTAAAACCAATCATGCCGGTCTTTAAGTAAATAAGCGCATAAAACGATAAGGCAAATTGCGACACATATAACATACAGCAACAGTAAAAGTTCACAGGTGATAATAAGGTAAATTCAAGGACAAAAGAAAATAGACAAGGAATTTATATGTACACAATTGTTTAGTGACTACTAAAGCACAAAATACATACGTAAAATTACAACAAATTACATATAAAGAGAAATTAGTTCGCAGGCAAACAATTCTACTGACAAAAAAAAACGCATTAAAACAAAGCCTTACAAGGGCAAGTTGTAAATAGATCATAACATCGTGACCGATATGTAAGGTTACCCGTTCATCCTTACAACAATAAAAACAATAAAAATAAAATTCGAGGTGTTTAATGGTCATTTGACCCGGGAATATGTACACACTGGGCAATTGCACATTACAATAATAACCGAGCAGTATCCTGTACCCGTTGTCCAGGCCCACCTCAACACAAATATAAATATAAACAACAAACAACAATGCTAATTCACACAAATACAAGAGTGAGGGAGCCCTGTATTGTCTTTTATTTTAGCAGATTTCAGCTTAATAAGCCCGCCTTTGCAAGGCAATGTTCGATTTTTAATAAGTTGTATAGGCTTGTAGAATTATTTGCTACCAGCCTTAATTTTTATAAAAATACTTACTTACACTTGAAGTGATCACAGGCACAAATCGTTAACATACGCGGTTTAAGTTCATAAAGGGTGACTGTGATTTATAGATTAATATTTGAAAAACACATTAAAACTAACACCCGAAAGAAAAGACAAATTAGCGTTGGTTAATTCAAAAGAAAATGTACACGCAACACGAACTGTTTACAATGAAGTTATTTAATTAACCCTATTGATCTGGCTCCATCGACACTGTACCTCTAACTAACTTTTCCCCCGATTTCAAACTAACTATATTTACTCCCGCAATCAATCCCCATTTTTCAAAAGTAATAAAAAACAAAAAATTATTGTAACAGTTTCATATTAATTATTGAACGACATCTTAATTTTAAAAATATGCATTCGTTCATAACAAGCGCTACATTTAGATCTCAAGTTTCAACGTACCAAACAAAGACGTCATTGGTTGCATTGTGTACCGACGAAATTAATTACTTACTAGTGACATTTTTACATCAAGAATGTGCGCATAAGAATTTCCAATGATCCGTTACGCCCCTTCAGTAAAGCAGCTTTTAAACGTACACCTGCCAGTCAAACCTCAAACATATGTTTTTCAACCCTTAGCCAAGTATTAGTTACAAAAATAAAATATCCCGAAAACCATGCTCAAATAACGAGTTAATATTTAACGAAATATGTTAAACTCCATTAATTAACTTTCCTATCGCGATAACAACTACGATTTAAAAAAATGTTTCCGAATGTTTCCAATAATAACATTTTCGCGGCCCGCTATCTACAATACACTGGGTCATATTATTCATAATTATAAAAAATGATGATAAGCGATTATTCTGCGAAAATCGAGCAGAAATATTACGTGTTTAAAATTGTTTTTCATCTCTCTAACCGAGGCTCTAAATTTACTGATCTTCTCAGGTGAAAATCGCTAGACATCCTAATGGAACACTGCCCTTATGTTACCGAATTGCTGGTTTGAGTTACTTGTGCATATAATGAGAATTCAACCTATTAGAACCGAGCTGATAAAGTAGTGATGACACGATCTGCTTAGCATTCGGGAGGTATTGGGATCGATTCCCGTTATCGTCTGCCTTGTATGAGTTTTTTCAGGGGGTTTTCCTCATACACATGTAGCAGCATGGTCACTGCGTATATGCACACCATGTGCGGCTACTTAGGCGAATGCTGGGGTAGTATTTTCCCCCTCAGAACCCTAACTCCGTTCTTTCCTATCCTCACCACACCCATCCTTAATCCCACTATGCATATATATATATATATATATATATATATATATATATATATATATGATTGTGGCTGAAGGTGCTTAGAAATTTCAAACAACCCGCCCTCCCTGTTGGGGAGGGAAAGAAAAACGTGACCTTTCCTTTTTCCTATTAGAACGATACAAAACTCCTCGGTGTGTTAATAGGGGCAGTGATACTTCTATGAAAAAGACGTATTATGCAAGTAGTTTGAAAACATTTCTAAATCACACATATTGCACGAAATAATATACATACACGGTGATATACAGTCTGTGGATAATTGCTAAGCGGAATTTTTTTTTAATTTCGATATGAATATAAACATGTACCGCTTTTGTACAAAACCATTGGCAACATTCTAATTTTAAATGTAATACCAACGTATTTATCATTTTCTTGAATCTTGACTTAGTATCGAGTAATTTCGTATATCTAATTGCAACCCATGTAAAGTTATCCCTGGTGTTTTACCATCCACCGATAATTTCTTTATAAAATAGGCTTAAAAATTAACAGAAAATTGTAAATTTAAGAAGAGACATATCGAGAGACTACATGGTTTTAGTGTCAAAAATTAAGTATTAATCGAATAAGAACCGTCTAACATGTGCTCTTGCACATATCTCCTTATGCCGAACCGAAAATCTAAAGATTTGTGATATTATTTATCTAAATCTAAAAAAAACTGTGATGTATAGTATATCTATATTCTACAACGATTAATGAGTAGGGTATATTCTGGGCGAGTTTGTTGCAGGAGCCGAAGGCGAGTGTGATGGTTCGACGAGCGCAAAGTATCTATTCTTTAAGAGTCATACTTTTTCTACTACTACGCCTAATTGTTGTAATGCGTCCTCATCAATCCCCGCGTTCACAGATGTGTCATAAATTTAGTTTCTTTGGATGTATGGTATGTAGGAAGCACAAATAACATCTCCCACTGCTGGAAAAAAAAAGAGAAAAATATGTCTACATTTGTGGACAATAAATTCCTACATCAAAATTGGCGCAGGAATATTAACGTCCACATGTGTGTAATATTTCAGATCTGCATGCAGTGAGGGCACACCATCTACAAATGGTAGAAATAAGTAATGCTTTTGTTATTTTACACAAACTATAGAAGTACAGTTTATTTCGAATGAAAGTTTCTTTCTATAAAAACACAGAAAAAGACATCGCTTTATGTGCACTTTATTCTTGATCTACCACTACTGTTTTCTTGGAGGCACCTTTGCGCTATCTTCAGATTGTTCAGCATTTGTGCTTTTCGTTTCTGGAATTGGCAATTGTACACTTCCTGGTCGACCAACACCTTTTTGCCTTGGCTGATCTACACCAAAAATGGTTTAGTACGAGTTGGTTTAAAGACATGCATGTCCAACATATTAGATTTTGGTAATTTCCGGTCTAAATAATCATGTTTATAATGCATCCGGGAATTTACAACCGCAAAATCCATAAAATTTTCAATCACTCGTACAGGTCATTTCCTTATTTGCTGAAATTAATGGATTGATTAAATCAACACCACCCTTATTATTGTTACAGTGATGAAAGCATGTGACTGACTGATGTTTGTGTAAGCCTTGACGTTTTGTTGACTACCATCTTGCATTTCGTAAGGGCTGCGTAGAATGAAAAGAAATGAAAGTAATCGAGGCAAGAAGTACTCTAGGATTATCCATCCATTTATCAAGCTGCATTTTATCGTCTGATCGGGTGACGGAATCAATAGACCCTCGAACTCTCATTTGTTTTTTCAGATTACTTGCAGCAAAAAATCGACTTCATTATCGTACCAGTTCCAGAAATTTTTCTGTTTATGGCGTCTAGTAGTGCCAGGAGACATAAAGTACCTGGCAAAATACACGTTTTAGTCTTCCTTACATGTTTCATTTAATCTCAGCACAGCACCTCCGGCCTTCTAATTCAGAAGTGTGGAACAGTGTCCCAGTTTTTGAAGCTAGGACATAATTTTCATGGCACATATTGTCTGACGCCAACTTGACCACTAAACGGTATCATCAGCTCGTCAACGCAGACGTCTTTCTCACGTGAAAGTTTTAAAATTACACGATGAAAAGCTTGTAGTAGTAGTCATATTTTCCCCACTTAGTCGTTTTCTTTTTGCATCACATCCTGGTCATTTGTAACAAGTATAGCATTTCTGAATCGAAAATATCAGTTGTGATCTGCTATGAGTTTGGTTCTAAAATATCGACACCAATACATTTTAATTTTTCGATGGCCCAGTGTACCCATAATCAAAGTAGCTCTAATAAATGTTTTAATTTCAGGCAAATTGGTGTTAAACATCTTTCCATTTTGTTGTAAATAATAAATGTTAGAAAACCGTTGACCAAAATATTGGAAAACATAATCGCAGGGATTCCAGCCCTCTCGACTATCAGTTTATTTGTGTCCGTCTTGGAACTTCAGAATGAAAATTATTCTTAGAGCACCAGGTTTTAGGAACATTCGCAGCAGAAGCAAATCTTGGGCGTGAAGAGGAGATCCTCTAGAATCTAGATAATGGTGTACTTGTCCCTCTCTTTGCTGGACTACATGTTTCAGAATGTTCTTGTCTCCTAATTTTAAATCTGCTTTGTTGGTCTAAAATCCACCCATTATGGGAAATACTGTACAACATTTTCATAAATTTGGGAAGGTCCTACCAAAACATTCCTCGTTCGAATCAGAAGAATAAGTTGTAGCCGCCAATTCGTGTGTTGTAAATTCTACTACTTCATCTTCATTGGTGTCTTAGAAGTCGCTACTACCAAGGATATCAGATAAACGTTCATCTGCTAATAGAGTTTTGTCTCCTGTAAGAAGGTAAAAATTAAATTTGAATGGAAATTAAAGTTTAAATTAAACTGACATTGTTCGGTAATAATGTACACATTTGTGTTGTGGTGCTACAATAATAATGTATACAGTTGTGTACAAATTATTTAAAGGTTAAAGGAATTTCCGGATCCAAACAAATGACAGCAAGGGTTATTTAGGAGCATCCTAGTATGAATTTCCTACTCACAACTAATGAAATAGTGCTTGTGTAGCTTATGTGTCAAAGAAAATTCATTTAGTTATCTTTCTATTTGTTTATGATGTCAAATCACTGACAACACGTCGCGTACAACCTGCAGATTCCGCATAAGCGTGATAACTGACTGCATTCACAACACGGACTTATAGAATAGTTTTATTTTAACTGTTTACTTCGCTGCCAATAGGAGAAAAAAATTAAAGTATTTGTACACATATGTGGACGAAACGACCGTAGAATCGAATTGTTCAATAAAAGATTAAATATACGTTTTTTTATCAATTTTATTCTGCACAAAGAAGGTAATTTTTTAGTTACAATTTAAAAACCATAAACACTTATGATTAGATAAAACACTATTTCATATTAAGTAATACAGAGTGCATAATCTCAACCGAAGGAGGTTTGCAGTAAAATATAGATGTAAAAAAATTACATTGTACAGGGTGTCCCAACGATAGAGTAAAGTAAGTTTATGCTTAACTAGAATTATTTGTGTAAATATTGTATGGACCATGGGGTAGAGGTAAGAAGTGTGCATTTTTTTAAAATATTGGAAGTTATACAGGGTGTGCCAGAAAAGCAGGACGTGAGAAAGTATGATTTTTTTTAAATAGAACACCCCGTATTTGATTTTAGTTTTTAATTCTACGTGTCCATACAAACATATTTTGTCATACAAAAGATTGGCTGAAAGTTTTTAGTTCTTGAGATATTCGCGTTTAAAGATTATTATGGTCATTTTCGTGGGGTTGATGAATGGGCAATTGTTCCGTTATTTCACAATAAAAAAAATTGATATTTCTTGTGAAAAATGAGTGATATTATACTAACGTTTAGACTGAGTAGTATTTCTAATTTTCTTAACAGGGTGTTTGTTATAACCATTCAAATTTGAAAATTCTCAAATTCAAAAAAATCAGTTTTTTTTAATTGCACACCCTATATATTTTTATTTCATTTTATTCGGGATTAAAAAATCTATCATTTTTGTCAAATATATCCTATATCTATCTTTGATAGTTTTCGAGGAATTTCGTTTTTTCTCACTAGCTACGTTACATACGATACTATAACATTATTGTGGATCGTGGTAGGCATGGAAAACAATTGCGACGAAATAAAACAAACCACCTAAGCGAGAATATTAACAGTTTTCATTAATGAGAAACAGTAATTCAATAATTATTCAACATTGCGTCTTAGTAAATGCCCAAATAGACGGCCTTCTTGCTGAATACACATATTGAGCCTTTTTCTCATGTTCTGTCTCACTTCGGATAACATAAGAGGGGTCACTGTGCGTCAAGCTTCGCGAATTCTATTTTTCATGTCCTCCCTTGTTGTATGTTTAATAATATACACCCGATCTTTTATGTATCCCCATAGGAAAAAATCCAGTGGAGTTAAATCGCATGACCTGGGTGGCCATAATATAAAGCCATTACGTCCTATCCATTTATCCGGGTATTGCTGGTTCAAGAATTCCCTTACGTCCCGATAAAAATGTGGAGGTGCACCATCCTGTTGCAACCACATATTTAGTCGTCCTTCTAAATTGATATCCTCAAGTAACACAGGCAATTCTCAACGTAAGAAATGCAAATAGCTGCGGCCCGTTAATGGATCATCAAAAAAATAGGGACCCATAATTTGGTCATTAAGCATACCACACCACACATTTAGTGACCAATGATTTTGGTTTTGAACTTCTCGTAGCCAAAATGGATTATCAATGGCGTAATAGTGCATATTATGCCGATTTACAGCCCCATTACTTTTAAACGTCGCCTCATCGGAAAACATTATGGAGCACAAAAAGTTGTTATTTAATTGCAGCCGTTGATTAATGATATTGCAGAATTCAATTCGTCTTGCAAAATCCTCTTCTCGCAATTCTTGATGAAGCTCAATGTGATAGGGATGGTACTTATACTTCAGCGTTGTTCGATTCACGTTTGATTTGGAGGTATCACATATCGTCGCTAATGTTCTAGAACTCACTTGGGGATTTTCTTGAATATTTAATAATATTTCAAGTTCTTTTTCTTCATTAGCTGCCCTTTTATTAACAGCTTTACGTTTCAAGTATTTAACACTACCGCTAGAATCAAATCTATCCATCAAATTTTCCAAGCCAACAGTAGTAGGTATTCGACGTTCAGGATATTTCATTTTGTAGATTCGTTGTGCCAATAAAGGGTTTTTTCAGCCTCGCCCAACACGTATATCATATCAATTAATTCATTTGTCGAATAATCCATAATTGATACAAGAATTGATAACAAGTTAAATGCGAAAACGACAAATTTAATATGTGTTTATTTTGACAAGTAGGAAACCTTTGTATCTTAGTAACGCAATTATTATTTTCCATGGCTACCAAGATCCATGCAATGCAATGTTATCGAAAATAAAGTAGCTAGTGTGAAAAATCAAAATTCCTCGAAAACTATCAAAGATAGATATAGGATATATTTGACAAAAATGATAGATTTTTAAATCCCGAATGAAATGAAATAAAATATATAGGGTGTGCAATTAAAAAACTGATTTTTTTAATTTGAGAATTTTCAAATTTGAATGGTTATAACAAACACCCTGTTAAGAAAATTAGAAATACTACTCGGTCTAAACGTTAGTATAATATCACTCATTTTTCACACGAAATATCAATTTTTTTTATTGTGAAATAACGGAACAATTGCCCATTCATCAACCCCACGAAAATGACCATAATAATCTTTAAACGCGAATATCTCAAGAACTAAAAACTTTCAGCCAATCTTTTGTATGACAAAATATGTTTGTATGGACACGTAGAATTAAAAACTAAAATCAAATACGGGGTGTTCTATTTAAAAAAATCATACTTTTTCACGTCCTGCTTTTCTGGCACACCCTGTATAACTTCCAATATTTAAAAAAAATGCACACTTCTTACCTCTACCCCATGGTCCATACAATATTTACACAAATAATTCTAGTTAAGCATAAACTTACTTTACTCTATCGTTGGGACACCCTGTACATTCGGTTATATATACTACGTGGATAAAGATTTGCTTTGAAAATACAGATTCCAAAGAGAGATAAAACGAAGTTTGTACCAAATGTTTATGAACAATGTAAGTAAGCTACAATTTTAGTAAACATACACTGCTACATTTAAATATAGTAAA
Source organism: Vesta saturnalis (assembly GCA_036346205.1). Lineage (NCBI taxonomy): Eukaryota > Metazoa > Arthropoda > Insecta > Coleoptera > Lampyridae > Vesta > Vesta saturnalis. The sequence goes on from JARFJB010001442.1 coordinate 2,981,787, forward strand.
GCTCCGCTAATCCGGATCAATTGTAACTGGATCATCTGGATTAGAGAAAAATCCGGATTACTAGAGCAAAGGCGTAATAAATATTGAAACACTTATTATACTCATAGGCGTGCACAGACTTTTTAATTAGGGGGATCAGAATAAAGAAATCCTGCTCAGAATTATTAAAATTTAAATACTGACAAATTAATATTTTTTGTGTAGTTAATTTGACACAAATACAAAAAAAAGTACCTTAGAAGCAAGGGTGTTATATTTTCAAACATGATATTCCAATACCGAAAAATTTAAATTTAGAAAGAAAGGAAAAAAATTGCATAAAAAACATTTTATGTGAGGTTTACCGGTTTCTGTATTAGATATTCATATAATAATTAATAGCGGATAGCGATAACAGTTTAAAATTAATATTTTGTCTTTCTTTATCGACATATAATATTGAGAAAATGTAAAGAAGTAAAATAAGTGTGTATTGGTAATAAAGTTGATCACGCATTATGGGGCTGCATGCCCCCCTCCCCCGTGCACACGCGTATGATTATACCTATTAATGTACATATTTTCAAGGAAAATTAAACAACACTAAAGCTGTTAAGATAATTGTTACTAATATATTATTATAAATCAAATTTAAATTCAAAACTTATGGAAAAATTCTAATAGCTTTGCTTGACGCCTCCAGCGGTAAATGGTCTTCTCCTCAAACTATACATTCATTAAGTTCAGATTTTTTAGGTTTGTGATTATCAGCGCTAATTTGCTGCATCATATTTCCGATTTCAACAAATTCTTCTCGATCTTGATCCAGTGACAGAGATCATCTCTCTTTGAGAGTCGACAATGAAATGTGGTCATTTTAACACCCTTCAATGTCTGAATTTGTTGCGATATCAGCGGGATTGTTATCACCTGGATAGTAAAGTATATTTTTCTGTTGCACCAGTCGACAGTTTGTCCCAGAAATTGGCCAGGAAAACACGGCATGCTTCAAAGTAATATTCTTAAGAACTCTTGAAATGCCATTTTCCTCCAAAGATAGAACGTGGACCAAAAGGATTTTTTCATAATACATTTTGGTTAAGCGTATCGTACTTTGGTCCATAGGTAGTGTAAGTGGAGTGCAATTAGGTGGCAGAAACATGGTTATAATTTGACGATCATCGCCCGTTAGTTGCATTTCCGATGCACGCATAGGAGATTTTCCATTGAGGTTATTCTCCACTTGAAATTTCCTCACCTGTACAACAAACGACTCGTAAAATCATTTTACGAATAGGATAGAAGTAGAAGGAATTTTTTGTTGAATAATAGTCAATTGTGTTCATCTCATTCGGTGAATTTTCGTAGAAAAGGCAGATGAATCACTAGATACGTTTCTCTCCAACCACTTTCAATTCACGAGTACCACGTCTCTTTTTAAACCTGTTTCCCCTCTCTCTGCTTGCAATAAATTTGTTATTATAATATCTAGAGTAAAGTTGAATAACTTTTTCCCTTAAATATTACTTGTGACAGGCGCATGTCTTCCTCGCTGTAACTCAAACCATTTGTACAATTCATTCTCAATTTCTGGTTATTTTTTATTTTCGTAAAGGTTTCCTACGCATTGGTGTTGAGGCACAACTTGAAATGTAAATTTTAAATACAAAAGTGCAGCATATAAATTATCGTTTAGTAGGGAATTCGCGGTCGGTCCTGATTACAAGGACATACGGATTAGTAGAGGTTCGGATTAGCGAAGCGTTACTGCATGTAAAACAAAGCTATGGTTTTAAAACTAGCTAAATATAAGATGCAGTAGGCGACAGATAAGTTCGATAAAAAGACATGTTCCTCAAAATTCGGGACACTTTGTATATAATTTTTCAAAAAAAACGCTTCATCATTGAAAAGTAAATTTTAACTTTAATCGATGTCGTGAAAAAATATACAGGATTGGATTTCAAATTTTTACTTAGGTCCACTTTCGATCAAAGTAACATACTATTAGATTAACATTGTTTTATTGTTAAAAATAAACTAATAAGTTTAACCCAAATATGAAGGTTTGAATCTCAAAATAATTGTTTGGTGCTGTGCCGTAGGGTTTGTAATACGTGGGAAAAGTCGCCTCTACATATAATATGCCTTTTCCTAAAATTTCAGTTGAAAAAAAAACGTTAGCTTACTAATAGTAAGGCTATTTCCTGAAATTTTAATTAAAAATAAAAAGTTCATCTTACTTTCCACTCCAGTGAACTTACCTTCCACTCAAGTGAAAATAAAATACGTAAATTTCTTGTAATTAAGATAAACTAAATGAATCTTATCTCAAAAATGCCCGAGATCAACTTAGTTTATTAAACAAAGCAATGCATATTTAGAAATGGTTTTAACCAGTTCAAACTAGTTTCTGAACATTTTATGCTCGACCGCTCGACTCGGTGAATTTAGTCAGTCCAGTCCAGTTGTGACAGCCGCAGAGTTAAGGTAGTTATTGTAATTAATATTCAGTACGTAATGAGTTTATCAATGAAAGATACTAGGGGCACTACTAATTGTCCTATATTTGGTGCACCTGCAACTATGCCGTCTAATGTTTTGCCAACTGTAGAAGAAGCGATATCTACTTATTAGAAATGAACTAAAGGTCAGGAATTCCGGTAAACATCCTAGTGTTCTAGAAATTTCTCAGATGCTTACCAATGAAATCGAAGCTATCTGGCAAAAAGCATCAGTTCCCACTGTGTCAACAAATCGTGTTATTCAATTAATTCGTGATATCCTGAGTAAGTACCAAACCCTTATCAGATATCCCAAAGAAAAGTGTAATGAGAATTATAATTTAAAAGTAAAGAAATTTAAAGACGATTCAAAAAATTGATAGATATCGCTAGTTGTAAATATGTCTCATTTGATTCATGCATGTGTATTAAAAAACATAAAATACCACCACTAGAACGTGAATTTCTCCAAGATCAGGGATCTAAGAGAAAATTTGTCATTGGAAAAGTTGAAGCAATTGAAACACAAAAACTTCAATCTAAAGAAGAACAACAAATGATGGCCAAGGTGTATGAAAGAACTGCAAAAGACAAAAGTTACCTTACAGATCACACTACTTTTCACTTTGATGTAAATGAAACCATTGCGACATTCGAGGGAGACTATATCTTATTCATCGGAATCTGAGATGTCAGTAGAACTTGAGAATTATACAAAAAAACAAGAAGTCAAACCTGAATCTTCAACATCAATATGAGGTTGCAGTACAAGCTAGCAAATGAGTTTGCCTATTCCCAATGTAGCTCGGATTTCGGATCAATTTGGCAGTTCAGACCGTTCCGCAGCAGCACTTGAATCCGCCCTTTCGCAAGACATGGGGGTTATTTCGAAAGAAGACACTTCTTCTGTTATTGACCGAAGTAAGCTCCGAAGAGCACGTCAAAAACATACACCGTTCTGCTTTACAAAGTAAATTTGAAACATCAACGGTACAGATAAGAGGATTATACTTCGACGGCAGAAAGGATAAAATACTGTACCAAGAAAAAATTGGAGGCAAATTTCATCGCAAAATAATATCTGAAGAACACATATCCTTACTTGAAGAACCAGGTTCAAAATATATGGGACACATTACACCAACAACTGGTACAGGGAAACATATTGCCACATCTATACTTAATTTTTTCAAGAACCTGATATTGGTACACAAAATCTTTTAGTAATAGGCTGCGACGGTACAACGGTCAATACAGGAAAGAAAAATGGAGTTTTGCGTCTTTTAGAAACAAAACTGAAACGTCCTCTGCAATGATCGATATGCCAGTTACATATGAATGAATTGCCCCTTCGTCATATTTTTGAATATCTTGATGGAGAAACTTCAGGACCTCGTGAATACTCTGGCACTATAGGAAAACTATTGGAGGCATGTGAAAAGTTGCGAGTTCTAAATTTTGTTCGTATTGATACCACTGTACCAGTATTAGATACGACAGATATCAAAAATCTGAGCAGTGACCAAACGTATTTGTACGAAATAGTTTATTCAGTTTCTAGTGGAAAGTGCTCACTGGATTTAGCAGCTCATAATCTAGGTAAATTATCGCACGCACGATGGCTTACCAAGGCACATCGAATAGTGCGTAGTTACGTCGAAAGTGAAAATCCGTCTACGGCTTTAAGATCTTTGGCATAATTTGTGGTAAAAGTGTATGCGCCAGTGTGGTTTAATATTAAAGCAAAGCCATTGTGTAGTGAAGGAGCAAGACACGTCTTCAAAATGATACAGTTGTCACGCTATCTGAATAACGAGTTGAAGGCAGTCATCGATCCTGTTATCAAAAGAAATGCATATTTTTGTCATCCGGAGAACCTTCTTTTGGCAATGCTCTCTGATGATCGTCCTGCTATAAGACAACTAGGCTTACGTAGAATCTTGAAGGCGCACACAAAAAAACCTACGGACACGAATGTAAGAGTATTTGTTATTCCTGATTTAAATTTCGATGCCAGTGAATATTATGAGCTTATTGATTGGCAAAATTGCTCAGTTACAACACCACTTCTTCTAAGTGCTACAACTGATGAAGATATCAGAAAATTTATAGATGACGCAGGAACTTGTCCCATAGATTTTTTGTCGTTTCCTTGTCACGCTCAGACAGTTGAGAGGTGTGTGAAGGTTGTAATAGAAGCTTCCAATTCTGTCCTCGGCTATGACTCCAGAGATGAATTTATTCGAGCAAGGATACATTCGAGAACAATATTATCTCGATTTAATATTAAGGCCGAATACAGTGCATAATTTTTTTTGAGTTTTAAAAATATTATTTTGTAACCCCTTTGTTTTCATTTATTTTTTACGTCATAATATTATGTTACAATCTTTGTTTGTAAAAAATACTTTTAGATTGTTTATTTTTGTTTCTGATATTAAAAGTTTTACAATATGTATTTGTATAAATTTGATGGGAATATAAAAGTAGGTAAAAAATTCTATTTAATTATTCATATATTTGGCAACATTTATGTCGTATTACGTTTCGAAAAAAAAAATTAAAATTTTTCCTTGTTTCATCCTGTTTCATCCTCAAGATGACATTGGAAAGCAAAATAAAAAAAACCTGTTTATCATTAACACATTAGGTAACTTTTACGCACTATTACGTTTTACACAAAAATTAAATTTTTTTGTTTTTTGTTTCACTCTGTAGAGGCCTGAAGATGACATTTTAGAAAAAAAAAAAAAACCTGGTAACCACTTAAATATTTAGCAACTTTTCCGCGCTATTACGTTTTGAATAAAAAATTAAAAAAATATATCGAATTTTTCGCTCCACCCTACTGTGCCGTAGCCAAACTATCGGTCGGCTTCGGCTGTGCCCAATCTGATATCATACATTAACCGTTTTTGAAGTGAAATTGTTTATCTCCTTTTTAGTTCACCGTATTAGGTCACCTTTTAAGATTTGTTAAAATTTTAGCAATTATATATTTTGTTTGGTTAAACACCAAATCATGTAATAAAATTATCGTGACGAATATGGAATAACAAGTACCCATATTTGGTACATCATGAATACGCACATACACATGTAGGATATAAAACAATAGGTCAAGCATCATATGTTTATTAAAACAGTACATCACCGGCTACTGCATTGAAAGTGAAGTGAAAAACAATAAAAATGAATTTTTATCGTTATAATAAATGCAATATTTGCATAATATTGACTTGATTAGTTTTCAATCGTCTGTTAAGTCCATATCTCCGCCCACGTGCGAGTTTTGTATAATTGCACTATATTTGTTACTTGTATGTTTAAATTTGTATAATGCAACCAACTTAATTATATTTAAATGTATCTTTTCAAAAAAATGGCGGTTTACTGATTTTGAAGAAGGTAAACGTGTTTTTAGTCACCAGTTTTTGATTAGTTAATAATAATTATTTAATAGTATTTTGATTTGTTATTTAGAACATAAAGTGTAATTTAACACATATTAAATGCTATAACAATGCAATGTTGTTTGTTTAAATGGTTAAATGCAAATGGCCCAAATGTGATTTAACATTTTGTAAAATTATTTTGTAAAACTATATAATTATAAGTAATAAATTATGAAAGAAACTGTAATAAATAATTTATTTTAATATTGCTGAACCAGTTTTGATATAACGGTTCGTCAAGAGCTCTTAGAAGTGATGGAATTTGTGACATTTGATATTTGCATAGATCTTTAATAGATAAAATCTTATTAAATGAATTTGGAACGCCCTCGCCGAGAAGATTAACAGGTCAAATGACGCAATCAAAACACATCTATTCACTGTATGGGTATCCGTGCAATTTTGCGAAACACATTAATGTAAGTGACAAAAGTTCCAAGTTTAGCGAGAAACAAAAGCAAAAACGTAGCCATACCAGAATTGAAAAAAGTGTAGTAGAGAGTATAAGTACATCGGACGTGTTTATGTAGTTATGCTATGTTTCTAATGTCAATGTTCCTTATCGTTTTATTTATATGTAGCAAATTATAAATTATACAATCTAACTTTATAAACACCAAATCTTAAAATCTGGTTAGTTGTTATTGGTGTTATTGGTTAATGCTACTTTGTATTGTGTATTTTTGTGTTTAGTTTTTGCGATTTGTTGTGACTATTTGTTTCTTTTGGGTAAACTTTCTAGAGATGTACCGAATAGTGTACTTGGTCAATGGCAGAATAACGAATACTCAAATAGTAGTGTAGCTACCCCACTTCTGCCCCATTTTGCGGTGTTGCCTTACCTCAAGCTCCTGTCCCAGGCGCAAACCGGAAATTTCAAGGTCCACTGCCTTACCTATAATAAACGAACCGGATGCTCACTGGCTTAGCCGAGAGACAAACCCACAGTTTATCGACTTCCAGCAAGTTAGCCTGGGAACAAACTAACGCGCTGTTCAGGTTATCTCTTGTAGGTATGGGGTTCATTGAACTCTTAATCGGAAGCAAGGGCCGCCGCTGGAAACAATCTCACTATCCATGGCTCAATGGATTTCTTCTTCTATAAACAAACCAGGCGCATGATTCATCGATCTCTTCAAGGAGCTATTCTGAAGCTAATATTACATAGAAGTCTAGGTTATCTTAAAAAACCAATTCCTGGAAACGAGTTTATCTAGAACTTTTCAAAAAGATACCAGGGGCATGGCTCTTTGATCTGTACAGGGTGGCCAACTAAGAATGCGAGGTACTGTATCTGGGAAACTATCCATCGTAGAGGCTTGCGCAAAAAAAGTCATTACTAAAACGACCAATACAAAAACCTGCAAAATATTTTCAAGTTTCTGAAATGGCCGCTAGGGGGCGTAACTGCAATCTTGAATCTAAAAAAGTGATGTTTCTGTGAATTCTGCTATATTAACCTAATAAAAAAATAACTGATCTTTGAAGTCGAGGATAATCTGAACTTCTTTTGAAAAAAAAGTCATACCAATGCATTTAATTTTCTTGCGAAAATTAACCTTTTCTGTCGGAATGGCGAACAAAGCCCTCTAGCGACGACACGTGAAACTAACAAAACTTCAAATATTATAACATTCGTAGCCCAAGAATAGCTCATTTCAACGCGCCCGAGTTTGTTAAAATCGGCTTAGCCGTTTCGAAGATACAGGGGGTTATTTAAGGAAAACTTTGAATAACCCCCACCACTTTATTTTTAGACATACGTCAAAAAGTGCCAAACAAAAAATGTTCAGATTATCCTCGACTTTAAAGATCAGTTATTTTTTTATTAGGTTAATATAGCAGAATTCACAGAAACATCACTTTTTTAGATTCAAGATTGCAGTTACGCCCCCTAGCGGCCATTTCAGAAACTTGAAAATATTTTGCAGGTTTTTGTATTGGTCGTTTTAGTAATGACTTTTTTTGCGCAAGCCTCTACGATGGATAGTTTCCCAGATACAGTACCTCGCATTCTTAGTTGGCCACCCTGTACAAGCCCATTGCCCTAGCTAAGATACAAACTAGATGCATGACTCGCCGATCTCTTCAAGGTTATTGGTATAGCCAAAACACAAACCTGATGCATGGGCGTAATGCCCACCAGCTCTCCCCTCTTGCAAGTTCGCGCCCTAACTTGGGTCCTCGTGTCCAAGCTAGTTGTATCGTTTTGAGTATTTCTCATACTTCAACCTCCTTCCCCCTAACCAAGTTAATTGCATGGGCTTAATGGCTGCAAGCCTCTCCCTCTTAGCATTTTGCCTCCTAAATTGGACTCTCTTGTTTTGTGTAATTACAAATAAGATAACACATATACATGTAATTGTTTTATTTTTTCAAAGTTGATTAATTTATTGAACACCTTCAATTTTTTTTAATACCTTTCTTTTATATCAGTAAAAATCTATTTGTCTGGGTATTAATTTCAAATATGTTTTTTTATATAAATAGCAAAACTTTCAATTATAAAGTTTTTGACATAAGTGGACTAGGAACTCCCGGTGATTCTTAGCTAAAAGAATCAAAATTTTATAACGTTTCATCGTCAATAAACACAACACAAACTGGATAATTTCCATCAAACATATTGTGACTACGATAAATTTACATAAATAATCGAGATGGCGGGGTTATTCGTTAATAAATGTAATGATGTTTGGGCTAATGCTGCTCTTTATATTGCAAAATTGATCTTGACTGAAAAGACGTGAACCAGTCCAGCTTCTTATGAGACGTCTTTCTTGTACATTTCACGCTTTGAATTCTGCTAACGTTATGTATTCAGGATGCATTGGAAAAACTATATTTTAATTTTGATCAGCCATTTTAACAAAGGGGTCGTGCAACTAGTTTGAACAAGGGGTCCGAATTTGTGGGGAATCTCTAAGGAGGACCATTGAAGAGATTGATGAGTCATACATCTGGAATTTTGGATAACCTCGTTTCCAGGAATTCGTTCTATTTTTAGATAACTTTGACTTTTGATTATCATTGGGTTCAGAATATGTGCTTGAAGAGATTGATTGGTCATGCCCTTGGCTTGTGAAGGTAGATAGTGGAATAGTATCCAGGCTAAGTCAATGGCATTGAAGAGATCAATGAGTCATGGATAATATGTTTGTTGCCCAGAGCTGTCTCTTGCTTCTGGTGAAGAAGCTAATGAACTCCCGAGAGGTAACTTATATCAGCGTCTTTCTTTCAAGACAAAGCTGCCGGCGTTGACAAGGTCAAAGTTTATTTCATCACTAAGCTAGTGGGATTTGTGTCTTGGATAGGGGCGTGGCCTTAACCTTGGCAAGACCTTTCGGCCTGCCAACACCGCATGTCCTTTATCTTGACAACATTTCGTGTCTTTGAGATATGCCAACGCCGTAAAGTGGATCAAAGTTGGTGTAGCTGTGTTCGTTGTGTTTTTATATTATAACCATCAACCTGTGTCAAGTGTGTCAAAATGCGTACAGATATATCAATGCATTTTGGTGTTCTGTATATTATACATTGTTGTATGTATTAATTTTAATGGTTAAATCGAAGAAATTAATAGATTTTGTTTTTTGTTGAGTTTCTAAGAGAACTTTAATTTCAGGTTTCAATTTATTAATCTTATTTTAAAAATCTTGAATATGTTCTAAATACTTATCAAAAGATGCCAGAACAACATCAAGATACCGAAACTTAAGTAGCAGATTTTAGATACATTTGAAAACTCAATACCGTCAATACCTTTTCAGGCGACGTCTTTGGTAGTTATGAGGTCTGTATTATAAACCTGGTCCTCAGAAATCTATGGGCGCAATATCAGTAGCCTTTCCTTAACCCCTCAATTCAGCTATTCTGTTTACACTGTTTTAGAATGACCCTACTGGCCATTTGTTTATGCTCTCAGCGGTTTTCATCAAGCATGGGTTAAATAATGTGATTTTGTCTGTCGAAGTTCTTCTAAGCGTTTATTTTTAAATGAGACTTTATCGCTGAACATATCAAAATTTGGCCATTTGCTATTTCAAACTCCAAAATAATTAATAATTTTTACGAAGACTAATTTACACAGGCAAATAGGCGATTTATAATGTTTAAATATTTGTTAATGCAAACATTTTATTCTAGGGCCCCATCTAGGGCGGGACATTTTTACGGGCTTGCAAAATTAAAAAAATTCATTGCTTCAAATTTTAAAAAGTTACAAAATTAAAAAACCAGCCATACTTTTTTATATAATTCCAAAATACAACAAAAATGATAACCAGTGGCGCACCGTTTTTAGGGTACAAGATTGTGCATTTTTTAATTTATAAACCAATTTTTTGAAACCTAGTCTTGGGAGTTTTTAAGATCGCTAAGTATAAACATTTGTCAAAATTAAAAAATTTAAAATGGCGGATTTTTCTATTTATGAACCGATTTGCTCCAAACTCGAAAATTGGGGGTTTTTTTTTTTCAAAATCGGAAAATTTAAAATGACGGACCGCATTTTTGGGAAGTAGCCTATTTCTGGTTTCTTCATAAATATTTCCCATTTCTGAAAATAATCTTTTACTGTAGATGCTTGTCGATCGTGCAGAGAGAAATGTTCTGGCAAGTTCAGATAATATTGAGAACAAATTATTTTTTCTTTCCACCATTTGACTGGGTCTCCTTTTCTTGTGAATAATGGTATATCTAAATAGGTTTTTAATTCCTCCCCAATTTGAGTTCTTTTTGTAGATATTTTATTGCTGAATGGTTTTGGTTGCTTCACCAAGCACCAGCCATTTCATCAAAATAGTCCCACACGTTTTTCTTGTAATCTGTTTTGTGTATTTTTGATCGGGGTCAGGTGCATATTCTTTAACTAGCAGAAGCATCATTTGCTCTATTTTATCTTTGTTAAAAAAATCAGTTTTTAATCTTGCATCTAACAAGGCAGATATTACATATTTATTTTCAAAAATTGATTGAAATCGTTGTTTCACTGCTGCACACATAGTATCTTTCATGGTACCACCACCAAAGAAATAATGTTCGTGATGTTCGGATGATAAATATTTAAAAAAGGTTACAGGAATAACTTCTGATGTGAATGACATTTGAGCTCATAATCTTTGTAAATTGTTCGAAGGACTCGAGTAAATTCAGTAATGGTTGAATTAGTGACCACTGATGTGTGTTCAATGAATTTACATTATTATCTGCAGTATATATGTTCAGGACCCTTTTTTGTTGGTGAATACGTTGAAGCATGTAATATGTAGAGTTTCATCTAATCTCTACATCCTGCACCAATTTCTTATGAGGAATAACTCAGTTTGTATATTTTTCAATATTGCGCACGCTTGTAATGAATGGTTAAAATGACCAACAAGTTTTGTTGATGTAGCTATTAAGTATGCCACTGACCTTTGACATTTTATCCCCTCCACTACCACTAATTGTGAGGTATGAATAAAACAAGAAGTATGCTCCATCTTAACGTCCTTGCACCATTGTCTCGAATTATTCAATGGATTCGGGAAAAATCTATGTGCCATATTTTAACCATTTCCTGAATCACATTCTTGATTGTTTCACCTCTTATGACCACCAGGAAAATGCTTGCAACTTAAAGCTAAGTTGTTATACTCGAAATTTTCCGTTAACCAATGACCCGTATGATTTATAAAACTTTCATTTGTGCGGGAACAAGTCCATATATCTGAAATAAAGGATATACACTATACAGTTTTAATTTTATCTTCTATACTTTTCACAACACGATCATACATTTCGGGAATTATATCACTAAAAAACTTTCTTGATGATATATTGTAGTACGGAGCTATTTTGTTCATAAGTCTTGTAAATCCTGTATTATGCACAACATATATGGCATATTCAATGCAATGATCTCTGCTATACAAGTCATAAGTGTGCAAATTTAGCAAGTTTGTCGTTAATGTCTCACATCGCATCGATTGCTGCTTAATACTCTTATTAGTTTTACTTTCTAACGTCCACGACTCCTTTTGTAAACTTCGTATTCATCTCGATGTATGCGTTTCATATGGTTTGTGGGCGCAGTTGTTGGCGCATTTTTTCCTGTTTCGCCGCGAGATATTTGTTTTTCACACACTGTACATTTTGCAAACTTTTTATTCTTATAGGCTAGAGCCCGAATATTTGAAAAATGGCCTAAGCGGCCGGATACCGAAGCATCGGTGCATCTCTAAATCTAATTTTATATTAGTAAAGAATAGCTCGATCTTAATGTTCTTAAACTGTCTTGAAGATGGCAAACAAGATCACCCTTTAACGAACGAAGGCTAACAATGGACAAATGAACAAATTTAACAATATTTAATGAAGTTACGATGTAAACTTTTGGAAAGTTTTAATTTGAAATTAATAAAAGTATTCACAAATAGAAACTTGATATACCAATTAAAGGTCCAGTTAAATCTAATTAAAATAAAATTAAATTATGTAGTCGACTTTATACGTTTATCAAACTGCTATATTAATAGCAGGCTTATGTTTGTGTTTTCATATTTCATACATTTATTTTGACATCTCAATTAATTTTTGAAGCTATTAGATATCATTTACTAAGGACGATAACTGTAATTATTTGAGACATATAAATACACGATTTAATACCCAAAAGATAAATATTTTAATTTCCTTTTTTATATTTTTTTTATTATAGATCTTGTGTTAGAAACCTCTTACAATTTATAGGTTATTTTCATTAAAATTCAAGAGAAATTCGCATTCACATTTAATTTAAATGTTAAAATACTTCTAAAACAATACTGTAATGTAGTGTGTATAAATTTTAATTATTTTACCTTGTTCTCTGTTGATTATCTGTGTGTAAGACGATTGAATAGATGTTTGTGTGTTCGAATCATTTCGAAAGGCAAGATTAATATTTTGTTATCTTTATTATTCACACTTAGGTATTACCAGTATCCACATTTTGTAATGATTAATACAACCCTTTAATGCATATTTTCGCGATGAACATTTCTAGTCATAAATTTCGATTACTCATTCCCGTAGAAAGAGTTGTGTCTGGATGCTATAAAAGTGTAACCGTTTAGATAATGAATCACCAATAAGCACGCTGCACTTTATGCATGTTTTATATCCATTTATGGTATAGCTAGTGAAGTGACCAGGGCCAACTTTGTTTATAACAGTTACAGTTCAGCAAAAATGTTGAAATGTGGTTTCATATTTCTATATATAGCATTTTACACACATAATATTTGCAATATTTTTATAATACGTGCTAATCATACTTATAATCTGACCTAAAAAAACGCGAAGATTGTATGAATTTGCTCTTGCTGAATAAATGATAATTTAATTGCTTTTTGTTCACCATGTGTTCAATGATAATTTTATTATTACCATACAAAGGTGATCGTTTTCCACTTAAGTAATACAAATTAATGATGTTGATCGTTGCATAAATCAATTTATCACTCACTATTCATTTTAATATGGAAGTAACCTACTTTTAACGATAGTTGTATCATTTGTGATCAATCTTAAATTGAACCTATTGAATTAATTGCCCAAAAAAGCTGGAACGCTTCTCCTAATGTTTTTACATAATGGTATAATTTCAGCAATAGATTTTTGGGGTTTAATAGTCTGAAATACTTAATACTGTGCTCTTTGTATTTGCATTTTTTAATGAAATTCTTTAAAATAGTAATTTCAGGATTACATAGAAAACTGTAATTTCTACAGTGCAAAGCCTAACTGTGTCTCTAGCACCATGCAAATGTCAATTAGTCCAATAAAATCTAAAAAATAAATACTTATTTACACATTCATGTCCAATAAACATTTTATGGAGAATGTAGAGCTAGACCGTAGGTTACTGATTGTCACAATAACGTAAAAAATATCTATATGTGGTTGTCGCTAGATTATAAGTATGTTTGTACTAATTCTTTATGTATAAAAATAAATATTTGAACTTTTTGAAAAAATTATACAAATTTAAACCTTCGTTTTAAAGCGCTATCTGATGAGTACGAAGAAACCTAACTAACAATGTCGATATGATATACCTACGTATAGCCGATGGCCATTTTTATTCATGTGCGCGTCCTCTAATTTTCTTTACTGTAACATGTAAATGTTGTTACTACGAAATGTTTTCTTTTCGCGTTCGTAATACCAAATCTAAATTTTAATCCCTTTATTCAAATTTAACGGGAAACAAATGATTACGTGTAATAACATAATTATCAGCGTTTATTGCTCTTTCTAACGGTCAAAGTTAATTTTTAAAGTGATCTTTGTTTAGAATGACTGCAATTACTCACCTATTCAAATTTATACTTGTTTTATTTTATAAATTTTATGTACAAATCGTGTTTCATGCCTGACAGTCAAGGTACGGCGGGGTTGCTATCCTAATTTCTTTTGGATTTAACCTTCAGTGTTTAGTATGACGCTAACCTTTCTTCTTGTAAGTCAAAGATAGGGTGCGGAATGAATAACTGCTATAATATATTGATACAAATTTATTTTCCAATGTAATAATATAATTTATGGAGAAATTACATGTTATTTGAACAAATATATAACACGAATCTCAGAAGCAGTATCACAGGTAGATGACGAATATGGAAGGAATTTTGTGTTAGTCAGAATTATCACAAAGTTAGGAATTAAGTAATACAAATGCAAAATTCTATTATCAAGAAATTCCTAATATTAAAAAATGTGCACTTGTGTGTAAATTGCAGTACTAACAATTGACTGTTCAATTTAATTACAAGCAAGCTATGCAAAGAGGAACTAGAACTGAAACAAAAGCACCACATTTTGTAAAATATCAGAAAACACATTTAGAAAATTATTTTTTTCTATTTTGCGTTTATAATAAGTATATTTGTTTGGTAGTGTTTTACTTTATAAAACTGAATTTTTGTTTATGTTGATAACATATGCTCATTTTTTTCTATGGTTTGAGTTAAAATATGCAAAATAGAAAAAAAATATTATAAAAACCCGTTTCATATGTCCTTTGTTTCATTCATCCTTTATAAAACTCATCACCACACGGTTCGTTTTCTTTCTCAACTTTGACTCATGCGATAAAAATGTGTTATAACTTGTTTTTTAAAATACTATTTTCTATTTCGACCCTTGAATGAAATCATCTTACAGTTTCATAATGAGTTTCATTAACGCACTGTTTTTGTTTAAGTTTGATGCAACTACACTCCCTTCGTTTAATTTATTTGAATTATGTGTTTGTCTTTAATACAAAATAAATACCAAAAAAATTAAACACATGAAACAAACAAAAGTAAACGACTACCTAATTAATTTTGAAAACGGTACAGATGACAAAGTTCAACTTTTCTGAAATGGGAAGAGCACTTAATTTAAATATTTAAATAAATGATTCATTTTAATAGGAAACCGAAAAAGCATCTAATATTTTAAACATGAGTTACTCTTTAAAGGTGGACTCTCCTGACGACAACTTTTTCGATAAAAGCACTTAATTCAAAAAGTAGATATTCAAATATAGTATGTACATAATGGAATCGTTTTAATGGCAAACCGAAAAACGACCTAATTTTTGAAATCAGTAGGAGTACATAATTCGAGCACTATACAGTGCGTATGACCACACTTTCGATTTTTTTAAATGGAACGCCCTGTAGATTATGTCATATTCGGATTCTACTGCAAATTCTAGATATTTTTGGTATAATATACCCGTTTCTGAAATATTGTCACTTGAAAAATGATTTAATTATTTTTATTTATTTGTTAAAATTGTTTTTTAAATGTACTAAAGTAGCTAAACAAACTTACATTAATAGTTCAAAATGTGCTCCATTCACAGCTAAACAATGTCAAATACTGTAAATAAATTCTCTTTGAACATTTCTGACAACTTCTGGTGGTATAGCGCGTATTTCTCTTCGGATTCTTTCTCTCGGGTCTTCCAAATTGGCAGGTCTGTTCATGTAAACCTTAGATTTTAGGTATCCCCACAAAAAGAAATCTAAGGGGTTTAGGTCTGGTGACCTAGCAGGCCATTCTATGGGACCCCGCCCTTCTATCCAACGACGATGAAACAGTTCATCTAAATATGCACGAACTGGAGCTGCATAGTGAGGTGGGGCCCCATCCTGCTGGAAAAAAAGTTGATCTGGGTGATCTGGTTCTTGTGGATCCGGGTATAAAGCTATTAATGCAGGAAGTAATTGCAACTGGAGGAACTCGAGATACATCTCCCCGCCTTTCTATCCAACGACGATGGAACATTTCATCTAAATACGCACGAACTGGAGCTGCATAGTGAGGTGGGGCCCCATCCTGCTGGAAAAAAAAGTTTTTGATCTGGGAGATCTGGTTCTTGTGGATCCGGGAATAAAGCTATTAATGCAGGAAGTAATTGCAACTGGAGGAACTCGAGATACATCTGACCGGTTAATGTTCCTTGGAAAAAATAAGGTCCTAGTATTCTGCCTCCAACTAGACCACACCATACGTTTAATTTTTGTGGATATTGTGTGTGCACCTGCATCATCCAGTGGGAGTTGATTGTGGCCCAACACCCGCAATTTTGCCTATTGACGATACCGTTGAGGCAGAATGTAGCTTTGCCCGAATAGATAATCTTTTTCACAACATTTTCGTCTTGGTTACATATATTTTGCATATACTCACATAATTAATTACGCCTATCCAAATCATCTTCAGATAACTCTTGAAGCGGAATAACTTTATAAGGATGATATTTGTTTCTTCGGACGACGTTGTGTACAGTAGATTTCGATAAAGTTAGGTTTCTAGCCACATGTGATAATGCAATGTGTGGATTTTGTTCTACAGATAATAAAATATTCAGCCGATCATCTTCACTTACACTGGGACGTCCATATTTTGGCCTATCTCGAACATGACCGAATTCTCGAGATTTCGCTTCCACTCTGCTGGCCACAGTTTTGCGAAATGGGAGGACGATCAGGATGAATTTCGTTAAATAAATGAGCTGTTTCTGTTTGAGTGCGGGTCCTATCTCCATATCCAATCATGCAGAGTATGTCAATCTTCTCCCGGTCAGTTAACTTCACCATATTGTATCACAAAGCCGGAACAAGTTAGACAGTTTCAATAATAACGTCTATCTGACAGTTTTACCAACCAATGTAACTACCTTAAAAGTACAGTATTGGACAAGATTAAATCAACTATAGAAAAATATGAATTTAAATCGGTTTATTGATTTAAGTAAGGAAATGTTTCTTTCCAACATAAACGTTTATATTATCTGCTGACTTAAATGTATTTCATATCTGTAATTTTTTGCAGTATTTCAAATATGTTCATAAAATTGTTTGACAAGGTTAAAGCAACTAGACCCTTAAGCACTGTTGGTAATCTACGTAGATGATTCTGTAGCGAGTCAAAAAAGGAAAAATTCTCATTTTTCAAGTGTCAATATTTCAGAAACGGAGATAGGTAGACCAAGGGTATATTATACCAAAAATATCTAGAATTTGCAGTAGAATCCGAATATGACATAATCTACAGGGCGTTCCATTCATAAAAATCGAAAGTGTGGTCATATCTTTTATTATGAGACACCTTGTATAAAAAAATTGTATTGCAAAAAATGCGCAACTAAAAATACTAATCGACGTATCCCAGCGTTTTTCCAAGAAACAAATACTCTAATTTTAAATTAATTTATGGGCGAATTGTATAGACTATCGATGGTAGGCTCGAGGTTTACGGAAAACGAAACAGAATCGTTCTGAACATTTGGTTACTCGTGTAATTTGCTCTGCTCTATTCATCTAAAATATTTTCAACAATACGACGTTGCCGCTTCTACAAAAAAAGTACCATTACCGTTGAATTTTAAATGGAACACCCTGTATATTTGAAAGTTTACATTTTCAAAATTAATTTCCATACTTTATGTTCAAAACATAGTTCCATTTAAATGTTTATTACTGCGGTATTTGGATTCATGAAAAGCTGAGATTTCGTGTATAGTTTACCAAGGTCCTGTGTACACGTTCTGTATGAAGGAATTTGTTCTACGTTATACAGGGTCGCTCAAAATTATAGCAAGAACATGCAGGAACTTTAATGAAATGTATAATTTACAACCCGATATGGGTCGATATTTAAAGGACAATCCCACGATGCTAAACGTCTGAACCAAAGATCTTCGAACATTTCCGTTGTTACTTCCCCATTGCAATGAGCCGGTGTCCAACTCAGTTGAAACCAACAGATACGATATTCTTTTAATGGCAGATTATCCAAAAAAAAAATCGTTCACCATTGACAGTTTCAAGATATCTAACATTTGGATTTTGGTCCACCCAAAAATGGTCATTTCTCTTATTTTAAAATGTCTTCCCTGGTAAATTATTTTCTTCCAAAAGTTAGCATCTTTTGGTTTCAGGGTTTGAACTTTTGTAAACTTGTATGGGTGCGTATCATATTTATCCAGGATCCTTTGAACAGAAGCATGAGTTAAGCATAAATCTTCTGCACTTCTTGTCGAGCTCGAGGACAAGCGTGAACAAAACATGTATGTGGTCTTTATGTGAAGTTAAAAACTTCGTTAAATGTTTCGATTAATGAAATTACATTGTAATCGTACAAACTTTCTCTCGTTTATTGGTTGTAAATTAGGGTACATTTCATTGAAATTGCTGCATGTTCTTTCTATAATTTTGTCACATTGTCCAAGAAGAATAAAAAATGTCATCAAAATTTCATTTGAATATATAATTTCCATCCATTCTTAATTTTTCAATTCACTATCGTTGATAAATGTTCTATTAATAATGCACTAATTGTCAAATTTTCATAATGTCATTTCTCACCTTGATATTTCATGGCTATTCACATGAAACATGCCAAAATAATCAGGTTTTTACAGAAAGCTCACTATTTAGGTATAGGAACAAGATATATCATTTGAAAGGCATTTCAATATGTCTTTCAGGATATTTGGTGATATACAGGGTGTTTTATTTTAAAAAATGAACTTTTCACTATTTTATGTATATTGGTAAAATCACGAATTTTGAGCGACCTTGTATAACGCAGAGCAAGTTCCTTCACATCGAACTGATATACTGGACCTTGGTAATCTACATACGAAATCTCAACTTTTGCATGAGTCCAAATATGGCAGTAATAAACATTTAAATGGGGCTATGTTGTGAACATGAAATATGGAAATTAATTAATTTTTCGAAAACAATTAGAGATAGGTATAGGGAAGTATCACACAAAAATAGAAAAAGGAACGGCGGAGCGGAAGATGCAATAACATACAGAGTGTTCCATCTAAAATATCAAAGGTGATGGTACTTTCGTCGCAATATTGGAAATTTTTGGATGGATAGAACAGAGCCAGTTAAACTGAAAAATTTCCTTTGCAATTGAACATAACCTATTTATATTACTTGTGACCATAATAAAAACAAAATTGTAAAGTCATCGGCAAAATCATCTAAAAGTATTGCAATGCGTGTACTTGTTAAAACTTTACAATAAATTCCAATAAGCATGTTCAGCGTTTTTGTTAAGAGAATTACATTGCTTTAAAACAAGTTCCATTATTTTTTTTTCAATGGGTTTCTCGACACGTAAAGAAATGTATAAAAAAGTGTTTGCAATTTACCAGCCCATTACTGAAAATGTAACGTTTGATTGCTTAAACTCGAACTTTTGAATTTGCCGCGTTGATTTTTAAATAAAAATGGTGGAGTTTGTGGAACTCTGTCAATATAGGAACACTAGAGGATGATATCGCAGCCTAAATAAGGCAATACGTTTTAATGTAAAGTAATCCGAACATTACGTGTGAGACTCCTTGTATGTTAACTGTTAACAGAAAAAGAAATAAATATTCGCAGAGTTTCTACCCTAAATGAAAGATAAATAATGAAACATGCATTCCAGTTCTTTATATAGAAACCTAAATAAGATGACAGAAGTTGTGTCACCGAAAACAATTAACAAATTTAGCGATACATGAGCCACAGTAATATTTTGTCAGTGTATATTGAAGGTTAAAACCAAACACGTATATAATCCTATTTTTTAAGGTTATTAAAGTTAAATACAAATGTCAACTAAATACCACTATAGGTAAATTCTCCAATTAAGGCGGCTAAGGAGAACAAATTGGCCATAAAATGGCCATTTTGGACGTAATCATCTAATAAAGAAAAAAAAACTAGGCGTAGGACAAATTCTATCTAGTATACTGATCAATTAACGTAAACCTTCTGGTTTCAAATTAAATATTTAAGTTACAATCTTGGTCGAAAGTTCCGTAAAAGTAGTAGCTCTCCGTAGTAATTTTCGACCAACATTGTAACTTAAATATTGAATTAGAAACCAGAAGGTTTATATTAATTGATCACTATGCTACATAGAATTTGTCCTACGCATAGTTTTTTTTCGTACTAGACGATTACGTCCAAAATGGCCATTTTAGCAATATGAATTGCAGAGCTCTCCTTAGCCGTCTTAAGTATAAAATGTGGTAAAAAGTACGGTATTCAAATTGAAAGTCAAGTCGTATGCGTATTTCCAGTAGATGTTTTAGTTAAGTTCCGCATGCCACAAGGGACGGCTGGTCCTTAAAAATGTTTTAGTCGTAGTTCTAAGCGTTCATTAATCCAATTTGTTAAAGTTGAACACCAAAGAAGAAGAGCTGGAAAGACTATAGTCGAAATGAATTCACCTTCTCTACTTCTACGTTTATGGACCAATTTGATGTTCCGAGCTCTTCATTATGTTTGATAAGAACTTCAGTTCTTTCCTCTGGCTCAAAACAAGGATTTGCCATGTGCCATTGCACACTGTAATACTAAAACATGCCATTCTAAATTTAACAAGGTATTATGCATTCTAAATGCCACAACACTAGTGCCTGCAAGAACAAATAACTATAGTTCTTCTATTTTACTACTTAAATTTTTTTGGTGGATATTACGTTTGTTATTTATCATTTCTGTAAGTTTCTGCAAACTGGGCTTGACGGTTCTGATCATCTTCTTGCCTTAAATATGTCTAACTGATTTCTGACTTATTTAGAAAATTTAGGGCAAATTGTCGGGTACTTGTCTTGAAGTTGTAAAAGAAGATTTAACTTATTTTATTACCAGTAGCAGTGTTCGGTCTACCTGATCCATGTTTTCTTTTCATTCTCCCGGTTTCAAGAAATTTTGTTGTTGTCCTCAGGCGGTAGACTTCTTTATTTGTTTATTCGAGATAGAGCGCATTAAACAAATTGCAAACCTGTTGATAATATCTTTGTTTATCCCCATATCCTCGATAAATTAGCATTTCGATTCACTGCTCTTCGGTAAATTCAAACCCACACAATTTGTGAACTTTTCAAATTGTTTTGACAAATCTAATTGTTTCGGAATATCTTCGGAAGTCTCCATGACATCACAAACAAATGAATAACATGCCTTCTCGATTAATTTTGAAAGACAAATGACATGTATTCTTGATTATTTTGAAAAATATACCCTCAAGTTTTTTTACGATCATCCATCTAAGGACTATGGTGATTTTAGGATGAAATGCTGGGGTGTCAATAACGGCGAATTCCTTTGCACCACCGAACATTTTATTAAAAGCCTCATCCGAACGAAATTCCTTCAAAAAATTGTACAGTTTTTTATTATAGTTCGTAAAATGAAAAACTTACAGTTCCCGATTATCGCGTATATTTACATTTCTCGTCAGAGTATACATCCTTCTTGTTCTAACACATGTCATTTGAGGTAGAACGTGGAGATTATCCAATAGGGGCGCTCTCTACGTTCTCTAGGGCATGTGTTCGAACGAGAAGGATGAGATGTGTAAATATCAGCGCTAATCCGAAACTAAAAGTTATTCATTTTAAGAACTAAGGCTCGACAGCAGATGATAAATCACACTCGTTTGTCTGTAGTAGCTTGCTGATCGGATTTATACAATTTAAGATTGTATTTGTAAATTACAATGGACCATAAAAACTTAAATTGTTTAATACAGTGCAACAGACCGTAAGCCTCATCTCTTACAGGAGTCTCAGTTTCAGTATGGTCATAAATACTTAATAATGCATCGAAATACTTCCCAATTGATTCATTTAGGTTTTTGACTTTCCCAACGAGTATCACTCAGTGATTTTAGGGCTATTCCCTTGACACATTTTAATAATATGGCCCATTTAAACGTTGACGAAGCAAAAACAAGCAAATTGTTTGAAGCATATTATTCTAGATTGTACCCCTGATTTATTACCTCTCATATTGGCCATGGCCTCTCATGTCCTGCAAATTTAACGCCAATTTTGCAAGTTTTTCAATTGTTATATTTGAAAGTTTTTGTCCTGTCGATTTCTCAACTGGAAGAAAGCCCCAAAAGTTTTCATTAATCTTAATGATCATTTCATTGAGGTTAGATTTGTCAATAGACATATATCTAACTAAAATGGCATTTGCTCTATCTTACTGACATCAGAAGTACACTCTAGAAGAATGGAATAGTATTTGGATTGCTTAATTTCGTCATATATATATATATATATATATATATATATATATATATATATATATATATATATATATATAAAAATAAATCAGTTCGTTTTCACTATCTTTTCCAAGATAGTGAACTTTAGCGTTCTGTTTTTTAACACTCTGCAAACATGCTCTTTCATGATTGGGTCAAATTGAGCTAGTAGTTGAATGATTTGTAAAAATTTCCATTATTAAAATCATAAAGTTTGTCACTGGTACCCCTAATGGCTAAACAATTTTGAGCAAGCATTTTTATTGTTGACACAATACGTAGAAGCACGGCATACCAATAATTTATCTCTGCAGCAATAAGCCTTTGTGACTCACTGTGATTTTTGGTTATTCATGTTCTTTAGTATCACTGAGGTGCCTCCAACGTGCAAATCATTCAGTGGAAAGAGAACTAAACGAGCAACTAAAAAGTTTGCAGCAAAAACAATACACACAGTTTTTTTATAATGGATAGAACTAATCACTTGCGCAGTACTTTTTTCCGTTTTTCGATGTTTTCGTATAATAATGCGAACTGTGTTATCAGCTAGATACTTATAGTCCTTTAAGAGTTAGGTGTCCCTAAAAAATACCTTGCAGCGTCTGACAAACTAAGTGGCCAAGATCTTGGATCTAAATCTAAGATAACCACAGGTTGTGTATTTTTTTAGAAGTTCCCAGAGTATGTTGTTTTAGAGTTGTCATTACATCTGCTGGACATAACCATAAAGGACAACCAGTGCTTAATGGTGGTATTGCTTTTCTTCCTTTTATAACTAATGTTACAGATATAATTGAAAAAATCCTAATTAATCATGGTATTAGGACTGTTTTTAAACCTACAAGAATTTAATTAAAGAACTTTAAGGTAACCTAAAGATGTTTCAAACTAATTATCATCCTCCGGGGTGTATAAGTTATCTTGTTCTTGTAGAAACCACAAAACGCAGCTTTGGTACAAGGCGTAAAGAACATATGAGATTTTGTAGATTAGGCCAACCAGAGAAATCTGCGATAGCGGAGCATGCTTTAAATAATTTAAATTATGACATTCAGTTTGGTAATCTGCAAATATTGTCAAGACAAACTCATTATTATGCTCGTTGACAAAGTGAAGCTATTGAGATATATGAACATCCTAATAACTTCAACATACAAGAATAAAATCTCCATTTAAATAGGTTTAAAAAAAAACGTACAATGGTAATGGTAATTTTTGGTGTGTTCTTTGCTATATTTTTTACTAAACCTTGAAGTAAATGCTTTAGCAATTATAATTAAAAATCATATTAAACGTACAACATTGTTTTAACTGTAAAATAACAATTACAATTATTACCAAAAAACTATTTCTTTGTTAGATTTACCTAGGTCTTTAATTAGTTGTCAGGTTTTTTATTTGTGAATGCTTTTTCCAATTTCAAATTAAAGTTTTTCACAACTTTACACTTGCATCATAATTAAAGCAGTTCCCATGGTTGACTTTAAAAAGTAGTAGTCGCGTGATTACGTGTGTGCGGGTGTAACTTTACCTATTATAAATTCTGTCACGCGTCAATAATATCTTCAGGTCAAAATCCACTTATCAATCCAATACACATTACAAATTTAAAAAATTTGCCACATCCGTAAACAAAGAGTTTGCTACCTAAAACTCCAAATTTTGATGGAAGAAAAAAAATCGTCATTTAAAAAAGAGAAAAAAAGACTTCATCCAGAAAAATTAAAAAAATACAAACGAAAAGAATTTAGTTTATTACTCATTAATTGGAAATACCTTTTTTTTTAGAGCCACCCGTAAACTCTTGGCTGGCATGAATTGATTCGAAAAAACTACATTTAAAATAATTATAGTAGCTTATATTAAAATAATTGCACTTTTCTAGAACACATAAATAAAGCAAATAAGTCTTCGTCTTTCATTTTATAATCGGTCTATAAAAAGCATGTCGAAACAGGTAAAATCCTAAGCGCGCGATAATCTTGATTGTCTGATTTTCAGGAATCGACAGAGATGTAAGAGTTATAAGTTCTTACCTGTTACGTTTTTAAAGGATAGAGAACATATTTTTACAATAACGAAATATATTTCTTGGAAAGTCCATAATACAACAGCTAGCACGTTAGTAATTAAAGATGCATCACTAAATACTGAATGAAATGGAATTCTAATTTGGATCTATAACTTTTGTAAACACCTTTTATTTTAAAAATTATTATTAATTTTATTAAACACATAAATAAAAGGTTTACCTCGAGCAGGATTTGAACCTACGACATGTTATGTTTTTTTTTTATTACGGACCAAAAATGTCCGACACGACATTCTATACAAATCAGTTATTTTCCAACTGCCATGTATCTGTAGTATACTGTAGTGTCCCAAGGTACCCTATCCTTATCAGTGTAATTTGAACTTATTGGAAATAATACAAATTTAAGACAAAAAGATCGCTAAGGGATGTATCTTGACTTTACTGACAATAATGCTACTCTTACTAAAATTAATTACTTGCCTTACATTGATTTTCCTGGCAATAATTAAAACATTAGAATTTATGTACAAGTTTGATATTTAATTACTCGGAAACCTGATCAAAAGAATTGGCCGTGTAGTGGTAAGCTACGCTGTGTTATGTGAATGAGCTGTGAGGTTAAGTGTTGCACCATGTAGGACAGGTAAACAATGAAACTACTCAAATTAGAATTAACGAGCTTTGCGCAATGGTGGTTCAACCCGTTAATTTACTAAGTTGGGAAAGAACCACCAAGAAAACCCAATTTATTAATAAATAAGTAATTGCACAAGTACATTAATAAATCAAAGAACAAAAAAAGCAATGGAAGGGTTCAATATATAACAAAACACCATTAGGTCAAGTTAAAAGCTTTTTTTTATGATTGTGGACCTGAACAGGCCAAATAAGGCCTATCGTGCTAAAGCACTTAGGAACACTTAGGAGGATGGGTAGAGGGATAATGAATTGCTCATATCATAAGTTCGAGGAAAACAGGAACTAGGGAGATCATTCCAGAGTTTAGAAGCCGTGTAGAAAAATGTGGATTGCGCCCGTTTGGTACGACAAGTGGAGATTTGTACTGCATACTGATGATGTGAATGAGCGAACCGAGTGTTTCTCGCAAAGATAGCCGGAGATGGTATCAAAGAATGTAATTCACCAGCACAATAGCCGTTGTAATAACGATAATACAAAGAAAGAACTGAAACCATCCTTCTATGCTCAAGGGTACTGTATGTGAGAAGTTAAGGACGGGTCATTTATAAGCCTAATCGCTCTCTTTTGAATACGATCAACGATATCGAGAGCGTATTGGGGAGCACTAACCCAAAGGTGCGTACAAAATTCTGAAATTAAGTAACAAGAAAAAAAAATAAAAAGCAATTAACTAACAACACATAAACACAATAAAAAACAAACAGTGTAATCACACTCACAATTCATTATCGTGTCATAAATAAATCGGAATAAAAATGGTGACACCAAACATGTGGTCCTTATTCAACCAATCAAGCCGGCCTAAAGTAAATAATAATGCAGGTCAAGGTACACATAAAATACGATAAACAGTAAAATTAAATAGGTAACAATACACTGCTATGTAGTTTAGCTGCACTTAGATAAGAACAAAACAAAATAGGCAAGGAATTTACACATACACAATTGTGCGGTTAATAAAAGCACAAAAATACATACATACAATTACAATAAATTACATATATAAAGAAAAATCAGTTCGTAGATAAACACTTCTAATTAAGCTGGCTGAACCAAAGACACAAAAAACCTACCCGCAAGTGACTGCGCTACAAACGACAGCATCCCTTCCTCAGCTTACACGTTCATCTATATACATCCCTCCACATTTAAAAACAATAAGAACGGGTTAGTTTAACAGTACCAATGGAATTCGATGTGGTTTTAAGGTCATCTGGACCCGTGTCTGTAATTCCCGACATTGTTTATAACAATTTAACTGGGGTCTATCTTGCGTCGTTTGTCCACGCCTTACTCATTGCACGGGCGAAAACATTAGTAAACAGTCAACAATGCCAACTTACACAAGCAATGATGGAGCGGAGCCTGTACTGTCTGCCGCGGAGTCCTTTTATATTAACCGATTTCAGCGTAATGAGCGTGCTTGCGTAAATAGATACGTCTTGCAACGCAATGATTGATTTTTAATAAGTTACATAGGCTTGTTGAATTGAGCATTAATTTACATTAAAATACCTACTTACATTTGAATATAATCCTTTAATTAATCACTTGTTCACCATTATTTAACGGGTTAAAATACGCCGTTTGAGCCTAAGACCATAACGATTACTTATAGATATATTGTTTACACGTCCGCTTATTAAAACTCGAATATTTAGCGATACGTTTATTTACACCACCACTTTTTTTTTGTGGAAAACTTACATTAAAAACAACACAGAAAAGAAAAGAAACCAAATACACGGTTTTAGTTTTACTAAAATATACACGATAAAATATTTATAGACAGAACGGTTTACAGTGAGGGTTTGTAATTAAACAATCATTCGATCGGACCGGAATGGAAACTGCCGTTTTTACTCCCCAAATCCACCCTCGTTTTTAAGTTATAAAAAAACAAGTAATATTACGTGGGAATATTTTCATATTTATTACTAAAAGAAATATTAATTTTTAAAATATGCACTCGTTCGTAGCAAATCCTATATCTAGGTCTCGAATTTCAAGTAACAAACAAAGACGTCTTTTGCTCAGCGGTATGTGCGGATATATGTAATTAACTACAGGCGCGACGTTTTTAACAAAAATCTGTGTGTATAGCAGTTTTCAATGATTCGTTAGTGTATTTCGGTAAATGCAGAACATATGTTTTCTACCTCAACATATGTTTTTCTTTTTCTTTTCAACCCTTACTCAAATATCAGTTACAAAAAATGAAATATCCCGAAAACTTTATCAAATTACGACTTATTGCCAAGATATTGAAACTCATTAATTATCTTTTCTATCGCGACAACAATTGCGATTTGAAAATATTTATTACAATAATAACATTTTTTTGGTCCGCTACCTACAATACCTATGCATGTTTTTAAGTTTAAGTAAATTTGGGAGCAAGCACTTCCTAAATAAAATATTCCTCAAAAAATATGCATTCTAACGGTCAAAATGGCGCCCCTAAAATTTGCCGTCCAGTGCTGAGGCACCGGCCTATCGCCTGCCCCGGAATATGCTAACTTAAGGCGAGAGAAATATTTAAAAATTATAAGTAGAATAATACATCCTTAGGCATCAATACATTCCGTTTTATCTTCTTTACAAATCGTTTAGAATAATTTTAACGGCTTAATTTCATTACAGCATTTCTAGATTTGAATTATGTTTTCTGCTTTGATCCTTGCAACCAAATTTACAAAAACATGCATTGTGTAGGAGTTTGCCGTTCTGTTTTACATACTATAAATAAAATATTTAGAAATTATTAATGTAATAAAATGTTAAGTGTCGGCTAATTAGGAAATACGACAACTTTTGATTAATCATTAAAAAACTGTCATAAATAATCTGTTTGATTATTATTTATTGTCCTGCAATACTAAAGAATTTGTAGTATGCCTTACCGGATGTATTCAATAGACTTTTTTTTAACTTGTGTCGAATTTGTAGTAACGTAAGTGTGTTACATAAGCGTCCATTAACACACAATACTTTTTCCGTTAATCATCCCGTTAAAATGAATTATGTGATTTTTAAAATAACAATTTGAAAAAAGATAAAGTTCAATTTAATTAAGCTCTTTTTTCTTTCTATAACTAAATATCTAAAATTTTCTATTTACGTACACGAGAGTCAATTTATTGAGAATGAAAATCTGGTAGGCTGTAAAAAACAAACTATACAGTATTATTTAGAGCAATTCTTTATATTTCCATTGAAGTTTTAATGTTTTGAAGTTACATACGTTACATTATAACTCGCTGGTGTCCAGATATTTATATTCTAAACACTTATTAAATGTAATCGCCATTCCATCGATTGCGACCAATAAAGCAATCATATCTACCCCTCTTGCTCCGTACTTCGCAACTTCACCACCGCCAAAAATCGTATGGATCTGGATATTTCGGTGCTGGGCATTATACTAAATTTGGATACAATCGCTTTAAGCTCTATATACTTTCAATATAATAAATACTTTTTTACTTTTGCAGTAACAACGCGAAATATTATACACAACACACTATAGGTTGATGTAATATCTTTCAAGTTTTCAAACCTTTAAAATTAAAATTTACAAATAGTTTTCATCACTATTAATTTAAAATTAACTACGTTAATTACGTCACTAATGTTATGGTGACTTAAGTGATAGCAACCTTTATGGAGTGATCGAAAAAATTTCGTACAACATATTCGCGTTAAAATCAAACTGCAACTCACAATTCTTCTACCCAAATTTTCAATTTATAGATAACGTCATACGATCGAAAAATGACTCCAAATTTAAAATGACCCTATCATGGATTTATTTAAAGGAAACCTGAAAATTATCGAACGGCTTCGTTTTTCTCCTAGAAGCAAAAATCAATAATTTTAAGGACATCAAATTTTACTAATAATCTCCAATTGCATGGTGAAAGGAAGCTGATTTCGTATTTCTGTAAATTAAATTATATTTATCATATTTAAAGACTTATTTCTCAATAAATTTGAATTCGATAATGGTGATTAAATTCTCTAAAAATATGTGAGCGCCTACGTCATGCGTTGTAAAATACTGGAAGTCGCTATGTTGTTTATTAAAGAAAATCAAGAAATCTCCCCCGTAACATCAATTTAGGTTGATTAACTTACTTTAACTCTTTGTAAAAATTTCCATTATACAATATGAATCTTAATTAACGACAACGCATTAAACAAGTCACTCTATGTACTGGCAGCAAACAGAAACGCCCGGTAACGTGCTTAAAATGCTTATCTTTAACAAATTGTATGCTTTAAATATTCAAATATTTCTTATTTTTGGTTTAAATAACATCGTTAATGATATATGACACGTTAAATAAAACAGGATCCGCGTTTCGTAAAATTCACAAAAAAGTAAAATACCACCGCAGTACACTCCGGTGAGCACATCTTTCTGTTCTTCACTAACATTCTCACAGTGTTTTTTCACATCTTTTTTAAGAAAAGTGTGTAAATGGTGTTCCAAATTCGCGTGCACTGACCGTAGGTTGAAGTTAAACAGCAAATACGGAAACGAATGTTTTGTTAAAATTTGTTGAAAAATAAAAATGTCTATAAACATTTTTATTATTATACAAATGAAAATGTATGCAGAACAGAACACTGTAACATTTGTTCGAATTGGCTTTCCAGCACGCCTTGTCATTGCTGGAAATGGTGTTACATAACTTTACCAATGTTATTTATTGTGGCTCTTGAACTAGAAAACTGTAGCAATATTTAAAGGGAGGCAACAAATACCACCGCAGATGTTATTTAACACCGTTATAGCAATAACAAGGCGTTCTTAAGCATGTTTAATTTCTAACCGAAGACAATTAGAACAAATGTAATAAAGTGTTTTGTTCTATACATTTTCATTAATATTAATAATGTGTACTTGATTATAGTACCAATAAAATTCATTCATTTGATAGGTAAATTATTGGCAAACACTGTGGATATTTCCAGGACCGGATGCACAGCAGGGCAACCGGGGCAAAAGCCCCGGGACCCCCACATATTGAGCGCCTCCACAAACCTTGGATTCAAAAATTTTATAATAACAGAATTAAGTATATATCCAAACGGGGGATATTTTCAGTCTATATAAAATTTATATTCACACGGTTCTCTCACTGACTTAGTTCTTAGTTTGTATAAAGTAATAAAATAAAAGAGAACAGAGAGCTCTACGTAATGTATGTATGTATGCTGAGAATCCATGATTGTGGCTGAAGGAGCTTGGAAAGCTCAAGCAACCCGGCCTCTCCCTTGGGCTGGGAATGAAATACGTGGCCTTTTCCTTTTTTTCGCCATTGGCCTCTATACATTTTCAACCAACTTCAAAATTTAGTTAATTCATTCGTCTGAATGTCTGTGTGTCTGCCTGTCTGTAGTTTTTGTGCGTTGCACGATGTTACAGGATTTAGAAAGTTGGAAGTGGTGTCATCTTATAGGAATTTCTTTGCTGATTCCAAATCTCTGGTAGAGTTTTTGATCTGATCCCCTGAAAATCAAAATTTCGATATTAAGATATGCCATTTTTATAATAATAATTAAGCTCATTTAAGATATAATAATAATGAAAAAATAGTTCGTTTTATACTATATATATATATATATATATATATATATATATATATATATATATATATATAAACAACCAATAACACTACCTCTCATGGACCCCTTACTCATAGTAGAACACGCACTTTGACACAACCTTTATTAAACTAGTTGGCATAATTCACATATATGACACTTGTCATCATTCTTGAAAAAGAAAACAAAGATAAGTTTCTGAAACGTAGAAATAAATATTTTACGATATAAACACGAGAAAATCCAGAAGATAAATATTTCCAGAAATAAAATACTCGTGGAAAACAACGAATATGTATATATATATATATATATATATATATATATATATATATATATATATATATATATATATATATATATGCATAGTTATATACTACATGTATACTATAATTAGTTACAGTTTTGAAGTTGGTTGAAATTAGAATTATATAAGAATTCGCACCTTTTGAACTTGTTTTTAAATAAATATTCTCTCATTTCTTGTTGCTTTTCATTCGTGAACGTATCTATTTCATTTCTGCTCGTTGCAATCTGCATGTTTTTTTCTCTTTTCATAGTGATTGCGTGGGTGATGGGTGACTCGAGCGATCGGCACAAAACTCCTCTCGTTTTCGCAAGCGGTACATAAAGAGAAAGAAGGCTGCAGGACGGGAAAAGAAAGAATAGGAAATTCTCGCTAAAACCCCAAAACTCGCGTCATTTTTTATTGCGAAGAAACCCCTTGACGAACGAGATGTCGCTAATGACCCAGGTATTGGAGAAGGTGACAATAGGGAAAATACTGAAGTTGCAGAATCGGTAGTTGAACCAGATTCGATAAATGAAGAGCATGTTATTGATGGTTTCGACGATGATATTGGTCTCTGGCCAAATATACCCATGCACGACATGGTTGCTTTTTGGGCCAATAAAGGTTCCAGTAGTCTTCGGAATCGTGATGATTTTGGCAAAACTTGGTGTGACACATTGATCAGAGTTTAGCGAGAGAAGAAGCAGAGGAATCGCAATATTGGCAAAATGTTTTATTACGAGTCGTTAGTGCAATAAAATTTACTGCAGAACAGGACTAGCTTTCAGAGGTGATGACGAATTAATTGGTTCTCCGAGAAATGGTAATTTTCTAGGTATTTTGGAATTGCTGGCAGAGTACGATCCATTCCTCTCAATTCATTTGAAAGATAAGGTAAATAAAGGAAGTGGCCACGCCAATTATCTTTCATTTACAATCTTGCGAGGAGCCGATGGCTTTGATCGGAGAAAGAATCCTCAAGAATTAAAAAATCGAAATCATATATATTAAAATAATCACGCAGATTACGAGACAAGCGCTTATGGATTTCGATAATTTTTTTGGATATGAAGGTAATTTTGCGTAGAAGGAAATAACGGAGCCAGAATTTCAAATAAATGTAAAAATTAAATAAATATGATTGGAATTTTTTTTTACGTTAACATATATTAATACTCCATCTGACATGAAGTTTTAAACGTCATTTTGACATATATTATTGTTTTTGTTTCTGAAATGTTGTAAATTTAATTTTAACCGCAGAATTTTGCGCGAGAAAAGCTCGTACTATTCTATATCAGTTGATTCTACGCCTGATGAAGCACACATTAATCAACTGACAGTAGCGTTACGATATATGGAAGGATGTGCTTCGAAGCAAAGATTCCTTACTTTTATTTCAAATTGTGGTCCACACTGGCGCTGCTATGGCAAACACGCTAGAGTTCCTATATAGACAAAACTCGTTAATTGAATTTTTAAATAAATACTCATAAAATTGATATTGGTAATTGCCGTGGTCAATCATATGACAACGTGGCAAACATGAGTGCCATTTACCTTATAACGTGAAATATATTTCACATTATAAGGTAAATGAACACGTTAATCTATATGTGTTAAAGCTAATTGGATAAATTGCTGGTATTAAGTATTAAGGCTAGTGTAGAAAATTTCCATATATAATAAAAATTAGTTTATTTTACATAATTATCTGATTTTAATCAAATACTTTTTTTAACATTTTTTTTACGTTTGTGTCGTTTTAAAGAATCTGTTAGAAACACACTAATTATACTAAATTTTCAGATTGTGGTGTTATTAAACATATATTTCTTTTACAGACGTATTCCGGTCTTTTTTGTGTTGTTGTTAATCCATACAAAAAATTACCAATTTACACAGAGAAAATTATGGAAAGATATAAAGGCATTAAACGTCATGAAGTGCCTCCTCATGTGTTTGCCATAACTGATACCGCATATAGATCTATGTTGCAAGGTGATATATTTTTTGTTCGATTTTGAATTCTCTTCCATAATTATATTATTTTCAGAAAGAGAAGATCAATCAATTCTTTGTACGGGAGAATCGGGAGCTGGAAAGACCGAAAATACCAAAAAAGTTATTCAGTATTTAGCGTATGTAGCGGCATCAAAATCGCCGAAAGGATCAGGAGCGGTACGTAAATGATATAATTTTTAAAGTAAATATTGGATACATACTTAAATTGATAAGTGTGTAAATAATATATTGGTATTTAGTCAACTTGTTTAATATTTATTCAATGTTGATGTAGTATATCGCATAAATTCTATTTGCTATTACGAATTGCAAAATTTTCTATTAGTTTGACTGTAAATAAATACACTGGTTATGTTACTATGTAG
The DNA here is from genome assembly GCA_036346205.1 of Vesta saturnalis. Lineage (NCBI taxonomy): Eukaryota > Metazoa > Arthropoda > Insecta > Coleoptera > Lampyridae > Vesta > Vesta saturnalis. The sequence goes on from JARFJB010001442.1 coordinate 3,015,353, forward strand.
GCATGTAAGGTAGATGCTAATTTTCATTTTCTTTGCATGTTCGTCTTTGGACAATCCAATTCTACAGAAAGAGCTTATCGTAAGTAGTTATTTTTATTTATAAAAAACTTAAACTGCATGGCTTTTGTATAATGCAATAGAAAATATATAAAACAGCACTATTGTAAATATTGTTGCTTGGGATATTTCTATTTGAAACGAAAAGTACTGTTGACTCGAAATGGCAATTAAGTGCAGTGACATGATGTTTGCATAATTAATAATTAAGGTTAAAGTCATTGTGCAATTGCCCGTTTAAATTTATATCTCATTTAGAAAACCTCTAATAATCCTACCAATAATTCTATATGTTTATACGATAGGTAAATAACAGACAGCAACTGTAACATTTTCCAACTGATTATAGTAATTGAGATCATTGATACATCTTTATTGCCCATCGTTCTCAAATTCTAAACTATAATTTTAATAAATTATTATATGATTAAAAAAAAGAGTACGAAGTTAATTAGTCTTTTTACATGTCTTGCCAGAGTCCTACAAGAGACTTTTCGGTATGTATTTTAGTAACATTTTCGTGTGTGTGTTTGGTTTACTGGTACTGGAGCAGATCTAACTTTGCAAACGTACAATTTTGTTTTCAATGTATCTAACTAATGTTGAATTTTACAAGTATACTTTTTTTACTAATGCTTCTCCTGAAGAGCGAGAATGAATTTTGCGTAAGTGTTTTCATTACCTTTGGCATATCATAGTCATTGAAATTGTGTTTGTCCATTGAATTTTTTTTTTTATTATATTCTTTATCAATAAATGGTTTAAGCAACAACCCCAGTATATACATATGTCATACAGTGCAAAATTGAGGTCAAATTTTTTAAAGGAAAACTGGTTTTTGGAAATTGACTATCAAGAAGTGTCACGTTTCACCACTCATTTGAACGGTATGTTAATACGCTTGAAAAATTGAAAATCCAATCACCACTTCTCTAGTTATGCACGTTTTGTATTAAAAAAACAAAGAATAAAATACAGCCGTTCAACATTTAATTAAAAAAATGGCCGAAATTGTTAACCGTGTTATTGAAAATATATCTTCTTGGCAATAAAACAATCTTATTACAAATCCCCGTATATTGTATATATACAGAGTGGGCCACAGAAAACAGTCCACCCGATATTTGTCAGTATTCATTAGACTTTAAGGAAATGCTGAAACACGTCGATTTTTGTTCCAAGGGGGCACACTTTTACGATATTCAATTGTCAACTCCCTCTCTTCCACTGCCCCAACCCTTTAATTTAAAATAGGGAATGTACCATGTGATCATCCATTATTTTTTTCGATATTTACAACGTATTTGCAAAAAAAGTCTTAATTAATTTAAAATGAAACACCTATTAATGTATTTAATGTAGGAAAAGTGTTTTATTTCATTATTTTGGTTTCATTTTGCCAGCAACAAGAGATTTTGGAACGCATAAGTGTAGCCAGAAAACGGAATTTTCTGACGGCAAGACAGCACTCAACTCCACTAATAACAACCAAAAATTAAAAATGTTTGTTCCATAAGTTTGGTCTAACGAAGACGAATGTAACAGTAAAGAATTGATTGTGATCCGCTTTTATGAAATATGTGAAAACCTGAATACGGATAATATTAGTCCGTATCTTGTTAAAGGTAAATTGTGAACAATATTTTTCAGATACACCACCATCAAAAGTTTCACAGATTAAAGTAACACGCTGTAAGTTGAAATTTTCACAAAAAAAATCAATTGAAAATTATCCATTTTAGACATAGAAATACTAAAATGACCTTAGAATTAAATGTAGAATTCAAAAATACGTTTGCGTTCTAAAATTTATTGATTATGGATTAGTGGGGATACCAACTTTTTCTAAATTTAAATGTAAGGTAACGCTACAAGAAATGGTGTAATGGCGTCAAACCTAGTGAACAAGTAGGCCATGCAGTTGAGTCACAACGCCTGATCTACTTAGAACATCGAGGGCCACAACGAGATATAGATTGTTAAGATAATCCCTTATTTGCTGAAATAATGTGCAGGAACACTTCCTTGCTGCACGCTAATTTCTATCTCTTGAAATTCCAGACATTAGCTTTTCCAGTTCGCGTTATTCTCGAATATGTTAAGGTATGAAAAGTGGTCTTTTAAACATCCAATTTCTGAGGAAAATATGTGTTTCCTTATACCAGTGTGGATTCTGTTCTCTCCAGTATCTAACCCTCATCTACGTTCATACTTTCATCAAAAATGTGCATTCGTCACTGAAGCAAATAGTTTAATCTTCTTACGTGTAATAAAGACATCTGGGACATGGATTATGTAGGATTCATCATCAATTCTGCATCGGTAAAAAGTAGTTCTGCCTGATAGTATGAAGTTACAAAAATCTTCCTTAATTTTAACCTCCGATGGTACTAAACCATGTTGCGTAAAGCGCAAGTGTGGAACTAATTACTACAAAAACTACAAATTAAATTGGTCAGTTGATTGTTCAAAATTATGTTTGTTCGGACAACAGCGTCGTAATCTGTTAAAAAAATGGTGACATAAGTGCGAAATGTAAAGCATAATTATAACTAAAAAAATAACTTGGTATGCCTGGGGCGCCATCTTTGAATTTTCAAAAAACTGTTTATCTTTGAAACAGCCTTAATGAAAAAATTTGACCTCGATTTTGTGCGGACTTTCACTGAATTCAGACAAAAGTTATTTGAAATACAGCGTAGGTTATAAATTAATGTCTTTCTCTCAATCTCGAAGACTAGTTCATATTGTTTAACATTACTTCATACTAAAGTGAGATCATATGAGGTAATCTAAGAGATCATGGTTTGTCTTCGATAGCCAGTTTATTAAATTTTCAGTTGAGAAATAATGCTGGTATTTTTCTTTTCGTAATACAGCATACTTCTTAATATTATGCACTTATTTTAATGGGTATTCTTGGGCTGAATTAAAGTTGCCTGTATTTTGATACGCTGATGTTTTTTTTTCAATTTGTACCAAAAATTTGTATGGGCCCTACTAGGCACAATTCGTTAAATTAAAAAAAAAACATATTTAGCTAAGCAGAATTAAAATACTTATCTTTTGGGTATTAAATTGTTTATTTTTTATTTAACTTTTGATAACAATTATGGTTATTGTGCTCAGTAAATGGTGATAGCTTTAAGAATTGAGGTGTGCGCGCGTGTGTGGCGTGGTTCAAGAATACCCACTAAAAAAAATACATAACACAAATTAACAACCGGTGTTACAAATATTATATGTGGTGTAATTTAATTGAAACAGGTGATTCTTTGGCTTATTTTAGGAGTATAGCTCCTGTAAGCATGTCTCTCCTAAGTTGCAATATTTTTGAAATACAGAGTGTTAACATTTTTTGTGAGTTTTAATTTATTGAAGATAATTGTAGAAAAACTTTTCACGTATAATCATTCACTCAATATTATCTATGAACCGGCTTAACCGAAGTTTTGAACTTTCTACAGGGCGTTACTTCTTTATTGGTCATGGCCTGTTTTGGTCTGTTGTTTTGTTTATACGGCGGCATTGATCTTTTTACTAAACTATTGAAAATCGCCATACGTTCTCAAACAGTTTTATGTTGTTTTTTCTCCCATTCCTCACTGTTGGCTATTTGGAAACGAGCATAGACGTTATTTTAATGAACGGTACGTAAAAGTGTGAAGTTTGTCATTATGACAGTTGTCTTTGTACGCAGAATTGTCTTCGAAAAATATGTTTATATGTTAATTCGGCGTTTATAAAATTTACCATTTTAGTTTAATTAAATCTTTAACGGTCTGTATCTCAAAAGTAACGGGACTTAGTACACGTTTATAGGCGCTTTAGCAATGAAATGAGCCAAAAAATGTATTAAACTGTATCAGCAATGGATTACATTACACCCTGTATCTTCCATAAGGAAATAACCTTTTTTTGTTTGTTTTATATCTTATTATATTACGCTATTATTTACTGGTTGTACCTCCTTTGTGACATTAACTTGAACTTGAATCATTAATTGATGACGAAGGCCCATTTTTAGTAGATGTAACATTACCTTAAACAGGTTTACGTATTTTTACTACTTATTCTATGTTTTTATTTTTACAATTAAGTGATTCGTTGTTGTGTGTACGTTTTTGTTTGTATAGTTTATATCGTATCGAATTTATTCATAATCTAGCACCGGAACAAGATTGAATCTCACCAAAATTAAATTAGTCATTTGTTTGGCCATTAATAATAAAATATGTTAGAAATTCTTAATTTCTGTGACCTTCAGGTCATAAATATGTAAAACGATTTTGTTTTAAGGAATAAAATTACTTTTATTATTATTGTTTTAATTATATGCAAATTATAAATAACGATTGTATAAATAGGTACTGTTTAATTACTAATTATTAGGTTTAGTCCTTTGTGTTCATCTATTAAAATAATGATACAAATAAATCAAGATGTAATAGAGTAATAGAGTAATAGATAGGATACCTTTGATGATCAGTTCAACATACAGAAAGATTAAGTATTTTAATTAGAACAGAGAATTAAAAACAAAAACAACTATATGAAAAGAACAAGATCAAATCAAATATTTCTGCTTTGAATACCATATAGTATTACATTACAGTACTATACACGAAGTTATTTATCCTTAAGGAATTTTTGGCTGACAGTGAAGGTTTTGGAAATTGATGTTTTGCCGAATATCGTCCATGAATAAATAATTTGCAAAGGTTAACAGAGGAAGTGCAGGAAGCAATATTATCGAAGTATTTATATCTGGATGAGTTAATACCAATAAAGTTTGAATTGGTGATTTGTCTGTGGACGGGATGGGAGGGATTTGATGGAGTACTTCCCACCGACCGCTCCTCAAACTCCACTCTTTCTCCAACCTCTGATATTTAATGATCCCGAATGGTCTGTGGACGGGATGGGAGGGATTTGATGGAGTACTTCCCACCGACCGCTCCTCAAACTCCACTCTTTCTCCAACCTCTGATATTTAATGATCCCGAATGGTCTGGGAGGTCAAGACAAATCGAGATATCTACCTCGTCGAAATCGAACCTACCGCTCCGGAGATATCGCCTAAAACACCCCGAGGGCGCTCTTAGCTTTCGCGCCCCTCTTAAATTTCGAACACGGGTGTCTTGTTTACTTTTTGATCTAAGAGAAAATCGATATCTGACCTACCGGCGACATCCCCCTTCATCCCACACCTTCCGTTCTGTAGATATTGTCTGTGTGTGGGTTGCTGTTAGATATCCTTGAGAGTCGAGTTTTGCTGCGACGTCGGCGTTAATTGTCGCGTCCGCAGGGGCGCCACCACCCACGAATTTAGTCCAGTTCGGTCTAGCCGTCTCGGAGATATGCCACCCCCGCATTTCGCGACTCCTCGAAAATTTTATACTTCGAGACACTTATCATGTGATATCGAATGCAAAGCATCTTGAAAAGTTGTGCGTGCATGTGATCTCCGTTTTGTCTCATATTAGTATGTTTACATAACACCTGTGATAGTATTAAATGCAACCATATGAACAATAGTGTGCAATCTCAGTCACCAAGAGATGTTTATCCTTTTTTTTGAAAATTAGGTACTGTTCTGCATAAGCGAAGAAAGGCGTGTTTTTCCGAATCGAGCTCAATAGTTTTTCTACACGCTGGCAAGTGTATAAGGCGAGGGTTGTGGTACACGTGATTAGAACGCACCCATGTAACGTGTACTAAGGTTGAAAATGAAAATGCGTCGTCTATTGGGGCTATTTGAAACTAAAGCATACTTCCTTGTCTGCTCCCATAGTAAATACATTGTTTTAATGTTAAACTTCTTTGATTTTTAAGTGAGATGAATGACATCTAAACACATAGAAAATGTCTAAGGAACATGACTTTTTTTTTCATTTTTTTTTTCGCAAGAACTTAATCAATTTTTTTGAAAGACGTACCGATGAAAACTGTTTTATTTACGAAAAACAGAAACACAATTCTGTCTATTTCGATTCTCATAATCTTTAGTTTAACTTGTAATCAAAGTGAAAAATTTAACAAAACACGATTATTTTCATTAACTGTGATTATGGAACGTCAACATTTATCACGTGTTCAAATGTTAATTGCGCCGTGAATATGATCGAGGACAGTCTTTCTCAAGCCGAAGTTGGGCGTCATTTCCACGTATCACAAAGTGTGATTTTGCTATTGTGGCATCGATATGCAGAATTTGGAGATGTAGCCGAAAGGCATAGAGGTCGTCAACGGGCAACTATACCTGCACAAGATTGGTATGTTTCTCTATTAGCTCGCAGAAATGTGTATTCTACTGCTCGCGAACTCGTTGGGGCCTTGGAAAATGCGCACAATGTGAATGTGTGTGGTCAAACCATCAGAAATAGACTATGCGATATTGGTTTACGCACCAGGCGGCCTTTGAGGGTTCCTGCATTACGTCACGGAAATCGTGGAGCAATATTACAGTGGGCATTCTATTTGCCACTGCTACAGGCCCTGATTTCATTTACATGCATGATAATGCAAGGCCACATACCGCGGCAACACTAAGATATTGGTTTCACAGTGAAAATATTACTGTTTTACCGTGGTCAGCACAGTCGCCCGACCTTAATCCCATCGAGCATGTGTGGGACATGCTCCAAACACGAATCACTCCTCATCTTCACAATGTCCACACACATCAACACCTTGAAAATCGTCTGATACAAGAATGGAACTTATTACTACAGAACTTAATTGATACTTTAATTTTAAGTATGCCAAGACGTTGCCAGGCTGTTATTAATGCTGCTGTGGGAAATACAGAATATTAAGAAGACTTTTGTTATTATTTCTTGTGTAAAAAGCGTTTCTTATGTTAAGCATTTTAAAGAAAACTAGTAACGATGTTTGTGTGATTACTTCTTCATTCGAAAATCAAAACTCAATGAAAATGACATAACTTCATTGCGAACTCTGCAAGGAACACAACGGCACCTCACTTTTTTAAATCCACTTAAAATTGGTGAAAATACAAAGGAAAACTTTGTGTTCCTTAGACATTTTTGATGTGTGTATTAAAACATGATTGTGAATAACTACTGCAGTTTTAGAAAAAAAAAAAATATTTTGGTTACAAATATACCTAATTGTAACATTTGTTGTGGTTTAAAATCAAACATTTTATGTTTATGATATATTGGCATAATGTTACGCAAGGAGAGTCTAATGATGACATATGCATCAGTAAAAAAATTAAGTATAGATTACATTAGTTACCACAATATCGAGATGTCATTGGTCAAGAATGTAATGATTATGTTACCTGAAGCAGTTCAGTAGTAACGAGTAACACAAACAAATATTATTATGCAGAAATTGGCTAAAGTTACAATAAATTTACAAAACAGCAATTCAAACAGCAGACACAGTGTATTGAGATACTTGAGTAATATAACTCACTTCATTTAATTACTATTTATCTCCATTGTCTTGTGACTTCAATATGCCAACAAAACTTCTCAAAAAATTGGTTTGTTTTAGTAGACGCTATAGGATAATAAAGGGAAGAGTGAAAGACTTAAGTGATAAAAAGAGGAAGACGAACTGAGGTTGTCAAATTTTATATAACGGGGGCATCTATTACTATGATGGCCATCATAGATAGTAACCAAAATAATCTTATGTTAAATCTTTTCACATTCTAAAGTTTGTATCATAGTGATTGTCATGGTGGATGTTGTTTATTGTAACCTGTTTGCGCTAACTATTGCGAGTTAACAAAGCATACCATACTGTGTAGTGTTGTTATAATTATTAAATTTAAACAATCCTACCATATTCAATTTATTCTAACGTTACTCGGTTGGTTTACATGATATTATTTGTAACCGCCATCAAGGAATCTTCTTAATAAAGAAGTTGGACATACTGGTTTCCACATTGCGTAACATTTTTTTAAGATAAAATGTTGATATTGGGATTTTTTAATTTTGTATATATTCTGTAGAAGTTTTACCGTTAAAATATAGACGTTTCGATTATATAAGCATAAAACCACAATCCGAAAGGATGTGGTTAGGGTTTTTAGAAGTTAAATGTGCGAAATTGTACTTCAGGAAAGGAAGACTCTTAAATGAGCTTTAATTTGTTTGTGAAGTATATTATAGTTGACAATCTCAAAATCATGGAGGACTTGATGAACAATGTGTTGAAATTTCTTAGTTATTTAATATATTTTGACTATGGTGTACTTAATAATTTTGATCTAGTATTAATATACAAGTACAGTCCACAAATAATGAATAAATTCATTGTCTCCTGTATAAACAAATTTTAAGAAAAATTTTTTAATGTTAGTTTGGGAGACGTAGTTCAATAGAATTGGCAGCCCTTTTACCTGATTACTTTTTTGGGGTTTTACATAAAATCATGAGTATACTTTAATAGACCCAATAATATCAAAGATTTAAAAGCAAGAATACGACAAGAAATCAAGCAGATCACTCTGGATAAAATAGAAAATGTTCTCCAACTATGCCTTCATTACTGCCAAGAGGCAGTTGGTTTACAATTTGAACATAAATATTAAATTTGTAGTTATTTAATACTTACCGAAGTTTTAATTTTTAAAGTTAATTAATATCTGGATAACAAATGAACATAATATAAGGTGCATATTGTTGAATACTCAATTAAACAGTCCTTCAAATGAGATATCACACGACCCATCATATAATTAAAAATGTTGTATGGAGAAGAGCCTGTGGAGCGGGGATGAATTTTTTACGTCAAACGGTGATTCTTTAAAAATAGAACTAAAATTTGTTTATAACGAAAAATGAATTTATCCGTCTTTCATGGACAACACCATATATGAAGTGTTCAATTAAAAATTTTGCCTCACAGGTTTTGTAATTGGGCCTCCTTTGTGGCTTTTCAATAATACCAAAGTTAGGAGTTCACACACACTGTAGATATGTATTCATTTAAAATGATGAAAATGATGTGTATTTTTTAAAATTATGGTAACTTGTAGAATTCTGTGTGTACGTAATTAATAATTCAAAAGAAATTCTACTAATATCAAAAATTTATTCCATAACCAGTATCGATATTATATATACTATACATCAGTCAATTGGGCAACAAATACAAAAAAAATGTTGATATTGGTAGACTTTCTTTTTATTTATTTGTGTAATTTTTACTTACATGTGAAAAGTATCCTTTTCTATTTTGCGTTTATAATAAGTGCATTATGAAACAAATGAATTTATTTTATTAAACTGACACTGAACACAATGTTACCATAACATACTACAGAGTCCGTCAACAATAGAAGGGTAGAAGATATACGGGAAACTAGGAGATGTGCAAAAAAAGTGTATATAAATATGTTGCAGGTTCCAAGCAGAAACAATTGAAAAATATTATTGAGTAGATAACATATTGGTCCAAAAGAGAGGCAGAGGGAAACTATTTAGATAACCTCAGAAGTAGTGCAATGAAATAACTTTCATCTTGGAATAAAGTTACAGTGGCAAATATTTTAGAATCTTTTTAAACAAAAAGAAAAAGTCTCTTGTCATTTTTCTCTTTGATCAGTTGTTTGTAAGAAAAATGTTGCATTTTTACCACTTTGAGGGCAACTTGCTCCGATTCGCTCCCTGATACAGCAAAGTACTCGCAATTACACATACTGACTGCTTGGGTTATTCATATGTCAAATATTAGCCTTTCCAAAATGATGACTCAAAAAGTCAGTCGTTCTCTGACTAATTTGGCAGATTAGACTAAGGTTATTAAATGTCTTATAAAGTATAAATATTCTGCATTGATACAATTTTTATCGCCAATTGAAATTTTGTTCATGTCATTGTGTATATGACAACTTATTTAGAGGTATTATTTGAAGAGAGGGTAGTATATAATTCTAAAACTTCTGTGTAGTATTTGTAAAATTGTGCATACACTTTATGCTTTAAATTCCTTTTTAGGATGGAAATAATCCTTTCACAAGTGGCTTAAATTTTATTTTTTTTTTACTATGCTTGTTTAGATTTGTAATATCCATTTTAGTACATGGTCTAGATCTCAATGATTTTTTACAACAGGTTTGATCTTATATTTTACCGTTTACCACACGTAGGTAATGATGTAATATTTGTAATTAGTAACAATGTCCAAACAAGTTGCGCTCAAAAGCACAAGAATTAAATTGTTGCTTTTACGGCGTTAGTTATTATTTGAGACTATTGATATCCAAATTTATAGACTAATTTGGACCAGTGATATTGAAAATCTTTATTTATACATCAAGTGCGTTGGGAAAATCTGCAAAGTGTATTGGATCAATAAACGAGAACTAAATTTTATTGTTCTATGGCATTAGTCATTATTTGGAAAACATATTATTAACCATGCAACCATAGTTTTATATTTTTAAAATATTATTACAGGATAATATTAAATAGTCATACTCAATCTATTTCCCAATCTATTTCATTATCTATTGTGTTGCAAAAAACGTGCTGTGTTTTCACCATTTTTACGTGCTCATCTTAGCAATAAATAAAGTTAAGCATCAAATTACCAAACATATTATTTGAATACCATTGCTCATATTCTTAATTCACTGTTGTAATAACAACTAATTAAAATTTTGTACACTTTCAAATAGCTGTAAACATATAATTAATTAATACTAGATCTGTTATTAGTAAATCGTGAGTTAAGAATATTAATTTATGTTTAGTTGTTTTACTTATTGTATATTTCATTGAGATTGATGTTATTGACTTGTTTAATAAAAGATTTTTATCATAGAATCTTGCATAAACCTCTTTTTGTTAAAATAAGAGAGTCAATAAGATCAAATGATCTATTTTAAAAACCGATAGAAAATTGCCAATTTGAATGCATTAATTCATTTTTTAATCACAGGGTAGTTTAGAACTACAACTTCTACAAGCCAATCCTATTTTAGAAGCTTTTGGGAATGCCAAAACTGTAAAAAATGACAACTCTTCTCGATTTGTAAGTAGCAATTTTCATAATGTTTAGAATAAAAATTTCATATATTTATAGGGTAAATTTATTAGAATCAATTTTGACGCTTCTGGTTACATTGCTGGTGCCAACATAGAAACATACCTTTTAGAAAAATCACGTGCCATTAGACAAGCCAAAAATGAAAGGACTTTCCACATATTTTATCAACTATTGGCAGGATCCACTAAGGAGCAAAAGAGTAAGTTGTGACTAATTTTAAATTGTAATTAAAATTTGTTACTACAGAGGAGTATATTTTGGAGGATTCTAAGAGTTACTCATTTTTAAATAACGATACTCATATTGTGCCTGGTGTTGATGATGTAGCAGAATTTGAGAGTACTGTTAAGGCTATGCATATAATGGGATTCAATACAGAAGATTTTAGTGCCATTTTTCGTATTGTATCGGCAGTTATGTTATTTGGTACCATGCAATTTAAACAAGATCGTAATTCGGATCAAGCTACTTTACCAGACAATACTGTAGCTCAAAAAATTGCTCATTTATTAGGTTTATCTGTAACTGATATGACTAAAGCATTTTTAAAACCGAGAATTAAAGTTGGTAGAGAATTTGTAACAAAAGCACAAACTAAAGAACAGGTTTGCCATTTGTTTTAATTAAAATACAATTTGTTTTTAATGTGGGTATTTGCAGGTTGAGTTTGCAGTGGAGGCCATTTCTAAAGCATGCTATGAACGAATGTTCCGGTGGCTTGTTACAAGAATAAATAGATCATTAGGTCGAACTAAAAGACAAGGTGCCAGCTTTATTGGTATTTTGGATATAGCTGGTTTTGAAATATTTGACCTAAACTCTTTTGAACAATTATGTATTAATTATACAAATGAGAAATTACAACAATTGTTTAACCATACTATGTTTATTCTGGAACAGGAAGAGTATCAACGAGAGGGCATTGAATGGAAATTTATTGATTTTGGTCTTGATTTACAACCTACTATTGACTTAATTGATAAACCAATGGGCATTATGGCACTACTTGATGAAGAATGTTTATTCCCCAAAGCAACAGATAAAACTTACGTGGAAAAATTAGTCAGTGCGCATTTAACACATCCAAAGTTCAAGAAAAGTGATTTTAGAGGTGTTGCCGATTTTTCCATAATTCATTATGCTGGTAAAGTAGATTATTCTGCAACTCAATGGCTAATGAAAAACATGGATCCTCAAAATGAAAATGTTGTATCATTGTTACAAGCTTCTCAAGATCCATTTGTAGTTCATATTTGGAAAGATGCCGAAAATATAGGTCGTGCTAAGGGAATGTTTAGAACTGTTTCATATCTGTACAAAGAACAATTAGCTAATTTAATGGTTACACTAAGAAATACCAATCCTAATTTTGTACGATGCATTATACCAAATCACGAAAAACGAGCTGGAAAAATTGATGCTCCATTAGTATTGGACCAATTGAGGTGTAATGGTGTATTAGAAGGCATTCGTATTTGTAGGCAAGGTTTTCCAAACAGAATACCATTCCAAGAATTTAGGCAAAGATATGAATTACTAACACCAAATGCAATTAACAAAGGATTTATGGATGGTAAAAAAGCTTGTGAAACTATGATCAGATCTCTGGAATTGGATCAAAATTTATACAGAATTGGTCAATCAAAAATATTCTTTAGGTAAGCATTAAATCAAAGTGCCTCACCCTCACCAATAAAATTGACACAAGTTGAACAAATTTATAATTAAAATGTACATCTCTTAATTGTTAAATTTAAATGCTGCGAATATGAACCAAAAAGGCAGGGGATATTACACATTAACCTTATACAGGGTCCGCCAGTGAAACGGGAAATTTTAAAGTACCCAATTTTTTTAGAAAATGTTTATTATCAAAACTTTTTTTTACAGGTTTGAGTAGAGAAAGTATACCATTTTATGTCTTAAAAATAATTCCGCTCAAGTGAGAGCCATTTTTGTGTAAACACTCTTCTAATCTAAATTGAAAATTTTCCAGTACTCGATGGAGTAGGACAGGTTGAATTCGCTCAATTTCTTGTGTAATGTTTATTGCTATTTCCGGTAAGGTTTGTCGTCTATTGCTGTATACCCTGCTCTTCAGAAATCCCCAAAGAAAAACTTACATGCTGAAAGATCAAGGGATCTTGCAGGCCAGGAAATGTCACCATGTTTGGAAATGAGTCAGCCTGGGAAGAGTTCACTTCACGCAGTCATAGACACGCATGCAGTAGCCCCATCCTGCAAAAAATAATTGATGTCCGGAAACCTAGGTAACTCTTCTGTCGCAAATGTTCTGATCATGTGTGTGTGTGTGTGTGTGTGTGTAGCAGTTTGCCATAACAGTTGTGGTGTTTCCTCTATCATTTTGGAAAAAATATTATTCAATAATACCAGATGATGAAATTGCACACCACACTGTAAGTTTGGGACTATGTAATGGCTTTTGGTGTATCTCTCCTGGGTTTTGGTCATTCCAATAGTGACTATTCTGCTTGTTTACATAGCCGTTTAAATGGAAATTTGCTTCATCTGACAAACATGTGGTGAATAAAGTTTTGATCATCATGTATACATCGTAATATTTCAACTCTTGGATAACTTGGGTTTTGTAAGGGTGGAAAGATAAGTCTTTATGTAAAATTCGTCGTAACGATCTGTTGCTAATGTTTAGTGCAGAAGCATGTTTCACTGCAGAACGCAGTGAACTACGTGTTAATGCTGCTCGCACTCTATCAATATTTTCCTCCATTCCTACAGACCTTATTGCCCCTTTATGCTTCAAGTTTAAAGTGGAGGCAGTTTCTTAAAACTTTCTTACCCACTGTATAATTGTATGAGCAGACGGCACACTTCCATGTCGTGGAACATTGAAATTTTTACGAAACAATTGTTGTACCGATGTCACACACTCACCATTTTTATAAAATATTTTTATTCAAAACCTACGCTGAACGCCTGACCACTTCTCCATGTTTCTGTTTAAATGTCAGTAACTGTCAAACAATAATCAAGTCTTGGAAACATTGAGTTTTGGCAAAAAAATTTAGCCACAAAATCTCTTGATCTTTTGGCATGCCATGCATCGGACATTAAACAAGAAATTGGGCGAATTCAACTTTTTCTGCTTCGTCGAATAACCAAACATTTTCAATCTAGGTTAGAACAGTGTTTACAAAGACATGGTTCCCATTTGAGCGGAATTATTTTGAAGACATAAAATGGCATACTTTCCTCTACTCAAACCTGTAAAAAAAAAGGTTTGAAAATAAACATTTTCTGAAAAGATTACGTATTTCAAAAATTCCCGCTTCACCGGCGGGCCCTGTATATTTGGAAACAACTTAACGTGCCATATGTTATACTATGTTGAAAAAGGAGCATTATGAGATTCAATTTATGACTATTTCTAAATTTCTCGATGTCTGAAATAAGTAACCTTGGAAGTCATACATAAAGACAAAATTTACATCGATTGGGGCTTGAACCTTGGTGGCGCAGTTGGTTAGCTCTAGCAAAGTACAGGTCGTAGGTTCAAATCCTACTCGAGGTAAACTTTTTATTTATGTTACAAATTATTATTAATTTTATTAAATACATAAATAAAAGTTTACCTCGAGTAGGATTTGAACCTACGACCTGTACTTTGCTAGAGTACCGCGCTACCAACTGCGCCACCAAGGTTCAAGTCCCAATCGATGTCAATTTTGTCTTTATGTATGTAGAACTGATGTAAATTCTAAATATAATGAGATTACAATCAAATTACTTATATTAATGGAATGTGAGCCTGCAATATCGCAAGGATTCACACATTCCAAAGCAACTTGACTAATAGTAGGTTCAAATCCTACTCGAGGTAAACTTTTTATTTATGTATTTAATAAAATTAATAATAATTTGTAATTACATATTTACCTCTGAACTTATTCGTTCATAACAAAAACTTATAATAATTTTTATTTATGTATTTAATAAAATTAATAATAATTTTTAATTAAATATCATTGTTAGTTTGTCAACAATGTGCAAGTGTGTTGGAATTACAGTAAAGTAATTATCAAAAAAGCTGACGGTCTGCTTTATAAAACTGTAAACTTTCACAATTTAATTTCATAATAATAATAATCTAAACATACAAACTTTGTTTCATAAACTGCAGTAAAAAAAAGACACTCTTATCAAGTACAATTCAAAGAAGTGTACATGCAGGATTCTGTACCTATAGGGATTCCAACTAAACAGCAGATGTACATTATATGTTTATTTATCTAGTTTCAACAAATCATTCATACTATAGTTTGACACGTCAATATGATACAAAGAGATAAATATTCTTAAGTTGGAACAACTTACATAAATTGATGTTTTCATGTTTTCGAATAACCTCGGATCTGAAACTTTTACTATTGCCAAAATTTTTAAATTCCAATAATTTTTTTAAGTGCACAATTTTTATGGAAAAAAAATAACTATTGTGTTTTTAATGTATACATAACTGATATCGAGAAAAATATTATCAACAGTAATATATTAAGGACATAGTGATTTTCCCATAATATGATAATGGAATGCATGAGCACTTGTGACAAAAATGACTGCGAAGCAGGAGTGCGAACTTTCGCAAGCAACAAGCTCGAATGCATTCTTAACCAGTATTATCAAAGCAAAGGAACTACGCACAAAATATATTTTACTTGACTATGGGATAAGTTTAATAATGAAAACTGTGTCAAAAATTAATCTTGCCTATCAAGTATATTATGACTATACAGGATGTCACGAAAAGATTGGTCATAAATTATACCACATATTCTGGGGTCAAAAATAGGTTTATTTTCACCTCACTTACCTATATACGAAAGTGCATACAAAAAAAGGTACAGGGTGATTTATTTGAAAATTTAAATTGATTTTTTTAACGTTGGTCTAAAACGGTGTAACGTAAATTTATGAAAATTTATAAGAGATAGTAGTATACGATAACCAATAAACTGGAAGCAGTCACATTCATTTATTTTTATTTATTATGGATTTTCAGAGGGGGTCAACACCCTTTTGACTGCATAACTTTTTTTGAGGGTTACATTTAACAAAAAATGGAACGCTACTGGAATTAAATGTCTATTCTTAATCTTTTTTGCCTCTTTGTTATTTCTTAGTAAACATTTTAGTTTGGAAGATACAGCCACCCTTTTAAATGTCAATTTCAAAATATTGAATTATTAAAGTCTACATTTTCATAAATATCAAAAACATCTTTATTATTACATTACAATGTATATTTGGATTTGAATTTTAATGTACATTTTAATCAATAATAGTGTAATTCAAGACATTTAGACATTGAAATCTTTAAACATATATCTTATACAGTTTTTGTTTAAAATAATAAACTATCATTATTATTTAATGCCTAAAAGTGTCGTTAATTACAATAGTATATTAAGTAGTAAGGGGTGGAAGTGCAAAACGTAGCGCATTGAAATAGTAATCAAAACGGTGAAATCATAACGGGAAACGCAAATATCAGAGGCAAACGAGTGCCGCAGGTCACAATGACGATAGCAAAAGGTCAGTTACTTGATAAAAATTTATTTACTAAAAGAATTAGCAAACATTTGTAATCCGAAATAAAAATAAAAGCTTATATAACACCACGACGACATGGAAAAATTACTAGAGGAAATAAATAATAAACTCGACAAAATGATTGAGAGGAATGAAAGAATAGAAAATAAATTAGACAAATCACAGAAGGAAATAAAAAAATTAACTATGGAAAATGTGAGACTAACAAATAAAGTATCTATACTAAAGTACAAGAAGAAAGATTAGATTTATTAGAAAAAGAGATACGGAAAAGGAAGTTAATTGTACAAGGAATTAAGGAAAAGGAGCAAGAAACGGATTTGACACTGAAAGAAAACGTTCGTATGTTGTAAAGCAATATAGGAATTCAAATAAATATGGAACAGGAGACCCAAAAAGTAAGAAGACTAGGTAAATATGAAAGTCACAAAACCAGACCTGTATTAGTGGATTCATGTGAGAAGAAAATACAAATTAAGAAAGCGAAGAATCTAAAGAATTTAAAAGAGACGAAAGTGTGGATCACAGACGATTTTTCAAAAAAAGTCTGCAAAGAAAAAAAACTAATAACACATCTAAAAAAGCCAGAGAAAATGGACACTGAGCTTTTATGAATTATGATAAACTAACTATTAATGGCACAAGTTTTACGCTCCAACAATTCGAAGAAAAGAAGAGCAAGAAAGGAAGAACGGCAAGTCAACGCTCGCCAAGCCAAGTTGAAGAAAACGAGCTGCAAGAGGAGGAGATAAGGCACCATAGGAAGGAACTAAAAAAGTCAAAAAACTTCTAAATAGGCCTCTGCTAGGGAATACTGATGACGACCGCTATGATATAAAGGACACAAAGAATAAAAAATGATAGATATAAGAAAAATTAAATATATAGGTTGTTGGAATGTAAGAACCATGATAGCACCGGAAAAAATAAATCAAATAATAAACCAGATGGAAAAATAATAAAAATACTGGCTGCCTTCATAAATGTCATTCTAATTCCATTAAAGCATTTATTAACAAAATCTAGTTTGAAAATAATAACCAATTTTAAATAATATTAAAATAAAAATTGCTTGGAGGAAGAACGGAATCAACTTTTTCTGATTAATAATTATTTTTGATTTATTATCTTTGAGCCAAAAAAAAAACGAAAATTTATTTCTTGGCAATATGATTAGTCATAATAATAGCATTTAAATAATAATTTTTCTCTCAATAACGGTTATGTCTGCATTAAAAACACGAGGCATTCTTTCAATAAAAACTGTGAACTTTTAATTAAAATAATTAGAACTTCGTTAAAGTGAGACCTAACCTATAAAAATCTGTTATAAATTATTGACAAAATCATCACTAGAGTAAAATCAACATCGGAAGACACCAAGCTGCGCAAAAAAAGTGACGTCAGAGTGTAAAGCTCAACAAAAAAATATATGTTTGAAAAAATAAAAGTTTCGGTTATGTTGCTTCGCGTTTGTTGTCCAAGAATACAATTTTAGAAGTAAAATTTTTGAAATAATCAAAGTAAAATAGGATATTTTATTGTCATAGTTACAAAATCTAGTTTTTTTTAAAATACATTTGCCAATAACAATTAATCTCCTGATTTTTGGCCAGATTTAAACATTAGCAGAGCATTATTTATAAAGCCCATTTCACCACCTAAAATAATGATAAATAGCAACATATTTACGTTATAAAATTAAATAAACATACCAGCATGTACGATTATAAGGCGATTTCCTTTTCCAATAGGAGATTTAAGACATGCGTTTGTCCCATCTGTCCACGAATATGGTGTCATATGAGACGAATATATGTGTTTCATCTAAAATTTACATAAAATTATGCAGTAGAATGTATAGTTTATAATCTTCAAAACTAACCTGTGTATATAACTGATCGTCCTGCTTTCCGATAATTAGTGATAGAATGTATATATGCACAACGCAAAGAACGTCTTTAATGTCGTTTTATTATAATCTTACGACGATCGGATGTTTTTTCCACCTACATAAAACCCAAGATAAGATATGATTAAAAATTAATCAGTAAACTTACCTGAAGCCCATTTTTAAAAGTAAACTTCTAAATGACGTTTTCTTTCCCAAATATCCAACTGTTTCGTCATCTTTAATGAGGTTATAAATTCCTTGGAATATTACAAAATAAAACGTTGTTATCCAACTGCTTTTTACCGGAATTGATACTTTTAAAGTTTTTGTAATTGTTCCACACAATCTTGCGAGCATCTTCAGATAACACATGGCGTTTTCTTGCTTGAGGTGCTTCAGCGTTATCAGATATACTTGCGTCGCACATTATATAAAGAACTAGATTTGGTTACATTAATATAACATGAAATTAATAATTAAAGTAACTTACTTATAAATTCAATACAGGCAGCGGATAGTTTTAAAATAAACTGTTTTGTAGAATAAGTAATAAACAAATTTGATACGCCGGAAAAACAAAGAGGTTATAAACAAAAGTTGGCAAACGATCAGCTGGAAAGTAACGTTTTTAGAGCGCACAGTACTAATATCTGTGTCATTTTCCAATCATTACTGCATCTTTATCTAGTTTAAAAATGCGTTTCTGCGCTGGTGTCTTCCGATGTTGATTTTACTCTAACATCATCAACATTAAATTTCATTGAAATCTGTCTGTTCCAACGTAATTCAAAAATTAAAAATTTGTGATGGCTTCTAACTCAAACTAGAAACTTTTTACCTACATTTTTTTAACTAATCTTAAGCATTTCATCCCAGGTCATCGATGTTACTCGAAAACACCCTGTGTATGACCTTCACTTAAATCTACTTCATGTGCAACAGCTTTTAAGAGAACTTAAGATATAAGTTGTTCAAAGCAAAGTCTCAAATCAATCAAAATTGTAGTAAAAACTGATTTAAATAAAACTTAATTTTAGAGCTGGAGTATTGGCACATCTTGAGGAAGAACGAGATTATAAAATCACGGATCTTATAGTCAACTTTCAAGCATTTTGTCGTGGTTTCTTATCGCGACGTAATTATCAAAAACGCGTGCAACAACTTAACGCAATTCGTATAATCCAGCGAAATTGTTCGGCATATTTAAAACTTCGAAATTGGCAATGGTGGAGATTATACACAAAAGTAAAACCATTATTAGAAGTAACCAAACAAGAAGAAAAGTTAATGCAGAAAGAGGATGAATTGAAACAAGTCAGAGATAATCTCGAAATACAACTGAAGAGTGCACAAGAATATGAGAAGAAATTCCAACAAGCAATAGAAGAAAAAACTGTATTAGCAGAACAGTTACAAGCTGAGGTAGAATTATGTGCAGAAGCAGAAGAAATGCGAGCAAGATTAACAGCTCGGAAACAAGAATTAGAAGAAATTTTACATGATTTAGAAGCAAGAATTGAGGAGGAGGAGGAACGAGCTACAAGTTTAGCAAATGATAAAAAGAAATTGCAGTTAACTATTCAAGATTTGGAAGAACAGTTGGAAGAAGAAGAAGCCGCCAGACAGAAGTTGCAATTGGAAAAGGTTCAATTTGATGCAAGACTTAAGAAATTAGAGGAAGACGTAGCACTTAGTGATGACACCAACCAAAAATTAATCAAAGAAAGGAAGATCATTGAGGAAAGAAATAGTGATTTAAGCCAGACCTTAGCAGAAGAAGAAGAGAAAGCAAAACATCTAGCTAAATTGAAAGCCAAACATGAAGCATCGATTGCAGAATTAGAAGAGCGCTTGTTGAAAGATCATCAGCAAAGACAAGAATCAGATAGATCTAAAAGAAAAATTGAATCTGAGGTTGCAGATTTAAAGGAACAATTAATGGAAAAGCGGGGTCAGTTAGAAGAAATTCAATTACATCTAGGTAAACGAGAAGAAGAATTGGCACAAGCAATGGTTCGTGTTGATGAAGAAGGGGCACACAAAGCCCAATCTCAAAAAGCCCTAAGAGAATTAGAAAGCCAGCTTGCTGAACTACAAGAAGACTTGGAAGCTGAAAAGGCTGCTAGAAGTAAAGCTGAGAAACTAAAACGAGATCTAAATGAAGAACTTGAGGCTCTTAAAAATGAACTTTTAGATTCCTTAGACACAACAGCTGCACAACAGGTAATAATAAAAAAGTAAACTATTTAATAATAAGTAAATTATAATATCCGTAGGAATTAAGATCTAAACGTGAACAAGAGTTAGCTACTTTAAAGAAAACATTAGAGGAAGAAACTCAAGTACATGAAATCAGTATTGCTGACATGAGACATAAACACTCTCAAGAATTAGCTGTTATCACTGAACAATTAGAAAATGTAAAAAAAACTAAAACAGTATTAGAAAAATCAAAGCAAACTTTAGAAGCCGAAAATGCCGATCTTGCCACAGAGTTACGCAATGTAGGAGCTAGTAGACAAGAAGGTAAGGTTATTTTTTTATAAATTTAATTAAAGTTTTCAAATTTCTTCGTTATAGGAGACCGTCGTCGTAAACAAGCTGAAAGTCAGTTAGCAGAGGTTCAGTCTAAGTTAACAGAAACTGAACGTCTACGATCAGAATTAGCGGAGAAAATTCAAAAACTTCAACAGGAATCAGAATCAATTGCGCAACAATTAGAGGAAGCAGAACTAAAGTAAGGCTTGGCACTTTAAAAACAATATTTATTAAGTTCCCTTTTTCAGAGCATCCGCAGCATTAAAGAGCCAAGTAACAATTGAATCACAATTTAATGAGGCCCAAGCAGCATTAGAAGAAGAAACAAAACAAAAATTATCACTTAGTTCTAAGTTAAGGCAGATAGAATCAGAAAAAGAACAATTACATGATCAATTAGAAGAAGAAGAGGAAGCTAAAAAAAATTTAGAAAAACAAGTATGATGCTCTCACTAATTTCAAGTATATGTTGACTAAAATTTTTTTTTAGGTAACAACATTGAATGTACAGTTAATTGAAATGAAGAAAAAAGTAGATGAAGAAGCAGAACAAGCCGCCAGTTTAGAAGAAGCCAAAAAGAAATTGTGTAAGGATATTGAAGCACTGCAAAGGCAAATTGAGGAATTATTAGTAGCAAATGATAAACTAGAAAAGAGTAAAAAAAAAATTGCCGCTGAGTTGGAAGATGCTAATATTGATCTTGAAACACAACGACAGAAGGTTTCTGAACTTGAGAAGAAACAAAAGAACTTTGATAAAGTGTTGGCTGAAGAGAAGGCTGTAAGTGAACAAATGGCAGCTGAACGTGATGCAGCTGAACGTGAAGCTAGAGAAAAGGAGACGAAAGTGCTTTCTCTCAGTAGAGAATTAGATAATTCAGGTGAAAAAATTGAAGAATTGGAACGTGTTAGAAGGCAACTTCAGGCTGAATTAGATGAATTAGTTAATAATCAGGGAACGGCTGATAAAAATGTCCATGAGTTAGAAAAAGCAAAACGTTCACTAGAAAGTCAATTAGCGGAATTGCGCGCTCAAAATGAGGAATTAGAAGATGAATTACAATTGACTGAAGATGCCAAATTGCGATTAGAAGTTAATATGCAGGCATTACGTGCACAGTTTGAAAGAGATCTTCAAGCTAAGGAAGAACAGTCAGAAGAAAAGCGAAGAGGAATTGTAAAACAACTTAGAGACTTAGAGGCTGAATTAGATGAAGAACGAAAACAAAGAACAGCAGCTGTTGCTGCAAGAAAAAAGTTAGAAGGTAATGTATATTACATTGTATTCTTTCTAAATTTATGTGAAATCTATTATATTCATGTTCTGTTACCTTTATATTTAAAGGTACGATATTTATAGCGCTGGAACGATGTTTTAGTACTTTTCTAACAAATCGGCATGTGTTCCAGTATGTTTTTATTCTTTACCCTTAAATAAAAGTCTTATTATCACTGTTTCAATTTCAAAGCTTATACTCAATAGTCAATAAGTGAAACTTTACAGTAGTGTTTAAAACCGCACAAATCGACAATCCACCATCCAGGGTGAGCACAATCTTTTTTGTGTAAAAATGTTACTCCAAGCAGTCATACGCTCAATCTCGCTATTAAAACTCACAAGTACAAAAATGCAATGGTACATATACGGAGGTGGGAGAACAGCAGTGTTTTTAATGCAGTCGTTATTTACTAATGTAAAGTTCAAAAGTCACAACCTAATAAAAACCCTCTATTTCAAGTGTTAAATTATACCTGCCTACTCTTTTTTTTGCTAAGGTTAAAAAAAATCATGTTGCCTTAACGCAACTCTGGGAACTAGTAATATTTAATAGAGAATATATAATGTTGAGTTTTATACCTCATAATTTCTAGTATAACCAAAATAGTAAAACATACATTCATTTATAACTTGTCCCGTAATTTTTCCAATATAGAATTTCTTTTATCCTCAATCGCATTACAAGCTGTAATATTCTCATTCAGTTTTAAAATTTCTTCTAATAACAATCTTTTTTCATCCAGAGTATTCTTCTACATTTTAACTGGTCCTTCTGAATTGATGGATTCAGTATCTGAAACTATAGGACTGTTTCTCGACAATAGAGTTTCATTTATATTTGTATTGTCTTGCCTTGGTAGTGATTCAGTATTTGTCATTCCTCTGTTGACGTGAGATGGCATTTTGACAGTTATTTCTTTTAATGCATCAGTTGGATTGATGCTAACATCGGCTACTAATAGCTCTTCAAAACAATCTTAATAAGGCCAAGATAATCCACCTCTGTCTGTTTTTCTATTAATAGACAAATAGTGCTTTTCTAAATTTCGAAATTTTCTGTCACGCTCTTCGTAGGAGTGTAAATATCCATATTCTGTTAATTCATTAGCAATTTCTGTCCATAGTGTTTTTTTTTCAATATTTTTGTTTTTTGTACAGTTCTACTAACAATAATGTGCTACTGTGATTGATGATATATTGCCTACATTAAGGAGTTTTCCAACTACAAAGTAAAATAAATTGATTAATTAAAATAACACAAGCTTCTTTAGCAGTTTTCGTCCATTTACCACTTACTTTTTAAATTTCATGCCCACGTCAACAAAATATTCATAGCCATTCAGATTTTTACAGTTGTGGTTTACACTCATTTTATATAAAAAAAATTAATTTTTTCCTGGTATATCTTAAATTATATGCTATTTACATTTATGGTGGGATACGAAAAGGAGCGGGAATAATGTATGAGTATGCTACCAACATAATAATAGCGATTATCAATTGTAGGTCGGCAGCTTTCTGTATTATGAAAATTGTAGACAACATTCCCTATGTGGTTTATTTTATAATCTGGTACTCTTGAAATCACACCTATTTTTTTCACCCCCTGTTTCTAACTGAGATGCTCTAGAACAATCATGAACACGTTGCTTAATTTCTTGTTTCAATTATTATATCATGTAGTTGCCTGTCCACTGTGTTTCCACCACCAAATGTTGACATTTTCACAGTTATACTTAAAATATTCACATTTACGCTATAACCAGTCAAAGATTACTGTCAGAAATCACATCAGTAACTAAACAAAACTGATAGTAATTATTCGATTTTATATATCATATTCTACATACGTTAGTGTTTTGTTAATGACCAATTCTTTTGTAAAGATCGATATGTACACAAATTTGTTAAAAGTGCATTAAATACCGCTTCATGCAATTAGAAAGTTGGGCACAGAACATTATTCACGGTGATCAAACAATGTATAAATTGAAATAGTGAAAAGCAGTACCTGTACTTTTGAAAAACCAGATCGTAATCAGATTACGCTCAGCCTAAATGCTTTAAGACGGCCCACTTAGACCCTTGTGCAACCAACTTTTTCACCAGTCAGAATGGCATAAGCTTTATAACTTTTAAATCAACGAAAAACAAAGTAGAGAAATTTTACTTATATTTTATTTCCACATTGTTTTAATTATTATTACTTTGGTATTGTATTAGCAGTTGATTAAACAAACAAAACGTAATTATTCGTGGATGCTTCCTGCAATTTTTTCTTCCAAGCTACATATACATATGTATAATTTTTTTCACTATCGCTAAATAGACTTATTACCCCATTTTATGATGTTTCTATGCAAACTCAACAAGTTTTTCATATGAAGTTTTTGTACGTTTAATATTTTTTAACAGGAGACTTAAAGGAAATTGAAGCCCAAGTAGAACTACAATGTAAAGTTAAAGAAGATGCTCTTAAACAGTTAAAGAAATCCCAACAACAATGTAAAGAAGCAACTAGAGACTCTGAAGAAGCAAGAGCAGCTCGTGATGAACTATCCGCCAGTTGTAAAGATGCAGAAAGGAAAGTTAAAAGTTTAGAAGCAGATGTTTTACAACTATCAGAAGATGTAAGTAGTTCAGAACGTGCTCGGAGGGTTGTGGAAGCGGAAAGAGATGAATTACAAGAAGAAGTTAATAATAACGCAAATAAAGGTAAGTTTTTAAAATAAAATTTATTTGGTACTCTACATGTTTTAATTTTAGGCAATTTATTGGTAGATGAAAAACGTAGACTTGAAGCTAGGATAGCAACTTTGGAAGAGGAACTGGAAGAAGAACAAAGTAATAATGAAATATTCGCAGATAAAGCGCGTAAGGCGCAGTTATCTGTTGAACAGCTAACTGCAGATTTAGCAAATGAACGTTCTGCTGCTCAAAAGCATGAATCAAGTCGACTATTACTAGACCGTCAAAATAAAGAACTTAAAGCAAAACTTGCCGAATTAGAAACTTCACAACGCACAAAAACTAAAGCAACCATTGCATCATTAGAAACAAAAATTAATAATTTAGAGGAACAATTAGAGGTTTGTATTTTAGACAGTATTGCAGTGAATGATTTTGTGATTATAGGCTGAAGCAAAAGAACGCTATGCTCAACAGAAGCACAATCGTAAGCTAGATAAGAAGCTCAAAGAATTAGTAATGCAATTAGAAGATGAACGTCGCCATGCTGATCAGTATAAAGAGCAGGTAGAAAAAGTGAATGCAAGAGTGAAGGCTCTCAAACGTCAATTAGATGAAGCAGAAGAAGAAATTAGTAAGGAAAAGGCTCAAAAACGGAAAGCACAACGGGAATATGAAGACATGTTTGAGACTCATGAGTCCATGACAAGGGAAATTAGCAATCTTAAGAGCAAATTAAGGTAGGGAAAAGTATAATGTATGTGTGGTGGTGGGGAAGTAATATTTTGGTATTAATTTTCAGTCATAGTCATAAGTCATGATATGGTGGAGGTTCCACTACGCAGTTTAATTAATCTCTGATTTGGTATGTGGATTTGGTTGTGCGCACTGCACATTAGGCGTTCGTATTTTTATTTTTCATTTTATGGATTTTAATTTGCTTTTTTTTTTATGCTTTTATATTTCGGTTTTCCAACAATTAATAACACATATTACAGATTTATCATCTGGTAATTATTATTAGCTCTAATAATTCCAATAGAGACTCTCATTTTCAAATTTTAATACTAACCCAATTTAAATTATTATTAAATTACAGCTTTAGCGGTAAATACTGGCGTTTTTGCATTTTTTCATTTTGTTTTGCTTTTGCTCTATATATCACGTATGGTAGATGAGTGAAATATTAACGTGTACGTACTATAAATAATTTAAAAATTATTCATTTTTATGGTAGCTTTTAATTGTCATAATTATTGTTAATCAATGTCATCGATGAACCAATTTTACGAGGGTAGATCGAAATGTTTCTAGAATGAATCACAAGATGGCGTTATGCGCGCGTGCTGATCACATGTTTTGAAAGTTCATACAACTGTAGTCAAATTTTCAAAGGGATTGGATATATACACATGATGTTACTACCGATACAAGTAAACAATTCATGCATTTTCTTAATCATGAATAAAAGCGAGTTCCGTATAGTGATAAAACATTTCTTTTCTAAAGGTTTAAATGCTAAACAAATAAAAATGAAGTTAGATGAAGTTCATGGTGAGTCTTCGCCTTCATATGTAACAGTTGCAAACTGGGTTGCTTAATTTAAACACACTAGAACAAGCATACAAGATGCACCACATTCTGGCAGACTAAAAACAGCTACCGATGAAGAAACAATTGAAAAAGTCAATGAAATTGTGATGAAGGATCGCCGAATAAAGTTGAGCAAGATAGCGGAGAAAGTAAGCATGTACATTTCGTCTTACATCAACATTTGGATATGAGAAAGTTTAGTGCTAGATGAGTGCCGCATCTGCTGTCAATCAACCAAAAGCGAGCTCGAATGACCATTTCTCAGCAATGTGTAGACATGTTCAAATGTGACGAAAAATATTTTTTGCGAAGTTTTATAACTATTGACGAAAAGTGGATTCACCACTACACTCCGGAAACAGAAAAAGAAATCCAAGCTAAAGGCCTCATTTGGCAAAGAAAAGGTCTTCACCAAGATAACGCCCCATCACACAAGTTTGGCAATTGTGATGGCGAAACTGCACGAACTACGATTCCAGTTAATTGAACATGCACCCTATTTACGTGACTTGGCTCCGTAGGATTTCTTCTTGTTCTCAAATTTTCATTGAATATTGAAATCATCGAAGCTGTAAATATGGATATTTTGAAGGTTTCGATACTTTTGTGATGGGTTGAAGGGTCTTGTAAAGCATTGGACTAAATGTGTACAGCTGAAAAGAGACTTTGTAGAAAAATAAATACGATTTTCCTCAAAAAGTTGCTTTTTTACATCTTGTTTTAGAAATGTTTCGATCTATCCAGGTATATATCTCTGCTTATGGTCTTTACTTGGACATTTGAAGGAATTCTTTAAATTTTTTTAATGATAATTTTTAGCTCTTACTGTAATTTACTGAGTACACAATGTTATGTATACTCAGTTCACAATGTTTCTGACCTCTTGCTGTGTGTGGAAAATTTTCTTTATAGGAGCATGTCTTGTTCACAAGGTTGTGAAGTTCGTGAAATGTGTGAGCTTCACTACCTTCTTATTTAGAATTTGTATGTCCATATGTTAATTACATCCATCCATTAATTATATAAACTTTCAACTAATAAATAATAAAGTAGTAGCACTAATGATTAAAATGCAATATAATTCCACAATTTCTTTTATATAATTATTTATTCCACTATGTGTTTCAATACAACATGTATCATTATCAAGAGAAAGTCGAGAATAAAATTCCTGTTAAATCAGATAAAAGTAACACAGTAATTATTTCAAGAAAGAGTTATTAACAAAAATTTTAAAGTTTTAAATGGAGATACAAGAAAACTACAAAACACAAAATTACCACTACATAATGTACTTGTAAGTTTTGATGTTACTAGTATGTTTTCTAAAATATCCCCTCAAAATGTATGTGTTTATTAAATAATTTTTTATTCAATAATAATGTTGAATTAGTTACAAGAATGGAGTTAATTCAATTATTTGATCTCTGTGTTAATCAAAAATATTTCATATTACCTATGGTCAGTCGAATTTCTCCCATTTTAAATAATGTCTTTATGGATAATTTGAAGATCGAATATTTCAACTAAATGTTTCTGATAAGATTGTATTTTGGTTTCGTTATGTTAATGATATTTTAGGATGTTTAAACCATAAAAACTAATACACAAAACATGTTTGAGTTCTCCATATTCAATAAACCTACATGTACGGACATTACAATTCCAAATGATTCATATCACCATAAAACACATACGTTAGTTGCATATGGATCATTAGTACATAGAGCAATGTCATTATCCTTAACCCAAACAAAGTTTAATAAAGAAATATCAATTACAAAACAAATTGCACAAGCAAATGATTACATTTCAAATATAATCCTCACTTTGGTTAAAAATCAGGAGTACAAATTATCTATAAAAAAACATTAACCCAGTTAACACAGAACCAAAAGAAAATAAATACATATCAATTTCATATTTTGGAAAAATATCAGAAAAAATAACGCACATATTACAAAAAGACAAGAAGTACAAAGTAGCTTTCAAAACTAATACTAATATTCTTAAATGCTATTTAATGTGAAATATTCAACTAAGGATATTTTGAAATGGGGTATTTATAAATTGAACTACACACACATTCTGTAATTCTATTTATATTGGACAAACACTTAGGAACTTTGGTATTAGATACAAAGAACACATTATTATATTTTAAAATCAAATTATGCTAAACATCTAATAGTAAATAATCATCGCATGACTTCACAAAACAATATTAAATTTTTCCAATAAAAAAGACAAATTAAAGGTTTTGGAAGCATTCGAAATTTATAATCATAAACAAAAAGTATCTTTAATGAACAAAATGGTTGATCTTATAGACTTACCTTTAACAAATATTTTAAATATGGAATTATAATTTATATCAAGTTTGCTGTTTTACCATAATGATTTGTTACCATAACTACGTGTTTGTTATTTTAATTATATATTTTCTCTTGATAATGATACATGTTGTACTGTGTAGACACATAAATAATTATATAAAAAATTTGTGGAATTATATTGTATTTGAAACATTAGTGGCTATTTAAATATGGAATTCCATGAAATAAGATTAAAGATATAAATTTAACAACTAAGTACATTGTATGGTCGTGCCGGCAAGAGGTGTCTTATGACTCATCTTTTAGTAAAGCATGGTTTAAGATTTTAAAAACATATGTCGTTATTGGTTCATATAGTTAGTAATTTTGAATACCAACAAAACATCGTCAATGTTTCTAGGTTATTTTCAAATTTAAGCCGTGCTGTCAAATTTAAATAGTGTAAATAATTTGCGTACTTGGATAATAGAAGTTAAAGGTAAACTTGGCCCCCCGTTATCGCGTTCCATCTCGAATAATGCAGTATATTCATTAACATTACTTGAGTTTGGCTTTTCAAAGGTTTACCTTTTAATGACATCAAAATAAATAAATAAAATGCATTCAATCAATTGGAAATAAATTTTGCATTATAAACTTACCTCGTAATAGTGAATATTAATAATAATAGTTTTGAAAAAAACTGTTGTTTACAAATGCAATGGAAACTAATAAATTACGAAGCGAAAGATAAATTATTATAACTACAAGGCACGATGTGATTATACAAAACGAAATACGAAGAATAATTTCGAGGTTAAATAGCCAAGATGACATCTGACAGCGTCATGTGCTTTGACTTTAGAATCGACATACGTTTTTAAGTCCTGCATTTAAAATATATAGCAGACGTAATATTATAACCCATCTTTCTTTAAGTGGGAAACTAAGATAAAGGAAAACAGATGCATTGCACAGTAATAATTATATCCCCATTCTCAAGTCCGCTATGAGACACCTCTCCTCGGCGCTACTATAACTATATTTTTCTCTGGGTATTGCATTGAGCTGCTCCTTATTTAATTATAGATTGTAACTAACCTAAAGCATTGAGTATATATTGGGGTGCCACTGCCGTGTTAATAAATGTAAAATGTATCTTTCTGTATTTAAAAGTGTTTTCTCCTTCCCTCGCGCACAAGTTGCTGCATCGAGAAGTGGCGGCATCGTGCACTCGTGGACATTATGAAACTTAAGACGGTGTGTGATGTTTTCTTACTTGCAGTACCGTTTTGAAAAATTGAACCATCATCAAGCGTTCAAAAATGCTATTCACTATTTATACCTATAATTAACATTTATAATAAATAGTATATATTTTCATATTTAGTTACCTATTTACTTTATTTTTCATGAAAATTGTGAGTTTATAAAGGTTATAAATAATCTACTTAAAGAAAAAAGAGAAATACGAGTATTCCATATTAAATTAATTTTTTTAACAAATACCAAACAATACATTTATACAGATGAAAGTTTCCTAACTTATTTTTGGTTTGAATCTTTTTTCACCCTTAATTGTTCGGAGTCAAATTTTAACATTTGTCTGATCATTTTGAACATTAAATTTAAAACCTAATCTAAGTGGCAGTTAAAACTACTTGAATAAACATTTGCCTTTGCCTTTATTAGTAATTGTGACATAATAATTGTTTTAAATTAATTACACATTTATTTTTTTTAAATTAGATCCACAGTTTCACGAAGTAAGATAGATATAAAATTTCCAAATTCATTTGTGGGGCGCGTTAAATAACTGATTCTCTCTAAATCGTAATCTCTATAGAACTTTCTAATACGACTTCATTATTTTATTTTAGCATAAATTGTTTACAATTGTCACACTTTTATTGGTTATGTAACCAGTCACATAAAAATTATTAGTAAGTTCCAAATCAACAAACTCATTATTAATTGAGATGTCTACAGAAACATTTCCACTTTCAACATCTCCATTATTTTCCACAGATGGTAATCTAGGGGTGGGCAATATTTTGATATATTTAATCAAATATCAAAATATTGATGGTTTGATATATCAAAATATCAGAATATCAAAATATTAAAAAAAGTATCAAAATATCAAATTATTTAACATTACACTGGAACTAAACAATCTTTCTCAATTCTCTTAAGTTGGAACGGAATATCATTTCATTCCTCAAATGTACACACATGTACTAACGAGATATTAAATTGCTTTTAGATGAAAATCGCTATTCAGTTTCAGTACCATGTTACCATATGTACCTACATATCCAAGTAGTTAGTGTTTACTTAGGTATTCTTAACCAAGTTAGAGGCAAGTGTTTACGATGCTCCGATCAGTCCCATCTCATTCTTTTATCCGCACAACCGGGGCGGAGACTTTTGATGTTTTGATATTTTCATATTTTGATATCTTAATATTTTGATTTTTTGATATTTGATAATAGATGTCTGATACTTGATATATCAAATTGATATGATATTTTTTTGATATCAAACTTTGATATCAATTTTGCGATATGGCTCACCCCTAGTAATGGCGCGACAGAAACTTCCTCTGAAAATTCTAAAAGTTGATGTGTTTGCACATTCATTAGAGTTGTTATTCTCTAAAGATACTATTTCTTCAAAGGAATGTTCTGTAAGAGGAGGATCTTCTACATTTTGAAATATTTCATTTTTTCTCACTGTTTTGGTTGTCTCGATCAAGCGTGTTCTTCTATATCAAGAAATTGTAGATAGTCGTCAATGCAATTAGAGACAGTATACTGGGCATGTTTCAAACAAATGAACAAATTGTGCTGTATGGCAATGCAAAATTGGGTGACACGTGGGTATGGATTATACCCTCCACATGTTCTCACTACGGAGAAAAAATTTTCTAGTGGGTCTTGGTTTAGATATGAAGTATAAAGGAACTTTATTAACAATTCTTTTTTCAGATCTTCAAAAAGACTTAAAATGGCAGTTCTTTGAAACCCTTGAATGGAGTAGATGTTGTTTCGTCTCTTATTGGATTTTCTCAAATGGATTCAAAAAATTTAACGATTCCTTAAGGGGTCTTAAAGCTACACTAACGTCTTTAATCGGTCACCTGAATATATTGGAATCGGTGAGGTGGCGGCTATTTAAAGTATCGAATATATTATCCACTTTTTCAATGAAATTTGCTGTGTTTAAACTAGTCTCAGTTTTCAGTTCTTTAAGATGAGTAACAGTTCGAATAGCAGCGCCATTTGAATGACTGAGTACTTGAGCTGCATACAAAACACGCATTTTTTTAAAGTTTATGGGATTTAGGTGTTTATCGGTTATTTTAGGCAATGCACAAGTCGACGTAGTTTTGAAGTCCAATTCGTAGGTTTTCACTATGTCCGACCTTGACACCTCACTGTTTTTATAAAGAAATTTCATTTCTTTATTCATTAAGTTGTTTCAAAGGGACTTCAATAAATGGAGAGTGTCAAATGTAGTATAAATTCTGTAGTTTTCTACGAAGAAAAATGGTGTATTTTTTGTAGATTCCAGTAAGTTAAATGCTCCACTGTTTGCCGGTCCTTGATCTGTTACCAATGCTCGAGAAATTAATTTTAGCTTAATAACTTTCTTTATAACTGCCTTTTTAATATTTTGCATATCATTAGATTTTACTGGGCGTGAAGAGGTATAATAGCATAAAGGCAATTTCCAATTTTTCAAAAGACCACATAAATAAAAGACTTGTATGCTATTGGCTGGTTTGTCTTTCCTTCCTAGGTGGCCCAAATCTTCAATACCTTCAACCCAGTCTAAATATTGGTTGCTAAATTCATTTTACAACTCACTTCATCCATGAGTATCACTCGTTGTTTCTCATTTTTAGTCATATATTTCACTCTCTTTCCAATCTTCCGTATAAGATCACTGTCAGTGGGAATGTTGGTCACTTTCAGCAGTCCAAACAGCAGGCAACACAAATCCAAAATGTTTGATTAAAAACCTATATGTCGAAGGAGATTTATAATATATGGACAGAACTAGATGTTTCTCCTTATTTGTCTTCACGAAATCACTTTTTTTTCACAGTATATTTTCAATTATTGATCTCATTGAAAACTTCTTTGTATCTCCATATTTTCTATTAATGATTGATCTAAAGATGATCGTAATTGCCTTTGTAACACGTTTAATTTAATAGAGAGTTTCTGGCATTTGGATGTCAATTCAATGTTTTTGTCCGGCATATTTAAAATTCTGTTACTAATACAAGATGAATCCGAATCTACAACAGATCTCTTGAAAACTGCTTGTCCCAATTCATCTTCTGTCAAACTGCAAGGTGATGACCTAGTAGCAATTTTTTTCTTGTATGCTTTGACAGGTAATTGGATCGTCATATCGATTGGATTGGTTGGGGGAATCCAAATTTTGTTTCCTTCACTTTTTTACTTGAAGATGGTTCTAGTAAGAAGCCTTTCCTTTTTCTTATTGGTGAAGCATTTGGACCAACAGAAGTGATATTGTCTTTTTCATCTGAAAGGACAAACGCGTTCGCGTATTTTTAGTCGTATATAGGTACATAAGTGGAATAAGGATTAATTAAAATTTGAAAAAGATAATCCTTTTCAGGAATTATACATTTCCTTTGTAGCTGCTTACATATTTTGAGATGTTTAAAGATAAAAACAATAAAACTTTGCAAATAAATTTTTCACATAGAAGCTTTTCATAAAATTTTTTATGCTTACAAAAAATAAATTCCTGACGTGTGCTCCTAACAATTTGTAGAAATGATAAGATTCAAAACAATTAAATCGATTGCTCCTATTTACTTTTTAAAGTTCATTGGCACTGTTTCCAGCGATAATAAAAGTCGCATTGACATAATTGTGCTTACCCGTTTTATGTTTTATTGATACAGCTGACATCGTAAGTAGTTTCCTTTTTTCGCCACTAACATATCACCTTTGAAGTGATCTTCACATACAAATTTATGTTACAACTTATTGTTTTCTATTGTTAATAAATCTGCATTTTCAGAATTTTTAACCCATTCTTTTAACCGCTTTGGGTCTTTTGGAAATGTGAAAAATGTTTTTTTGTATTTATTCGAGTATTATGGTAGTCTAAATAACTGCAACGATGTCCCGTGTTAGGCGTGTAGGCTAGTGCGTCTCTGGAACATACTGCGGTACGACGCGCGATGCTACCTGTTTCGTGTTTCACACAATACTGAATTTTCGTGTCACCTACGACTCTCACGCCTAGTAGCACCGCCTACATCTCACATCACCTACGGAGCTTCAAATACACGTGTAACAATACATTCTTCCCCTATATATACTCAATGCCTAAAGTTGTTCTTGTGGAAGGAAATATGTGTTTTATTACTGCCCATGTGAATATTTTAGATAGACACAGTTTATTTAACATACGTAACATATTAAATGACTGTTGTATGCCGCTGTTGCCAATTAAATAGTGTTTTAAACATCATATTATTATTAAGTTGAAAGCTAGACAAAAGGTTGCCATCATAAATGTAGCTATTCCAAATACTATATTCAACAGACTAAAGTTTTAAGTTTCAACATCAGTTCATTCTTGTAGTTACAACTCTTCCCTTTTCTTCAACTAACTAAAAATTTAAGAATATATTCAGAGCGTCTATATTAGTTCACCACCTACTGACCTTACAACTTGTTTAACCCTTTCAATGCTGATGATAACAGTGTTGTCAAGATGAGTTGGTCCAACCAGGCTGATGATTACACAGTGTCTTCATGAAAACCAGCCTGATACGGCACAGTATCATCAAAAATGTATCTATCAAGCTAAAAATGAAAGTTGGCTACAATGGCTACCCATATTAGTCCCTAAAACCTGTCTAGCATAGAAAGAGTTAATGCGTATTATAATAGTCAGGTGTCCACAGCCTGCTGGAGGCTAGAAACATTCTAAATATTTTATATGTATTATGAATGCTTTCCATGGAAAAGAAAAATAAGAAAATATTATTTAAATGCGCTAATTGCTGTTAATACATATAAATAAAACTAGATATACAAATGTTAGAATTGATAAATATCATTTAATATACACTTTGTCATCACTCGGAATAACTTGGTAGTCTTTATTTTTTAATTACATTCTCCTCATTTAATTTGATGATCAAACTTACAAATAGGATAAATACACAATCTTTTGTGTCTAAGGTAGTTCATCTATTTAAAACATTATGTTCTGTTTGTTTTGTTTCTTTGCAAATTTTGTCAACAGTTTCCTGGAGCAGCTGTAAGTGGTTCATTTAGATGTCTTAAAAAAGCCTCATTTGAAGGGTGCCCAATAAGTTCAAATCAAATTTTGTTTAAATAAAAAATAACTAAAATGTATGACTGATCATCATTAGTTTTTGGGTCATTTTCTTTGTTTAATTAAAGATTAATTAACAGGCGTAATACTGGAGGCATGGGATTATCGTCGTCTCGATTAGGATCATCTAAAAGAGGATCATTACAACCAGGTGGTAGTGGATCAGGAGATGATTCAGCAACCCAAGATGATACTATGGATGGCGAGGATGCTCCAGTATAAATTTCATTTTAAAATAATAGAATAGTAAACTTTTTTTAATTTCGATCCAAATGGCAGTATTAAAATTATTGTGTATATTAAAGTTTTTTATTTCTAACATTATAGCTATGTAATAAATTGGTTCAAATGAGTTTAAAAATGATGTTTGCTGCCTTATCAGCTGTAATTTGTTTTAAATGCAATATGAAATTAAAACTAATTTACTTGGTCATATGTAAATAAATATAAATAATATATATAGTACTTACTCATATCTTTTAAATTATGTTGTTGCATCGTTATTTAGTTTTAATCGTTTGATACCTTGGTTGTAAGGAACCATAAATGGCCATTCAATGCAACGACGTAATTTTTATATAATGTATTCACTATTAGTCATTTATTACTTATTTTTGTTGTAAAACATTTTACAAATTATTTTTAACTTGGCCTTATAGTCATAGAGCTTTGATAGTATTTTAGCTTGAATATATTTTGCATTTTTATTTATATGTATTTAATATGAGATTTTGAAGCATTTTCTTAATTGTTGCTAAATCTGACATTTTAAAAATGTATGCAATGAAATTGCTCATCTATAATAATTATCATTGCTGTGTTACGTACTGCACATTAGTTATCTTATTCATATTGATGTCATTAGCAAATAGGTAACTATTAACGTTTTGATACTTTTAATACTTTTAGTGTATTATTGAATTTGTAATTAGTAAAAAAATTTTTGGAATGAAATTCGATAATTGTATTGTACAAAATCTACATTTTTGTATATAACCGTTTATAATTATTTCTTTAAGTGGGTTATGGGAAACTATACTTTAATTCATACAATAATAAAAATTGTAAAATGATTGTGTTTTATTTACATTGAAATATGCGAAATCCACTGATTAATTAGCACACAAATAAACACAGCAATGTTGAAAACAAACGAAAACTTGCTTACCTTTCATAGTGTCATCCAGGTAAATCAGCAAAACCTACTGGGCCTACGTTTTTTTGTAAAAGCTTCAAAATATTCGCTCGCAATCAAAACAATATAGTGTACTGCTAGACCAATTGTAATGGTCATCAATCTTATTTACTCAAATTTTATTTTATGTTAATTTTATCAATGAAATTATATTAACAAAAATCTTAATCTTAATAAAAAATAGCAAACAGAAACAAACAGTGAAATCTCTCATTAAATGATCAACGTTAAAAGCTTCCGTCAAAATCATTAACAAATAATAAGAAATCGTCACCACTACAAGGTCGTAGAATTCGACAATTACTATTATAACATTAACATAAAAATAATCAAAGCTATTGTCGTCTACTAATTTATATAAACCGTCAATAATGAATGGCGAAAATCACATATAGTATTCCATAAAATAATGAAATAACACGCCTAAAGTCCATTATCACTATATATCTAATAAAAAAATAATCACTTAGTAAAAGGTACAATTATTAAAAGAAACAAAAAATGCAAAGCGCAATCCTCTAGCTGTTCTTACTTAATATTTCAATAAACTTAATGGGTTGAGTCTTGCAAGTTCAAAATTCCCAACATCAAATAATTTTAATTATACCATTTATCATCATATGAAACACGCAGAAAACATAAATCAGACAAATGTTAAAAAAAATGTAATGTCAAAATACTATGAACAACAATAATCAAACACAATAGCGTGTGCAGATCACAAAAAGCAGAGTGAAAACGCTTCAGTAATGGCCTCTGGCCTGAAGGGCATCTAAAGGATACTATACCACAAAAAATAAAACATTCATCTGCGTACTTATATACAGTTCAACAGTTTTTAATGAAATCGCAAAATACAGAAAAGTAATTACCACTCATACAATTGACCCTTCGTTATTTCATCGGAAAAATACCAGTTACATCCTCAATTCACTTTTCTTAATAACGGAACCCGGTAGTGAACAAAACTGTTCCATACGACAAACTAATTTTTAATTTTACAATCGCAAATAAACAGCGAAATATTTAAATCTAATTCCGGCGTCCTTTTTAACTAACTGCTTCACCTGAGTTTATTAACATAATTAATAGTTTATTTACACAAAGTTTGTTGTAATAAAGTTTGGGATAGGGTTATAGTTTAGTTGTGTGCATATTTTAAAATTATTCACATGTATACAGATTGTTTATTTAAAGATGACCAAACTATAATAAAAAAAATTTAAATGGAACACTGTATATTATTACTTTTTTGAATTCTACACTTGTTCCTAACAAATTTGCAATATATTTCCCTATCCCTAAATATAGCCGTTTTTGAGTTGTGTCGATTTTTATAAAAAAAATTTAAATTACAGAGATAGCTTTGAAAATGTACCTTCTTAACCGTTGAAAAACAAAAGTTATCTAATTTATATCGGAACAAGTACGCAGATAGAGCTTTCTTATAATGCAAAGAAAATGTCATAATTGCATACAGGGTATTTACAATTGACTTGCCAATCAGACATTCCAACTAGTAAAAGTTTACTTTTTCAAATAGAACACCCTGTATATTATTCCGTTTTTGGTTTCTACATATTAACCCTTATCAATTCGATATACAATTCCCTATCCCTAAATATAGCCGTTTCCTTGGAACATTTTTTTTAATCCATGGCCTCGTATAAATAGAAAAAAAACAGTGGAAAACAATTGTATTGCAAATTAAAAAACGCAGCAGAAACTAATACACTATAATTATTAGAATTATTTCTAAAAATATAAAACTAATAAAATAAAAAAATAATAATTTAACGCTAATCATTAGCGATAATTATTTATAATAATTGTTCAAAATGTTGTCCGTTTTCTCGGATGCAGACCTGAAGTCGATCTTTAAAAGATGGTTCAACTCTACGCAACAACTCGGGAGTAATGCTATGAAAAGCCTGTGTTATACGATTACGCATATCTTCGGCAGTGGTTCCCTATAGGCAATACTTTTTATGTATCCCCATAAAAAGAAATCTATTCTTGTCAGATCAGGGTACCTAGCCACCCAATCCATTTATTTGGAAAGACTCTATTGAGATAATCTCTTACATCTGCAGAGTAGTGAGCAGGAGCGCCATCATGTTGATACCACATTGTGACTCTAATATCAAGGGTAATATTTTCTAATAAGCCCGGTAAATCGTTACGCAAAAAGTTAAGGTACTTCTCACCATTCAAGTGTCCATCAAAAAAGAATGGACCGATGACATAATCCCCAACGATGGCACCCCAGACACTTACAGATCGCTTATGTTGATTATCAACTTGTCTTAATAAATGTGGATTTTCTGAGGAATAATAACGAAAATTATGTGTATTAACAAATCCGCTCTTATGAAATGTTGATTCGTCTGCCCATAAAATATTATAAAAAAAATTTGGGTTTTGAGTAATTTTTTCTCTGGCCCAGTTACAAAATCTTACTCTATGATCGAAGTCTGCATTGCTCAATTCTTGGTGTAACTGATAGGGATGTAAGCGATTCTTCTTTAAAAGACCTACTGATCTCCCTTATACCAACTATTTCACTTATGTCCTTTTGGCTTCTGTG
The DNA here is from genome assembly GCA_036346205.1 of Vesta saturnalis. Classification (NCBI taxonomy): domain Eukaryota; kingdom Metazoa; phylum Arthropoda; class Insecta; order Coleoptera; family Lampyridae; genus Vesta; species Vesta saturnalis. Next base: position 3,054,524 of record JARFJB010001442.1, read on the forward strand.
ATGATCCTCTTCGATGGCGAGAAGAACCTTCAATTCACTATCTTCATTTGTAGAAGGTTTAACACTTTCATGTTTGGAGTAGTTGGCACATGAAGTTGTAATAAATCTACTCGTAACTTTCTGAAACGATCTTGCGTTTGGATGTCTTCTATCTGCATATCTTTCAGCATAAATTCTGCTGGCCAATAAACAGTTTCTTTCTGCCGCACCCAACACGAATATCATATCAACTAACTCATTTTGTGTAAAATTAATTTTTTAAAAATCTTGATTACTAACAATAACACTCGTAAATGGTTAACTACAGTTTTATTTATTTACGTCAAACATTCAATTTTTATAAGAAGCACACTTGATTTTATAATTTTACTTGAAATTGAGGTAAATATTTGTCAAATTCTTGTTGACATGCAATACCTCAGTTCAAAAACTGTAATTAGGCTTCTATCATAATATATTAGTTTCTGTTGCGTTTTTTAATGTATAATACAATTGTTTTATGATGTTCTTTTTTATCTATACGAGGCCATAGATTTAAAAATGTCTCAATAATCTTATACATTTTGAAATATTGAAAATAATTTGGAAACGGCTATATTTAGGTATAGGGAATTGTATGGCGAACTGATAAGGGTTAATATGTAGAAACCAAAAATCTAATAATGTACAGGGTGTTTTATTTGAAAAAGTAAACTTTTACTAGTTCGAATAATGGTTGATTGGCAAGTCAATTATAAGCACCCTGTACGCAATTATGTCATTTTCTTCACATTTATGTAAGCTCTATCTGTGTACTTATTCTCATATAAATTAGATAACATTTCTTTTTCAACAGTTAAGGAGGTACATTTTCTAAGCAAACTCTGTAATTTTTGAGAAAAATTGAAATAACTCAAAAACGGCTATATTTAGGGATAGGGAAATATATTGCGAATTTGTTAGGAACAATGTGTAGAATTCAAAAAAGTAATAATATACAGGGTATTCCATTTAATTTAATTTTTTTTATAATAATTTGGTCAGCATTTGAGACAGTTGATCCAAACTTTCTTTGCGAAAAATTACATTCCTTAGGACTCGGAGGAAACATCAATAATTTATTAATGTCATATTTAAATAATAGAGAATTTGTTGTCTCGTAATCAAATGAAGTCTGATACATTTGAATTAAACCTTGGTGTTGGGCAACGTTCAATTATAGGTCATCTACTTTTCTTTTCTGTATGCAGACGATACCACTGTTATAATTAACTCAGAGAGCGAAAGAGGCCTTGAAAATAAAACAGAAGTTGTATTAAATGAATTAACACTTTGGTGTCGAAAGAATATGCTTATACTAAATAGAATAAAAGCGTTTGTATTACTGTAAGAAAAAGAGCAATTAATAATATCGCGGAAATTGCTTCTATAAATAACACCAAATTTTTAGGTACAACAATTGATTACAATCTTTTCAATATCATATTGACGAGTTGTGTAAACAATTACAAAAGTCTTGCTATGCTATAACTAATTTAAAATGAGAGCTTAACACCACTTACCTTATTAACGCTTATTATTTCTTAGTATACTCACTTATCTCATACAACATAATTGTATGGGGACATGCTGTACATGTTGGCCATGTTAGCTTATTGCAAAAATGTATTAGAGTACTGTTTGATTTACCATTTCGAGAATCGTGCAGAAGTACTTTTAAAACTTATAATATTATGACGGTAACTTGTATTTGTATCTATAAGACTGCATGTTATATTCACACAAATTTAGACAAATTTTTGCAGGTAAATCGTCTCCATAGTTATGGCACGAGATGGGCACACATGTTTTGTATTCCAAAGCCAAATTTATCAATATACAAAAAACCTCCTAATTATGTTGGGTGATAAATTACCAGACTACATAAAAAATGAAACACTTAACAAATTTAAATTTTTACTCAAGAAACATCTTGTCAGCAATTGTTTTTAGTGTGTATGAATTTCTTAGTACTGATTAGAAAGATACAAATATATAAGCCTGTGATATTTTTGTTAATTTTTGTTCTAGTGAGTATTAATTGTTTTTTTTTTGTTTGTATACCTAATGTTTTAGTTTGTTATATTTAGAATTTTTTCTTGTAGTTATAATATTGACTATTGACAATACCCCTACTATGTACATTATTAATGTGTATATCTGCTTTTACTGGTTTAAATTTATTATATATACAGGGTGTGTACTATTTCATAGGGACAGTATTGGTATCTTGTAAACTAGAATAGATAGAGAATTGGTTAAATGGGAAATAAGTAGCGTATTTACGAAACAAATAAACTGACCAAATCAGCATTACCGTAACCAGGTTCGTATTCAAAATATTGAAAAATATTGGAAAAGACCTATTTTCTTATTTTTGTGCTTACTTCTTTATTTCTCAAAATATTAAAAAAATGTATTTAATATTCTCATTACAATTTTTTTCCAAATTATAATTTGTAGTTATTGATGATAAATTTTATGAAACAATTTGTACAATCAATCGATGTCGATGGTGGCCCTGAAGGTACGAAACGCATTACAAAACTAAAAAGGTATAAATGTAGTATTTCTCCATTGTGATGAAAAGTTTAAATACATTTTTTAATATTTTGAGAAATAAAGGAGTAAGCACAAAAATAAGAAAATGGGTCTTTTCCATTATTTTTTAAATATTTGGAACACGGACCTGGTTACGGTAATTCTGATTTGGTCAGTCTATTTGTTTCATAAATACGCTACTTTTTTCCCATTTAACCATCTCTCTATCTATTTTAGTTTACGAGATACCAAAACTGTCCCTATGGAATAGTACACACCCTGTATACCAATGTATTGTCTATCTTTGAACAGGTTGAGTGAATGTCCGGCGCAAGCTTTTCCAAATGCAAAAAACTCATACTGCACACTTATTTCAATTCACTTAAAGCATAAAATTACTCTAAAATCTATAATCGACAAGTAGTGAAAGGGATAATTCCCTCACGATATCTTCAGGTAACACCGGGTAGAATGTAGGCAAACTTTGCTCACATGGTAACTACATCACTCGCCCTAAGCTCTCGACTACCTCTGTCAACAGCCTATTACTGAGCAACTATAAGAATCAAAAACAAAACCCTTTACCGCGCCATCTTCTTCATCTTTTAACCACTTCGCTATCTGACACCATAACAAAATAAATTTAAGCCGTCAAACGCTTAATAGTATGTTTCTCAAAACTCCCTACAACAATAATAAACTTTATTTCCTTTTAACAAAACTGCAATAACAAACTAAAATAACATTCACGGAAAGCTAACATTAATTTTACATCCTACGTATGATATCTCAATAGATTAATATTAAAAATTATACGTCAAACTTCAAACACACGTAATAGGTGATTGATTTGAAGATTTGATCTTGACCTGACCAGCTGTTACTTTTCTAGCAGTGTCGTCAAAACTTTATTGGTGCTTTTTGTTGCCGCTTAATATTTCGTCACCGTTTTATAAATCAGAAAGTTACAACGAATTCAAATTAATACGATTCAACTAGCGGTAACCTTTCAAAGCATTTAAAAAGGTGCTCTATAGTACTAAAAAACTAGACTAAGTAGACATTTGCGGTTTTCACCGAGCAAAAGTGTGGTATATGAATTCGTTGCATCTGTGTGTATAGCTTTGTTGTGTTAAGGAATATTGAAAATCAGATTCGTATCTCTACGGAAACATGGTCAAATCGGGGGTCAAAATATAAGTATTGTGAATATAGATACGATATATAATTTTCCGATCACCGAAGTTAAGCAGTGTTGGGCGCGGTCAGTACTTGGATGGGCAACCGCTTGGAAACACCGCGTGTCGTAGTCTTATTTTGTTTTTATAATGTAGTTTTAAACGCTAAACATGAATATTAAATATATTTGACAATGCAATTTTTCTCAGTCTGGCATTTCTAGAAGAGCATTCTCAACCTGCTTATAATAAATTATGTTGGGCCCATTAGTGTGCACGTGAAGATTTGGTGACGATAGAGCCCGGCACTTACGAGAAAAGAATTGATTTGGAAGTACATGTTATGTTAATAAAGTCGTAGGAGACTGGTGGCGATGTTAAAAACAATGTACAAATTAGGGCACCTTATTCTATCTTATTTCATTATTGGTCAAATAAATTATAATGTTGCTATTTAATAATGCCTAGGGGGTCCAGTGCCCTATTGAGTGCAGTAACTATCATCTGAACCAAATTTGGCCAGAATCATTTATACATCAATTTCCTTGGAACGGCTAAATGTATTGTTTCACTGTACTGGGAAACAACTAAATTTGAGATTCTTACGGTCTTGGTTACCATTATACAGAGTCCGTCAGAAAGAAGTATACACATTTACAGATTATATCTGAATTTTTGTCGAACTTGGATTGGATTACGGCAACAATGTGTAGTATGATGTTTCATTAAAAGATGTCGATACTCATATGACTGCAGATAAAACAATGTAAAGAGTACGATTGTAAAACAAAACGAATGAAAATAGCTGGTGGACGATTGACATTCGAGCAACGAAAATGCATTCTGAAGTGGTTTATCTGGTTTGATAATGCCGTTGAAGTGCAGCGTCAGTGGAGGCGGGAGTTTCAAACAGATCCCCCAACACGCTTATCAATTAAACGCATAGTTCACAAGTTTGAGGAGCATGGAACGATTTATGATATTCACAAAGGACATCGGGAAGACGGCATACAGCTACAAGTCATGAATCGCCGGCTCTCGTGTTGGAAAAGTTGTTGTTTCTCCACAGAAGTCTGCATATGCACATGAAGTGGGGATTAGCAGTGCAAAGTGTACGACGAATCCTGGAAACTGCTAAGTGGAAAGTTTACATTCCACAATTACTATACGCGGGTAACGAGGACAATCCTGATCGTCGAATTCAATTTTGCGAATTGTATCAACAAATGGTAACTGAAGGTCAACAATTTGTGACGAATGTAGTGTGGACTGATGACGCCGTTTTTAAACTTAATGGAACAGTGAATCGGAGCGCCACCACACTATCTAGCCGTACGAGCTTTCTTGGTTAACAATTTTCGGGACACTGGATTGGACGAAGAGGGCCCATTGAGTTCCCTCCATGGTCACCAGATATAACGCCAATGGACTTTTACTTGTGGGGAACTGTAAAAGATCAAGTCTACCGACGTAACACGCACGCTGGAGGAACTTCGAAAGGAGATTACAGCGGCATGTGCTGCAATCTCCATTGAAACATTGATTGAACTAGTTACGGCGACCGCTCGTCGTTCCGCTATGTGTCTAGCTGCCAACGGCCAATATTTTGAACATTTAAAGTAACCATTGTGCTGAATTGAAGGCAGTACAATATGTGTGATCAGTATTTAAATGTAAAATAAACACATAAGTAATACTTTTCGTTCCTTAAAGTGTGTATACATGTTTCCGACGGAACATTATTATTTATGTATCAATTTCGTTAGGAAAACGGCCAATGTGTTGTTTCGGTAGGCAAAAATGAATTTGACGTAATTCCAGCCTTGGCCACTATTCCGAACCCATTACTGACCAAAATCGTTTTTTATTCATAAATTTCGTTGGGAAAACGCTGGACAAGAAATGAATCTGAGGTAATTCCTGTCTTGACCACTGTGATTTGGAGCATTTGTTGACGAAAACCTTTATTTATACGTCTATTTTGTTGGGAAAACGGTCAAACGAATTGCCTTGCTGCACATGAACTAAATTTAAGGTCTTCCGGCCTTGATCATCTTTTGTAACCATTGACCAAAATCTTTATTGGGAGACTGCTAAACAAATTGCTTCGGTGGGCAAGAACCAAATTTGAGATCCGTCAGGTATTGGTCAAAAGTTACAATCATTGTTCAAAATCTGTATTTATAAATCCACTATATTTATTTAAGGTCCTTCCGGTCATGATCACTATTTGAGACCATTGTTGTGCAAAATCGTTATATTTTGTTAAATGCTCTCATAACACCCATAGACTGAGGTTACTTAATTTACTTGTTTTTTATGCTGGTAAACTAACTTCTGTTGGTCAGTCCTTCTTGTGTTTCGTACTGCTCGTTAAAGTTTAGTTACTGCGTAACAAATAAAGATGTGATACATTTAAAAGTTACGGCTGGACAGAAATGTCAATATCTAAATGTATCTCCACATTCTTATTTTAGTTGAGGTGATCGGCCTATTTCCACAGTGTTTGATTTTATAGCGCGACGTTTCGGAAGCGGACACTGCTTGCGTCATCAGGCTTAGTACTGAGAAGGACCGTTTTCGCACTTGAGTCAAATACATATGTTATGATTTTTTCCCAAGCACTTGACTACTCTCAGATTCGAAGTTTGGCACCTTTCACTTACAAGTATTACATCGTTACCGCTGAGCCACTGAGTAATCCAATATATGTTTTTTAGAACTTGTATGTATTAAACTTTTTCGTGATTGCGCAATAGTTTATTGCGCATGTTAGGCCGTAATCTATTGCGCAGGTGTACCTCGCTTAAGCTCTTCGCGCATTATTGGAATCTATATGGGTTTCATTTCCACATATGGATTCTAATAATGCGCGAAGAGCTTACGCGCAATACACCTGCGCAATAGGTTACGGCGCAACATGCGCAGTGGCTCAGGGGTAAAGATTCCAGACTCGTAAGTGCGAATCAGAGAGTTGTCAAGTGCTTGGGAAAAAATCATAACATATGAACTAATCAACTAATATAAAACCACAGTTACAAAACATTTATTTGTTACACAGTAACAAAACGTTAAAGAACACTATTGAAGCATCAAAGAAAGGAAGCCAGACAAAATTGATAAAAAAGTTACAGCTGGCTAGGTCAAATATTTGAATATATTACCACATCTCCATATTAAACTTTAAGGGGCAGTAAAAAGCACTAATGAAACACTAACTAACTTAAGCTAGTTTATCATAACTGACGAAAAAATGCGGATGGCGTTGGCCATAATTAAAAGAATCATGCTCTTTTTCACTTCAGTATATCAGGATAGTTGGCAACCCTTTGACAACAAATATCAAATCAAATATTACATTACTGAACTCAAAACATGGCTACAAATTCTTTATTTTTACCAAAAAAAATACAGTTAACAAATAGAAACTCGAACAGAATATTAACAAACTGAAACACAGTATTAATAAATAGAAACAAACAATATTAACAAATAGAAACTCAAACTCAATATTAAAAACAAAACATCATAAATTGAACTACTTCTTTTTAAGTTTTTTGCTGGGGCCACCCAAATCCATACTTTCTTTATCTTCTTCTGTTCGCTTTATAAATACTTTTGAATTAATTGCTTTTTCAAGGTTTGATTTATTTAACATATAACTGTAAAAAAGAAGAATTATTTAAATCCAAAATAAAAGCAATGTAGAGAAATCATAGGTACCTATCTCCGTCTTGTTCCACAATACCATAAGAACAAAGTTGATTTAGTATATAACTTTTACAATTTTTAAAAGCACGTTCCATCACATCAAATGGAACGACACTGTTAAAATGTGCATACGACAGTGCTAATCTAAACAAAAGTTTTAACATGCATTATTTTTTTTTTTTTGTTAATATTACCGATAGATACATGTTAGTCGCTGTTTGATTAAAGTATGTGGGCTTAGAATAATAGAATGATCACTGCAATCATCACATACCATGTCTTTCGGAACATCTTCGGCGTATAAAAAACCTACGCAAGGAGCATGTTGCCATGACAAACATTCTACACATTTGGTATAAGCAATGCTGTTAAATGCCACATTTATACCACACATACAATTATAAATAGGTGTTTCCTGGTCAGTAATACTACTTTGGGACGAATCTAAAAAAAAATTAATTAATGTGTACCTATACATTTAAACAAGTATAGGCATTCTTTAAAATTTTTAGCGAATTCGCTAAAAGCTAAGAGTTTTCGGTATATAAAATACAAACTACACTGAACAGGTTTCTATAGCTCAGGCGACAAGGAAGAACTACAGAAATTTCTAATTTTATATATATATATATATATATATATATATATATACACACAGGGTGATTGGTCGAAACCATTCATTAGAAGTATTAGGAGTTCCAAAAACCTAAAATTTAAAGAATGAATCACATTTGTTAGAAAAAAATACGCCCTAAAGTTTAGATTACAAATCTATTTCACAGGGTGATGTCAACCTTAAGCGCAAAAACACACTTTCCATTTTTCTGTATATATCGACTTTTAGTGAAAATTAAATTGATAGATTAACCTAAATTCAAAAAAATCATTAAAATCAGAACAGGGATAAAGAAATGATCATACATCCAATTTGATGGAAATTTTAGGTGTCCCGAATTGTATGTCGGTGAGTTTATATATATATATATATATATATATATATATATATATATATATATATATATATATATATGCAGGGTGATTGGTCGAAACCATTCATTAGAAGTATTAGGAGTTCCAGCCATGGCTGATTTCTGAAAGTTTGTATCTGGACTAAGTGATTCATATTCTATTTAAGGAAAATATTTTCATGATGACTACACTTCCGGTTATACCGGAAGTAGCCATCAACTTTGTTATTTTAAATGGAATCGTACCCTTTTTATGGCATATTCGAATTGTACTCGCCATTTAAGTAGAAATTTTATCAATGTTCCCTATACTTAAATTTAATAGTTTTTGAGATTTAAATTTTTTTTCGAAAATTATTGGTTGAACACTATGACATTTGACAATGCCTACTGCCGCCATTTTTAGTACGAAGCAAGTAATATTGACGTTATGCATAGGGGTATCCTTAAGCTTTACGCTGATGCTTCCGGTACTGCCGAATTATCTACAGGGTGTTCAAAATGTGACTTCCATCTTTTGAAAATAAAACCATAAAACTTAACTTTTCAAATACAATGCCCAATATTTTCTTCCTTTAACGGATGCAGAATAAAATTCTGCATTGATTTTATTAGCATGCCCTATACCTATCTTCGATAGTTTTTCTCATATTGAGGTATTTGTTCATTTCTTCTGAAATTCAAAACGATTTACCTGATTTTTCCATGGATAGCCATGGAAACCACAGCTAAGTTTGTTGTTAGTAACTGTCAATACCCTTTGTTGTGTTTCTGTGTTCGGTTTATCAAAATGGAAAATGGCAAGTATTCAAACAGGGATATTTTGAACTTATTTTATATTCATGGAGAATGTGATAAGATTATTAGCAGAACTTGCCGTTTGTTTAATGACCGATATTCTCATTTAACACCAATGAACAAGCACAAATTTAAGCGAATAGAGTCAAACTTTTTACCGTATGGAACAGAGAAAGCTGCCAGAACACGATCAAAGCCTATTACTGGCGAAGAAGCTAATGAAGTTAATGTCCTAGCATATTTTAATAACTATCTCCACGGCTCGATACGATCTGCTGCAGAAGATTTGGGCCTATCTTACTATTCCATATAATACATCTTAAAGAAGCATAAAATGCATGATTATTCGTTTACCTTGGTTTAAGCACTTCATCCAGGCGATAATTTCAAGCGAGTGGAATTTTGTGAGCAAATGTTAATCAGAATTCAGGAAGACCCGCTGTTTTTACGAAAAATAATTTGGACGGACGAAGCAAAATTTACCAGAGAAGGAATTGTTAATCGACGTAATTGGCACTATTGGGCGTCGGAAAACCCACATTTCAAGGGAGAATCAAATTTTCAAAACAAATTTAGTTTTAACGTGTTTTGTCTTGTAATGAATGGTCGTGTCTCTTTTCAAATTTATGATGAAAATTTAACAAGTATAAAATATTTGGAGATTCTGAGAACGGATGTCTCTGAATTTTTAGAAAATCTGCCTCTTAATATTTTACAATACTGCTGGTATCAAATGGACGGAGCTCCTGCACATTCAACGCGTGACGTTGATCAAGAGCTCACCACTATGTTTGGTGATCAGTGGATCGGTCGAAACGGACCATGGCGGTGGCCTCCCCGATCTAACTCCACTCGACTTCTACGTGTGGGGCGAAGTCAAGAATCAAGTATACGCCACTCCAGTCCACACAAGAGAAGACCTAGGCTTAAGAGTAACGACGGAATTTCACCAGTTAAATCGTCATCACGTCAAAAAAGCTTGCACGAAAGAAGTTCAGTCAAGACTTTTAGGTTGTCTTCAATAAAATGGAGGCCACATAGAACATTTATAAAATTTTGAATTGTTTTTCTTACTTTCAATAATATTAATAGTTATTATTTGCATATTACTTTTATTCTCATCTTATTTGTTGACGAAATTTAACGGCCGTGGAGAAATCGAACTAATTTTTCTAAATTTCGGACGAGATTTTAGAAATACCGGAATAACTGAAAAACTGTTGAAGATAGGTATAGGGAATGCTAATACAAATCAATGCAGAATTTTATTCTGCATCCGTTAAAGGAAGAAAATATTGGACATAGTATTTGAAAAAGTTAAGTTTTGATGGTTTTTATTTTCAAAAGATGGAAGTCACATTTTGAACACCCTGTAGATAATTCGGCAGTACCGGAAGCATCAGCGTAAAGATTAAGGATACCCCTATGCATAACGTCAATATTACTTGCTTCGTACTAAAAATGTCAAATGTCATAGTGTTCAACCAATAATTTTCGAAAAAAAATTTAAATCTCAAAAACTGTTAAATTTAAGTATAGGGAACATTGATAAAATTTCTACTTAAATGGCGAGTACAATTCGAATATGCCATAACAAGGGTACGATTCCATTTAAAATAACAAAGTTGATGGCTACTTCCGGTATAATCGGAAGTGTAGTCATCATGAAAATATTTTCCTTAAATAGAATATGAATCACTTAGTCCAGATACAAATAAATATATATATATATATATATATATATATATATATATATACACAGGGTGATTGGTGAAACCATTCATTAGAAGTATTAGGAGTTCCAGCCATGGCTGATTTCTGAAAGTTTGTATCTGGACTAAGTGATTCATATCTATTTAAGGAAAATATTTTCATGATTACATTCCGATTATCCGAAGTACATCAATTTGTTATTTAAATGGAATCGTACCTTGTTATGCATTTGAATTGTACTCGCCATTTAAGTAGAAATTATTACCAATGTTCTATATTAAATAACAGTTTTGAGATTTAAATTTTTTTCGAAAATTATTGGTTGAACACTATGACATTTGACATTTTTACGAGCAAGTAATATTGACGTTATGCATAGGGGTATCCTTAAGCTTTACGCTGATGCTTCCGTACTGCCGAATTATCTGCAGGGTGTTCAAAATGTGACTTCCATCTTTTGAAAATAAAACCATCAAAACTTAACTTTTCAAATACTATGTCAATATTTTCTTCCTTTAACGGATGCAGAATAAAATTCTGCATTGATTTATTAGCATTCTACAATTTAAAGTATTCAGTTATTCGGTATTTCAAAATCTCGTCCGAAATTTAGAAAAATTAGTTCGATTTCTCCACGGCCGTTAAATTTCGTCAACAAATAGATGAGAATAAAAGTAATATGCAAATAATAACTATTAATATTATTGAAAGTAAGAAAAACAATTCAAAATTTTATAAATGTTCTATGTGGCCTCCATTTTATTGAAGACAAGGTCTTCTCTTGTGTGGACTGGAGTGGCGTATACTTGATTCTTGACTTCGCCCCACACGTAGAAGTCGAGTGGAGTTAGATCGGGGAGGCCACCGCCATGGCCCGTTTCGACCGATCCACTGATCACCAAACATAGTGGTGAGCTCTTGATCAACGTCACGCGTTGAATGTGCAGGAGCTCCGTCCATTTGATACCAGCAGTATTGTAAAATATTAAGAGGCAGATTTTCTAAAAATTCAGAGACATCCGTTCTCAGAATCTCCAAATATTTTATACTTGTTAAATTTCATCATAAATTTGAAAAGAGACACGACCATTCATTACAAGACAAAACACGTTAAAACTAAATTTGTTTTGAAAATTTGATTCTCCTTGAAATTGGGTTTTCCGACAAAGTAATTACGTCGATTAACAATTCCTTCTCTGGTAAATTTTGTTCGTCCGTCCAAATTATTTTCGTAAAACACGGGTCTTCCTGAATTCTGATTAACATTTGCTCACAAAATTACTCCTAAATTCGCCTGGATGAAGTGCTTAAACCAAGGTAAACGAATAATCATGCATTATGCTTCTTTAAGATGTATTATATGGAATAGTAAGACATTTTGAACACCCTGTAGATAATTCGGCAGTACCGGAAGCATCAGCGTAAAGCTAAGGATACCCTTGCATAACGTCAATATTACTTGCTTTACTAAAATGGCGCCAGTAGGCATTGTCAAATGTCATAGTGTTCAACCAATAATTTTCGAAAAAATTTAAATCTCAAAACTATTAAATTTAAGTATAGGAACATTGATAAAATTTCTACTTAAATGGCGAGTACAATTCGAATATGCCATAAAAGGGTACGATTCCATTTAAAATAACAAAGTTGATGGCTACTTCCGGTATAACCGGAAGTGTAGTCATCATGAAAATATTTTCCTTAAATAGAATATGAATCACTTAATCCAGATACAAACTTTCAGAAATCAGCCATGGCTGGAACTCCTAATACTTCTAATGAATGGTTTCGACCAATCACCCTGCATATATATATATATATATATATATATATATATATATATATATATATATATATATATATATAAAATAACTCACCGACATACAATTGGGACACCTAATTTCCATCAATTGGATGTATGATCATTTCTTTATCCCTGTTCTGATTTTAATGATTTTTTTGAATTTAGGTTAATCTATCAATTTAATTTTCACTAAAAGTCGATATATACAGAAAAATGGAAAGTGTGTTTTTGCGCTTAAGGTTGACATCACCCTGTGAAATAGATTTGTAATCTAAACTTTAGGGCGTATTTTTTTCTAACAAATGTGATTCATTCTTTAAATTTTAGGTTTTTTACGCTTGACATATATCTGTCTCTTCTAAGTATTGACCAACAATTCTTGGCAGTTTGTGGACGGGCATTATCGTGCATTAAAACGAATTGGTTACCTATAAATTCTGAAAAACAACATGTTCTTCCAGAACTTTATCGATACACCTTTTGCAGTTAGACTACCTCCATCCATAAAAACGAGTTCTGTTCGACCCTCAAAAGAAATACCGCCACAGGCCATAATGGGTCTAATCCTTTGGTTAAAATTACATGGAACGTATCTCTCCCTTGGCCGCCTGCATACTCTATCTCGTCCGTCAGAAGATCTCAGGCAAAATCTTGACTCGTCGGTAAACAGAACTTGATTCTTGCAGATTCCAGTTAACGAAGTCTGTCGATTCCATGCTTTCTCAGAAAAATCATATCTTTTAAACAGATAAAGATATCGAGAAGAGTAAACAAATAAAATGTAAAGAATGAATCACATTTGTTAGAAAAAAATACGCCCTAAAGTTTATATTGCAAATTTCTTTCACAGGGTGATGCAAACCTTAGGGGCAAAAACATACTTTCCATTTTCCTGTATGTATCATTCCGTTTAGTGAAAATTGAAAGCAATGTCTTTAAATTGATAGATTAACTTACATTCGAAAAAAATCATCAAATCGGAACAAGAATAAAGAAATGATCATATATCCAATTTGGTGGAAATTATAATGCTCCGATCTTTATGGCGGTGAGTGTGTGTAGGTATGTGCGCGTGTGTGTGCGCGTGTGTGTGTGTGTGCGTGTGTGTGTGTGTGCGTGCGTGTGTGTGCGCGTGTGTGTGCGCGTGTGTGTGTGTGCGTGTGTGTGTGTGCGCGTGTGTGTGCGTGTGTGTGTGTGTGTGTGTGCGTGTATGTGTGCGTGTGTGTGTGCGTGTGTGTGCGTGCGCGCGTGCGTGCGCGTGTGTGCGCTTGAGTGCGCGTGTGTGTGTGGGTGCGTGCGTGCGTGCATGTGTGTGTGTGTGTGTTTTAAAACATAGCCGTATCGCGACAGATTAATTTTTGTCTCAATATTGTTAGTGTGAATTGACCAAGGGCGAATTCATGTTTCTGGCTCCTAAGAATGGATCTCTTACCGTTCCCCTCAGAGAAAGTTACTCATTCTCTCCTTTGCTTGCCCTTTTTTGCGCGCTATAAAGTATACCTACTACGCTACAATGTTTTACTTGAACTTGATTAAAACATCCTTTAGCATGAGACTACAATTCCATGACCGCCTTTATACGTTTAAATTTACAAAAAGACGTAAAAAATTAAATCTTTGATCTGAAAATAATCAAATTGAGTACTCCAGAAATTTTACTAAGGACTGATTTAAATTTGCCTAGAAGCAAAAGAGTGTTTTATGCATTAATTTTGTTCAAAAAAGTCTGTTCAATTTAACATAATTCCATAAATCAATTTGCAATTGTTATATTAACTCTTGTTTTTATTTGAAAAATGTTTTTAGTAAGAAACTACAGTCCCATGGCCTACTTAATACCTCTATTTTCAGTCTTTTTGTATTACAATCGCAATTTCGCAAATAAACTGAAAATATTTTGAAGATTATTAATTTTAGGTAGAAAGAATATCAAACGAGACACCGAATGACACGAACAGCAGGGGCGGGGGGGAATTTAAAAAAAATTGTATTTATAAATAGTGACACGCCCTGTATATCATTAAAAAAATCTGAAAATTAAGAAATTTCAAAATACTAACGAACAATTTTCGCCAATTTTACACTAAACAAAAGTCTCAAAAGTTTTGAAAAACAATTGAATATCTCTTAAACAATAGGAGATAGACCCATACAATTTGGTATTAAATGAAAGCGTATGTTGTCGGCTTTCCAAAAATGTAATAATATATAGGGTGTTCCATTAAAAAAAGTATAAGTTTAATTTGCTCCAATAACATGAAACGCCCTGTATGATCAAAAATATTTTTAATGTAGTGCCTATTGATGTCGACCCCTGATCCAAAAATCATTTCTCTAACTTACTTCGTCTTTATACAATCTTCCACCCCCTCCTTGTTAAACATAAAACAAAGTCGCAAAATCGTGTTAGTTACACCGCTTATAACTCTGGGACGGCTGGACCGATTTTCATGATTTGTGATTTGTTGGATTTGTCTCCGCCCGGAATAGCCGAATAACTATTAGCAAAAAATTCAGAAAAAAGTTACAGATTAAACATACGAGCATGAATAATTGTTATTGTTATCTATAGACATAAAACAAAGAAGGAGAGGGAGAATGTGTTTTATATTTGAGCACAGCAAAGCCGGATGCTGCTAGTAGATATATATATATATATATATATATATATATATATATATATAACGTGTCCCAGATAACATTTCCAGCATGGGGATCTCGCTTATTATAAAAGATACAGATTTGGTTAAATTAGATGAATTACCCCTAAGGATTAGTGAAATTATAGGACACTCCCCAATTTCCAAATATCCATGTATTTTAAGACTTATGGTAAGAAAAAGAAAAATGTCAAATTTCTTTTTCTTGTAATATCTTTTTTGTTATATTAGACATATAAATTTTATTTGCACTTTCTTAAGATATTTTTATGCAGAATTTCAATATCAATTTTTTTTTGCACTTTCTATTTTTTAGTTTCAACCCCTAAATTAAATTTTTCTTATGGAACGACAAGTCGGCTTTGAAATAATTGATCATGTTTTTTATCCTCTTTACAATGATATAGCACATGTACTATCTATTTTTAAAAACAAAAAAGAAAATTAAGAAATCAAAATTGCATTACAGTGGAACATCTACAATGTTAAAGAATGCTTTGGATTCTACAGTTAGACGATATTATTTATGTTTGAAGAACGACGGAGGGATTTTTGAGCATCGATAATAATTTTTCGTTAATTACTGTTATGCGTTATGTTTAAATTTTCTTGCCATCAAATGTTATCAGGCCATTTATGTGTTGTTGATCGAATGTAATTCATTGGTTATATAATTGGTATTTAAAATTGAAAAATTCGGTGTCATTTCATTAATTTGATGAGGCAAGCACAGTTAGCAAAAGCCAATTTATGTGTAAAATTCAGTTTAAATGTTATTGGGAGGCATACAAGCTTATACCATAGAGATGTATGTTCTATGCTCACACTTAGATTGTCTCCAATAACCGTATAATAAGTTTAAAAATCGCAATTAAACCATAAGATGTGATACATGCTGGAATGCAGAATAAAAAGTTCTTCTAATATTATGTATAACAAAAATCAGGATCCTATTTAAAAAAAAAGTCGAAGATGGTTACTTGATTACGAAACGTCGGATTCCAATCTGCTGCATTCCATGTTAAAGAACGTTAAAAAGTACCTGTAGAAGGTTCTCTTACTTATTGTTTAACATCAACCACAAAGTAACAATTTGTCAAAAACGAAATCGTACAAATTCGCTTTTTGTCGCATACCTTCGAAACGGTTCGGAACGTTATCAGTTTAAAAACGTTATTTTACTAAACTCGAAAATGCCCAACTTTTCTCCAATTTAACCGAAACTATGTCTCTTACCGTTTCCGAAATCCCCATAGTGGTGGTCCTTATCTTGGACACAGTGTATATATACAGTGCGTAAATTAAGTATGGAAACGGTGGTATTATTTAAATACGACCATAGATAGAATTCTGAAATTTGGTATAGAAGTAAAACATACGGTTTTATACTAATATTCGTGGTTCCAATTTTTTTATCGATCGTTACGACTGCAGCACGGCCAACTTGATTATTTTATTCAGGTGTTTATGGTCTATATCTAGGTATTTTTACATCTTTGAAATATGCAGCTTAGAAATATTTGATAAAAACTAAAAACTGCCCCTAATAAACCCCGCTGGATTCTCAAATATATATATATATATATATATATATATATATATATATATATATATATATATATATATATATATATATATATATACATTTTTGAGGAGCAGTCAATTTAATAAAGGCCAGGGTTAAAAGAACACTCTTTGATGTAAGTCAAGCTTTTGAGACTGTTTAATCTTTTTTTCAAGACAGATATCGTGAGGCGAATAGAAGAGTAGCCTTATTTCTCGTAAAGAATAATCGTCACTTATTTTAATATTCATTGAAGAACACAAACATAATTTTTTTTTTCATAAAAAGCCACGGTTATCTACCATACAGACATTGCAATTGCCATAAAATTAAGTTGCGAACACTTGTTAAAAATTAATACTAAAACCTGACTGACCAACAATATTTACAATTTTTGTAACCGTGTGTGCCAACAATATAAAGTGTATAGTATTCTTGATGATTTTATAGACAAGTGTTTTACCAAGATTCCTTTCTGCGTCCCTTTTATCAAACGCTACATAGATGAAATATTACTAGCCTTACCCGAAGAAAAAGTAGAGCTTGTCTTGAAAATATTCAATAACTATAATTAACAATTACGTACGTGTTAGAAAGAAGACAATCTCTTAGACATGGTAGTCCACCGAGAAACTAATAACATCCTTAAAACAAAATGTTACAGAAAACCCATGTGTAGTAACGTTCATTAGTTATCACTCTCAACATCCTCTTAGGATGAAAACAAATTTGATATTAGCACTTAAGAATAGAGTTATTAAGCTTTCGCATCCCGACTATATCAATAAGGGTTTGACGTTAATGAGAGGCATCTTGGTAGAAAACTTATTTCCAAAGGCGATTATAAATAAATTGTTATTCACCACTACTAGGCATAACAACGATGACAACCAGGCTATAGAACAAAAGAAAAACCTCATTTTGTCAGTTTACCGTGTGAACTGCGTTTTTCCCTACATACAAGTTTTACGTTAGGGTGCAATTGGTATTAACCTCTTTTTGCACTCTTTAATATTTTACTATTTGTAATTTGCGCGCCTTCTGGGTGTGTAACCCAACGCGGTTTTATTTTGCCTCGGCTTTGCTCAGTCGTGTTTATAATTTATTATAAACGGGGTGTGGTTCGTATTAATTACTTGATAGGCTTAACACTGTCACCTTACGTTTTAAAACGTATATTAACTAATTTTACAATAAATAAATAATTAATTAACAAATGTATTTAGTCTTTCCGGCTCCTTACTCGCTCTCCTGGGGAGTTGCTTTCTAGGTACGTAATCGTTTCTGGAAATATAAATATATGGATTATCTTAACTTACTCCTTATTTAGTATGTAATATTTATATTACGGTCCTGTATTTACAGAAGCTGGTAAGGTTGCTTTAATACAGTTTTGTTCAACGGCGCCAGTGCAACGAACTCGGACGGAGAAAATCAATATCGTTCTCGGCTTATGCGCATGGCATAATTATATATTCTTCAGTAACTCTGGAGAGTTGAAGCTGGTATGTCGCGCTCCCAGGAAGTAATACACGCGCGAGATCCGCGTATGCAAATGCAAGATCTCTGGACTGTCTTTATTTAATTATAACCGGTTTAATTTTGTTATTTATTTATCTAACTGGGATAATTTACGTACTATCTAATGTTTTACTCTCCGACGGATTTTCCTAACTTATGTACAAATGCTTCTACACTAGGTGTTTCGCGCTGGTTTATTCTGAATACAAATGTATGCAACAGGTTTCGTGTATACTCTCCTGCGATTAAAGACACCGTGTATGGTTATTGTGTTTGTCTGTATGTATTGTATGTATTTGTTTCGAGCGGGGTCTCAGTAATACTCAGAAGACGTAGGCTATGGCCTGTCTTAACCGGATGGACTAAGAGAAAGGTCGTAGGTCTTTACAGCCCTGTAACAAACCTTCACCCTCAAGTGTTTGCGAGTGACGTGGGGGGTTACCCCTGCGTGGCACTCTGGGTGTTAGTGTACGGTGTGTTTGCGAGTGACGTCGGGATCTACCCTGCGTGACACTCTTGGCGTTAGTGTAAGGTTATAACTCCTGGAGACTCAGCCCGGCGTTATTTACGTTCTGTAGTGTTTGATTGTAAATTGTTAGATTTTATAACTTTACAACTTACGTGTCTATCAATGGCAGTACAGGATTAAACTTTAGGTTGCCCGGTACGAGGTGGTGCGCGTTGTCACACGATCGCGATGGACTCTTCGGCGGCGATTAACAGGTCCGTGCTTACACGAAGCAATCGGTACGGACGGCTACTGGATATCGGCTTGACTTGAATCTACTTCGATTCATCATCCTTCACGCGCGTCGCGGGTTTATAAAGGTGCATATGTGGGCGGCTTCGCGGCTACCGTGCGGGGGATGCCGTTATTTGATTGGTTGAGATCGTTCTGACGTGCAAAAACTTACTAGTTTTTAGAAATACACGTCAGCGGTGATTAATAAATTATTTGTTGTGCAATATCGCGTAAACTTTTGAAATTTTAGATATAGGATGGTCCGCAAATAATTTATTCTAAAAAGCATACGTAAAGGACGCTGGTTCTTTACAACCGTTTATTACAAATTTAACTCCTAAATTAATACACATTTTTCAAAATTTAAAAGATTTAAAAATAACTACCAGAAACATAAAAACTGTATCACTTTTGTACACGAAAACAAAAACCCCACTAAAAGCACTAGAAAGATCCAACGTGATTTACTCTATACCTTCTTTGCGTTGTAGCAATGTGTTCATAGGTCGAACGTCAAAATGTGTGTTGGGGAGAATTACAACACATAAAAGTGATGTGAAGCATAAGATTCTATCCTGTGCTTTAGCCGAACATACCATTAATGAAAAAACACGTGTTTGATTATAATAATGCTAAAATAATGGAGTCCGTAGCAAATTATGAGAAACGAATATTTTAGAAATCGTATATATTAATCAGAATCCCACTGTTAACAAAAAATCGGACATTAAAAATCTTAGTAGTATCTACAGTTACATCCTTACATTTGACAAGAGGTATACATTTTATTTTGTTGGCACGCACGGTTACAAAAATGTTAAACATTGTTGGTCAGTCAGGTTTTCGTATTAATTTTTAACAATTGTTAGCAACTTAATTTTATGGCAATTGCAACGTCTGTATGGTAGATAACCATGGTTTTTATGAAAAACAATTGTTTGTGTTCTTCAATGAATGTTAAAATAAGTGACGATTATTCTTTATATATATATATATATATATATATATATATATATATATATATATACTATATTATACATGACACAAACAAAAGAAAGTCGTAGCCAACTTAGAATGTTGTGTGTTTTTATTAATACTTTAAACACCAACAATCTTAACTACTTAGGTATTTTGATGTCTCAGCAAATATTAACCAATTTAGGATCAGTCTAGATTATGCAATTTTTTTGGTTCACTATTTGCACGGCCCACCTAATAAAATTTCACTTAGGTATCGGGAATACTTAAGAAATAATAAAGTACCATAAGATAATATTTCATTACAATACTAAAATACAGGGTGTTTCATTAAAAAAAAACAGAAAACAATCATTTCAATTTTCGACCAATCTTGGATACAAAAAAGAAATATTCCGTTAGGTTAATAATTTTGGACAATAGTAGACTATATTAAAAATCGTTTGAACGTAAATAGATTTTTTGATGTCAAATTTGTACAATGCTACAGGGTGCTAATGTTGCTACTAAATTAATAAAACAGTGCTTATATCTTTTAAACTATCTCGTGTAACATTGCAAAACCTTATGTTGCAGAAACGAGTAAATCGAGAAGAATCCAAAAATGTAAAAATATACAGAGCGTTCTATTACAAAAAAAAGGTAAGTTTGGTTCATTCTGTCAATATGGATGGCCCTGTATATTTAAAAATATTTCCAAAGTATGGTCCTATCTATGCTTTAACTTTTACCTAAATTTTTTTATTATCTGATATGACAAATGAGTAATTGGTGCGTATTACCAGTCATAACACGAGTTAAAGTTGATGAAAAGGAAGAGAATATAATTTATTAATCACATAGCGTCATTTTAGCCAATCAAACTGCATACTTTCCTTAGTAACATGTTTATTACCACAATAAATTAATATCGTTGTAATAAACACGTTACTGTGGAAAGTTTCCAGTTTCATTGGCTAAAATGACCCAATGTGATTAATGAATTGTAATATAATACTCTTTTTATACACACTGTTAAACACATACCTTCAATAACGATAATTTCATCATTATTCCCTAAGTGATTTTTATAATTATTCTCTACATAATTTGATAAAATAGAATCTTTTGGCTCAATAGTGTCTTTTGAGTTGTCTACAAGTGCATCAACATTGTTGCCATCACTTTTATCGTTTATTACATCAAAGTTACCATCACTACCATAATCAGTTGATGTCATAAGCTAAATAAAAAATTTTATAATTGATGTAAAATATAATTTTTTTTTATTTACTGTGGTACCCTGTGCTTGAGATTTTACAAAATGGAATCCAGTAGTAAGATTTCCCAAATTTAAAAATGTAGTACTTTTAGCAACATTATCCATAATCTTTGACAAAATTTCATCCTCTGGAGCGAGAAAAGGTGGTTCGTAAGAACTTGGAGTTACTGCAAGTTGTAATTGAGGTCTATACATTATTTTAAGAGAATGTAGTTGCTTACCGTCTTCATAATATGTTAAAACTACACAAGGCTCAAGCTCAAGCTGTAAAGGAGGCAAACATGTGAGACTATGAAAGGAGTTCAATAATCGTTCAGTTGATCCAACAAGCTCCTTTTCAGTTGAAGGTGGATCTAACAATCTAATAAATAATAAGCAATAATTATCAAGCTCATACCAATTTTACATAAGGACTATATTTAGTAAAACCAAAGGAATCACTTATTACAACACACACATTGATGTGGTATTCATTACTACTTACATTACATCATCTCCCATGTACCTAAATTGAAATTTGTAACTTTCAATAACTTCTGTCCCTTTATTAGCATCCACAAAGACTAAATACAGTTCACGTAACTAAAAATTGTAAATATAGTTTACTTATAAAAATTGATTATCTATATACATAGTTGCGATCAAAGGCATCAAGTGCTCCCGTAATCCAGTTGACCACAGTCTTTAAAACAGGTTCTTGAACTTTATATTTAAAAATTGTATATTCCTGTTCATTATATTTACAGAGGGTAAAGTCATCTTTATTCGAAGACGTCCGTTGATGTAAAATAGAAGCTATTGCAGCCGGGATTAATTTCCTTACAAATGCCTTTGAACCTTGAGGTGTTAATACAGCTGTGTGTACCGCACTTGGAGTAATCTGAAGTATTATAGCGTGAACACTATGAATTAAGCAATGCATATTACCAAAGTAGAAAGTTTTTGCTTTGTGGTAGACATTATTAAATTCACAATTTAATTTCTGAGAAATGTGTAGGCGTCGAATTTTTTAAAAACATATGAATTGCGGCAAATCTGTAAATTGAACAGTGTTTCCAAATCATTTTATAGTGATGAACATTAACGTATTTTTAAAATGATATTGATCAATACAAATTTTTGTATCTGTAATAATAAACAGAGTTAAATACACACATTTAGCTATACTAATGCCAACTTTGACTTCAGACTTCCACAGGTGCGATGTATTGTAGGTTTGAATTATTGTTTTATTGGCGCGAAAAGTATTTTAGGTGACCATAGCCATGCAGTCATATAGGAATATCATTGTAACCAATCGGTATGCGTGAGTGTGTTGCATCTTAGTAATAAGATATCTATGGTGTGTTGTCATGACCACCTCCAACAAAGGCCGCGGCCGCAGTAAATGGCAACACTGGAAATGCTCGGGTGGAAGGCCTACACCAGACGCGCAAGTATTCTGGCAGACGAAATAACAGACCGATAACACTCTTGAATTTTGAATTTCTCATTATTTTATTTTGTTAGATCTGTAATTAGCAGTGCACGGTAGGTACCTGTTTGTATTTTTTTAACTAACCAAAAATTTGCCGCGTACACACTCCTATAACATGAGGAATGATGCGATCAACACGTACTTACCTTTAGTCTATGTACACATAAATCAAGCAAGTTATCTAATGCATGGGTACAGGTACAAATGTATACATATTTTACACTTGTAAGTTTAGCAAAAACATGTACTTGAGGCGCATTTATTTATCAAAACAAAATGCAATAGGCAAGTACAGTGCCTAAAACACTAAAGAAACATTCCACAAGTAATGCAGTTGTGTATAAAAATATAAGGCATATTACAATTTCGAAAAAGTAACAATATTTTTTCCGAAGAAGACTGTATGCTTTCTCAAGTGACTGAAGTTGATGAACTTCAACCGGCTACTTCGACAAACCCTTCATTTTGTTCAAGTTTGTCAACTGAACCTCAGCCAATTATGAATAATTTGATAGGCGAAGAAGTGAAAATAGAAACCACAATAATAGCTTCACAATCAAATACAGCCTCAACTACAGATTTATTATACGATGATCCTCCACCTTCAACAAGTTCCCACGTAATGATTATTGAAAATAAAAATCTGCATAACCTTTTAAATAAAATTTCTGTCTAACGAAGGAAGTATTCAGTGTGGAATATGTAAAAATTGGGCCCATTATTTTTGCGCCGGCGTCGAAGAAGATGATAATAATATTGCTTGTATAAATTGTGAATAATTCAAAATTACTTTTCTTTAGGAATTAAATTACTTTTCTCTAACCATCAAATTACGTTCTTTAATTACAAAATTATTTTAAAATTTACTTTTTTGGTGAAATCTTTGAATAAATAAATAGTCTTCAAATTAAATTTATTTTAGATTGTAGGAAATCTCACTGGGGCACATGGGATCGAGCAAAGTCTCCTGTACCCCACACACGGGGCAGAGGACTATATTTTGTTTCATTAAATGTTATTTCTAAAAAAAAATCTCATAGAGTTACGCAACTAATTTGTTATCTCTGTATACATTGACCTTTAAGGTGTAACCCCCCTCCTTTCTCTAACAAAAGTTTTCCAAAGGTGTGGATACACGTATGATTAAATTTAACCTTGCATTGTGTATCTTATTTATATTACTAATTTCTTTATATTATCCGTGGACAAATTAGAGGACCTTATAAAAAGCGTATGCAACAAACCATTTTTAAAATACTCTGATCTATTACATCATTAGAAAGTTTCATCCGGATAGGTATTGAGAATAGTGAAAAATGAAGAATGACATTATGTAAGGCATTTTTGGCAAATTTTAGATTTTACAGCTACATTCAATTACTCCTGTTTACATTTTCCCGCCAACTTAAAGTTAAGTTACCATAAAACACATAAGTTAGCTTCATATAGATCATTAATAAATAGACCAATTTCATTACCATTAAACCAACAACAAATTTCAATAAAGAAATATCGATTGTAAAACAAATAGCACATGCAAAGGGTTACATTTCAAATATAATACACACTTTAGTTAAAAAACGAGAATACAAATTATCCATCATTAACATTTACCCAATTAACAGTAACACAAAACCAATATATATATATATATATATATATATATATATATATATATATATATATATATATATATATATACCGGGTGTCCAAAGCGTCACGCGACAGAAAATTGTGGCTTCACTGTTGATTTTTCATTAAAATTATTTATACAAAAGTTATATGGTTCCAATACGTGCACAACTTAAAAATATTTTAGCACCTACAGGGTGATTCGTAAAAGTAAAGGGGATGTCAAATTTTTTATTTTAAATGGAACACCCTGTATATCATTACATTTTTGGATAGCCTAATGAATAAGATTTTTAACGATGCATGTATTTGTACATATAAAATGCAACGTTGCCACGTTATTTATCAAAAATGTATTTTTTCCTGAATGTAAGGTTAACAATAAAAATTTATTCTTGGTTTATTATCTAAGTTGAGACAAATTAGTTCAGGGATATAATTAATCTAGGTATAGGCTTTGAAAAGATGTAAACGTTTTATTGATATATTGAATAGGGGAGAGATGGCTCCGTGTGAAACTGTAGCATATTCAACGTACATCTATTCTCTTATTTGAATCGGAACACCCTGTATATTTTGATATGGACGAATAGTACTCTTAAAGACCTAACTTTTATCTAAATACATTGATACCGCTAAAATTTATAGTTTTTAAAATATTTATTTTTTATTTTTCCATAATTATTTTATAACGTAACGATTTAATAGTGTCATGATTTCAAGTCACAATAAACTAAACTATGTAATATTGAAATAATAAACAAACAATTAACAAGAACAAGAAGTAGGTAAGTCAAACATATGCAAATGTGCACTTAAAAAAATTATAAATAAGGTTCAAACAAGCCTCCTCTTTTCTCAATGCTCTGATTTAATCGTTGTCTGTAGGAACATTCTAAATTATGCAACATTTGTTGGGTTACATTACGAAACGCTTGTTGAATTCTTTCCCTCATATTTTCTGCCGTTCTGCACAGAGTAGATTTCAAAATAACAATGTTCTTAGATGTTTATGTAATACCAAAGATTCAACTAACGCGACATTTTGAAGTCTGGTGTTTATTAATTAATCTGCACATCCTGTAATTCTACCTACATTGGCCAAATAGTTAAGAACTTTGATATTAGATACAAAGAACACTTGAAATGCTACAAATACAAACACACAGGTAACTCAAATGATTCCAAATTATGACTTCACAGATCAACATTAAATGTTTACGTTTTTGTAATAAAACAGATAAATCAAATTTTAAATGGCATTCCAAATTTATAAACATAAAGAAAACGGGCCTTTAATGACAGGTTGATATAGACTACCGAGCTAGTAGAGTTGTAGTAACACGGCCTGCTTAGAGGGAGGTAATGGGTTCGATTCCCGTTATCGTCTGTAACGGGAGCTTTAGAAAAAATCAAAATTTCGTGCTAAATTATACGAGATTAGATATTTATATATTATTTTTCTGGATAAAGAAACGGTTATTGTTTATTTGTATTTGAATGTAATTAATATTAAAATGGAGTTTATTTCCATAAGTTATCTATATATTCAATTTGAAAATATCTGAATACGCGGCATTTGTAAGTGCATTAATGTGTTGGGAAGGGACGTCGGTGTCATAATCATGATGTACAGTTTTTAAAGTCAGTCGCTGACAGTGAGCGAACACAAGCAGTCGCATATAGGGAGCGACCACAGATACTCGCGATAAGTAAACGATCAGAATTCGCAGTCTAATCGACATTGTATAGTCACGCTACCCTATAAAGTGTTAAATTACAAACAATTAATTAACGGTGATAGGGAAGCAGTAAAAAAATACCTTCCTTATTAAAATAATAAAAAGTGACGTAATAAGATATACAACGCGTGTTGTATATCTCAGAACCGTAATCAATTGTGTTTAAGTAGTGAACAATAAATATAATAGACAGTAATCAACCCAAATTGGGAAATCGAAGTATAACGGACAATAACTCGAATTTGTTGATGTGTAAAAAGGAAGCATTTTCGGTTTGTAAAGAGCTTGCAGTTTGTTACGCAGGCTATTTGTAGTTAAATCTGAACAATTAAGAAAATACTGGATAGTGAAACATATCGAACAATCAATCATTTACTATAATCATTAATTGATGGATGAAAATTAGACGCGTATTCAACTACACAAGGTAAAAGTAAAGATAAGAAAACAATAGAAAAACGGTGACAGGGTGCCGGTAAGTGACATCATCCGAAAAGCAATTTCTAACCTTTCTGAGGCCCCTTATCAGCGGACAAAGAAACGCCAGCATTACATCATCGGTTGCAACGAAAATAAGTAAGAACCTTTTTGTTTGTGTTAATAAATAAAACTTTTTGTGTTTGATTTCTCGAAACTTTACGTTTGATTATCACCATTAAACGAGAACAATCTGTTTAATTCTGATAAGGATTTTATTTGTTATATGTTAGTTTTAAGAAGGTTATTGTTGATTTAGGTTTGATTCTATAAATATTTGTGACCAGCATATTGATGCATTTTCGTACATAATTAGAATGTAATTAAATGAATATAACGTTCGCTTTACTTTTATTGCTAAAAATTATTATCAGCAGCTTACACAATTACTGAATATATAAATGCAGAAAGAAGTCAACTCAATAGGAATCCAGATAAATAAATAAATCGAAATGAATATAATTTTGGGCAATGATAACAGAAATCGTTTCTTTATCTGAACTTGAGTTAGCCGGTGCGACCAATTAAGAAAGGAGTTAGTAAACGTAAAGCTTAAAATTCATTTACGCAAACCGAAATTAATTTCAAGCAAAGTAAAAATGAACTAGTAAATGATATCTTTATAAATTGGACCCATTCAGTTTTAATAAAACGAAATAAAGAATAATCATCTAAGGTATTAAATTTTCTTCAATAATGTTGATATTATAAAAAGGTTTAAAAGAACTGAAATCTTATTATTTGGAGCGGGTTAAACAAACGAAAGTAGTATCTAAGGATACTACTACCCTGTGTGGTTTTTTTCAGGGAGTTTTCCTCATGCACATGTAGCAGCATGGTCACTGCATATACGCGCAATATGTGTGGCTATTTAGGCGAATGCTGGGGTAGTATTTTCATCCTCAGAAGCCTAACTCCGTTCCTTCCGATCCTGTCCTGACCACACCCATCCTTAATCCCACCATGCATATATACGTAATGTATGTATGTATGCTGGGATTCCATGATTGTTCTGTAAGGAATCTGCCCTCCCCCTTGAGGAAAGAATACGTGAACTTTTCCCCATTTTCTTTGAGATAGACTGACCGTTAACAGACATTTAAATATAGAATTAAAATTTATTAAGTTTGCCTTTTACCTTAAGGTGGCAAGGCGTACCAAATATTCCTCAATAAGAGGAAGGAGAGGGAGAAATTTCTTTTAAATCAGATACACAATTATGAATTTTAGTCTAAGTGACAAATGTAGTGGTTGTTTATGGTAAGTTTTTAGGCGTCCCATATCATAATGCAATAGTATAAAAAAAATAAACAAATAAAATTTATTTAATTTTGTAGTTCACTTCAGTTTTTAAAAGTACATCTTATATATTAAAATAATTGTGTGATTTAGTTCACGCAGATTGCGAGACAACCGTTTGATCGATTTCGATGATGTTTTTATATGATGGTAATTTTGCGTAGAAGGAAATAACGGGGCCAGAAATTTAAATAAATGTAAAAATTAAATAAATATGATTGAAAATGCTTACGCGGTATTATCGATATTTTTATAGAAGCGGGCGGCTTTGGAATTTTTTTTACGTTAACATATATTTATATCCATTAATCTCTAACTGACATGAAGTTTTGAACGTCATTCTGACAGATTATTGTTTTTGTTTCTACAATGTTGTAAATTTAATTTTAACCCCAAATTTTTCGGAAGAACAGCTCGTTAAGAATAAAACCTTGTTTACCCAATAACATCCGTTACCCTCAATAAATAAATTATATGTCACGTTAAGCAGGCGATAACAATATTTAAGGTATGCATATTTACAACTTGAAGTGAGACTTGGTGGTCGTAAATCTTTTTGCATTACATACGCATAAGGGTTTACTTCAAAGTACGCGACTAATGTACGGTAGTAGAAGGGGACCAGCATAGGAAGTGACGTCATAATTAATTAAAAGTAGTGGGGGAAGGAGCGGGGGTGGGGGTGGGGCGAGGAGTCTGGATGGCTTCTTTTCGGGGTCCATTTTAAACCCCTTGATGGTATTTTCAACCATTTGGTGGTATTTTAACCCTTAATTAGGGCCCTTTTGGCTGTATTAAGAGCCTTTTTGGCAACCCAGCACTTGGGGTTAGTGGTGTGGGGGTAGTCACGTGGCCATCTTATGACTCATAATTAAATTCCGGCGGATTTTGTTTTTAATTATGTCATAATTAAATTTCGGTGCCTTTTTGTTTTTAATTATGAGTCATAATTGAATTCCTCCACCATTTTGTTTTTATGTATAAGTCATAATTAAATTCCTCAGCCAAATCAGTCAAATTAATCAATCTCAATCAAATCAAACAAGAAGCTGAGCTAACTATTCTTCATAACCTTCTGGTAACGATTCTCCCACTTTATAAACCTCGCTCCTATGAGCGATCTCTTACTTTGTAGATAAGGCTAACCGACACTCAAGAGCTAGTACTCTCCATAAACGTGAGGCCACCGGCGTGGAAAAACAGTTGTCATCCGCAAATCAATGTATATCAATTCAATCCCAATCAAATCAATCGACTAAAACAATCTCAATCAAATCATAACTTACAGATTGCGAAAACCAGCTTACAATTCAAAAATACTAGTTTGGTTTAACTTACAGCTTGCAATTAAAAAATACCTACTTGATTTAGCTTACAGCCTGGAAAGAACCATCCCGCACGCACACACCCACGCACGCACGCCTGCAACGCACGCACGCCCGCCTGCAACGCACGCACGCCCGCACACACACACACGGGCACACGCACACACGCGCCCACACACGCACTCGTTCCTATACCTGTCTTATGAGATAGCCTTTGACATTGCTGTCAATATATGAACATCAAATTAGCGTATAACACTATTGCCACGTTTTGCATACAGTGATAAAAATACGTTTTACTGTTAAATTATTAAAATGCTTGTAGCATAACAATTATAACTAAACTCAAAATCAAACCACTGTATTATTTTACATACAAGGAATGTCTTATAGGAAGTACCTCTGGCAAAAATGGCCTAGATTTATAAACAAGCTTGACCGCGCTATTTCATTTTTGAAAATGGACAAATGTCTGGGGACAAATAAACAAGCTGACTTTCATTTCTGATTTTGATAATACACATGTGATTTGAAACTAACACCGATTTAATCTCGTAAGGCAACTATAGGATCCCGTGTTTTATTTTACCCAATGTTCACCATTATCATCACACAACCATAATAATAATTACATAATACTGTAGATGTCTGGATTAAGGTGTAACAAGAGCGTGTTAATCACGTGAAGGGCTACAACAATTTTAGACCACTTGACCTTATTTTTTGCATAAAATTCAAAATTGAGGCCAGAGGGTGTTCCATAAAAAAAACAATTTCATGTGCGACACTTTTTTGAGCACCCTTTATGCTAAAAAACATTTCTAAATTGTAGTCTACAATTGATTTATACAATTCGACGTTAATGTGTTGTTTCTAAATTATACCGTTTCGACGTAAGACACCGTCCTGTTACCGGTGAAACACCCTGTATATATATATATATATATATATATATATATATATATATATATATATATATATATATATATATATATACAGTGAGTCCCAGAATTCATTTAAAGTTCAAGGGTCTAGTTGACTATACCTATAGTCAACAGATCTCGATATATTTACGAAAAAGATAAATATTGTCTTTATAAAACTGTCAAGAACACTTGCAAAATAATCGTATCCAAGGTGATCCATAAACAATAGGTACATGTTTTCATTTCGTTGTGTAGGTCAATTTATTTCTGACGTCGAATTTCAACATTTGTCCTTTCCGAAATGGTGTATTTTTGGATGAAACATTTATTAGGTGGATAGGAAATAGAGGACCTATCGAATGGCCTGCTAGGTCACCCGACATAAACCCGTTGGATTTCTTTCTGTGGGGTTATCTCAAATCAAAAGTATATGTTGAGAGGCCAAACAATCTGGAGATATTGAAAGAGAAAATCAGAAGAGAAGTGCGAGCCATAACTCCAGAAGTGATTGAAAACGTGCAAAGAGAGTTTATTCATCGCCTTGGCTATTGTCAAGCCGCAAATGGTGCACATTTTGAACATTTGAGTTTGACTTGTGTTTTTTTAATAAATTGTTCCTTTTGACAGAAAACAAAGACCGCCTTCCTTGATACGGTCTTAATTGTTGATACGTTCAATTGTAAATTCCTCGAGATCTGTTGGTATTAGGTATAGGACATGGTACATGAGATTTACTCTACTAAAAAAACGACAGTCAAAAATAAAAATCTACGTGTCCGAGCGTTTCTTTAAAAACTAGACCCTTGAATTTTAAATGAATATAGACATAACTTCTGGGACTCGCTGTAATATATGTATATATATATATATATATATATATATATATATATATATATATATATATATATATATATATATATATACAGTGTGACCATTTAAGCCGCACCATATGGGAAATTTTTTAACCTCGGTTTAGCATAGATCTGATTATCGCACCCATTCTTGCTTCAAATAAAACCAAAAATGAAGTATAGTAAGTTGGTTTTACAACCGACGTCGTCTGTCAAAAATTACATTTTTAAGAAAAAAATTGAAAAAACGCATAAATTGGCCGAATTTCGGAAAAAATTATTATTAAAAGTTGTTAATTTTGTGCTTTTAGACTTATGTACTGAATTTCAACGACCTAGTATGATTTTGAATTTTTGGCAGTTTTTTGACATTTTACCAATTATTTTTCATCTTGATTTGATGTAACCTACGTAAAATTCTTTATCTAATGAAAACTCAACATGCCAAGTCTATTTAAGTTAAAAACAAAATGGCTTTCAAGATTTTTTTTTAAATTAATAAAAATTTATTTGCTTTCCTAGTTACAAAGAAAACTCAATTCAAATTTGGTGGGGTATGTTAAAACAAGAGTTTTCTTAGCGTTAAATTAAAATTTTTAACAACGTAATGTTTTTTATTACAGACATAAATTTAACAATTTGCTGTTTTCTCTCTTTCTTTTAATACTTCAGCTAAACGTATTTCTCAAAAGGATAAATTTGATTTATTATGATAAATAACACATTTTACATTCTAATCAGAATCTGTAATGACAGTTACGTAATAATATGTTTCAGTTAAAAACAAAAGTTAAACGAACTTTGCATCAAACATGACTTCTGATGATGGATGAAATTATATCATTTTT
This sequence comes from Vesta saturnalis, assembly GCA_036346205.1. Classification (NCBI taxonomy): domain Eukaryota; kingdom Metazoa; phylum Arthropoda; class Insecta; order Coleoptera; family Lampyridae; genus Vesta; species Vesta saturnalis. The sequence continues at coordinate 3,086,558 of JARFJB010001442.1, forward strand.
GAAAAAATAACAAAAAACATTTTGTTTTCGGCTCAAATAGATTAGATATGCTGAGTTTTCATTAGATAAGGGATTTTACGTAGGTTATATAAAATCAAGACGAAAAACAATTGGTAAAAAGTCAAAAACTGCCAAAAATCAAAAATCATAGTATGCCAGTGAAATTTGACACAAAAGTTTAAAATGAGAAAATGAACAACTTCTTCTAATGTATTTTTTCGAAATTCGGCCAATTTATGCGTTTTTTCCATTTTTTTCTTAAAAATGTAATTTTTGATAGGTGACGTCGGTTGTAAAACCAACTTAATATAGTTCACTTTTCATCTTCATCTTCTAGCAGTTCATGTAAATTTTGTTCAAGAAAATCTAAGTATAGTTGACCGTTCAGATTCGGCGGAAGTACAAAAGGACCAATAAAAAAATCAGATATCATCCCACACCAAATGTTCATCTCGAACTCCTACTGGAAATGTCTTTCCCTTATGGCATGTGGATTCTCAGAATCCCACAAATGAATATTCCTTCAGTTGATAACTCCGCGTCTAGTAAATGTTTCTTCATCGGTGAAGAGAATTTTGTCAAGAAAATTTCGGTCTCCGTTCTGTTTTGTCTATAAAAATTGCGAAAATCGTAGACGTGCCGCAGGATCCTGTGGTAATAAATTCTGGACGGGACTGAAATGATAAGGGTAGAGTTGCTCTTTTCGTAAGATTCTATTGATAGACGTTTGACTTATTCTGTCGCTGCACTTAAACGGCGAGTACTTACGCCTTGGTTTTCGGTAACACGAACTAGAACTTCATCCTCTTGTTCTACCGAAACTGTTTTTGGAGCACCTTTTTGACACTTAGGACGAAAACACCCAGTTTCTCCTAGGCGATAATAAATATTTCTAAAAAGTTTATGATTTGGTTGTCTTCGATTAGGATATAATTCTGAATATCTTGGGGTTGTAGCAAGTCCATTAAAATCTGTTTGAGCAAAAGCACAAACCATATCTCGCATTTCACTGTTAGAAAACTCATTATGCCGTGGCATTTTTCTACTACTTATTCTTGTACAAATAAAGCAGAAAGAAAAACATAAGGCTACTTACTTAGCACTCCTTGATACAAACAAGCTTAACAAGCATAAATAATGATAGCTGTCAGATGCATTTAAGCCAACTTATTTTTTTCAGAGCAATAAGCCAACTTTGTATTTGAAAATTAATATAAAATAACTTAGTCATTAATTGGAATATTGTTAAATTGCTTAAAGATTACAATTAAACTTTCATAACACTTACTTATCTTCGAAGCTAACAATGAAATTTGTTCAAATTTTAAAATTGAAGATTTTTCACAACTTTACACTTAACATAACATAACCTCGTATTAAATATTTGTTAAATGTAGCATTAAATTTGAAGAACTGGCATAAATTAATCATTGTTAGCTTTCGAGAGAGTTTGGAACGTCATCTTAGGCAAGTTTAACAATATTAATTTAATGACCTAGTTATTTTACTACAATTTTATAGTTGTTTCTTTCAAACTGTTATATTAATATTAATTTATGTTTAATGTTTTGAATTTTTGCAAATTTGACAAAATTGTTCACTACATTCTTTAACAATTTTAACAAACATTACTACTGACGAAGATAACTGTAAGTGTTATCGAAACGTTTAGATTGTATAATTTAAAGTACACCATTAAAAAATCCCAAAAAAGATAAGTATTTTATTATGAGTGTTAATGGTGAAAGTTTACATTTTAATATTGAAGGACTAAAAGTTGTATTAATAGGCCGAACTGCATTGAAACTTTAGGAGGCAAATATCTCGAAAACGGATCAAGATATCAAAATGCAATAAGTATGTATTTTTCCTGTAAAAAAGGTTGCTCTTTCAAATTTTCGATTCAGTTTATGTGATTCTCCACACACAAAAAAGATAAGCATCGATTTATCTATTCAGCAGTGTGTAACCAGCACCCTCTATGAGCAACGTTAAAATTGATGACAAATTCTTATTCGTCATGCTGAAAAACATAGTAATACTAATTTTCAAGTTGATTCTATAAAAACTTACTGAGTTAATGGAAAACTTAGAAATAAAATTATTAACTTGAACACCCTTTATGTCTTAAACGAGCAATATTTGTATAAGGCATGTTGCGCTTAATCCTCATATTTTAGGGTCTACTATTGCCAGTTTCCAGATTTCCCATTCTTAACGACTTACCCTATATATATATATATATATATATATATATATATATATATATATATATATATATATAATACATACATACATATACATGCACCTATATACACTCATACATACAGTGCGTACTAAATGAATGGAACCGCAACCGACCTTGTTAGTTCAAAACTATTCTTGCTATATTAATAAAATTTAATATGCATGCTGTTTACAAAGTCTTCTATTATTTCCACAGTTTTGTTATTTTTTTAACTGACAAGGTCGGGAGCTGCACAGCCAACTTGATTTTTTTAAATAAGAAGGTCAAATCGCATACCGTTTGAAAGGTATTTTCAAGTATATTTCAGCGACATGCCGCTCGCCATAGTTATCTCTAAAGATAACTTCGCTACTGTAAATTAAATATTGGGAGTAGGTATTAACAGGATAACTGAAGATCCAGTTAGCATGGGGAATAATTAATCGTTTTATGGTGTTTAATGTAATATCAGATTGTTGAAACCGTGTTTTAAGTTTATGAAGTTCATTTAGTACAAGAATCAAACTGTTCCCCATTCCGCTTGGCGGTAATAATTTCGATTAGAAAATCCTTCAACTGAATTCAAAATGAGCTCGCATGGAATATTTGCTGTTTCTTCTCGAATACGTTGTACTAGTTCATTCAAGTTATTTGCTTTATCGAAGTAAACACGACTCTTCAGGTAACCCCACAAGAAAAATCTAGTGGGGTTAAGTCAGGTGATCGCGGTGGCCATTCAATACGTCCTCGACGTCCAATCCACCTTTAAGCTTTTGACGTTCGTTAAAAAACATTAACTAACCATTGTTTTCAGCGCTCACTAAATCTCAGTTATCCAGTTAATACCTACTCCCAATATTTAATTTAAAATAGCGAAGTTATCTTTAGAGATAATTATTGCAAGCGGCATGTCGCTGAATTCTACTTGAAAATACCTTTCAAACGGTATGCAATTTGATCCCCCTATATTAAAAAAAATCAAGTTGGCCGTGCAACTCCCGACCTTTTCAGTTAAGAAAATAACAAAATTGTGGAATAATAGAAGACTTTGTAAACAGCATGCATATTAAATTTTATCGATTTAGCTTGAATAGTTTTGAAATAACAAGACCGGTTCCATACATTTGGTACGCACTGTATATTATTTAGATATACCTACAATAATATAGGTACGTGGACATTTGATCTTAAATGTATTCATTCAAATCAGTTATATAAAACTAATTGAATAGAGCTTATTCGTGGAATGGTCATACCTTGCCATTTTCTTTTTATGGACACTTTAAGGTGTTAAAATTTTAGCAACTTGATTTTTGACTTTAATGCAAAAAGGTCACAACGATTACGTGCTGGACCGTAACACTTTAACTTCATTGCATATACTAACGGCGAGTGCAAAAACGTTTCTGAGTTTGCATGAAGAAAATTAAACATTAATTGCATTCGTACATTGGCATTCTTAGGTACATTTATCACTATTTTTGATAATAACTGAGGGCACTCAAATATTCCATTTAGGTATAATTTTATTTTTTATACATTACTAATAGGTTGACTTCCCTCCTAACACGTATGATAATCGTGAAGGTATACATTTTAATAAATGAATAAGCAGTACTTGTGTTTATTTATTTAGCGTTTAAACTTTTAACCCTATTAATAGAAAAAAAAATTAATAGTCTGTTTACTTTTCTGTAAATTTCAAATTGTATTTAAAGGGCAAAATAAAGTTATCCTGTAATTGTAGTGCATGGATTAACCTCAAGGTGGCACTGTATTGACAATCATTGTCATTGTCGAAAATTTTGAGCGCAAGAATGTAATACCTCCATTTTGTTTATTTTCCGATGTGCAGTCGGTATTTAATTGCGAAAATTTAGAGGTATTGCCGACAAATAATCTAAAAAAAGTAACGGTGGTATTACGTGTAGTGTTTTTAATTTAAAATCGTATATATGTTTCTTGTGTACACCCCTCGTTTAGAGGGTTTAGAAAACAGCAGACATTGGGCGCATCGCGAGTAAGCATTTTGTCAAATTGACCACCGTCTCCGGCACTAAAAATAGTTCACATCATTTAAATAATAGTAATATTCAAACGTCTGTAATAACAGATAAAGGATTAAATATAAATTCGAAGAAAAGTAAAAGTTTTATTACCGGGCAAAAAGAGAAGACGGGGGCACCGGAGACGCCGCCCCTCACTATGAACCACGTGACTACTCAAGATCGAAGAAATGAAGTAAATCCACAAAATAACGTGAATGATGTAGAAGAAATGGAAACGCAAGAAGGTAACATTTAAAAGGTTTTGTTTTTAGTTCAAATCAAAGAGGTCATGACACTAATGACAGCTGCTTTGTTTCATTCCTATTTATCCATCTGTCAAAACAATTTTTCTCTCGAATCTCATAATTAAGAACTTATAGTTACTGCTGTCGAATACATGGCAGATACTGGTGGAGGTGAAATGGATCATTCTCAAAATGGTGAGGTTATGTTTGGACCACAGCCGGATCCTGGCCTAACCGTCCAAGATGCAGATATGGAGGAAGATGAGGCACGTTCCGAAGCTACATTTCGATTCAGTCTCTCCCAATTTAGCAAATTAAAGGTGAGCTTTAATATAATTAAAAGTGTTTTTCAATTTGCATAATCATGCTGAGGTGTTATTTTAAGAATGTATATGTTAGAAATGTGACATGTGACAATTATATCTTGATATATTTGCATTTTCATATAATAAGAAATTTTCAGAAATTACGAAGCATAATTATTTTTTGGTTATGTGCATAACCATAGTGGCTATTCATGACTATAAAATTCACATGTCATATATCTATTCTATTTCATGTTAATGTTACTGCTGATTAGCCAATGTACTTGAAATCAACCACAGATAACTTTAAGGCTTTTCCACATTTATGAATTTATGTATGAATTACATTTCAAAATTCAATTTGTGCATTCTCCACTTGTATCAAAAAAATTTTGCATACATTGTTAGGAATTTTAGTAAAATTTACAGGTAACTAAGATATATTCGTGGAATTATTTTATTGTTCACTTACAACTTGCTCTTTCCAAAAATAAAATTATGATAAGTTTTATCTTTAAATGGACATTTATTGTTAAAATGAACACACTCAGTTATAAGAAAGCCTCAATTTATTTAAATAATAACACAATAGCACAATTCTATAGTACTTGAATCAATTTGAGCTTAAAGAATAAAGGGATTAGATGAATTCTGATAGTTTTATGCAGATACTAATTATCTTTATTTCAATTTTTATTTAGTGTCACTTATTAATCACAAAAAGGTCAAGTATGTAGCTTTCAACTTTATTATTTATGTACTCTTTAACATTGAAATTCTATGTCTGTAGAATTGAAGTTTATGAATAGCTAGTGCTTTCTACAGGTGCGATAACCATCCTTTATTCCTATTTACCTATTTGCAAGGTTAAATTCTGTATAAATAAAAATTAATAGATAGATTCTGCAAGTTTGTTATGAAACTTACCATAATTCATAAAGCATACCATACTAAAAGAAATATCAACACTTTAATTTACAGATGTATTGATTGTAATTGGAGTAAACATTTTCATTTGGAGATTTTTATAGTGACATAATGTTGTATTATTTGTTAGGCGTATGAGTGAATTTGAGGCACCACTAGTTGGTTTTGTATTATTGGTTTAACCATTCAGTGGTCTTGCGGATTACAGTAGTAATCTAGCATTAATTTTGTAACTGTTTGGGGAACACTATCACATTTACGGTCACCTACTCGTCCACAGTTCCACTGCAAAAAAGGAATCTCGAATGAAACTTCAGACCTTAAGTAGTAATTGTGATTACAATAACCATTCAAAAACACAAAAGTTACAATAGCACACTATACAAACAGTCACGTATTGTGCAAATGTGAGGGTAACACTTGTAAAATTATTAATAAAATAAAAATATAAAATTTGTGTAAACTGTACAAATATGATTTGATGGTTGACGTAATAAACTCGTTAAATGAATTTAATATTAAAAATTCTTTTATTCTCTCTTTAAATTTTAATAACGTTAGTAATTTTATATGACTACGAAGATAACTGTATAAAGATTGTGATTGGTGAATAATGCCATTGTGTATTTTTGTTAACCCGCACTATGCTAGTCTTCTATTATCGTTTTGCCTGGTTGTGTAGTTCACATTGTTGTTTAACCTGAGAAATGTGCTTGTTAGCATAACAAAGAGCTTCTAGGATGAAGAGCAAGGAAACATAAATATTTTTAAATCAATAAATGACATCCGATGATCATCTCTAAACTGTAAATTAGCTATAATTCGAACAGCTTTGCGTGGGTTGAAATATTACTTACCAAGATGAATGCTAAAATTGCATACTAGAGTAGAAATACTTTCAGAACAACACAATGGGTCATAAAAAGCTGCGCGAAAATCAGCTGGTTTGCCAGTGGCGTTGCACGAAAATTTCATAAGTGGGTTATGGGGTTAAACAGAAATGTTACAAATTGAAGTTAAACCAAGCGATAATTTATATAAGACTATGTTTTGTGAAAGTTAACAATTATAGCTTAGTTTACACGATTACAAATAGGCGCAGTTTTGTTTTGGAGCTCCTTGAATACTTGTCATCAACAATGTCTGCTGAATAACTTTATTTACAGAATAACAAAATGATCTGTACAAAAGTACAATCTTATAATTTATCCTAAACTACTGTAAAATGATACATGTACCCGCAAAGCATGAAAGAAAACCTTAATATCCAGCTCTTTGAGGGACAGTTTAATTGTGTTGAAACTTAATAAACTAAATATACTATTTGAAACGCCCCCAAAAAAGCATATTGTATTTTAGAAAACTATGTAAATGAATTCATATTAATTAAAACGTAGATGTGTATAACAAAAGCTTTCAAATTAATAACACAAGTAGTAAAGGAACAACCAGATTCTTATTAGTTTGAATGCGATTACTTATTACTTTGGTTTAGGAGTAAATTATTTTAAAATTTTGTTTAAATTTATTTATTCACAAACAGAATATAAAATGAACACGTAAATATTTACAGAAATATAAAATGCTAACTCACAAAAATGAATTGAGAATTATAATTAAATCTTTCACTAAAATTATGCCACAAAACAACTTATGACAAAAATCTAATCATAGGAAATTACAATTGCTAAAGTTTATTTTTAGTATACCTAATGTAAAATTCTGGTAAATAGGTTATCATAAATACATACAAAAACAATTAAGAAATGATAGATTTTGTTTTAGGGTTTAAACAATTGAATCAACACACTTCATTTTGGTTGAACCTACACATTCACCTTAGTTTTATAAAATTCACAAAACATTAAATAGATCACGATATAAGGTGTGTTTCATTGTGGTAACTGAACAAGTTGCAAAGTACCTATAATGTGTATAAATTGTAAATATTCCCTAATAAATTATTTTATTCTGTGCTCGGTCCTTGTTGTAAGTCAGAGTCAGGCAATAGAGAAATTCCAAGATCCCCCTCATCTTCATCATCGGAAGATTCTTCAGTAGATTCAACTGAATCGCCTGTATTCACAACGAATCTAAAATCATCATATGATTTGTCAAACATGTCTTCTTTGTACTTGTATTCTTCAACTATTTTATCAACATGTGTACATATGTTTTCCCAATCTTCAGGAGTTATCGTGGCAAATTTTTCTTCAGCTAATTTAGAATTTCTAGATGCAATGTACTGCTTCACTGCAGCGCATATTTTCTCAATTGGGTTTAGTTCTGGATGATACGGAGGAAGTCTAAGCACTATATGGTCATGTTTTGCTAATTCAGTATCTAAAATATACTGTTTGGACTTTTACTTATGCTCCTTGATTATTGCTTCCAACACAGGTTTTGTTGAAAGAGGATCATGCATAATTGAATGTTGACGAAGCCACATAATCATATCGTCCGTACTGTTGGATGTTGGATCTTTATTTATTACCATATTGTGATATGATGCATTAGCGATGACAAGTGCAGCTCGCTTTGGTATATTCGGCAACAGCTGCTTCTGTACCCACTGCATAAAATTTGTATGGTTCATATCATTGTTGTAATCTCCTGATATACTTCCTATAATTAATAAGATTTAGTTTTAGACTACAATTATGATAATGATCTCGTACCTGATTTGAACATAAGTAGTCCATTGTTAACAAAACCTTCATATAGGACTCATCTGTAAAAATAATTGGTCTCTTATCTTGAATGCATTGCTGCAGTTGACGTAAATATTGGATACGCTTTAAGCGTATGTCATATGATTCCATCAGAACCTTCGTTTTATCAACAGTGTTGCACCATCTACAAATTTATACAATAAGTTAATATGAGTGAATGTCACAAATAGTTATATGACTTACCCAAAAACCCATTTTTTTAATAATCTTTCCCAAAGTCGAAAGTCGTCCACGTTTAAAATCAATACCCCTTTGCAGAATTTTATTGTGGATACCTGTTAATTTAATTGTAATTATATTTACCATGTAAAAATTGTTTCATTACCTTTTAACGTAGGCACTCTCTTTTCAATAATATAAAAATTATGTATAATGGATTTTATCTGCTCCAATTCCCCCTGATTCAAATTACTTTTAGTAAAATACTTATCTTTTTTGGGGGTTTTTTTTTCAAATTTGACAAAATTGTTTACAACATCTTTAACAATTTTTAACAAACATTACTACTGACGAAGATAACTGTAAGTGTTATCGAAACGTTTAGATTGTATAATTTAAAGTACACCATTAAAAAACCCCAAAAAAGATAAGTATTTTATTATGAGTGTTAATGGTGAAAGTTTACATTTTCAAATTACTTTTAGGGTTTGGTCTGTTTTTATTTTTTCTAGGTGAAGGAAACTTGGGAAATTTCCTTCATATCTGATATAACTTTACGATAAGTGAATTCACCTATCTTTGTAGCAGCTAAAATTCTCTCCTTAAAGTTTGACAAAGAGATTGTCACTCCCTCCTTGGCTTCTTTTGTCATGAATTCTATGACGTTTGCAACAATTTCTCGAGCTTGACTGCAGAATCTTTCCACGAACGCCGATCTGTTTCGATTTGTTTGCCATTGTTTGGTGAGTATAAAAAGACAAAAAACATACTTGTAAATTACGCTTAAAGCACAGATATTGCAAACTTACCAAAATATACACGAAGGGTCAAAAAGAGCTCTGAAAAGAACTGTTTATTAAAAGAAAGTGTAAAAGTCAGAAATATAACCTATAACTCGAGCGTGCACCAAAATGTAAATAAACTACTTAAAATGTCTACGCCTATGAATTTCGCACGCGACGGCAAATTGTCGAATTGTGACTAATATTGGTTTGTGCGCACTGTGTTGTTCTGAAAGTATTTCAACTCTACTATGCATGCATAATAAGTCGTTCACATAACCTCAGGGGCGATTAGATTTGTAATTTTTTTAACAAAAAAACATCTGTTCGTTTTATTAGTAATAACGTTACAGTGTGAATCAAATTTTAATTTAGTGTGAATAGAACACCCTGAGTTACTATTAAAAATTGTTACATTTTTTTTTATTGACATTTAGAGATTTGTTTTGGCTTTAATTAATTTTAATTTGTTATCAACACACCAATTAGTAACTTCGTTGACACTCGATTGTGCATTTTGCAGCGCAACATTAATATCCTGGTTTATTGCATTTAAAGTTGCATTGTCAGCATAAAGAATACAACCGTTGTGTGGCAATATGGACAAGATCTAGCCCTTAATATAAATTAGAAAAAGAATAGGGCTTAGAATTGAACCCTGCGGAACCCTGTGCTTATTAGACATGGCATTATTAGAAATTACGTCAATAATAACGTTATAAATGTAACACTAGGGTCACAGAAATTACGAGGGGTCGTTTTTATATTCCCGGACTAGACAATTTACAATGTTAATGTAATTTTTCATTTTAAATTACATATGCCATGATAACGTGTTTGACAATTTACAAAACACTTGCAGCATTATTAGTTCTAATATCTGTTAGTTTGTGTTGTAACGCCTCAAAATGGACAAACTTGAATACGAACTGTTATAAAGTTTCTTACAAAACAAGGAAAATTTCCAAAAGTTATTCGTGAAGAAATGTTCATTGTATAGGGGGATACTTGCCCTTCCAAGTCGACTATTTGTGAATGGTCAAAATTGTTTAAACATGGCCGAGAATCACTAGATGGTGATCCCCATCCAGGTCTCGGCCTGTTGGCATGATCACTTCGGATATTATTGAAAAAGCCAAGTGTTTGGTATTGGAAGATGCAAGATTAAAGAAGCGACAATTAGCGTCTTTATTAGGAGTTTCAGAAACCACAGTTTTCTTCAGAATTTTACTCGATTATCTTGGCATGACAAAGGTCAGTGCGAGATGGGTTCCACGAATGCTTACTCGAATGCAGAAGTGTGAAGAATTTTTGGCGCTTTGTGGAGACGAACCAGATTTAATTATCAATCGACTTATCACCGGAGATGAAACTTGGGTCCATCATTTTGATCCTGAGTCGAAACAAGAGTTGATTCAGTGGCATATTAGGGGTTCCAGTGCTCCCAAAAAGTTTAAAGTCACCCCTTCTGCAGGAAAAATAATGGCAACTGTTTTTTGGGATTGCCAATCACAGGAGAGTATTATGCAAGCTTAATGCATTGCCTCAGAGATGTTATTCAAGTGAAAAGACGCAGAAAACTAACGCAAAGTGTCCTGCTGCTTCATGATACTGCACCAGCAAATGATTTATATTATTACCTTTCTTGGAAAATGATGAAACCAAGGCAAATTTAAGAGAGTCAGGAAAGACGTAATATTGCTTTATATGAAAGAAACACTAAAACCGTGAATGTCTTTGGAGTTACTGCTTTTTAAATTTTTTATTACATCACAGACTTCTACTTCAGAAACCATGTGGAACTGAAAACCATTATCAATAGAGAAATTAAAGTTACAATGACTGGTTTGCAAATAAATTGCAATGAGGTTCAATAACTAACGGTCCCCACACTCAAGTAATGGAACAATGGCGACCGGTTAAATTTTTTGAAACTTTGGTATATTGTTGTACCTGATTTAGTAACCAAAAGTGTCAATGGGCCCAACTCAATCCTAAGACTAGTTTTCGAGGTACAGGGTATTAAAGTTGAAAAATGCCCAGTTTTTTGGGATTTGTATTTTCAAACTTAAGACCTAGATTACATTTCTGTTGCATAAATACGTTTACTGCATATTTAAGTAATACATTAGTAAATACATACAATTCAAAATATTTATAACTACAGGGTGAGTCCCAAATACATGAAGGCAATTTTTTGCAGAAACTAACTATTTTCATTATAACTTCAGGGAACCATTTTTTCAACAGGTAGTATCCAATATGGTATTTTGAAACCATTTTTTCAGAATATATTATTTGTAGTAGCTTCTTAAGAGTTATAAATTTTAAATTCGATACTATGATCAGTTTTGAGATACAAGGCGTAAAAGTTGATATGTGTTGAATTTATCAGTTTTTCTTATTTAAAATGAAAAGCTAAATTGATTTTATAATATATAAGTGTAATGTAAGCTTAGTTTGATGTACATTAAAACTTCCGCAAAAAATATTTACTGTTACAGGGTAATTCACGAATTATTTATAATAGATTTTTGCAAACACTTAATCTCTACAATTTTCCCATATGTAAAGGTTATATCTACCCACTCACACTTTCACAATCTATAGTGTTCATACAGGGTGAACCATAAAGGCATACTGTCAGCTACCAAAAATAAATAGGCTTTGAAATTATTACAACGATACCTTGTATTTTGTGAGTGACTTTTATGATAATTTCATAATATTACATTAAGTACACATGAACATAATATATACAGGGTGAATTGGTTGTTTTATAATTACCTACAAAATATAACACACCTTGTTCTGATATACGTGACAAGTCGATTTAGCATAGTGAAAAAAAAGTGTATAGTATAACCTTCTATACCTACATATGTATATGTAGGTTTGAACGTAATTAGGTGAAAATAATTTTGTTCAATTGCGTATGGAAACCGAAAATCTAGTGCGTCGACTTAGGCAATGGAATGGATTAAACCACAGACGTCATCGTAGAATATTTAAAAAACGTAACAGGTCTATACCATCATCCATATTTAGCCGGTCAACGTATCCATGCCACTTTCCAAAGGGAAGAAAGTAACTCCATAGAAATACACAAACTTATTCATGAACCTAATTGCCGATAGTTAATAATTTATTCGAGATTTTGAAACCCCTTAAATATACGATGTGGATAGTGTTTGATAATGATAATAATCAAAAAAATCCAATTAGAGACAACTATTGATTTGCATATTGGTGCTGGAACTACAATTATGAAATACTTGCCTTTACAAAACAGTATTCAGATTATACCTACATAAAGAAATAAATAAGTATTGTATATATTGCCTAGTGTATAAAAATTTGTCATGTATATCGGAACAAGGTGTGTTATATTTTGTAGGTAATTATAAAACAACCAAATCACCCTGTATATATTATGTTCATGTGTACTTAATGTAATATTGTGGAATTAACATAAAAATCACTCACGAAATACAAGGCATCATTATAATAATTTCAAAGCTTATTTATTTTTGGTAGCTGACAGTATGCCTTTATGGTTCATCCTGTATGAACAGTATAGATTGTGAAATTGTGAGTGAGTAGATATAAACTTTAAGAAATAAAAATATATGTGACAAAATTGTAGAGATATTAAGTGTTTGCAAAAATCTATTGTAAATAATTTGTGAATCACCCTGTAACAGTAAATATTTTTTGCGGAACTTTTAATGTACATCGAACCAAGCTTACATTACACTTATATATTATAAAATCAATTTAGCTTTTCATTTTAAATAAGAAAAACTGATAAATTCAACATATCTCAACTTTTACGCCTTGTATCTCGAAAACTGATCATAGTATCGGATTTAAAATTTATAACTCTTAAGAAGTTGGGCCCATTGACACTTTTGGTTACTAAATTGAATACAATATACCAAAGTTTCAACAAATTTAACCGGTCGCCATTTTTCCATTACTTGGGTGCGGGCTCCTTTCTGTGAGAATATATTATCGACAATATTGCATTAATAGGATTATTTGCATTTTTAAAAAACCTATCATTAGCTTCAGTTTTTGCTAATTTTATCTTCTTGATGTAAGAAGCACAGAGAGATTTTCTGATTATATATAGATTGTACGTCGGCATTTAGCATATTTTAATAATAATCATTCTCATTTTATTGACCTTAACAGTTACAAAGAATACCTTATATGAAGGCCTACAACGTTCACTGAGTTAAATTAAATGAAATTAAGCAAAATTAAATCAAACCAAATTAAACTAAATTAAATTGTTAGTTGGTTACATACTGGCCCCCATAAAAATACACTACAAAGTGAAAATCGAAAAAAAAAAACAAAAGTCTAATTCCCTTCTTTTCCTGTTCTCCTCAATTCCTCCTCCCACTCACGGCACTCGACCTCTTCTCTCTATGACTGTAAGATGAAATTTCTCATCATCTGTGTTAAGTATACCATGTGGGTATCTTGGGTGTAACTCATTCCTAATATACTTATTTTCTAAGCTTTGTAAGGGTTCTAGAAGTTTTTTTGTAGCTGTACCCCCACAGATATTACATATTGTAGTTTTGAGTGAACAAGAGAGTAATATATTGACTTATGGTTTGGCGTTCTTTTTGATAAGCTATACAAAATTCTTGTTATTGGTGCAATTTTTTTTGCGATGACCATGTCAATTTCTCATCTATAACGTGTTCTAGATATTTAAATTGTGTATCGCACCTTATTGGATTGTTACCATACCGAATGGTCTTGGTGAATCTATTTTATTTTCTAAATAGTAAATATGGGGATTTTTGGAATTTCGATAACGGTTTGGTGATGGTACACATATTGTGCATTTATTTTCTTGTCCCCAAATTTGTCCAGCTTGGAAAGCACTACGCAATGCAACCTTTGTTGGTGGAAGACTTTCTAGTGGACGATTTTTGGTCATGAACAATTCTTGTCTGGCTTCATTAAAACTGACCTTGTCACTAGTTGAACAGTAAAGTAGTACTATGTACCTTTTAAAGATGTTTACAACTTCGTTAGGAATTGAATCTTGTGGTTGTGAGATAAACGAAAATGCAGCTATTGCATGAACCGGAATAAATATATAATTCTTTCCTGTTCCAAATGCAATCCAAAGTGTATTGAGACCTGCTGTTGACAAGGTGAAGAAATAAGCCAAATTGTTAAAATTAAGACATCAGTATCTACAGTGCATATAGAACTTGTCTTGTAGTCGTATTCTACTGTGCCTTGGAGGTGCAGTACTATTCTTGAGTCCGCTTCTTCATTACCAGGACAAGTACCACCCGAGGGAAGTTTGTGCATTGAGATTTATTTTAAATACTTCATCTGATGTTGTTACAACCTGTACGTTCGTGATGGTATCTACAACTAGTTTTCCAAGTAGACTAAAGAGCTTTTTATTTGAATTTCTCAAAAGCTGTGCCAATTTTTAGGTATAGGTACATATGGAATTACTTGTCTCTTAGTTCCTGCTCCCCATTTCTCTCTAGTTTCACCTTGATACTTGGTGTAACGTATCTATCCCAAACAACATCAACTATTCGACATCCGAAGGCTGCGATGTCTTTACAAATGTGAGGGTGAAATTGGTTTGTATAATAATCAGCCAATGTCTTTGAAGCTTATGGCCTCAACACTTCAGTAAAAACAGGTTCCTGGAAAGGCATGTTCATTTATGTTTACAGTGTCTTCCAAAAATCTGTTCAAGGTCAGATTTATTGCCTAATCGAAATTTACCATTACTGGGAAGTGCAGTTGGAAATGGCTGATTCTCATGTTTGAAAAAATTCTTCATATAAAGAGCCTGGAAAACAACTGGACATTTGCTTTTAAAATCTTGAGTGTATTATTTTTCTAGTCGAGGCTCATCTCAGGGGAACTGAACAGGGGAATGCTGCTCTTTTTCAAAGGTTGAAATATTGTTGAAGAGCTGTTTACTAGTTGTTCTTCAATGAAACTGGAATAACAACACCAGTTGACTCTTCTGAATTAACTGTTGCTTGTGTAAAATAACCCTGCTATCAATGACAATATGGTCATCATCACTTTGCAAAAAATAAGTTTCCTAGCTCATTGAATGTGCTGTAAAGTGCCCATACCTTAGCAAAATATTTGACTTGAAATGAATGATACTGCTCACCCTACTGCACCACCATCACCTGTAATCACCGCGTTGTTTTGTTCATGTGCTTGGTGTACCCTGATTGCGGAGAAGTTTCTGTTAGATTTCCTTATTACGAACTGTCCGGAAATAAATCAACGGTATATGTCTGGTAGTTCATTGTCTGCGTCATAAAACTCTTTCAGGTGGATTGTTAGCCAACGTGCATAACGATGATGATCAAGCAAAAAAAAACGAAGGCATTTCTTTCAAGCACTCACGAAACAAGATGTAGTTTCCTTCTCTGATTGAGCGAACAAAGAGAAGTAGAAGAATTTCCTTATTAAGAGTAGTCACCTAATATTTGAACATGATACTCTCTTTAGCTCATTCTTCACACCACGTCTGAAATTCAACCTCAGAATCTGCTTCTTGGTAAGCATCATGCAGTATAGTTGTATAGTGCCTCAATAGTTACTTGATGGATTGCTCTGACTTTCTTCACATCGATTACTTTTAGATATCTTTCAGCAGCACTAGAAGTTGCTATATCAGCTTGAGTTTTTGCACCACTCCGTCCACTTCCGACATCCACTGACCCAAGACTCTTAAGAAAAGCTTGTTGAATGTGAAATGCCCCAAACATCATCACAAACAGTTTTTCACACTCGTCTGGATAATTCCACTGAATTAGTCGCAAACAATGGTTGGGCCGACGCTATGACAGGAATTTGATTGCCATTGGGAAATCGTGTAACTTTTTTAATTATTCTCATCGCATGCTTAATTATAGCTATTGACGAAGAATTTTCGTAAAATAGGGGCAAAAGTGTTGAAATTCCTTGAACAAAATCATGTTAGTGGTTGACAACATGAGTTTTGATGTGGCATCAGAACAAATTGCTATATTAGGTTCTTTCATAGGAAGGAATGCTGGCTTTACTACTACAAATTGTTCTGGAAGACTGAGCACACCGTTTGTACAAGGTACTTATGTTACTCTGCATATATTGTGTAGGTCTTACTGTTTCTAGGCAAGGAGGTATAGGATTCTGAAATATGGATATACTAGTTCCATGAAAGGAACCTTCGGAGGTTGAACTGCTTGGATTGTGGTCTATATTATCGCACGTCCAAATTGTAAAGATTACTTTACGTAATTTTGATGGGTACAATACGTTTTCTTCATGGTACTTAGCGTTTACAACTTCACACATCGCTATGGAGAGTTCATGCACATGCGTATATGATATTGAAAGTCCAAGTGAATGCAGCTTATCCACGATTTCTTTCTTTCAAGTTTTCCCAAAAATAGAAAAACCCATATAAACTGGAAGGGGGGTTTCTACTTCAGTTTGATGTCTTAATGTATTACCAATTGGCTTTCGGGACTGATGGTTGGTTTCAATTTGACTCCATATAATAACGGTCACGTTAGCAAGTAGAGAGCGAGGAACAGATTTATGTTGGGATTCATAATCTAAAGCACCATTGAATGTGTTCTTGTGTTGAAGCACACTTTTAACCTTATGGTCTACTTGAAATGTAATTACATGAAACAATTGTTCCTTACTGGTTGCAGAACCCTAAAAAAAACACTCATCTTTAGAACTAGATGATCGTTGTTTATGTTCATGTGATGATGTCGGCTCTTCTTTATCACCTTCAAGAATGCTTGCGTTTCTTTGCTGTTTCGAACATTGTATTTTGGTGGACATTTAGCTTCTTTTCTTAAAAAGCTTTGTTCCAGCCAGAACTGATTTTCATTTAACAACTTTATATCAATATCTGCGGGTAAACCATTCATAGCATCAAAGTTCTGTAAGTTTTTCGCAAGCGTTGCATATCCGGTGTTACGTGCGATTACATTTGTGTTATTGACAGGACAAACCAAACTATTATTATCTATCTTTTGGCACAGTATACAAATGGTCCAATCAACAGGCTTTGGTTTATCTTCATCCAGGTCACTCTGTGGAACTAAGCCGAACCCCTTTGCCATTTTTAGAATGCAATCTTCACCCACTCAAATCCGAGTAAAAGGGAAAGAAAATTAGTACTGTATTTAATAGATAAATTGATTGTATTTGTTGTATTTGACGTTGTATACAGGGTGGTCGAGACCTAGCGTTAAAAAATTTTTTTGGTGATAGAACGACATAAATGTGACTCAAATACACAATTAAAAAAATTCCATTTTACACATCCACTTAAAGAAAAATTATTTTAATTTTATTCAAAAAACTACATTCACTCAAAAATTTAGAAATTCTGGGAGATTTTGATACATTCCTAGAACTTTTACATTACTATTGTATTCTACATTAAATTTCAAGTAAGGATGGATAGCTTACGATCAGCCTGAATCTACACAACCATTAATTAAATTGATTAGAACTGTGAAGTTATCATTCTCTTAAAAAAAAGGAAAAAGCTTATACACACACAATTCTCTAAAAAAAGTTGCTAAACAGTAGCAAATACTATAAAAAACTGCTCCAAACTTTAAGCTTTCAGAAGACAGGATATAATATTTTATTCATCACCATTTATGTACAGTTAAGTGCCAGTTTGAATAGTTATCAAACTAAAAAGATACACATGAACATTTTTATCACTATAGCTATAACATAAGGTTACAGTTAATTTTTATAGCCCACTGTATGATGAGATAAGGTATCACGCACAGATGTTATGTTTTGTTTGGGTACAGTTTTTTCAGTGGGTTTGGATTATTTACTCATTGGCAGTGATCTCAAGATGTCGTTTTCAAATAGGGAATATGTGGAAATGCATACCATGGCTGCGTGATACCATATCTTATCATAAGGTGGGCTATAAAAATTAACATTCCAACTATTCCAAGTTTAAGGAGTTCGATTAACACTACATTTAGTTCATTAGTTCCAACAGTAAGACTAGTATTAAAGTTTAAATTGCGAACAAAGATCGCTCAACCTCCCCCAGTTTTATTTGGACATGAGTAAACTGATTTATAATGAGGTACGTTATAGTATGGTGTCTCCTCCTTCTTAACCCATGTTTCAGTTTACAACGACTTTATCAATGTTAATGTTAGTGTCTGTTACCAGGATCCCCAGTTTATTTTTAATGATCTTGCATTAAGGTAGAGTATGTCAAGAGTAGTATGGTCTATGCTTAAAGTTGTTTTATATTCTTTAATGGACTCAATTTTACTAACTGGAAAACGACGGATAGGACAGATTATTAATTCAATTTATTTAGGCTATCATCGATTCTTTTGTGTTCAATTCTATCTGCCCAGCTCTCATGGAACTTATTTTCACAGATAACGCACTTGGGGACGCTTTTCACAACATTTTCACTTTCACTTCGTTTTGGAGGACTCGTCTTCATCGTCCATCATTGTCACCAATATTATTAATATAATGCACAAATTAATTGAAGCTATCCTATTAATTTGCGTAGTTTATTTGAAAACCAGTTAAATGTTATAAACATTCTTTTTTGTTTTAAATTTTACTTCTGGAAAGCAAATTAAGTAACAATTAAAAACGAGATCTAGAAAATTAGAAAAACAGATGTTGCAATCATTTAGATCATTTTGCGGACATTGTAACTTAGTCTCATAGGAGTTTCTACTTTGTAAATCTCAAATTTTAAGTACTATGTTGTGGCGAAGGTGATCCAATAAGCCAATATCAAGAATATTAACATTGTAATTATTATGAAAATGTAAACTTTCACCATTAACACTCGTAATAAAATACTTATCTTTTTTGGGGTTTTACAATCTAAACGTTTCGATAACACATCTTCGTCAGTAATAATTACAATAATAAAATACTTATCTTTTTTGGTTTTTTTTAATGGTGTACTTTAAATTATACAATCTAAACGTTTCGATAACACTTAATTATCTTCGTCAGTAGTAATGTTTGTTAAAAATTGTTAAAGATGTAAACAATTTTGTCAAATTTGAAAAATTAAAACAATTTTTAACAAACATTACTACTGACGAAGATAAGTAAGTGTTATCGAAACGTTTAGATTGTATAATTAAAATACCCATTAAAAACAAAAGATAAGTATTTTAATTAATTAATTGAAAAATTAATAAATATGTTATCTAAGCAGATATCGCCACGAGTAGCGGAGAAAATTGTTTGGACAAAACCATTAAAGTTTAAGAATGAATAAAAAATACGTGACTTTTTATCATTATCGAAGTGAACATTAAAACCCGTTGGAACTGCTATTATAGATGTTATTATAAAAGACATCGCCTAAATGTGATCTATATACACGTATGACAACAGTATTACAGTTTATCTGAACCCGACAGATTTCACAAATAAGTGCGATACTTAAGTCATTAATATATTTTAATGGATCAACTGTTACACCAGATACACACAAAATTAAAACACTCCCTTGAATAGTATCAGATCTGCAATAAAAGGACTTTACTGACAATGATCCAACCGTTACTGACACTAGCTGATCACGATTGATAAACTAGTGTTCATTAACACTGGTGAGCTCGTAGTTTTTATCGCAGATAAATGCTTCTTTATTCACCAGTGATAGAATATTAATGTGAAACATTGACAGGCGCCTACCATCACACGATCTGGTAGTTAAGCTATCTATTAAGTAATTGTGGGGGTCTTTATTCTTCCGAGAAAAAAAAACACGTTCCACTAGCCCTGATTGCGGGATCCATAGTCTTGTCTAAGCTTGTCAAATTAACGGACATTTTAAAAGATGAGTAATACACTGGATGTTTGGACTGAAGCTTATCACTCGAAACATTGGGAAATATTTATTGAACGTAACTCAGGAGAGTATTCCGTAGTGGAAGGATCCAACTGATACATAAGTATGTACGCTCTCAAAACAGCATCTTTTATGGCGCAAAAGGAATCTTGATCGTTAGTACCCACAACTTCAGCATTAGTCTTTCTTTTTTTCTTTTGAACAGTTTTCCATGTATTAGAACTGACATCTGTATTAACTACTTATTGTTGCAAAACACTTATCTTGCCTTGATCACTAGATTGGCACCTTTTAGGGATCAAAAAATCAAATTTAGTTTTTTTATTCTAAAATATTCACGCGCGCGCGCTCCGTTTCATTCTCTTTTAGGAAATATATAACATTATATATGTCAAAAATCTTTTGCTACTTAAAAATAAAATGCATCACATGACATTTGATGGTTCACTTGTTTTCTCTTTTTTTGCGTTGGCCACACTGCATACAGACTAACATTCAGGCAAATAGAGCCAGATGACAGTTTGCAGACAATATTGTTGTTGTGCTAGTGTTTTTAAAAGTTTTACATAAGCTTTGTTGACATAGGCTTTTTAATGCCTAGAATTAGGAAATTCAATCCAAAAAGGATCTTCAGAGGTAATGAACATGGGTCTTTAGTCCAAGTAACTTTTCAACCACTATTAGACCTAATCATAGGGGCACTGAGCATCCTAATCCTAAGGAGTCATCAGCATCAAAGAAACTTAATTCCAATCTCCCAAATGAATAGGAGTATGAAGAGTCTCAAGTTAACTTTGTAGTTAATTTAGAGATAATAGCAGGTCTTATAAAGTTGTTTACGCAATGCAGATTTTGCCGGAATAAACAGTGTGTTACACTCGACATCGACCCCAACTTCAAACCTGGCTTAGTTCACAAACTAGTTATAAAATGTACTGAATGTGACAATTTCTCATATGCTATGTTCTCAGATGGAATACATAACCTGTATGAAACAAACATAAGGTTGGCATATGCCCTAAGGTCTGTAGGGAAAGGATGCAAATCAGCTAAAATGTTTTTCGGAATCTAGCACCTCTAAGCACTAAATTTTCCAAGTACACCACGAAGCTGACTCGATCTGCTACTGAGGTCAGTGAGGCATCAATGGGGAAATCTGCAGTGAATCTGTTCAATGATGGCGATGAAAATATTTCAGCCGCGTTTGAAGACACGTGGCAGAAGCGAGGGCATTTGTCATTGAATGGTGTTATCACCGTCACAAGTTTTGACAGCGGTAAGGTTCTTGATACCGAATGCCTAACTATGTTTTGTACTGGCTGTGTAATAAAATTAATATCCAAAATATGGCTAAACACAAAGATGTTTGTAAGTAACTACACAGACACATATGGAGGTTGCAGGCGCTAAAGCACTGTGTAGTCGATCCGTAACAAAAGTAGGCCTAAGATATAAGCAGTACCTAGGAGATGGATATTCCAAAGGCTTTGGTGGGTTGACAACCCACATGGAGAAGACTTTGAAATAAGCAAACTTGAGTGCGTTGGCCACGTATTAAAGTAAGTGATAAGTTTCTGGTAGGTGCAGGTCATTTGACGGGTGCAGAAATTGATCAGTTTTAAACCTATTGAAAATCTATTAGAAGCGACTTGAATGGTGTGGAAGAAATGCGCCTTCTATCACCGATTGTCGACCGATGAAGAACCGCTGCGTGAGCACTGCCCTAGTAGTAAGAACACATGGTGCAAATACAATAAGGCTCAACTAAGTGAAGATACCAAACAACTACCAAAGGCTGTACATGAGGTGATTAAACCTACTTATGAGGATCTAACAAACAGGGATTTACTATCGCGTTGCCTCCACGGTCGATCCCATAATCCGAACGAAAGCTTCAATGCCTCTATATGGGAAAGGTTGCCAAAAACAGTATTTGTCGGTCTTGACACTCTCAAATTAGGTGTTGCAGATGTTATCTGTTTTAATGATGGATCTATATGAATAGCTAATGTGCTGAAAAGGTTTCAAATAAATCCTGGGAAGTTTACGGTTTTAGGCCTGAAGCAAATCGACTTAGAGTGAATAAGAGAAGCTGAAAAGGAAGTAAATGAAGAAACCAAGAAGGAAAGGGTGTTAAGAAGGAAGTTAAAAAAAACAGGAAGATAAAGATGAAGAAAGCTACTGTCTAGGTGGTTTTTAGTAAAAAAAATCTGTGTGACTTTCATATACGTTTTTCCGAAATCTGTATTTTTGTTAGTTTATATTTCAAAAACTATTTGAGATACAAGAATGAAATTTGGAGGAGTACCATATGATATTCCCCTAGCAGATTTATTAAGGTATGTTAAAAAATAAATTCATTACTCGACCTAATAAATATAACATTTTGAAACTGAACGGAAATTATTTTTTTGGAAATAGTATATTTTAAAAATTATGCTACTGGATCAGATGTCAAACCTAATATAATTAAGAAGTGGTTAAAATTTGAGGGGGTTAGCTCATGTAGTTTTGGAGATAATGGGTTCCTAAAGTTGCCCTTGGCGTCCCATTTAATTACATTGCATTTATAAAACATGCCAACTCTCCTTTAGTCGCGTTCATCTTTTTTCATAATTGGATTATTATTACTGACCTTAACCATACAATATTGCAATTTGTTTAATGATAGAACTTGATTTTGAAGTGACTGAATTGTTCCATTTTGAATAAGTTTGTACTTTTCAATAATAAGTTCCTTTAAAAATATTTCCAACTCTTGTAATCTACTGGAAATTAAATTATTGCCAATGTACCTGTTATCGCCCGGTTGCATGGAACTATCACTAGCACAACTCTTAACATCTTACCATCAATGATTTTAATATCTCTCAGAGCTATTGCTATGTATTATGCTATATTGTTGATTAATTGAATTTTATGTGATTAATAATGTAACAATATGTAAAACAGTGAAATTTTATCATCCTGTCTTTAAGAAGTGATCAGTGTGCAGAATTACTGTCATAATACATCTTTGCTCATGAGAAATTAAAGTATCCTAACCTTTGTTGTCTTATTATAAGTAAATGGAATAAATATCAAATAATAATTTTCAGAACGAAACATTTGTAGATTACTAATATAAACCATTTGACCAATAACGTAACAAAAACTACTGAAAGGTTAAGTAAAACCCATTCTTTCGAAAATACATAAGTAAAATAACAAACAAGTAGTTATGGTAGCAAACCATTAACGTAAATCAGCAAACTTCATTTAGATTATAATTCTATATTAAAAATATCTATTAAAGGTGTGTGTATAAGATCAACCTGTTCGTTCATTCAAGCTAGTTAATGTTTATAAATTTCGAATGTTTCCATAACATCTAATTTGTCTTTTTTATTACAAAAATGTAAAAATTTATTTACTATTATTATTATTAAGGTGAAAGTTCCTAAGTATTTGTCCAATATAAACAGAATTACAGATTATGCAGTTCAATTAATAAATACCAGACTTCAAAATGTTAGTTGAATCTATCGCATTAAATGAACATTTAAGAACATTGGTATTAGTTTTGAAAGCTACTTTGTACTTCTTGTCTTTTTGTAATATGTGAGTTATTTTTTCTGATATTTTTCCAAAATATGAAATTGATATGTATTTATTTCCTTTCGGTTCTGTGTTAACTGGGTTAATGTTTTTTATAAAATTAATAAACAGAAAAATTCAGAAAACCTATACATGCAGACATTTACAATTCCAAGCGATTCATGCCACCATAAAACACACAAATTAGGTGCATATAGATCATTAGTACATAGAGGAATGTCATTACCACAAAACGAAAGAAATGTCAATAAAGAAATATCAATTATAAAACAAATTGCAGAAGCAAATGGTTACATTTCAAATATAATCGACACTTTAGTTAAAAATCAAGAGTACAAATTATTATCTATGAAAAACATTTACCCAGTTAACACAGAACCGACAAAAAATAAATACATATCTATTCCATATTTTGTATATCAGAAAAATATTCTTAAATGTTTATTTAATGCGGAAAATTCACTTAACGACATTTTGAAGTCGGGTATTGATAAATCGAACTCAACATTCTGTAATTTTTTTTATATTGGACAAACACTTAGTAAGTTTGATAATAGATACAAAGAACACATTAGATGTTTCAAATACAAGCACATAGATAAATCAAATTGTGTCCAAACATTTAATAGTAAATAATCACCATATTTCATAAAACAACATTACATTTTTACATTTTTGTGATAAAAAAGACAAATCAGGTGTTTTAGAAGCATTCGAAATTTATAAACATAAACTGAAAGTACCTTTAATGAACGAACAGGTTGATCTTATAGACACACCTTTAACAGATATTTTTTATATAGAATTATAATTTGCTTCAAGTTTGCTACCTTAATGATTTGTTACCAGAACTATTAGTTTGTTATTTGACTTATATATTTTCTCCGGATAATGATACATGTTGTATTGAAACGCGTAGAGAAATAAATAATTATATAAAAGAAATTGCGAAATTATATTGTATTTAAAATATTAGTGCTGTTAAATGTGCTTCACCTAAAAAACACATCCTGTATATAAAAAAAATAATAAATAAGTTCCCTTTGGTATTTTTGAATACAATTTTGTTACATTTAGTCTAATCTGAATATTATAATAAGGGATGTAAACTTTAAAGAACGATAATCTTTTCTTACTGTATATATTTTCGAGTTTTATTTAATAATAATTAACGTTTATTATTGATTATTCCAAACCACGTGACTTAAATATAGCGTCGTTAGCACCCATTTGTTTATAGATGGACAGAAACTTGTGTAAACGTTCCAATTACTTCTAACTTATTGCCTTAATATAGGTATCTATTGAATATTTATTATTTGCTTCAATTGCAAGATTAGGTTAAAATTAATATTATATACAGGGCGATTACAAATATTTCGTTGTGGTATGAAGCATTAGACTTCGTTTGGAGATTTATATTTTGACTGAACAAAGTTCAAATTTAAGAGGTGATTCGATTAAGCAGCATATGTTGGACAATTTATTACTTACTAACATACTTTTTTATTTTTGTTAGTCAATAACCAAACATTTATGTAACGTATATCGTAGACTTCATTATCGTTTGTGAAATTAAAAGTTACATACGTAATTCAAAATGCAGATTAGTAATTTCAATAATAATTGAAAATGTTGATTGCTTATGGGCAGGTTGGACGGAACTATATTCACCGACAAGTAATTATTAACAAACATTAAGTATAATTTTCAATGTTACGTTTTCTTAATCAATTTAATGATTGTTTATTGTTTTGTTTTAAATTAAACCTTACATAAGTTCTATCGTGTTTTATAAAGCTCAGAATTTAATTTCGTATAAACGTTTGACTGTAGTTGCGCCTATCGACCTATTTTATTCTTTTTTGAGCGAATGTGTTGTAAGTTTTATATGCAATTATACCGTCTTGTACGGATCAGTCGTGTAACAGTGTTACTACTTATTATCTAAAAATTCCCGAACAAAATAAGTTTCATAAGAGGGGAAGTAGGTGTACACCGATCTAGTCGCTGTTGTTTATTGGTAAGTTGCAAATGTATAGTCATTTCAAACATTTTAAATACCTGTGTTAAATTCCACCTTGCATGTTACCAACTTTCTACATCAACATTTTTAAGGATATAGGTTCTATTAAGTTAACTTTCTTGATGTTTTCAAACACAAAGTTTATCAAAGGTCTTATATTGGGTTATTTACTTTTTTAATAAAATAGTAATAAATACAATTTGAATAAAAATAAATTTCAAAACAGTTGTGACAAATTTGTCTCGTGAGACTATAGAATTGTGTTTATTGGTGAATTTTTCATTCGTGCATTTTAAAAGGCTTTAAACTGATAATTTTCTTCGCGTTACTGTTTTATAATACATAAAAAACTTTTGAAGAATGTTGTAATGGAAATATACTGTATAATGCGTTGAATACAAAAGTGTTTTACATATAAAGTATTAATTTTCATATATATTGTGTATTCTTTAAGCATATACCATTTGGATAAAAATAAATTTCAAAATAGTTGTGACAAATTTGTCTCATGAGACAATAGAATTGTGTTTATTGGTGAATTTTTAATTTGTGCGTTTTAAAAGGCTTTAAACTGATAATTTTCTTCGCGTTACTGTTTTATAGTACATAAAAAACTTTTAAGGAATGTTGTAACGGAAATATACTGTACATATGTTTTAATACAAAAGTGTTTTACAAATAAAGTATTAATTTTCATATATATATATTGTGTATTCTTCAAGCATTGTATCAATTATACAACTGAATATTTTTATTTAGGATTCTGTATTATCACCTCCCTGCTATGTTCGTAATTTACCATGGAAAATAATGGTTATGCCCCGAACCAGCCATACACAAGAGAGAACTACACAACGATCTCTGGGATTCTTTCTTCAATGTAATGGAGAAAGTGAGTCAAGTTCGTGGTCATGCTATGCTGTTGCTGAACTACGTTTGCTGTCTGTTCGGTCTGACGTAGAATCTTTTACAAGAAAAATACAGCATTTATTTTACTCAAAGGTAGTGGATTATTACAGGCTATGGACAGAAACACTACTTAGACTTAACGCTTAATACCTTGCATCTAGTTTATGTCAATAATAAAGTAAAGCTTATGAATGGATGGTTATGACTAAGCGGTCTAAGCAATGTTTCCATGTATAGTTGTAACTGGTGCAAATAATTTTTAACATTTCATTCTCTAAATTTAGGAAAATGATTGGGGGTTTTCACATTTTATGGCCTGGAATGAAGTTTTAGATACCGAAAAAGGATATATACGTGATGATACCATTACCTTAGAAGTGCATGTTGTAGCTGATGCACCACATGGTGTTTCTTGGGATAGTAAAAAACATACAGGTAAAATAAGGGAATGTTTCTTACTCAATGTAATACATATATTTAAGGTTATGTTGGTTTAAAGAATCAAGGTGCAACTTGTTATATGAATTCGCTTTTACAAACGTTATATTTTACAAATCAATTGAGAAAAGCTGTATATAAAATGCCAACAGAATCTGATGACTCCACAAAATCAGTTGCACTAGCATTGCAAAGAGTTTTTCATGAACTTCAGTTTTGTGATAAGCCAGTTGGCACCAAAAAACTAACAAAGAGTTTTGGTTGGGAAACGTTAGATTCTTTCATGCAACATGATGTTCAAGAATTTCTTAGGGTAAATTTGCTTTGATGCATTCCGAAGAGTTAAAATTTAAACACATTTTTTAGGTTTTGCTGGATAAACTAGAAAGCAAAATGAAAGGTACATGTGTGGAAGGTACAGTTCCTAAGTTATTTGAGGGTAAAATGATATCTTATATTCGTTGTAAAAATGTCAACTATGCAAGCACTCGAACAGAAACTTTTTATGATATACAATTAAATATTAAAGGCAAAAAGAACAGTTTAGTGACATTTATTTCAGTAAAATATTTTTTTGACCCATTTTTTTATAGTTGACGAATCTTTTAAAGATTACACAGCAAAAGAAACTTTAGATGGAGATAACAAATATGACGCCGGTGAACATGGTTTACAAGATGCAGAAAAAGGTGTGGCATTCTCATCATTTCCCCCTGTTTTGCATTTACACCTTATGCGGTTCCAATATGATCCAATTACTGATTGTTCAGTAAAATTTAATGACCGATTTGAATTTTATGAAAAAATTTCTCTGGATACTTACTTACAAGAATCTGATCCTGGTAATTCGGCAGATTATACTTTACATGCAGTACTTGTTCATTCAGGCGATAATCATGGAGGTCATTATGTCGTTTTTATAAATCCTAAAGGTAAGTTTTATTAATAAAGGGAAAGGGGATAATCTTTTAGCCAAAACAAAATAAATTCATGAAATTGTATTATTCCGTCATTTCGGAATTCTTACACAATGTTTGTTAGCCTACTTTAATAAATAACCAAAATCAAATCACGCTTCCGGTTTATTTGATAATATAGTAAATAATTTATCTAATAAATATCTAATTGAAAATAGAACAGGAAAGATAATTTATTCAGGAATTTATTAACGAGTTGAAACCTAGATTTAAAAGAATAATTTATTGGTCTTTATCTCTTTAAAGGCAATTTCCTCAAAAAGACATTCAATGAAGCTAGAGAGTATGAGAAAATCTTTTGCTTACCAAGGCAAAATTACAGCTCATTTATTTTTGTTTAATTGAAATCGTTAATGTTATATTTTCTACAATTTTTTTTTTGCATAGAAAATGAATGATAAAACTTACAACTTGCTCTTGGGTACAGCTCGACCATTGTACAATTTGAAATTGTTAATAAATTACGAGATTTTTAACAATTGACACAATTCTGCCATATTTTTATGGAACGCTTGAAATAAAAAATTCATCGTAAGCCAAATGTTAGAAAATTCTAGTTTGTGCAAAGTGTGGGAATATACATGTGAAATGACAAAGAAAAATGAGATGTTTAAACAGTTACAAATTTTTGCCAAAGAGAATTTCAGTTAATTTACGTAATTTAAATCTTATTTAATTAATTTTTTTTTTTTTATGTTGGAAATTTATTAGTAACTAAGACATTAACATAAGTTAAAAAAGTATACATTAAAATTAAATCAGCATAATTAATCTGAACTACTATAATTAGGAAGATAAATAACATCCACTAATATAAATATTAAAACATAATAATAATATTTATTGCGTAGTTTATCTCACCAATATTTACACTTGTCAGAATTATCAAATGTATAATATACATAAATTACAACAATATTTCGCTAATTACAATTAATAACAAAGTTGTCTTTATATTATACAATGGGTTCTTAAATAACAGTGCTTTAATAATGGGTTTAAACTGAATAAAAGGTAAATTTCTTACATTGGTAGGCATAGCATTAAAAAATTTAACAGCCCAGAAGTTAGGTTCATTTTGTGATTTTGATAATCTTACAAAATTACAATAGTTTTTGTTCTTGGAACTATAAGAATGTGTTTGACTGTATGTTTCAAAAACATGAATATTATTCTTGACATAACATAAACAAATAAAGAGTCATCACACGGAGTTTGATGAAAGTTGGCTTACAGTCAGAAGCATATGGCGAACGATCTACAACACAACTAGCTTTCCTTTGCAAGGTGGAAAATCTTTTTATGCTCGGGACATGTCCCCAAGTAATAATTTTGTATAAAATATAACAATGACAAAGTGAGAAATATGCAATCCTTAAAATTTCAACTGAAACAGACAGCTAAATTGTATACTGCAAAGGTGTTATTTGCTAATTTATGCAAGATACGATTTATATGATTCCACCAAGTTAGCTTAGTATCTATCCTGATACCTAAGAAGATGCTCTTATTACTGTAGCATTCAGAAGCGGTATAGGTCTTCATGCAAATATACGAGTCTTGAGTTTTATCTTTATGTAAAACTAGATCGTTATGAGTTGATCCATGCCTCGGATTAATTGCATCAGTGCAGTGAGAAAGAGGAACATCAGCATGCTCTTTGATATTTGTCAAGCTTTCAAGAAAAGTTTATTCTTATTAACAAGACAGCTGAAATTTCAGCAACAATTTCAAGGTGAGATACATAGTGTGCGCACATTTTAAATAAAAATGTCACTAGTTAAGGGACTGTGATCGAATTCGGAAGAAAAATTTGTATTAAGAGTTGTTTATGGCTCAATATTTCTCAAAATTTCTTTAAACAGCATCACCCAAGAAATGATAGAAAACACCCGAACTGAAAAAAGTGTATTCTGTTCATTTTTAAAAATAGTTGGTTTTTCAATAAGAATTATAGTGCTCAAGTTAAACCTTATACATAAATTATACTATCAATGTAAATGTTAATGTTCTTGTTTGTAGCTCTCGTAAGATTCTTCTTGGTTCTTCTTACGAGTAGTAATTGAACCATGTCATAAATCCGCAATTACAATAAACTTCGATGTTTGAGGTCTTATCATTTAATGTTTAAGTGTAAAGTATTTACTTAATAGTTTCAAAGAACACGCAACTTTTCAACATCATCTTAATTCCTTTGGTTTCGTTAGAAACGTTGAAGCTAGATTGAAGGAGACTTCAGTAGTTCATATTTTGTGCCTACATGCAAATATGTACAAGTGGTAAAGTTGTGACTCACACTCATATAATGCTTATTGGTACTCTTTCTAGCTTATTATAAGCCAGACTCGCAATAATGTTTTTCCACACCTGTGTGTGTGTCTATATATATATATATATATATATATATATATATATATATATATATATATATATATATAAATTGTTATGTATTAATATTGAGATGATTTAAAATGGCGACTTACACTTTTATGAAGAAAAATTATTTAGTTTGGAAATAATAATTATTTAAATTTTAAATGTTGATATTTTATGATTAAAGTAATTATTTTAATTTTTAATGTTTATTGCACCGGACTAGCTCAGGATCTCATATGGGGATAGAGTTCAGGGAATTTAGTTTGAAGATCAAATTTTGTATCTGTAAATGTGTATAAGAAATATCCTTTATGTAATTGAATTGAAAGTATAAAAGTAATTCTGAATATAATTTGCTATCAAACGCATGCGTTGTAATGAACTTAAGTGAAATTAGCAACTGTCAAAGATGTCAAATGATTAATTTAGAAAATTTAATGTTTAGATCCAAAATAAAATTTAGAAAAAGAAAAGAAATTAATATCTTTACAGGTGTTTACACAAGTAAATATTTAAAATTCTTAACCAAAAACATATATGTAACAAATATAAATTGCAGGAAATATTAATGAATAGGGTTATAAAATTTGACTCACATATACTGTCCTCCGGTAGAATGATGTCTTCGGATACTCCAGTTGGATGTAGGCAATGTCCACTTGATTACAGTTGTTACCATCAGCCAATACTGCTAACTCGAATCTCGGTTGTCGAAGACACCAACTTCCAAACTTAAAGATGTTTTCTCCAAAATCGGCAAACTCAACCACTTTTTTAATTTCGGTAACTTTTTATTTAAATAGTTTTAAATCTTAATGAGTGATATCGTTTAAAATTATTTTAAATAACCAAAATTTTGTTGATAACACTTTTATTTTAGCTACCGATTCAATTTTTTTAAAAGAAATTGTCCGAGAAATAAAACAACTTTGACCAAATAAAATGTTTTAATTTGGTATAAACGGAAATAATTTAAGTTGGATAACACAAAAGCAAATCTTTACAAAATCGTGACACAAATTAACACGAACAAAATTATTTTCAAAAACGACAGGTATCGGAGACCGAATTATTTATTTCTAACCGTCGATATAAAAACAAGTGCTCTCGAAAATATTCTTCGTAACGTAAAACTTCTTGACGAAAATAAATTAGGTTATGTACTCACAAATTTCACAACACTGTTTTAACCTTTTACACTTTTGAACAAATTCTAGAGAGAGAGTGATTTCCTGAGCGCTTGCTTTTATATGTTTCTGGTTGTTACCAAAAATTCATTTTTTTTACAGCCATATTGCAAAAGTAACTATGGCTATGATTGGTGGATCAAGATTACAAATTGGACACAAATGGAAATTTGGCAGTAACTTTCTTATGCATAATCGGAATTGAAAATTAAAAACGGAAATGAAAACTACGCAAAATTCTGAACAAAAAGACACCTAAAAAGCTATAATTCCTAACATTAATATACGAAATAACTTAATCTACCTTAAATAAGCTTCTAACTATTTACACTTACAAGCTACACTAAAACTAACTGCAAAAATGGAATTCTGAGAACTTTTTACACTAGAATACATATCTTTTGTGTTGGAAATATTTAATTTAAAGAAATTTTTAAGCTTTTGTAATATTACCTAAAATTCACCTCAGAATTAACATAATTTTGCGGGGAAAAGCGCTGTATCCTTATAAAAACTGTGTCATAATAAGAAATAACATTTATTATTTGCTTTAAGAGCGAAATCTAAATCTAATAATGTGGAAAAAGTATAAAATTATATAAAAAACCTAAAAATTATGACCTAACCAAACTTAAATCTAAAAATGAAATTAATTTATATTTAAAAATGTTTTTAACACTTAAAATGTTATGTTTAAGGTTTGTACTTATTGTCTTTATTATTCTCACTAATTATTTGCAATGCATATTGTCATATAATGTTGCATTGAAAAAGTTTCATCGTCTAACACTCTTTTTAAATGTTTCACTATATAAATGTACGGCACTATAAATGTCTGTATACCAAATTGTTCTATATGTTGTTCTTATTGTGAATCTTGTATCATAATTTTTGTCACTAATTCGCTTCCAAAAATATGTGCGAAAAATGTCTAAACTGTCCATATTATAACCCTTTTATTAAATTTTTGTATTTCCTGCATTCAAAAACTAAACATACACTATCCCTAACATAATCCTAACTATATAGTCCATGTTTAAACACCTGTAAAATGTCCACTTGCCAAATTACCCTTGAAAAATTGATTTTTATTGCAAAAATTGCACTACTAAAATGACTTTACGAAAATGGTTATATTTAACATTCTTGACAATTTTGTTAGCAGCAAATTGCTTTTTATGATAAAACCAAACTAAGCAAATGATATTCAGACTAATTTATATCAATCAAATTTATTTTAATTACATCGTGAACCAGATTTATATAAAATTGTGTCTTGCACATGTATCGAGCTAGAAATCACCCCTTTTTATTACCCAAATGTCATGTAAGCTGTCCGATACTTCTATTACCTCTTTCTGAACATCTCAATATATATATATATATATATATATATATATATACATATACATATGCATACATACATACATAATCCTTGGACAATTCAATGAATTAGCATTCATGATTTTTTATAAACATAAAATTAAAAATTTTATATACACAAAAATTTCTCTGAATGGGATTTAAATCCATGTCCTCCCATTGACTAGATGAGTGCTCTGCCAACTGAGCTACAGGGGTTATGAATTCCATTCACGAGATGCTTAATATGCATATAATTTGTTAACAACAGGATATTGTATTAACTTACATGGTAACAGTTACTATTTGTCCTATTATGATGTGCCCCGCATATCGCTAAGGTTGCATTGCACATACGACAAGTACGTCATTGATTGTTTAATAATAATTGCTCTCTGCAAATTTTAAGTAGTAATCCTTGGACAACTAACGAATTAGCATTGATCATTTTTTATAAATATAAAATTATCTTAAAATTAATATGAAAATGGATAAAAATCGTTATAAAATCAAAGAATCTAAACGGCGTTTGAAAAGCCTGTGTTTTGTTTAATAAAAACTATATATTAATTTTACTTGTAACTTTGCGTGCTATTTGATTTAACAAAATATGTTCCACGGATACTACGTCTTGGAGCAGATTTAAAAATTCAATAGAAAATTAATTAAAAAAATTGATATTATAATCGATTTTTTCGGTTAAAACATCTAGTTATTTGTATTGGATTATCTGAGTCTTATACAAATTATTAATTCAGAAATTCATATTGGTTTTAACAAATTATTCAGGAATTTGTGTTAATTTACGCATAAAATGGATTGAAGGAAAATAAAATTTAAGCAAGACCATCTAAATTTAAAACCTTTTGAGCCATATGACACGTTTATTATAATATTATTGGAGATTGAATACATTACGCTTTTGGGGATAAGATGTATAAAAGTATTTTGGAAGAAGCAGCGAGAGAATCTTCATGTAATGTCAACGCGAGAATGTTGATAATCGGATCGCGCGGCCATTTTGAATAGGGTGATATAATTCTAAAATTATTAAAATTTCAAATTTGACATTTTTTCGCCATCAATTAGTAAATATAAGGTCATTAAATCTATTAGTGATGGTATATAAAATTTTAAAGGGCCTAAAGGTTAATGATAAATATCGAGTGTTGCATTCAATTTAAAATATGAATATTTGTGTGTTAAACTTAAGGCATAATTAATGTTTAATTACTACAGTATTATTTCACATTGTTAAAACAACTATAAAAAGGTTTTAAGTAATAGAACTCTGTGAATTAACTTCATTGTTAAGCAGTATGAAATTTATGTAAGTTAAATTATATAGATATGTCATATTGAGAAATTTAACAGTTGCTTATACACATTATTTAAAGTACAGTTGGTTGTACTTCCAGTAATAATATAAATGCACGACTAGGTGAAGGGAACAGTCTAAGTTAAAAGGATATTGGATTATCAAATATACTTGCTGCTTGCCCAGGAGCACAGTTAGTGATGTGTGAATAGTTACTAGAGGGATTATGTCATATGGATTTAAATACAGTAAGTGTAACATTAAATAATAATTAAATTGATAATTAATGGTTGAGCATTAATATCAAATATTTTTGCTGTAGTGTAAGTAGTTATAATATTTATATAGCCAGCCAGGACATAGGTAGTTGAAATTTAGTTTGTATTTCTAAAATTATTAATAAACATGTAACGTTTCTTACATTGATACTTTAAAGATCTTTTAAGATTTCATTGCTTATTTTGTGGCTTAAACTGAAGGTCAGTTAAATTCCAACATGAATCTTAATAGAAAATTCAGAAAAAATCTCAGACTGAACTCGCTCATTTAAGAAAAACGAAATTGTATTCAAGGCTAACAATTTTTTTATCAAGTCTAGCGCTTGATAAATTATACAGATTCATTTAATTCATTAATGGCTTATACAGTTTGTTTATAGTGATAAGGCAGTTAATTACTCATTAACTTCAGTTGAAAATGCTTACACACATTAGTCTGTGTATTATTGATACAAATTAATTCAGTTACTTTGATGAATTCAAATTTGAATCAATCATATACATTAGAGACCAATTTAATAAAATGAAAGTGATCTTATAATGGTATTATATTGGGGGAGCTTAGAAACAAATTAAAATTATTGACAGTTAGCATATTAATCATAAAATGAACCTTCACATTAATATTAAATATTAATAAGCTTTGGTAGTTTTGATTATTCGAAATAAGGTTTGAGCTTCCTAACATTAAATATCACATGTACTAATTTTCTGTTTGTAAAAATTTACTTCTTCGACCGTTGCAATGGCAAAGTCCATAGACTAAAAGCATATCGACCATTTCAGAATTAGTGAAACTGTGAGCTATAATTATGGATCTTTATCAACGGAAAAGCGACAGAAAAAAAGTAACGTTTGATAAATAAATTCAACTGGCGATATGGTAACTAAAAAGCAAAGGCGACTAAAGTTTTTTACCTAAGTAAAAGCGTTTGTGTAAATGTGCAATCCATTAGAAAATATTTTTTCCTGGCTAAACCGTTCGTCTTATCCAAATTTTTCACGAGAGAAAAAAGATTAGAAATAAATTAAAACAAATTGTTATTGCGGAAAAAAATAGGATAGTCCAATAAGTTATTTTGATACTTTTGGATAATTTACATGGATCATGAGCTTTAGATGCGTTTTTCTCGGAAACCGGTGCTCT